>OX419182.1:16308387-17508387 GCA_948465475.1 Thalpophila matura
GAGACACTCACCTCCAGGGTCCGTCGACGGTGCCGAGCCTACAGAAGGCTTGCTTAACGTTGTCTACGTCAGCTTCAAGGCAACGTTCTCCAACGCCCAGCTGGCCAGCCTCGTTCAGTCGGAACAGCTGACTGTTGCCTGACCCGTGGCATGACGCAGTGCCTACAAGTGACAAACAGATTTCTAAACCTTTCTGGATTATTTCGGGCAAAAGTGGACCACTTATTTATACAGAGTGCCAGGTAATTCGACCTATTCCTTGAAAGGGGTATACTAGAGCTTATTTGCAACAAATTCGGACCCGTAAACTTGGGGTCTAAACTGGGTGGTTTCAGAGTTATTGCAATTTTTAAGTTTTTTTGAAAATTTTCCTCCTCTTGACCAAAACCTGGTAATTGTAAAAAAATCACTGTGGTCGACAATTTAAGTCCCTAGCTACTCGTGGGAATAATTATGATAACTAGAACAAAAACAAAAAAAAGTATTCAGGCAAATAAGCCTTCAGTAGATGAAGAAACATCACCGGTTTCATCATAACCTCTCCGAGGTCCATATTTTCATCAATAAAATCATCACCCCCTTCATATTTATCACGCTCATGAAAGTCATCATCATCAATAACATCGTCTATGTCAGTAGATGTTACGTCGGAGGCTATTGCTGCCAAAAATCCGTCACCCACTACTGTCTCAACAATTACGCGTAAAAAATGGAGTGAAAACATGAATCAGTTCATTTGGCGTACATATCTTGTCATCACAAATTTAGAAACCGACACAAATTCATATCTCACATCATTGCATCAACAATTCATTGACAAATTTCCGGAAATGAATGTCTGCAAACAAAGAGTTAGAGATCAACGAAGAGCAATAGTGCATAAAAAACTACTTTCGACCTCAACACTTGACAGAATTAGATTAGAAGTAAGTAAAGAACTACAAACTCATCATAACAAATTCACAAACATCATACAATCAGACACCATCCCAGTCAAATACAAATCAAAGTAACACAAACTTACACTCACAACCAAAACGTAGAATGAAATGGTCCAACGACCTTAACGAAAGTAATAAAGTGCTACTTCATTACTACAAAAATGGAAACAGATATGACAGTTTGGAGGAAAAAATTAAGAGAAATGTTCATAGAGTCTTATCCACAATTATCACATTTATCAGAGCAGCGAATAACCGACCAAAAAAGAGTGGTACTTAATAACAGAATGATATCAGAAACAAGGCTTCAAGAACTAAAAACGTATGCAGAGAATGTTCTAGCCCAATCGGATTCTTATAGGCAATCGGAACATCAGAATTTAGAAGTAATTACAGAATATTATACCAACTCAACTTTCCGCAAATAATAATTCAGACGCAACATATACGTTGACCAGTTACATACACAAGAAACAGAAGTACATAACGAACCTGATTTCTTAAATAGCATTGAAGGCCTTGGACACATCATAGGAAACACACAACATAATGACACATCTAAAGAAATAAATCAGGAAAGAAATGAGGAACTAGAGAAACATTCACACACGCACTACAATATTACACAAACATTCATCCCACAAAACGAAATTATATACGTAAACAAAAACCATCAAGAAAGTTAGCAGAAATAGTTATATTGACAATATCATCCTACCAAAATATATTAACACTGAAACAGATTTCGAAACTCTACAAACAATAATATATTATGCGGCTTGGACAGCTGCTAAAACAAATGAAAGTAAACTTTCATTTGTCTCCTCTGAGAATACAGCTAACATTCGTCAGAAAAGTCATAAACCCAAATGGCAGATAAGATTAGAATTAAGAATTAAAGATTTAAGAGCTAAAATTGGCAGACTTACGGCGTACATTCAAGGGAATAGAGGGAGGAAGCTTGTCCAAAAGGTAAACATAATATTAGAAAAATACAAAATACATTCAATTCACGAAGAACAAAACACTCAACTCACACACTTTTTAGACACGCCTAAACAGAAACTTACACTTGTAAACAGTAGATTAATCAGGTACACTAAATGCACACTCCGCAAAACTCAAAACAGTAAGTTTAGAAACAACGAAAAACAATTTTATCGATCATTAAGAAATTCGACCACAATCAAGTCGTAGCCGTACCGTAGCGTATACCGTACCAATCCGTAGCCAACGATAGTGAAAGTAACATAATCTATCCTCCACCACCGACAGACGAACTTCAACAATTTTGGGCAGGAATTTGGGAGAGGCCAATATGTCATAACACAGAAGCTGAGCGGATTAAAATAGAGACAGATAATCATATGTACACTGAACAAATGGAGTTCGAGCATGTCCCAATAGATACATTTCACGACGTTCTTAAGAAGTTACACAATTGGAAAGCCCCAGGGTCTGACTATATACACAAATACTGGTATAAAAAATGTACACACATTCACCCATACCTTCACAATTACATCAATATCTTCATTAAAAATCCAACAACGATGCCTACATACATAGCAGAAGGGATAACGTACATGTTACCAAAAGACTGCAACGACAGCACCAACCCAGCTAAGTATAGACCAATAACATGCCTACAAACAATATATAAAATAATAACATCATGCATCACTCATATCATTTACAAACATCTTGAAACAAATACAATATTATCCGAAGAACAAAAAGGCTGCCGAAAGTTCAGTCAAGGCTGTAAAGAACAACTCACAATTGATTCTGTAATACTCAAACAGGTCCTACGGAAGAAAAAAGATCTATATACTATGTATATAGATTACAAAAAAGCGTACGATTCAGTACCTCACACGTGGTTACTTGAAGTTTCAAAGATATATAAAATAAACCCTCAAATCATAACGTTTTTAAGTAGCACCATGACACACTGGACGACACGTTTACACCTAACAACGTCTACAGGAATTGTTGAAACTGACCCAATTAAGATCCAACGTGGAATATTCCAAGGTGACTCTCTTAGCCCTTTATGGTTCTGTCTTGCTTTAAATCCCTTATCAAATAAATTAAATTTACTAATGCCAGGATTTAAACTACAGTTTAATGACACTACAAATGACATACAAACTGACAGACAAGAATATAAAATTAACCATCTTCTCTATATGGACGACATAAAACTGTACGCTTCTTCACCAGAAGACTTGTATGAACTTGCCGACACCACAGATCAATTTTCAAATAACATAGGAATGGAATTTGGAATCGATAAATGTAAAATCAATTCAGTCAAGGCAGGCCGAACTTACGAACATTCATATACAATTCAGTCAGGCGAAACTATAGATTCCTTAGATGAAAACGGAACATACAAATATTTAGGATACATACAAGCTAAGCAAATAAAACATAAAGAAATAAAAAATAAACTTACTCAACAATTTAAACATAGATTAATATCAATTTTCAACACTCAACTGTATTCTAGACATACTATTAAAGCAATTAATACCTATGCGATTTCTATTCTTACATATTCCTTTGGTATAATAAGCTGGACCAATACGGAACTTAAAAATCTACAACGCATCATTAACACCACCTTGAACAAGCATAGGAAACACCACCCACGATCTTGCGTACAAAGATTAACACTGCCAAGAAAAGAGGGAGGACGAGGCATAATAGACATTACAAACTTACACAATAAACAAATCAGTACACTGAGAACATATTTTAACACAAAAAGCAGCAACTCAACCTTACACAAAGCAATAGTTTACAACGACCGAAAACTGACTCCATTAAACATGTGTGATAAAACTACCCAAAGTAACGAGAAACAAACCGACAGACAGACAAAAATATTAGAATGGACCCAGAAGTCTCTGCATGGAAGACATCGCCAAGACCTTGACCAACCTAACGTCGACAAACTAGCGTCGAACGAATGGCTCAGGCGCGGAGATTTATTCCCTGAAACTGAAGGGTTCATGATAGCAATTCAAGATCAAGTCATTGAAACTCGTAACTACCAGAAGCACATCATGCGAGCTACCTTATCAACAGACACTTGTAGACAATGTAATAGCTCCTCTGAAACTATTCAACACATTACGGGTGCGTGTAAAGCAAACCTCCAATGTCTTATCCACTTAGCTGCAACTCACTTGGCTTGCTGACCCTTGAAGACAGACGCAAAGTACTGGACATGTGTCTGTTGTACGACATACTCAATGGACGCCTCGACTGTCCCGAATTGGTGTCGCTGATCACACTCAACACTCCCCTACGCCGTACGCGACACACGCCATTGTTGCACGTACCCCGACATGCCACTAAGTATGCTAAGAACTGTGTACTCACACGCATTGCTCGAACTTACAATACCACTTTCTCTGATGTAGACATTTTCTGTTTGTCTAAAAGTTCATTCAAAAGTCGAATCATAAAAATTATCAAGAATAAGGAACGCCTCTTAACCTAATTACCTACTTTTACAGCACATTAAACATTAAACTTTACCTTTATCATATTTGACTTAACATAATGTTCATATCCTAACAATTATTTTTTAAGGCCTATGCATGTTATTAATCTATACTTGTCGTACTTGTACTCTGTGATCTATATCACACTTGTTACATCTGGGCGTGGTTGGGCAGGGACGACTCAAACCACAACAAGTCACTTTTGAGAAATTTGCACTCATACAGCTCAATTTAGTGATGTTGTAAGTACTCAGAATCAGTATATTGTTTTGTTATGCTTTGTATCTATGACTGAGTCTTTTTTGCTGAATAAATGATTAAAAGACACGACTTCTTCGTGCATTTTAGTATCTGGCTTATTGTTTTTTTTTTTCTAACAATAGTGTGCGTTGAGTCCTTTCTGCTAGACTACGTGCATTTCTTTTCAATCTTGTTATCCTTTATTTTTTATTTTTTTTTTGTCTGATCGTTAGCTGAATTTTATAATCTCCTAGTTATACAGGGAAACCTATAATTGGCCATACTTATGTGTAATAAGCAAACTATGTATATTTTTTGTAACGCTGTTGGTTTTCTGAATAAATAAATAAATAAAGCAATAGTTCAGACTGATTATAAACATAGACATGATCAAATAGCCAACATAATCCATCAAAAACTTACCATAAACTATCAATTAATTTCTACACCACCAGTACCATACTACAAATATAATCCCGAAACGGTACTTGAAAACACCACCCACAAACTATACTTTGATCGAGCAATCCTCACAGACAGAACAACACATTACAACAGGCCAGACATTATATTACTTGATAAAATCAACAAAACCGCACAAATAATAGACATAGCAGTATCAAACACTCACAACCTACAAAACACAATAGCAGAAAAGCTTTCAAAATACACAGACCTCAAAATTGAGATTAGTCGAATGTGGCGATTAAGCAGCGTTACCATTATTCCAGTAGTCCTATCAACCACGGGTGTTATTCCCAAGCAACTACACCAATCGTTAAAAACGTTAGACTTAGCACCGTACACCTATAAAACCCTACAGAAAGCTGCTATTCTAAACACTTGCAGAATTGTCAGGAAATTCTTGCAAAACGACGATGAAACACACATAACAACAACATTCACCAGACAAACACAATCACACACACACATTACAAACTCATATTAACTCACCTCACCCTAATATTAATATCATAAATGATCAATCAATAGGTTAGCACTTGGCTTCGGCCCGTGCTACCCTAAAAAACCGGCAATTTACTGTCGAGATGCAAAAATGTGTATACAAATAATAATAATAATAATAAATGTTAAATGACAATATTCTTAAAATGCCTACAAACGACCCACATTTGGCTCTACAGATCGAGCGTCAAATTGGGTCATTTGTAAGCATTTTAAGAATATTTTCATTTAACATTTATTTATTCTACAAAAGACAGCAAAGGCAGCAAAGACAATAACTTACCAATATAGGCGGGAGCACCCTTACCCATTGTATCGAGACAGACTCCAGTGGCTTTGTTCTTCACCATGCCCCAGTGAATATTCTTTGGCAGTTTGGGGAACTTGTCGTACACATCGTAAGCAACATTCTCCATAAACCACCCGAAGCTCTTACACTTCAAGCGCTCTTTCAAAGCGAGTTGTTCGCTTATATCTCCCATGTCCAAGAACCGAGCCATGGGTTCTCTCGTATAGAAATACTCCTTATGCTCATTATCAAACCAAGTCTCGATGACTCTCTTGTAGTTAATAGTGATGAGGGATCCCTTCCTGTTCTTCGCAAGATTTCCGAAAGAGTAAGGCATGAAGGCGCGGTATACGTGTCCTACTCTTGAGCACGGCACCCATTCGATGCTACCCCCACATTGCCAGATCTTGAAGCTCAACTCAAAGTTTTCTCCACCCCAAACGAGTAGACCAGGGTCATATGCTCCAATTTCAAGGAAGTATCTTCTATTAATCGCGAACAATCCTCCAGCGTGTGTAGGACTCTTGTATGGTTCAGATTTGTGTTTGTGAAGGTTCGCCTCTCTGTCGGGTACTTCGTTTTCTTTGTAGAGCATGCCCCATTCGAAGATGCCTCTGTAGTTCATGCCGTGTTGGTAGACGGGCCTGTATTCAAAGGTCCTGTGGTCTACGCCGTCAATGACGGGGACAGTCATGGTCCTGTAGTCTCTGTATATGGGGGCTAGGAGGGGAGGCAGCCAGTTGAGGTTGACTTCGCAGTGAGCGTCGAGGAACACGATGACGTCACCGGTCGCCTCCTGCGCACCTCTCGATCGAGTTCGTATGAGACCCTCGCGTTGAGTGTTTCTTATTAGGCGGACCTTTCCCTTCCATCTTTTTATGTAGTTGTCTAGGTTAGATTTTAAGTTCTCCTTGTCTGAGAAGTCGTCCACCTAAAGATAAAAGATACAATTATGTTAATACGATGTATAAGTGGTATTGAAAGTGGACGAATACCTCAAGTCACTTAGACCTAGGAATAAGCAAACAGTGACATTATTTCTTAGATGTGAATGATGTAATTCGATAGAGGTATTTTTTTTTATTGAACTCTATTGATTCTTGACTCTATTTGATCTCTATCGCACACAATGAAAGCATGTGCGATTGATCAAATTAAACACCAATTTTTCAAGTTGCAAAATTTTTTGGTCATGGTAAGGTACAGGGTGGCAGGTTAGACAGTGGAAATATTCAAAATTGTACTCATCATTATGAATTTATGAACAACTTTTACTATGGGACCAACTCCGAAATCGCGAAAAAAAAAATGCTGTTCCATACATTTATGTTCACATATCTCGAACAAAATGTATGGAACAGCTGATTTATTTTTCGCGATTTCGGAGTTGGTCGCATAGTAAAAGTTGTTCATAATTATTAGTACAATGACCCCTTAGAATATTTTCACTGTCTAATCTGCCACCCTGTATACAGGGTGAATTTTTCAAGTCGGCTTAGATAGATGGCCAAATCCGAACTATAAGAAATAACGAAAAACACTCAAGAGTCTCGGGGCCGATTTTGATTATAAATAAAACTGCATCAATAGATTTTTGAAAAATCTATTTTCCTAGCCAGGAATCGGACCCGTTGATTTTGGAAAAAATATAGACACGCTGTATTATTGCACTATTCGATAGTGTTGCTAAAAAGGATTAAAGTCTGGGAAGTAATTGTATATGCTCAGATAGCCAGTTAGCCACCAGGGATTATTAATTATCCAAAATCTATGGGTATAGTTGTCTAAAACTTTGTATATATAACGTCTACACGAAAAACAACAAAGATTTAAACAAGAAGGGAACCAAAATCGAAGTAGATATAACTAGCGGCATCAGTTATGATCACAAACGTCACCTGCGCATTAGCTGGTTTTTCGGTCTCTTTGGCGGAATGAAGAAGACGGGGGGCGCCGAGGCTGCACGCGATTGGTTCGTCAGTCGATGCTTGTCGTCTATTGGACTATTTTCTATTACGTATTGTCAACTGTCTATTGTCTATTGGGCCAAAAATACAATAAGTACATGCGCGATCTGTGATCAAGATCCCTGCCGATACTTATACCTAACTGAAAATATTTAGAGGTGGTCATAAGGCAAACATAAAAATAATTTATAAAACTGAATTGTTTGCGTAGGTACTTATTATTTAATATTTTATGGTGGGTACTACATATACTCTTTATTTATTATTTATAAATAATGGAAGCGCTATATCCACACCACAGATAACAATAATTATCATATCATTATCCATTAAAAATCAATAGTTCCAATTAATCGGTTATCAGCACGGTTAGGTGCAATTAGCGCCTAATTTTATCGACACTTATTTACATAATATGGTGATTCTAATCACAGAGTTAATGCCGTTAAAAGCCGTTACGATACGATAACGGCTAAAAGTAGTTTGTCCAGTTGATAACAGAATTGTTAAGCCGTCTCCAGCGACGTGGTTTCGTGTTCATTGAATATCGAACAATGTTTTCCGTCACGTGTTCGAGTGTTTTTGCTAAACAAAACGTGTAGGCCACGGCCCTTTTTGTTCATTAAACATGTTCGATGTTCAATGAACACGCGCTGGCTTTAAGTTGACTCCAAATAATTGAATTTTTCGTGCTTAGAGGATTTTTTGAAATTAGAACAAATATTTTTCATGGTCTATTAGGGTTCCGTACCAAAATGGTAAAAAAGGAACCCTTATGGTGCGACTTCGTCTGTCTGTCTGTCTGTCTGTCACACCTGCTTATTTCAGCAACTACTTATGCTATCGACTTGAAATTTAGAACAGTTAATAAAGAATGCTTGTTCAACTTTATTGCAAATGAAAAAAGTCCAAAAATATTTTTATTTTCATTGCAAAAGGGGCCGGAGGTCAAGTGACATATCATATGAAAGGGCTTGATTTGCACATTTCAAAATATATTTTCATTTTATTTTATGTCTCACAGTTTTCGACATAAATATGATGAAAAATGTCCAAAAAAATACCATTCCCCCCCCCCTTATCTCCGAAGTTTGCGGGGCGAAAAATCTGAAATAATTAGAGTTGATAGGAATTGACCCAAATATGGCACCAAAAATAAAACGATGTTCCTAACTAGTACAGTATTTTCAAAATCATCAAAATTCCTTCACAAACAGACTTAGTTATGCGGTCCGGATTTTTTCACTTCATACGTCCAAAAATGATACGGAACCCTCGGTGCGCGAGTACGACTCGCACTTGGCCGGTTTTTTTTCATGTTCTGAATTTTACACAAACTTCAATAAAAAATCGATACATTATAACGCCATCTATTGAGATATATTTGAACAAAATAAATGTTCTTTTCTCTCTGATCATTGGTAAAATAAGCAGCCTCAAACCAATTGAGTTGACAATGGTGCGGCCCGCCCGACTCTTTTATATTATTGTGTGGCAAGTGGCAAACAAACACGGCTGGTTTGATGGTAAACGATCACCGCCAACTATTAGACATCTACAATACTAGAGGCGTCGTTACTTATATCATAACAAAGTTTTTGTTACGATATAATTACTTATATCAAAAACTGAAACCACCTTATTCAGAACCCTGAGGTTCCGAATAAGGTGCTGAACCCATGGTTTCATCAATCAACACTTGTCTTGTAACTGCAATGAAAACGGAACTTTATTTCGTAGAGTTAAGTCTCATAATTCCAAAGTTAGTTTATTCAAAATATGATTAATATACCTAATATCGAACAACGATACGCTGAATCGATTGATTGATAAAAAAGTTTGTGCAATGTTTTATTTTCGTAGTTTACGTTATGTGCTGTGAATTTATTACATTTTCCAAAGATGGTGTGTTATCGGCGTGCGTTTTGCTCTGACGGTAACTGTATTCAATCATGAAATTGTTCTATAGGCAGGCCGGGTGCACTTTAGGTAAGGATCAGGGGGGATCCATTAATTACGCGAGGCAATTTTGGCTAAAAATATCTGTTGTTTTTTAAATCGTTTGTATTTATAAATAACAAATAAGGTAAATACGGTCAACATCTAATTTAATTATGATTAATATACATAATATTAGAGATAACATTTTATTTTTGATATTAACTTTATTAACAGGTAACTAAAACCCAACGATAGATTAATAATACCAATAATAATAAGAAATAACTATGCCTATGCCTTTGCTCCAATTGAAAATGAAGCAACTTGGTATCAGTTTAGGTAATTACAGCCTTTATGACGACGAGATAAGGATGCAAATGGCGTGTGGGTTTGCTTCCGGCACGCCAGCTAAAGTTGAAAGAACTTATTTTAGGTAACCTAAGACATTAACAAAGTGTATGGCCTTGGATGTATGAACGTGGACGACGCAACAGTATGTAAGGATCGCAGCACTTGGAGTTTATGTCATCTACTACATCTTATTCTCAGATGCGTTCCGTTCACATACGTCACATTTTCAAACGCCCGCTCTCGATGTGTGGTGTCGTGTAAGACACCACCTGCACATAATTTGCTCGAAAACGGCGACAAGGTCATGCACCTTTGCGAATTATATTGACCAATAAGTCTAGTAATAATAATTTAGATTTCAGCCGGCCTAGCATGACCATGATAGAAACGGGTTTTGTCTACAGAAGAATAGACTAAGTGACAGATTGTAGAGACATTTCTACCATTTTATGCATAAAACATAGACATGTTTCTACAATCTGTCACTTTGTCTATTCTTCTGTAGACAAAACCTGTTTCTATCGTGGTCATGCTAGGCCGGCAGCCGGTATAGCATGACCACGATAGAAACGAGTTTTGTCTATAGAAGAATAGAAAAAGTGACAGATTGTAGAAAGATTTCTACTTACCATTTTATGCATGCAATGAAGAGAAGAAATGTTTCTATTGTTCAGTAGAAAAAAATCTCATAAGCCAAGCACACGCTGACGCCGCGTGCTCGGGCAGAAGAGATACATTGTCTATTCTTTGGTAGAACAGAGATAGAATCGGTCATGCTAAGCTGGCTGTGGTATGTAATCTTACTATTTCTAAGAGGGGTCATACAATGCAGGGCATAGACTGTACTTATATCAAACTCACCAACACAACTTCATGCAGCACCTTCGGCGGAGACCGGTCGATGACGGAGTGGACAGTCCTCATGAGGACCGAGAACCCCTCGTTGTGGAACACGATGATGACGGACGTGCTGGGCAGCTCGACGGGGTAGTGCCAGTACTTGCACTCTTCCAGACGAGTGTCGGGAATTGATCTGGGGCCAGTAAGATTAGAATCAGTCGAACATACAGCTTCGATCGAAGTATTATTTATGATAGGATCAGTGGCGGTACCTTATCTCGCCACTGATCCCATCATAATACTTCGATAGAAGCTGGGTCTTCGGCCATCACGAATTTCTATAATCTTTCTAAGCAATGAACATTTTTTATTTTTCTATTATTGTAACATATAATATGTACAGTTCGACAATAGTAAGCATGTATGTACAACACTAACAACCACCATTATTGCGTAATCGGCGCGACCTTCGCATATCCTGCGTTATCTGACGATCAGATGATTTGTAATCAAATGTGAATGACAGCAGGAAATATGGTTACTGTTAGATATTTTGGAATTTTTAAAAATGGAAGTTGTTACAAACATGAGTAAACAGCCAAAAAATTCGTTCTGAACAAAAAAGATAGTAGTCCGGGGCATTGCTCCCATTGTCCTTCTATCCGCGCCTGCACCAGCTAAAATCTTACCTATTCATAGCAATGTCGTTTGACGCAGCAATATTCATGCCGTATTCACTCTCCGACTCCGCGATATCGTTGGCCCTGTCCTGAGACATGTGGTAGGCTTTGCCTTCCTCTCCAGGCCCTGTTACTGTTTTCAGGTCTCTGGGCTCAAAGTTGCCAAGTTCTGAAACAATATTTAACAGCGTTCAGAGAGATTCCAAATTTTGACTCACGTGTGTAAGACGCAGTGACTCAGTTGGTTAGAACGATGCCACGGTTCGACAGAGGTCGCGGGTTTAAGTGTCGCTCGCGTTAGTCGGTTTTTGAAATATCTAATAGGTATTTATTATTTAGTAACATAATATTTTAACTATAATTTTTTTTTTTCATATCTGCTTCAAGTGCAGGTTCTGACTTGATAGTCCCTATAGATTGTGGTGAGGAAAACGGATGCCAAATTGATTAACATTTTAGAGTACCTTTTCTACTTCTCTGTCATACTGCTTGTTAGTAAGAGATAGCAATATTCTCAAGGATTTTGGTCAGGCAAGGAGGCAGGCAAGGAAAACAATATAGGCTCGTAGTTTAAACAATACCTATATTCAACTTAACGAGAAAGAATTGATTTATGAATGTTTTTCTCTTTCTCGATTTATGAATTATTTACTCTTCAGTTCTGGAGCACTCCGACCGAGCGGCAAGCACTTTCTCAGTCCTTGCTAGGAGGGGGCAGCTGCCCCTTTTTGCAGTGCTGTGTAGCTTAGCCTAGCTAGACTTATACACATATTTTAGTAACTTGGAAATCTTTCAGGGTTGACAGTTTTTTAAATTCTTTAGCTTCAAATAAACTTTAATAGATCAATTTTGGAGCTGGCGGCTGAGGGTTCATCCAGATATTATATGGGCCCTTAAGCCCTTCCCGGCTTTGAGGGGAAGGCTAAGAGTCAAAAACCAAAACACAAAATCTAAGCTAATCAGAATTCTGGCAGCACTTAAGATTGGGTTCACCACTGCACTGTTATTATTTGGATATGATCTAATCAGATGATGACAACTGAACATAACTATGCTATCCTAAAGTGGTGTCAATTGATTTTTGATAGTGAGAAATCATAGATAACTATCTAAGATTAAATTTCTATGAATTTTGGATTAGATTAATAAATTATATTGAGTAACTTCATAATTTTATTATTATGTAGAATTTAATTAATTTACTTCAGAATTAACAACAAATATTTGCTGTTATGTTTCATAACACAATAAACACATAATTAGCAGTAATATTACAATAGAAATCAAATACAAACGGCATGCCACAATAGCTTGCGACACAGCTGTGAATGTAACGATACATGGCAATTATACAGCTCACAAAACAACTACTGACGTAACAAAAACACAGCGAGGTCTATGGGACACGCCGGGCCAACAGGCCACCTAACAGTACTTATTCTTACCACCCATTAACACCAAAAAATAGCACTTATAAGTCAATAAACTATGTTACCTGTTTTCAAAGTCGGGTAAACATCTTTGTGCGACTTAAAATATGCGGCCTGGGGGTCCGAATTTAATGCAACGCCGGAATCAGAGGCAACGTTATCCGTGGACCACTTATGAAGGGCGAACAACAAAATTAATAGAATCGCGCACGCTGACCCCATGCGGATGATCCGGCCCCGTCTCACGTTGGTGATCCTCATTTTTCTAATTAGTATTAGCACATAACAATTTTAATTTATAAAGAAATATGTATTCGGACGTGCCGAGAAATCGTCGACGATCGACTCGCGGGTGACGTTTGATTTGACAAATTGACAACGTCAACATGCTACGTTCTGTACGTTCTGTAATATAATTTTAAGTTGGAGTTTTGTACAAGCTATGATTTATACAAGCTAAAAATTGTGAGTCAACTTATACACAAACACAAGGTCATACATAATGTTCGATTTCACCTAAAAACTCAATTTCCAATATTTCTGATTCTCAGAAAGTTATAAAATAAATATTAAAAAAATGTATGTTAGAACCACGGATTAAAGATTGTTCTGTGGTAAGAACGATGTTTTCGAACGATTTCTTTTACATAATGCCCGCTGCACATTCTCGGCAAAACTACACGAGTCTCCGAGTGTAGTTTTGCCGAGAATGAGTTTCGTGACGAGACTACGCGAGACTAATTGCGCTTATACGCTCTAATAGACTGCAGTGTATACAGCGGCAGATATTTTCAAGACTTCCATTTCATTTCCATCTTGTACGACTACGAGCCTCCAATGTCTGCCAGACGCAAATGTTCCGTTCTCATAGTCGCGCGCGCGCGCCCAATCTCGGCAAAATGTTCTCGCCATTTATTATTATTGTGCTCTCAGCGAGAGTGTAGAGCGAGCTTTAGCACAGTTTACTTGACGTTGACAGTTGACAGACAGCAAGAGTATTATTGTTCTGTGGTTGACAGTGGCTTGTGACAGTGGCACAGTTCGTTGATCCGTTTGGTTTGTTTTTGAATTTGAATGAAAGAAATTTATTGTTTTTGTTTGTGTAAATTGTGTAGAACTCTATAGAAAATACAAAGTGTTTCAGGAAAAGTATAAAACAGACAATATCTTGGTATACAGTCAATACAACTTTATTGCGAACAGTATAAATCAGCTAACAAAATGGAAAGAGGTATGATTTACCAATGGATTTACCTAACTGCATTACTTTCATTAGCAGTCAATATTCTTTGATGTATTTCCATGTTATTATACTAATCTAGCAAAGGATATTCGGAAAAAATGGGACCAAGTATTAGTTAAACCTATCTCAACATTAAAATCAATATGAGACCAAGTATTAGTTAAACGAGTTAAACCTATCTCAACATTAAAATCAATATTACCAAGCAGTTTTTACTAATGTCTCGTCTTTTCAATTTTAGCAGCACAAGCTTTCACGATGGAGAACTTCATAGGGAATTGGAATGGGGACTTTCCAAACTACCCATTGACGTCTGCCGACCTGAAGAAGCCTCATGAATTCATGGGTGCTCTATTCCAAGTGTTTGATAGACTGGGTATTGACATAGAAGCTGTGCTTGCTGTAAGTACTAGTACAATAGCTGAGTAAGGGCGGATCCAGGGGGAGTGGGGCCATGGGGGTCATGTATTTTAAGTACCAAATCAATAATTCACCAGGGTAATGATTGATTGATTGATTGGGTAATTTTGCTGATTGATTTTACTTTATCTCATCTTGACAATTTTCAGGCACCTCCCAAAGAGGATTGCAATGAGAATACCGTATACTACTGGGATCTACTTCCGGTACTCAACATGACCCGAGTGATCAACCACTTGGTCTCCGTGATGCCTCAAGTGGATGCCACCATCAGCATCATCCACTTCCTGCAACCTACGGCTACCACGTCACATTCTATACTGTTACTGTTGTTCAATTTGATGGTGTTCAATGAGGAGCGGCTGAGGAATATTGCACCACATGAGGAAGAGCTTTTCGCTAAGACTGATCAGGTATGTTGAATTGTTGACACAAATTCCTTCGATGCCCTATTTTGGTCATCATGGCGATCCAGTGAGGAAACATGGTACTCTAAAGATGCTTGTGTTTCGATACTAAGCCACACTGCAGCTTATATCTATGATTTTTAAATTAGCAATATTTTTTAAATCAAAAAGGAACTGAAGCTGGTTAATAAAAATTACATTCATGCCTTGAATAATGTGTTTGAAATGACTTATGAATTGTGACATATCTCAAGCTTATGTGATGTTAATTACAGGTAAAAGCTTTGGAAGAGAAGAAGAATAGACTGCTGGAAATGCTGAATGAGCAGGCTGAGGAGAAAGGCAAACGTGCAGGAAGACTAGAAAAGGTATTCATCATGCTTTCTTGATGGTAAATCCTTTTTGCATGAAATGTGCAGTGATACCAAAAATCATATTCGTTTTTCCCTACTTATTTTTTTTGCTGTAGCCCAGGGTATACTTTCATAAAATTTATACAATTAATTCCAATTTGCAGAGAAAACTCTTCAGCATTATTATGAGTATATTAGTATCAGTGGCATGCCTTGATGGCAAGCCTGAGGGTATTTGACTTAATTTTTCATGAATGTAAGTGTTTTTTATTGTATGCTAGTATGCTACTCACTTACATTCAAGAAAAATTTAGTCAAATACCCTCAGGCTTGACCTCTAGGCACACCACTGATTAGTATACCTAGATATTATGGAACAGATTCCCTTTTGAAAATGTTGTCCTTTTACCAAAGTCAAAGTCAAAGTCAAAAACATTTATTTCAATTAGACCATTTACAGGCACTTTTGAAATGTCAAACAATATTACAATAGTTGTCAGTCAGTTTGTCCGTTAGTTGAAGCTAGTTGTCTGCTGCTACCACTGCTACACAAACTCTTTTATGGGAACTTTGCTAAAAATAATAATATTTTTATGTCCATTGACAATCCCAGCTTGACCACGACATAAAGCAATTCGAAGAAGAATTGAAGCAGGAGAAAGAGGTGCATGATGAGGAGAGACAGGAGTTGGAAGCTTTACTGAAGGAGAACCGACAGACTGAGATGCTGTTGGAACAGAAGAAGACTCACAGGGATGCACTCATGGCAGAGGTAGCGAGGAAGAGGGCACTGAGGTAAGAGGGGCTGAACAGCTCAGCAGAATAGCCTAAACTATACTGCAACTAACTCAGTCAAGGCAACTATAACTAGCAACACCCTCTTTTAGGGGGTGTCCATTAATTACGTGAGGTGATTTTAACGATTTTTCGACCCCCTCACCCCCCCAAATTTCACGTGATTTTTTTCGAAATACGTATTTTTAACGTTCCGTGCCTCAAAAGGAAAAACGGAACCCTTATAGGATCACTTTGTTGTTTGTCTGTCACCGGCCCATAAGTGGAGCCATTAGAAGGCGCCACTAGAAGTATGCAGTAGCGCCATCTATGATCAAGATATGATTTCTCTAGATTATCGATCTAGACTTCTCGAGATCTACTATGATGTAATAGCGGCATAGATGGCGCTATTGCATATTTCGGAACCCTCAGGGCGCGAGTCGTACTCGCGTACATCAATCTTCTATCCACCATTTCAGGGTATACGACGCAGACGACATCAAAGCCCAGGCGGAACAGGCAACACAAAGCCTTCAGGAGCTGGAAGAGAAGCTGGAGTCTCTCCGAGCTATGCTCATGCAGAAAGAGAACAGTTTGAAAAACCTGCAGACCATCAAACCCAACCTGGACACCGCCAACAACCTGCTTCACGAGATTATGAAGCTCTCTGATAATTTGAAGTAAGTTATATTCCTGAATGTCTTTGTTAATGCTTTCAGTGGCGTCCAGTGAATTAGCAGCGAGAACCCTACCGAAGGGGTGGCGTAATCCTAGATAATGACGAGAGTTTTTTTTAAAACCACATTTTTAAAACAGACTAAAAAGTATAATTAATTTCTAATGAAATGAAAAACGTGGAGCGCATCTTACTATTATCTATTGCATGCGCCCCACGTATTTCATTTGTGATAAGTGTTTATGTGTATGTCATTATGTCCTTGTTTCTATGAACTGAGCCTACTATCTACCTAATGCATATCATGCTTCTTCATCTCCAGGGACTTCGAGGCTGGTGACTTAGACTCGGACAGCAAGGAAGGCGAGCTGGACGTGCTCAACACGGAGCTTGGCGAGCTGCAGGCGCAGCTTTCCGAGCTGCAGGCTGCACGAGCAGATGCTGCCAGCAGCCGCGCAGTCTGCCAGGACCGGCGACAGCAGGAGAGGACTGTGGCACACAGGTAACATACCATAGGTCATAGGTGGCCAGCTGGACGTGCTTAACAGAGCTGGGCGAGCTGCAGAATGCAAGGGCAGACGCTGCTAGAAGCCGTGCAAGCTGCCAGGATAGGCGAGAGCAGGAGAGCACACAGGTAACGTACCTACCATAGGTCGTAGGTGGCGAGCTGGACTGCTCATACGTCATCGATGCATTTGGTTCTTACGCAAGTTTTAGAGAGGGTGGTTTCCACTCTAACTACTTCTCATACCATTGCATTGCAAACAGTAATTTGCACGTCTCACGAAAGTTAATAAACCATATAAATAATTATATTGGAAATGTTCTAATGTATTAATATATGCTCTAAAAACGGCGAAGGAAACATCGTGGGGAAACCGGCATGTCCTAGAACCAAAAATTCGATGACATGTGACACTCACCAATCTGCACTGGGCCCGCGTGGTGGACTACGGCCTACTGGATCTCACAGAGAGTAGGCCTGGGAACATTAGTCTGATTACTCATATTCTTATGCTTATTTAACAGTGCTCTACGCGAAGCCGAAGAAAAAGAGAGAAAGCTGCGTGAACGAGCAAAGAAGGCGCTCCAACGTACCGAGGAAATAAAAGAGTTGACCACGAAGTACAAGGCTGAGATACCAGCTGGTATGGAGCAACTGGCCGCGATCAAGAATAACTTCTGTGCCGAGGTAGGCTTATTTAGGATAGTAATCATTTTTAACCGATTTCAAAAAGGATAAATGTTGTTAAATTTTTCTCACTAATCGTATATGGGTTTCTTAAGAAAAATTGTTCAGTATGACGGGTAGAATCACTCCCTTAAAAGTTGCAGGTAAATAAATCAGCAGCCCGTATGTAACCACGCGTAACGTTACTTTTCAGTTGAATGACATGGAAGAGGTGTTGCTGAAGAAAGTAATGGAAGCCGAGAAAAAGATTGAAGATAAATTAAAGAACCGACAAGTTTAAACTGTTACACCCTTACCACAAAAAAGATAGACACGCGTTAAACGCGAATGCTACCAAAAATAATACACACTTGTTTTAGACAAGTTAGTGCTTAAACAAGTGCGTATTATTTTTGTAGCATTCGCGTTTAACGCGTGTCTGTTTTGTGTGACGGCCCTTATATTTTAATTGTAGACTTACCATAGACATTAATAACCACGGGACGCGATACACGGACGATATAGACTTTTACGGCCGTACCACAAAAAAATAAACATCTGTTCAACACACGTTCAACACGAATGCTAACAAAAATAATAGGCACTTGTTTTAGCACCAACTGGTTTAAAACAAGTGTGTATTATTTTTGGTAGATTTCATGTTTAGCAGATGTTTATCTTTTTTGTGATAAGGCCTTTAAGCTTTAGGGGGGCAAGGAAAACATACATAGAAACAAGGTGTACGATATGATCCCCTAAGGGAGAATGCTCGTAGTTTAAACGATATTCAACTTGACGCGAAATAACTAATTTATAAATGACCTCCCAAGCAGCACATTAGCGAAAATTATATCCATAAACCAGCTATATGACAGCCAACGGCTGTACAGCTGTGTGTGCTGCTTGGGCTAAAGTGTTTTATTTTCTTCTAAACATATTTACTTTTCGGTTCGGGAGTTGCTAGGACAGAGGGGGGAGGGGCTGCCCTCCCCCCCTGCCTGTACCTGGCTGCGCTCATGCTGGTCAAGCAACTAATTAGTAAATCCGCTGTCAAATCTCATGTCAGCTGTTATTATTGGTTTACCGAAATAACATTATATCACTTGACAACAGATTAAATTGAATAGGCTTGCAGAAACTGGGGGTTCATGTTAATTTAGTTTTACTTTTGTACCTAATTTATCATTCTGATATGTTATCGGAATTAAGAAAATAAAAAAAAATTGTAATAATAATGTGTTTTATTTTTGTGTTTATGTAGGTATTACGATTATAATGACTTTTTTTACAGTGCAGTAATAATAATATGTATATATAAGTAATATTAAAACATTTGATTGTTTTATCTCCATGAAGTTTTCGATTCAGTACATTGCACTGATATACTACTACTGTCTACATTGATGTAGGTTTGTAAACAAATAATAAAAAAATATTGGCACTTATAACTATTAAAATTATATAAAAAAATATTGGCACTTATAACCTTATATTAAAAATACAGTACGAGCTATCAAAATTGACCGGCCTGATCCATAATTTAAATTTAACTTTAAGCGATTTTGGACCTTACTCCTGAGACAATACGACGCGCACACTAACCCTCACTACTCCGCCGAGAGCTCAAGATAAATGCCGACAACTATACGTTCAGAAACAGATACTGCGATTCGCATGAACTTTAGTGCGGTCAACTTGATTGCACGTACTGTACTGCATACAGTCCATAACTCTAAATACATTTTTTTGGTACTAATTTACTCTTATATGTAGGTAGTAGGTATAGGTACCGGCGTCAGTTATGAGCACAGATTGCGCATGCACATTTTCGGCCCAATAGACAATAAACAGTTGACAATACGTAATATACAGAGAATAGTCCAATAGACGACGACCATCGACTGACGAACCAATCGCGTGCAAAGAAACCGAAAAATCAACTAATGCGCAGGTGACGTTTGTGCTTATGACTGGTGCCGGTACCTATACCTACTTATAATATCTTACATCTATCAAAGATTTAAATCGTAGATGCGCTCTCACTGTACTTAGGTACATCGCGCGAAAATGTGTCCTTATTGAGATGAGGGAGTTCACACATCCCGCCATTCAAGACAGAACGATAGTGTGCAATATTCGGTATGAGTGAGCGAGACAATACTATATTTGATACTTCAGATGTCATTGTTGACATAAAGAACGTGACCATATTTTGACACGGGCGCATCAAACTATTTAAATCTTTGCTATCCAAACGATAGTATGAACAGTCGATGTGCATATTCGATAGCTATAGGCTCAAAGGGCTAAAAATGTATCGAATTATTGACTAAATCCAATTTTTGCGAAATGGTGGTGGCCCTTTTAAGTCTAAAGGTATCGAATATTTTAAAGTAACCTTTGGTGTTTTAAGCCGTTATTTAGCAGCTGCTAATATTGGGCAGAGGTTTGCCCTTGCAGTGGTCCTTCCAACCGTACCAGGCCTCGAACTTGTGGCGCCTGTAGATAATCTTGGCGCAATTCGACGCTTTCGTTATGTCGTCTAACAACAATTCTGTAAAAAAAGACTTGGTTAATGTTGTAAACTACCGGGCGTGTGTAAACAACCAGTCAACTTATAAAGCTGTCTTTCAGACTACGCTATACTATATAGTATAGCGTATGCTATATAGTATAGCGCACCATGCAAAGCCATACTATATAGTATAGCACAGTGTGAACGTTGAACGTGTTCATAACAATGTGCGCATAAAATGGTGCGCGATATTGTCGTGCTATGAGCTAGATGCTATAATGCTATATAGTATAGCGTAGTCTTAAGACAGCTTAAGGTTCCCATTGGGACTTCAGGTCGTAGCTCATTTACACGACCCCGCTCCAACACCGCTTCCGCACAACACCGCCTTGTAGCGAAACGTCAACTATCGAGTGGTACGATGGCGGTAAGCTCGCTTACAGCGAGCTGTCTGCTAATTTGTGTTGTCAATGTAAAGTACCTATGTCTACAGAGGACGCCCAGAAGATCATATTCTAATAAACATTATTTTGCCATGTGGGAGCGGTGTCATATAAGTCGGTTACGACCTTTAGGCCTCCTCTCTGTGGAGACGGCTCGCTGTCCACCATGCGAACCAGTACTGATTTGTGGGCGTCACATTTTTCCTAATTTTTGGGTAGGTATAGGACGCTTTCCTCATGATGTTTTCCTTCAACGGTTTTAGAGCAGTGGTGGTGAAACAAATTGCATAAAGTGAGCGCCTACTTGGATTTCAACCCACGATCTACTACGTCGTGGACTTGAATGACTATGACAACATTTTCCCAAAAGAATTCTAGTAGCAGCCCGGAGTGGGTTTCTGCCGGTGATTTTAAAAGATATCTGCTGCGAACCGGCGACAAACCGCGTCGGTAGTAAAATGTAGTACCTACTTAGATACCATTTCTATTGAGTTATTATATTTTTCACTTTTTTCACTGAACATGAAACTTATTGTAGGTATCTGATAGTCTGGAGTAGTGGCTTGGCAGCATTTTGTATCAGGTTTGGGAATGGCGTGCTTTGTACGCATTACATAAAGCACACCATTTTCGTCCTTGGGTGTGATGGGCTGTCGGTGCGCTCTTTGGACTGTTAGATGCCCGCTAGCAGGTAACGGCACCCAAACTGTTGTAATGGACTATTGTTTTTGTAATGAATTATTCTGTTGATTGTACGATAGAGATATAATATTATCTGTGGAGGCTTGTCATTGGCAACTTTGTTTTTCTATGTATGTTGTGTATTTACTGTAATTAGTCCGTAAGCCTTCTGTAAAAGTAACTAAATAAAAATAAATAATTTAGATTTCTGTGGGTAAAATAGAGTTAGGTTACTCACCAGCGCAAGTGACGCGGCAGTCCTTCCCAGGAGTGCTGGTGTTGCTGCACCAGTATTTGTCGTTGATCTGGTACAGCCCGTAGTCCCGGGAGCCGTTCCAGTTCACGGAGCCGAGACTATCAGTCCTTCTGCCACTCTCGTGTTCAATCAAGCATACCCCTGGAGAATAACAAAATTTTAAGTAAATAAAAGTGGCTTATATGCTTACTGGATAGGTCTGAAGAAAGACTGGCTTAAAAAGCCGGATAAAAGTGTCGGACTACGCACACGGGTTCTGTAAAGTTCAGGCTCTGCTAGGCGTACCTATTCCAATATTCCGATCGCAAATCTACGTAAGTTTTTAAGTAATTTTTGCGGTTGTGAAAAAAACTACCTATATGGTAGGTACAACATAAGAAAATTCAAATCAAGAAATTAATCTCAAATTATACTCACAATCTCTCATCTTGTCTTCAGGGAACCCTTGCTTCCTCAGTTCACGGACCAGCTCACATCTTGTAAAATATTTTGCTTCGCAATGCAACAAGATCGTCGCAAGCGCAACCAACAATAGCGTGAGATTCTGCATGATTCTCAGTTACACACAACTTGTTCGGATGAAGTCTGGACTGTGTGTGAGGAAGATTCAGGTAAGCTGTATTTATATAAGATCTGAGTAGATCAGAGATCTGATAGCATTCCTAAGTGTGTTTGTGAACAAATGTCTGGGAACAGGAGATTCCTTTTAATCAGTATGACAACATAGATACGGGGTCACCAATGACACTCGTTTCAAAACGCTTTGTGTGTTTACTGTAAGTGATACAGAGATGTGGTTGGAGTTGAAAAAAACCGGACAAGTGCGTGTGCGACTCACGGCCTGAGGGTGCCGAATTATGCAATAGCGCCATTTACTACTACATAGGTACTGCTAGTGGCGCCATCTATGAGCAAATGCCTCCACCCGTTAACGGTCTTAACATACGGACAGACGGACAACAAAGTGATCCTATAAGGGTTCTGTTTTCCTTTTGAGGTACCTACCCTAAAAATGTTATTTTAAACTTGTCGAATGAAAACAACAAATTAAGTATATGAATCAAGTCATCAAAAAACTGCTTGGGTGTCTTAATTAACCTTTAAAAAATATGGCATAACCATACAAATATTGCTGATTAACCTGAATGAAAGAGGGAACCTTTAATGGTGGACGCACATTTGTCCGCACCTGACGCGCCGCAGTCATCGCTTTTGCTGACGGCCTTGCACACCCGTCCGCGCCGCAGTCGCCGCACGCACCACATCGAATTGCTTTCATTCGATTTCTTATTTCGTGTTTTGGTGAATGGAGGAACGAGATGAAATGTTCCCACATTGAAATGGGAGGATCCTCCTACCAGACGAGTTGTTTTGTCTGGCGGGCCACTGCCCCGACCTCCCGACAGTTGATGTCGGGTTTCTGTATTCAAGCGTATCGCTCTGAAAACGGTTCGGCAGTGTCGATTACATAGTCATATTAAGATTACAAAATGTTTTTGATCTTTAATATTATTCAAGAAACGCAGGGCGTTTCTTGCTATGTGGATTGATGATACGATTGTGTAATTAGGATTAAGTTTGGTTTACTTTTAAATGCATCTTTTAGGTATTTGTTGTACCTACTTTCATTACGAAGTTAAGATTTTTGATTACCTACTTTCTGGTTTTTTATTATCTTCCGTATTTGAGCAATCTAATCTAGAAACTTATAAACGGTCATTGGCCAATTTACATTAGTCATATAGGTATCTACAACGCGTAGGTATCAGGAAGGCGTGGTTAATTATGTTATATAAGGGGGTTGTTTGAAATCTTATTCAGAGCAACATACTTACCTACCTAATATTGCCTAGGTCAAATAAATAAAAATCGTTTTTTTTTGCGACTGATACAAATGGCATCAGCTGATCAGAGGCCCTAGACAAGTTGCTTTTCTGTTAGCGTTCACGCCAAACGCTACGGACAAAATTTATGGAATTGACATTTGTGAGTCACGTGATTTTTCCGCAGGTAATGTCATTGCCTTACATTTTGGACGTAGCGTTTGGCGTGAACGCTAACAGAAAAGCAACTTGTCTAGGGACTATTTTGACT
Source organism: Thalpophila matura (assembly GCA_948465475.1). Taxonomy (NCBI): domain Eukaryota; kingdom Metazoa; phylum Arthropoda; class Insecta; order Lepidoptera; family Noctuidae; genus Thalpophila; species Thalpophila matura. The sequence goes on from OX419182.1 coordinate 16,332,587, forward strand.
GTTTTTTTTATTGACCTATCAAATGTTGCTCTGAATAAGAGTACTAACAACACTCCCATCCCATAATATATGACCACACATTTCTGTTACATGTGAATAATTTGCAAGATATTCACTTCTTAACTTTAGCTCTCATACAGGTTGTTATGGTGGTCTAAGTCGGTCACAGTGCTTGAAATCTCCACTCGCATCAGTGGAAACAGTGTGATTGACCAATTCACGGTCCGCTCCTGCCCACTGCGCCCAGCTTCGCGTCAGAGGAAACGCACCTTCAGGCCCGGACTCCACAAAAGTGCTCGGAACCCGGAAACCAGCCAGTATCGACCCCATAAGTTTATAGGTCTGAATTAGTTTGAAATAAGCTCTAATATAACATCTTTCCAGGAATAAGTAGGTCGAATTATCTGGCACCCTGTATATTTATGTTAAAATTTTGTTGGTGTTTAATAGTAAAATGGTAGGTTCCTACAGGCTACATAGTGGATTACTATGGATAAACCCTGTTTGGCTCTGACAAGTACAAAAAGCCAAAGATGAGATTGCCCTGGCAATTTAGAATAATTTTGATATGAATAAGCGGTACGGTACGAAGCATGACTTTTAAGACTGCGCGTTGTGCCCTCTCCAGTTCTATCATGTAGGTTTTAGCTGCTCCTCCCCAGACCACAATACAGTATCGAAGCAGATCGGTACAGAGCTAGGTACACTAATTTGCGTATTTTTACTGGAGAACATTCACTATGAATAGAACATTCTTACACATTTTGCCATAACCACAATATGTTTTCTGAAAGAGGTTCTGGTTCAGGTTCAGGCAGTTCAGGTTCTGACCTAAGTTATTCCAATATATTTTAGATAGTCAATCATTTCAATCTCACTGTATGCTTCATGTTGGATTAAGGTTGTAGTAGTCAGGGTTTGAGCATCTGTGGAGTTTAATATTCCAGTTTGGAATTCTGGTGGCGTTGGTTTTTCTAAATGTGAGTAGATTTGTTGAGTCCAGCCAGTTACCGATATTCCACATACCAAATGCGGTTTTGGCATAAACCTCTTTCCAGTCTTCGCCGTGGAAAATTATAACAGTGTCATCAGCATAGCATAGATTATGTCAGTAATTTATAAAATTTCATCCATATAGATTGTGAAGAGTGTCGGTCCCAGTATGCTTCCCTGTGACACTCCAAAAGTCACACTTTGCTCATCATTAACCTGATTGTCGAGTTTTAACTGTTAACGATTACTTAGGTAACTATATTGAACCATTTAAGTGCCACTCCTCTAATACTAAGAGATTCCATTTTCATTAGAAGTATTTAAGTCGAAACGGTATCAAACGCCTTGGTAAGGTCTATAAGTACTCCTAAACAACGGTGTCCTTGGTCTACGTGTTTAGGAACACAGTTTGTTAAGAGTTCTATATCGCGTTTTCTGTACATTTGCTTCGTCTGAATCCATTGATCTGAAATTCTGAATCCAAATTGGCGGTCTGACAGTAAGCAATTTTTCTCAAGGAAGTCTACTATTTGCTTATTGATTATTTTTTCTAGTATTTTTGAGTAGGTAAATACTCAGCAAAATATAAGTACATTTTTAACCGACTTCAAAAAATGAGGTTCTGTGTAGTTTTACTTTTGTACCTAATTTATCTGATATGTTATCGGAAATAAGAAAATAAAACAACTGAAGTACATACATATTAAAACGTGTTTTATTTTATTTTTGGGTATGATTACAATAACTTTCTTACAGTGCTGTGTAATAAATAAGTGTAGGTTTGTAAACAAACAAAATATTATTGGCACTTGTAACAATTGATTAAAAACCTAAGCGAGTTAATAAAAACATGGTAAAAAAATACAGTTTTTGGTATTAATATATCCTTATAAGTATCTGTCATATCTTACATCTAATAAAACGATAGTTAGTCGATGTTGTGCATATGAATAGAGTTAATCTTTGCTGTTCTATGCCGTTATTTAGCAGCTGCTTATGTCGGGCAGAGCTTTTCCCTTGCAGTGGTTCTTCCACCCGTACCAGGCCTCAAACTTGTGACGCTTGTAGATCTTCTTAGCGCAGGTCGACGCTTTCGTTATGTCGTCTAACAACATTTCTGTAAAAAAGGTATATTATAAATTACTAATCAGTTTTTTATACTACATAATCAACTTATAATATTGCTACTGCTGGGACTCAGGCTTCGGGGACAAAGAAGGCCGCCGTTGTTAACACAGCGCCTCCTCAGAAGCTCTGGCGACATTATAGGAGTTAGAGTGTGAAGAGTAGCATTATTTGGCTGTGGTATCCTATAAGGTGGAGGCACTTCCCCAGTCGCCCTGCTCCAGATTTGAGTGATATATTTCGCTGTGCCCTAGGTACCTCTGTAAACGTAAAAAAAACTGCACAAAGTGTGCGCCTACTTGGATTGAAACCCACGATCTATAAATATCACAGTCTAGCTATTATGTACAGGGTGTACCTGGAAGTAGGGATCAAATTGAACAGGAGCGTGGGCAAGGTCATTTTCAAACTGGCCGCCTACGCTGACCGTCAGCGCAACTATGAAATCACCCTTAATCAGTGTTTAAATTAATAAGAGGTGTTTAAGTAAGGGGATAAATCTCTGCCTAACCTTTTAATCAATACAGACGTGAAGTTATGGTTAGGTGTAATAGAGAGGATTAGGTACTCACCAGCGCAAGTGACGTTGCAGTCCTTCCCAGGAGTGCTGGTGTTGCTGCACCAGTACTTGTCGTTGATCTGGTACAGCCCGTAGTCCCGGGAGCCGTTCTTGTTCACTGTGCCCATCTTGTCAGTCTTTCTGGCACTCTCGTTTTCAATCAGGCATACCCCTGCAGAAAGAGAAAATTTTAAGTCAATAATTAAGTGTCTTGAATGCTTAGTGGTACACACGGCTACACATCGAGCTATAAATTCCCAGTTTACACTGACCTCTCACTGTAAGGAAATCCTATACAATGCGAGATCAGCTTATACTGGAAATGTATAGCTTGATCTGTAGCCGTGCGTACAATGATAGGTCTAAAAAAAAGCCGGTCTAGTGTGTGTCGGACCATGCACATGGGTTCTATAGCAAGGAGAAGGTATTTCAGTTTTCCGACCGCAAATATAAGTTTATTAAAAAGTTATTTCTGCGGTTGGTTAACTTAAAACCGTATAGGTATACTTATATCTCAAAAACTACACAACATTAATCTTATTCAAACTCGTTAGTGTTTTTGAATTCCATCTCCTTAGTTTTTTCAGAATTTTCCACCCTATAGTAGAAAATTTAGAGGGGGCAAGACACCGTACCAAACTGATCGTTACCGTATCAGCACATGCAAAATATAATTATTTTCTGTATAAATTAATATGAATCAGCGCCCACCAGACCATTTCGTTACCGTAGCGTGCCATGACCGGATCGACACATTTAATTTGTATTACATTGTAGCCACAGAGGGGCTCGTGGCTAAATGATAGCCGCGCTGATCGATCGATCTGCGAGGTTAAGCTGCGCTTGCCGCGGTCAGTCCTTGGATGGGTGACCGTTCTTTACACATCGAGACCCCTCCGTGCCTCGAAGAGCACGTTAAGCAGTCGGTCCCGGTTGTCATAGGAATATCTTTGACAATCGTTACGGTTAGTCAGAAGCCCTATAAAAAGTCTGAAAGCTGTTCTAACATTCGAATACCGGTATTACCCATTAATTGGGTTGTGGAGGTCAGATGGCAGTCGCTCCACGTCAAATATTGATATTCAGCCGAAACTAGTTAGACTGGAAGCCGACTCCAATATAATTTGGGAAAAGGCTAGGCAGATGATGATGACATTGTAGCCACAGAACAGATAAATTGTAGTCTCCATCAAGTCTTTGCCTGATAGATACGTTTATAGTATCTACGGTCATGGTATGGTACGGTGCAATCGGCTGGTAAATTCTCCAAATAGGGAAGTAGAATTAATAGTCTGCTAATGCGCAAGGTGGATGAAGGTCCAGGGATCAGGGTCCCTGACCCCGGAATAATAATCATCAAGATTATTATTCCGGGATTTTAGAGGGAGGTATTATCCCCTCTATGTTATTATCTTCCTTGAAGTTTACCTAAATAATACTCTACCTTATAAATGTATATTTTTTGCGAATTTTAAACATGTTAAAGCCATGTTATGGTTATCTTAATGTTATTAATAACATTAATACTCTACCTATTCCGATCTCTGGTAATAATGTTAATAATAATGTAAGTTAAGCTTATCATTATGTTATTATGATAAACATAGATAATATTACTATGATAAATGAATAACATGGCTTTAACATGTTTAAAAATTCACGAAAATATACATTTAAAAGAGCCACTACCTACAATATAATAATTTTAAAAAAACATGGCTGCTCTATTTCATCAATAAGAAAATTCAAACTTAATCAAGAAATGAAACTAAAATAATTATACTCACAATCTCTCAATTTGTCTTCAGGAAAGCCTTGCTTCCTCAGTTCATGAACCAGCTCACATCTTGTAAAATGTTTTGCTTCGCAATGCAACAAGACCGTCGCAAGCGCAACCAAAAATAGCGTGAGTTTCTGCATGATTCCTAGTTACACGCAACTTGTTCGCATGAAGTCTGGACTGTGTATGAGGAAGATTCAAGTAAGCTGTATTTATATAAGATCTGAGTATAGCGTTCCTATGTGTGTGTGTGTTTGTGTACAAATGTCTGGGAGCAGGGGATTCCTTTTTATCAGTGTAGCAACATATGGGGTCACCAATGATACTCGTTGCGAAGTCGCTTTGTTATTGTTAGGTACTGCAAATAATTTATTGTAGGTATCGCCGACTACAGAGATGAGCTCAGAGCTGAAAAAAATGTTATTTTACACTTTTAACTAGCTAAACACGATAGTTGGCGAATAAATAAGTAGGTGTTACATGGTTTCATCCATGTCTGACAAAATTACTAATCTGTTGGTACTAACGTCTAGATAATCAGTAAAACTAACAATTAACTAAGTAGGTACTAACAATATATGCAACGTAATTTAAGGATATGGAATTAAAAGCTTTTTTTATTATTAGATAAGTATACCTAACCTACATGGTTTTATAACACAAATTAATGAACTAAGTCATCAAAAGCTACTCTGTTGACTTAGTTGACCATTTAAATAAGTATTACTGATTAACCCGAATGAAAGAGACAGGGGAATATCAAAAGAGTGGACAGCCGCCGCTGAAAGTACACTTCAGTGACTGCTACTGCGAACTCCTCGAGACCTAGACGATTAGAGCTAGGTGTGCAGGGTTAGGGTTTGTTTTGATGAGGCTAATCTTTAATTACCCGGATTTTAATCGCCAAAAAGTGAAGTCGTCAAAAATAAAAAAATCTGACATGGTCATGTGGGGTATCAAAATGAAGGTCTTAAAGAGACGATTACGAAAATAAACATTTAAGTATCTAAAAAAACAATGATTTTTATTTTCTTGTTAGGTACATCATCATGTGGGGTATCAAAATGAAGGGCTTAAAAAGACGATTACGAAAATATATAATATATGTCATTCACATCAAAAACTAAAAAGTAAAAAATAAAAATAGAAAATTAAACATTTTATAAAAACCCGACCGCGGTCTGTCCTACGTTTTATCTGGTGTTATAGAACCAACAAAAAGAAAAGGAAAACAAGATATTGCAGTCGGGACCCAGTGTTTCCGGGTAATAGTCATATAATGGGTCCCGACTGCAATATCTTGTTTTCCTTTTCTTTTTGGTGGTTCTATAACACCTATTTTTATTTTTTAGTATCTAGTTATCCTAAGCTTTCATCTGAAGCTGTTGGCGCCTTGGGTTTTAGCTTGTTAACAAAACTAAAATCGCTTCTTTGCTTCAATAATGTGACAAGCCCAAGCCTCTTTTATTCAATAACGTAACAAGTCCGAACGATCCTAATTTTGCTTGTCACGTTATTGAAGCAATGAGGCTCGGACTTGCCACGCTATCGAAGCAAAGAAGCGAAATCTTAATAAGGGTTTGTTAGTGATCCTTCACGCTGAAACGGCTGGTCGAATTTCGATGCAATTTGACAAAGAGGTAGCCTGGGACCTGAAAAAGCACGTAAGCTACTTACCTGGTCGGTACTTAATTTTCATTCATTTTCACACATATGTATAAAGCCGGGAGCAACATCCAGTCTGTAATAATTTCGGGGACACTGGACGCTTATAGCCGTCATAACAAAAGAAAATCTATATTCATCGGATATTCCTGGAACTGTTAACCCATTTTGTATCTATGTTTTACTTGGTATACAAAAAACAAGCGCATTCTGTACAGAATATCTGACAACCAGCCCGGTTATCTTTTGCAAAGTAACTATTTCATGCTGTCCATTGCCATATCTATTATTGTATTGTGACAGATATATCGCAATCAATAAATACTTATTGCAATAATAATGTAAATAATAATGCATTTTGTAATATATACAATGGCTCAAGATAAGGTTTTTTTTATGCTGGCACTTCACTTGCCGTATTTGACCATGTTCACGTTATTTGGCTTATACAAAATATTATACCTAGGTTGGTAGGTACTCTATTTCTATAAAAATATACTTTATTTTGTATTAGTGAAATAACGCAAATATTTGATGAAACAGGTACGCCAAGTGAAGTGCTGTCATCAGCAATTGCACGCAACAATACCTACAACTAAACGCACACAGATACTACACCGAAAGACTGTAGGTAGGTACTTAATTTCGACGGAACTCATCACCGACAGGACTCTCCGCCGAGAGGGCTCATCACCGACGCAACTTGTCTACGATAGCCAGATAGGCTATCGGAGACAAGTTGCGTCGGTGTGTACAACCCACAAGAGTTAACTTGAGACTTCGCTCGGACGACACGTATTCCCCTCGAGTCTTAAGTTAACTCTTGCGGGTTGTAGGTACTGTTTAGCGATTCTCACAGCTGCCCGACCCGGGGATTAAACCCAGGACCTCACGATCAGCAGTCGCGGTTCCGACAATCATATCAACGAGGTTGTTATGTATTTCAAGTAAGTAAACAACTTAATATTATTAACCACGTTAACCACAATAATATTGATACTTAGGACCTTCATTTTTATTTCATACTAGCTTTTGCCTGCGACTTCGTCCGCGTTTCCGTCGTTTTTCGTAAAAATGTAGCGTATGTCCTTCCTCACGGTTCAATGGTTTTGATGTAACAGACAGATTAACTTTCGTATTTTAGTAGAGAAATATAATATGTCAATCCACAATACTGTTGAAAAATATCGCAATAAGGAACTGCAGAATATTATTATTAATAGCTGTGCCCGCGACTCCATCAGCGTGTAACTCCTTGTGTGTAATGTAATACAATCAGAAAGCTCCGAATTTTTTCGTTTTGTTAAAATCCGTCGAGTAGTTTTTGTTTCTATAAGGAACATACAGACAGACAGACAAAAATTTTACTGATTGCATTTTTGGCATCAGTATCGATCACTAATCACCCCCTGATAGTTATTTTGAAAATATATTTCATGTACAGAATTGACCTCTCTACAGATTTATTATAAGTATAGATAGGTACAGGCATCACAAAAGTAAATAATATTATTCAAACAAACGTTGCGGTTGATATTAATTCCGTTATCAATATTATTTAATTAACTTCGTTTGCTTAAAATAGGTGTTTACAAATTAATAAGGTAAAATAGTAAAATTATATGTTTATTTTGTACATTGTTTTCGTTAACCTGAGTAGGTATTTGAATATCCATGCTAACTAATGTTATAAACACGAAAGTGAGTTTGTTTGTTTATTACCTTTTCACGCCTAAACCACTGAAGCGATCATAATGAAATTTTGCATATACGTCGTCAGGGGTACAGAAAAGGACATAGCGTCGCATTTCTTTCTCAACCTCGTATCTGTAAAATCGTAGTTTTGCAGAAACGAACAAAATTATCTAAAATACTCATTAATCATTCATTGTTTATGTAAAGAAACACATTTAACATATTCATCCAATTCTTATTTAAGTTAATTAATAATTATTTTATTGAAATATAAAACAATTTTGACATAATAAACAGTTTTTTTTTCGTTCCTGTAAAACTAAGATTTTACAGATACCAGGTTGAGAAAGAAATACGACGATAGGGTATCTTTTATCCAGAAAAAATTACTTTTTCCGGGGGAAACGGCCAAGATGTTTACGGGGGAACGACCGCGTTAAAGTATATTTAGCGCACTCAAGCCGACCAATCAATATAGTTGAGCAGGTTACAAGGAAATCGTGATCCTCATATTGATAATGTCTGCCTTCTAGAGACAGGGGACGCCCCTACATCGGCAAACACGATAAAAAAGACAATGAAAGCAAATACCTACGGTTCGTCAGTGTGTCGATTAGTCAAGTCTACAAATGTTTTTGAACGTTTTCCTGTTACATGTATTTTGAGTTTGACGATACGATTGTGTAAATATGACTTACCTAAGTCTTGTTTACTTTTAAATGTATATTTTAGATATTTATTTTGTTGTAGGTTAGTATTTAGTTGTAGGTAGGTACTTTCATTACGAAGTTAAGATTTTTGATTACCTACTTTTTGATATTTTTACCTTCTGTATCAATCTAATCTACTTTTAAAAGCGGTCGTTAGCCAATTTACGTTTCGCAGGCGATGAGGAATCCCCTCAGGTCATTTGTTTGTATGATCCGAGGGAATCCCCCTTTGTTCATAACAAGATTGATAGAAACGTGTCATCAGCGTGGTCGCTATTGCAGACCATAGACCAATATGTATATAGGAAATAGACTGCTAACTCGGCGTTTTTTTTGGTACCGTTAAAGTGGCTCCATCTAGTTCTCAACCGACAAATGATTTCAATGGTACAACATACCTAGCTATAACTATATAGGTATAGCTATAACTTTATAGGTATAGCTATAACTATTATTATAGGTATAGCTATATAGCTAGGTATTTCAAGTTTTTAATTTCACAGGTATTTCAAGTTTTAGGTAGGTATTTCAAGTTTTTAAGTCACAACAACACAACACAAAACACTTTGGAGTCTTATCTCAAGCAAAATTGGAGTCTTATCTCAAACAAAACTGGAGTTTTATCTCAAACAAAACTGTAGTCCTATATCTCACCAAAACACAGTGTATATTTATAGAAACTTGACACTAACTCGGACGAACTATTGCTCTTCTCAACGAGATGATGAAGCACTTTCAAATTACATACTTTAAGCAAATTCTACTTGTTCAAAACAGATAAAAACAAGTAAAGTTCGCAGATTTCCAGTGAGTGAAAAATTCAAAACAATATGGTACTAGGGATGCGATCGATTAATCGAATAATCGATTTTTGTAGCCAATAAGATCGATTTTTTAATTCGATATGTAGTATTGAATCGATTCGGTGAATCGATTTTTCACCCTTGAAAATCGACGTTCGATTTTTTTTTTTTTTAACCATAAAACTATTTACAATTAATTGAATGTACTCGTATTAAGAAAGTGCTGCCGGTTAAAGAATGAATTATTCAAAAACTCGCGAGATGGCTGTATGTTTAGATTCCTTCGCGTCTCTTGAATAAAAAAAGTTACGTTTGTAGTCTTTGACTTAGTCTTTGACTATTAACTTTGTAAAACATCATTCTTTATCATTTTCTTAACTTTGTAAAACTTCTAAATGTAGAAAATAAATGTCGTTTTATACTTGATCTGTTAGTTTGATATGGTAATAAAAATATTTTTTATTATCGAATTACCTGATTTTACTGATAAGAGATCGTTAAATTATAATATGTATCTTGTTTTTAATGTAATAGATTTATATCACATTATAAACGAAAATTTGAAAAAAAGATAGATTTTTCGGAAATCGATCTAAATAGACCTCGATTTTTTTGTGTATCGATTCATTAGGTCACGATTCGAATCGATTTAATAATCGATCTTTTTCGGAAAGAATCGCCATCTCTAATATGGTACTTAAGACCGGCGCGCGCATCACAACTCAATGTTGCTAGTGAAAATTGAACTAACGTACCAAGCCAAAAAATGGCAAAATTGTTTTCTTTATAAAAATATTCATATAGCATATAAACTTATAAAAACTGACTTTTAAACGTAAAATAAACTGAAACAATAATTTAATGATAGCGCAAGCTTCAGTTTTTGTATATAAACAATAGTTTATTATTCTACTACCCTACCATATTCATTTTAATATGGCAGCACTGATCAAATTTATTTATCTGGAGCAAAAAGACTTGATTCCAAAGTCATGTCTTTTAAAAAAGCATTGTTCATAGTAATAATTTAGAATAGCGCCATCTCGTTAACAACCGACAATCGTTTTTTTTTAGAAGACCACTACATTTGTTCTAAGATAGCATACCATGTTGCAGACCTAATACATTAGATATAAGACCATTAGATATAAGACTAGCTGCGATTTGATATTCTAAAAAAAATAGACTGCTTTTTATTACCACGTTTTTATTAACTCTTTCTTGTCTGTCTGTCGTCTGTCTGTTCGATGCAATTCATTTTCCAAGCACTTGCCGTCATTGGACTAAGCTGTTTGGTATACCTACCTATGTAATTTGGATGACAATGCAATAATCTGGACTAAAAAGAAAAAAAAAATGTTTTTTTTTTAAACTAAGTAGGTACCTACTTACGTTTTTAGAAACGGACTAAAATAAAATAATTTCTAATGAAATGAAAAACGTGGGGCGCATGCAATACATCACACTAATATTATAAATGTGAAAGTTAGTGCGTGTGTGTGTGTGTGTGTTTGTTACTTCTTCACGCTGAAACGGCTGGACGGATTTGGATGAAATTTGGCACACAGATAGATTATAGTCTGGAATAACATATAGGCTACCTTTTATCCCGAAAAACGCGGGCGAAGCCGCGGGCGGAAGCTAGTAGTAAATAAGATTCACCCCACGTGTTTCATTTCATGAGAAATTATTCTTTTTAGTCCGTTACAAAAACGTGGTTAAAAAAAAAAAAAAAAATTATATTACCTAGGTAGGTAGGTACTAGCTTACCCGCGCCGGCTTCGCACGGGTAAAGTTTAGTTTATCCTTGTGAATGGAGTCAGCTCCTATACCTATATGAAGCAATCTCACAAATGATTAAATCACTCACTACATCGCGCGTTGATTACATCGTGTTATCTCTTAAACTATACCTCCAAATAAGATACTGTAAACGATAAAAATAATTCAATCACCTCCATTACATATTTGTGATAGTGTTAAAGCTACAATTCTCCACGATAAACGGATGGTGTTATTTGTCCTGTATATCGCTATCTCTCTCTTACACTGGATCAATCTTGGCAATGACACGTCACAGTACAGCCCAATTTATTATTATCAATGTATTTCACATCATCTGATAAATTAAACGTCATCTTTCATCCCTATTAAATAATTAATTATCCAGTAAACATTGTGTTTGTTTGTTATTTACTATTAGCTTCCGCCCGCGGCTTCGCCCGCGTTTTCTGGGATAAAAAGTAGCCTATGTGTTATTCCAGGTCCCAGGCTACCTCTTTGCCAAATTTCATCCAAATCCGTCCAGCCATTTCAGCGTGAAGAAGTAACAAACACACACACTTTATTATTTAAAAATAGGCTTGCGTTTGACCGCCGATGGAGCACGCTTGCCTATAAAGTTTTTATCAACAATATATTGTTGATAAAAACTTCTAAGCAACTACTACCAAGTTACCTACTGTTGGTAGATACCTAACTATAGTTAGATAACTATAGTTATCTACCAACAGATATAGAGAGAATAGATACCAACAGTAGGTAACTTGGTAGAAGTAAGGGACGCTGCGCTGTTAAGTGGTTAGCTTAGAAACCGCTAAGCTTAGCAGAAGCAGTTATTAAACTATTAATTTAACTAAATGGATGGCACTGTCAGTCCGATAAGCTACAGTGAAACAGTACCTACACAGAAGGGCTTCTCTACGTAGTTTAAGTAATTAATTATTTAGAATCTAATCGAAAATTTTACCGTCGTTTCAGTTTTAGTTATTTATAAAGTTACAACTTAATTGGTTTGACGTTAAACTCAATTCCATTTATCGAATATCCAGTTATTAAAATTAAATAAATGCCCCAATTTCCAACAAAGTTAATTGGTCTCCCAAAGTCCCAATATAGGTGACTAACACCACCCCGAACAAACTGAAAAATGAGTGAAAACTCTATTAGACCTTTGCAAAAAAAAAGGACCAATCTTCAATACTCGCAAAATGACAGTATTGAAAAAATTGAGGAAGAAAGTCAATTGCCAACTGCCAGCAATCAAAATTAAAAAGAAATGAAATTAAAATGGCTGTCGCAGCTCCACGCATGCGCGTGCCATCGACTCGCATAGCCGTAAACCGCGGCACTGGCTGGCGGTAGTTCGCCGTTCGCATTGCGTTGTGATGTCCGCGCTCGAATGGGAGGCGCGGGATGGGCGCGCGGCGAAGCGCGCGTTGCTGATGACTCGGACTTCGAAGCATTGAAGAAGCTCCTCGCTTCGGAAGTAGGCTGGACGCTGGAGTACGAGAAGGAAGGCGTCAAAGTGTGGGCAGAAGATGCGGCTCACGGCGCGCTCAGAACTGTCAAGGTGTGTTGTTGTATTCCGATTTGAAAACAAATAGTAAATCACTGTTTCTATGGCTACCTAAGTCCTGTGATTGTACACGATGGTTAAGGGCATACCTAGCTGCCGGCCTAGCATGACCACGATAGAAACGGGTTTTTTCTATATAGAAATAGACAAAGTGACAGATTGTAGAAACATTTCTACGTTTTATGAATGAAACGGTAGAAATGTTTCTACAATCTGTCACTTTGTCTATTTCTATGTAGACAAAACCCGTTTCTATCGTGGTCATGCTAGGCCGGCAGGTCATTATTTACCAGTTTCAGGAACTTATTGTTTTATAGAATTTAATTTTGGATCCCAAAACGTAGGTATGTACCTACCTTGTAGGTAGTTCGTAGCAATAAAACATAAAATATTAATAGGTAGGTAGGTATATACCTACCTGAGCCCGGGTGTTCACAGCTGCGTTGATAACTTCTTACTTTGTGACCATTTATAAATTCCAACAGGTTTCAGACATTCCTTTTGCAGGTTTATTAACATAATCAGAAAAGTTTTGGCAACTGTTTCAACGATCCTTAGCGAATGCATAAAGTTATATCAGTCACACAAAATGATACAAGCTGAGAAAAAAATATGAAAATTAGATTTCCTTTTCTAATTTCGGATTTTGCAGATGTTTTCGAGAAATGGAGAACATACGATACAAACGCATCTGCAGTGATAACAGGTTCCCCTGTTTACCGTCCCGCTTTATCAATACTTCTTACTGTTTACTGATTGATTATTATTACTGACTAATAAGCTAACCCAACAGGGTGGCATGCGACCACGGCTAATGATACTCCGACCTAATATGTCACCCGTACCACCATAACGAATCGATTGGCACCTCTTTCATCAAAATCGGATATGTAGTTTCAGTGGCGTGCAGTGCATATAGGCAGTGCCTACCTCATATGATTCAATAAAACTATTTTAACTGTTACAACATAAATAAAATATATCAATAATGACTAATTATTGATATATAATTATGTATATTGATGTAGTAATAGTTAAAATGGTTTTATTGAACCTTAAGAGGTAGTCACTGCCTACTTGCCTATATGCAATGCACGCGCCTGTGTAGTTTAGACGCTACGGTGGAATATAGACTGCTAATAACATAACTCTTCCTATTGGCTTTGCCTTAGTTGGGTGAAAAGGATATCTAAAGGACATTGTATCACTTAACATCGATCTACATGCAAAGACCTATTGCAATTCTTTAAGGGGCATTTTCACCAACCTATCGGTGTCTGTTCAATAAGCTAAAGATAAGATTTTTGACAGATTTTCTATACAAAATCTGTCAAAAATGTAAACTTAATTGACAGATTCCTTTATTGATAGGTGGGTGAAATAGCCCCTATTTCACCCACCTATCAATAAAGGAATCTGTAAATGCCCCTTAAAGAATTGCAATAGGTCTTTGCATGTAGATCGATGTTAAGTGATACAATGTCCTTTATATATCCTTTTCACCCAGTAAAGTCTTTTTTTAGCTATTTTCGAGGGACCTCACTTACACCATTCGCAGGTTTCTTGCGTTTTTTTATGTTATTGGGTACCTAGTAGTTAGATTTCCAAATCCCGATACTCCCGTTTTGACCCATTCTTATTTGTATTAAAAGTTCCAAACGGTTCTGTTTACTTTGCTAATCTAATAGGGCAACAAACAACATTCTGTCTAGATTGGTCTTCAGCTCTTTTGTTTACTTTAGTAGTTTGTTTAGGATCAATTAGGCAATTAGGACTACGTTCGTTTATGTTGTCATGAAGGCGATTTTGCATTTTAGAGCCCTATTCTGAAACGATATTTAAACTTGAACCACGATTTAAATTTTAAATCCGGCAGGTGTTATAATCCATACCTAGTTAGACTTAGTTTAAATTTCAAATCCGAAATCTAAATTCACATAGGTATGTGCATTTTTCCAGAATAGGGACTTTCAGAAGCTGTATATTTTTCATTAAAAATATTTCTACTTATGTTTTACAATGCAATAGATAACAGTACATGGAAATCGATAAGTGTTTGTAGCATGCCATGATGCAAATGGATCAAGAGGTGGAGTTTGCATGACGCACCTGCTGTTTTAATGAATACTTTTTTATGACAGACTGACTTTATAGCACTTCATTACTACTACCTACAAAAGTATTATAAGCAAGCCGCTTACACTATTGCTTTACGATCTTGTCTAAATATTTTATCCATTGTGCTAATTTTAGATCGCCGGAGAACTTTAAAATGTTCCAGATACCAAAAAACTGCAACCAAAAAACCTACCGAAAACGTGAACGGAACTCGCAAAATATTACTTTCCGCAGCCCCAAAACCAAAATTTACTAATCGTCATTGGTAAAATCTCGCATGTACCAAATTGGTGAAAGCCCGAAAAGTCTCATTTTCTATGAAATCGTACATTTCATGTTGGTAAATCCTAAGATTTACCGGCAAAACCTAAGATTTACCAATATACGAGCTTATACAGTAACTGCGACAAGAAGTTGAGCACTCCGCATAATGCTGTGCTATGGCGTGGAAAGTGTTAGAGGGCGAACATATTGCTATCAACAAGTCCTGACTCCGCTACGCTGGCTGCTGAAAATTTCCTAATAGAAAATACCCAATAACACTGCCCGACCTGGGGACCAAACCCAAATCTCCACTTCCAGCTGTCACGCTTGCAGCCACTAGAGCAACGAAGCAGAAACCGCCATTCTATCGATCGATAAACATCGATGCCTTCAACCGAAATGTGTAAAACAGATTTTTCATGAAAGCTTCCATCAAAAGCTGTTCGTATTCATGGGTCTTTTCACCTTCTAAATTACTACCTATTACCCCTCTCCGTTAGGGGTGTTATACACTTGTTCGGGTTGGCATCAATCGGCAAAGGGCGGTAATTTGGAATATAATTTATGTTCGGGAAAAAGGTGCACATGCCAAATCAGTGAAGGTAGGTAGATACTACAGATATCTAAATAATAACTAAATCAATAGAAGTCACAGAGGCGCGTAACCTTGTCGCCGCTTTCGCAAATTATGTAAGGCACTTGCTGTGTTATCTAAATGACACCACAACATCAAGAGCGCACGTTTAAAAATGTGATGTATTTGAATGGAATTAAGTTTAATTTATATTGCATTAGATGCACTGACATTGACGCAAACCGGCGACACGCGTCTGGTAGTAAAATGTAGTAGATAACATTTCTATTGACTTTATCACTTAGATTTCTGTGGTAGATACCGAACGGAGTTTGCTTATCGGCACGAGTATGCATACAATGAAGAGAAGAAATGATATTCTTCTCTAGAAGACAAATGTCTTCTCTAGTAGACAAAAGTCTGGTACGCCAAGTACGGGTCGCCGCGTGCTCGGGCAGTAGAGATAACGAGTTGGACAGAAATAACTTTGTCTATTCATTGATAGAATAGAGATAGAATTGGTCATGCTAAGCCGGCAGAACAAGTGTATAGCACACCTTACATTTCTCATTACCAAAATCACTTGCGATCTAAAAAAGCGTGTTTTTATGCTTACTCGTAAACCCTCCGCTTTAGTTTTGTGGCTGTCTACTGCGGCATAACGTATCGTTATTTTACGCCCTATTTTATAGCTTATGGCCACAATGCGTACTTTATTACCTCTTGCTATAACCGCCCGTTATTGTTTGCTCCTATCTGATAGAAGTGATTTAGGATGAGCTTCATAAAATCAAGATCTTTTGGCTTTCGATTGAATTGATTTCACACCTATAACTATCACCAAAGGGCTTGGTAGAGATGTTATATTAGGGTAATATTTCGGCTTTGATTCTCGATCTCATGAGTATGCATACCTATTATGCATAAATGCATTTATTCACGTATGCCATTACTTTAAATTCGCTTGAATGTATGTGGCTTGTGTGAGTCACAAATCTTTTGATTTGTTGTTTGACTAATGTCTGGTATCCTATTACTTCATAATCGCTTAATAATATGATGAGGCTTGTACCTATTGTGATACCATACCTTCGAATAGGTAGGTATAGGTATTAGTCATACCACTAGGCTTGGCAGACCTGTAGGTTAGATGATGTTTTTATTGATTATGGTGATTTGAATTTTCTTTTGATAAAGAAGAGAGTCAAGAGAAAATCACCTATTTCTTACTAGCTTAGTCTTACTGAGGGCTGTTTTATCTTTTTCTATTTCAGACACAATTTCTTTCAATCGCGTCCTTTTTCCGTTCACAATAGCTATGTTCTTAAATAGAAAAACCAATCAACGTAGGATATGTGTATCATGCAGAGTTGATTGGTTAGCTGCCTACCAATATAGCAATGAAAAAAAAAATATGAGCCTTAGAAAATCCATGCTCCGTTTCTTTCCATTTAAACGTCGCGTCCCAGAAGGAATTTAAGGAAAGCTTACAATATTAAATGAATACAATATGTTTCATAAAACGTAGGGCAATTTACCTAGAAAAGATTTTGAGGTAACCCCTCGGGTTTCCGCTGAATATAGGGTAGATTATTTTTTATTTGACCCTGCTTTATCGCAGATCACTAGTCAAAGTGCTGAAGGGATTAGCTGAGGTTTTTAGGGTTTTTAGGAACAAGATTATTTATCACTGATTACGGTAATGGTTATAAAATGAAGATAGAGACAAGTAAAACCAAAAAATATAATATATGTATGTTTACAGACAAAAGAGGTACCTGACGGTTTTATTTATTTAATTAAATAAATAACTAGACTTTTGCCCGCAACTCCGTCCGCGTGGACTACAATGAATAGAGAATACAAGCTGTATCTCTAGTTTTTTTCAGCGGAATCAGATAAAACGTGGCTTAGATTTTAAGTTGGACCCTAAGCTATCGAACTGTGAAAACCACATCAAAATCCGTTCAGTACTTGATGCGCGCACAAACAGACAAAAACTCTAAAAAAAAAAAAAAAATTTGGGTATGGTTAAACAAGGAGATATGCCATCATAGCAAATTAGTACGGGAACAACTGATGCCACTTTTAGTACATTTTTCGACACAATTACGCGCATAATTAAGCGCTCCTTGTGAATAAAAAGATCTCCCACGCATTGAACATTCCGCACACCCTCAATCTAATACTGTTAATCGTTACTCAACACTAGCACTGAACTAAAACACTGTATTTATACCATCGGTCGTGTTCGGTTCGTCGCCAGCGCGTATGTTTTTAATATGAGCAATTTGCTCAAGATCAGGCATCAAGCTCGATAGCGCCTTGGCACATCTCCTTGTTTCTATGATCTGACGTCCCAGTACCCTATCCCGACCGTTTTTTCTGGAATATCTTCAATGTACAGACACGGCATTTTTACAATTTTATAAAAGTATAGATATTTTATCCAGTCCACACTTGGACAAAAAAAATATGGCCTACAAATTAATTTGACGAACGTTAAAAATAATTTTCTGGAAATGTTATTCTAAATTACGACGTAATCGTATTAATCCTAAAACAATTTAACCTTTCCTTTTCAGGACGACTATTTAATTGTTTTTATACGTTTTGTCTTATTTTAGAGTATTAAAATACATTACAGTTATTCTAAGCTGCACTGTAGGTACTCTCTAAAATACTCGCGTGGTCGTAGCTAGGTATTCCGCAAACGTTACAGATTCCGAGTTCCGACAACTTCTCAAACCTCGTATGAACAGTTGGAACAGCGCAGAGAAAGTTTGTCACAATCCTTTTAGTTGGCGTCGGACAGTTTTTGTGTCCACATTTGTCTTTTCGACAGACTAACAGTCGGTCGCAGAAAGGGTCATTAAGTTTTAAAGGAGACTTTAACCATACAATTTCTATGGTTAAAGTCTCCTTTAAAACTTAATGACCTTTTCTGCAACTGACTGCAAGAGTCACAAAAAACAGTGAAGAAAGTAGGGTTGACAACTTTTGAATAAGAAGTTAAGTCGGAGAGGGAAATTAAACAGTATTTTGGAAAAATTACAGTTTTTTTTGTTTTGAACACATATTCTTAACTTGCTTTTCGCGCAAGTATAATTTTTAAAAGTTTCTTACGGTTCCGTTTGTTATGCATTTTCGCAGGTTTTATTTAAATTTATGAAAACAGTGTTTTGTATATTTACTTTACTTTTATAGAACAGTAAACGGAGTTATAGGAGCGAAATAAAGTATAATACTGTTTTGAACAGATGGTTGGCATCCGTAAGTGAGAGACAGAAAAACAGTAGATAGTGAAGACGGTAGGTGACACATTTTTTCATTCACAATTATTTGTTCTTTCTTTACGGTGTCGCTAGTGTAGACAGATGCCGTCACAGCTAGAAAGAAGGAAGAACTGTTTATTCAGCACAAACATACTGACTCACTACTGTTTCTGTAACTTGTAGATATTTGCCGGGGTTACGGACTCTCGGTGCCTCGAAATATCACAGATGTGGAATCGACCTTACCGTCGCCGCACACGGGCCACAAGTGGCCGCCACTTGTCACATTTGTTCCTGTGACAAGTCAAATATGACAACATGTGGCGGCCACTTGTGGCCCGTGTGCGGCGACGCTTAGATTGCAGGACGGCACATGGCAATAGTTTCACTTATTACGATATTTTTTTGCCTTTTGTTGATTGATGCATGTGTTAAAATACTACCTACCTACTACGGATTAGAAAATCGTTTTTTTATACGACTATGGTGGTAAACAGGCCATCCCTCTGTGCCTCTCTTATTTATTGTGTGACTTAACTGTTTTTGATCGCTATCGTCAATTTATAATGTAAGATTCCTCGTATGTATATTTTATTATTTTGAAACATTTTCGAAGCCATGTTAACCTTGTTCTTTTTAGTATTACGTATTCCGAATCTCATTCACTCATTGAACATAAAATGATAACAGCTACCTACGTTCAGTGTTTTTGCTAACTGAAAAATCTAAATACAGTGCTGAAATCACACATAAATCAGATCACATTTTCAAAGGAGCTAACGAACGTTCCCATCCCACAACGAACGATCCATTTGGAAACATTCATTTATCACACTTTGTTGTGAATGGGTACACGGCAGATGTCTTTGTGAACTGTGGTCCTACGTCAATAAGTAGATATAGGTTCCCCTAAATGTCAATATTATACTAGTACAATGTTTTTGACGTGTTGGATGTTTTCTGTCAGCACCAATTCTCTTTCACCACTTTTTAGTGTCCTAGGTATTACACATAAATCTACAAAAAACATAGACGGCCGTACCACATAAAAATAAACATCTGTTCAACACACGTTCAACACGAATGCTACCAAAAATAATAGGCAATTGTTTTAGCACTAACTTGTCTAAAACAAGTGTGTATTATTTTTGGTAGCATTCGCGTTTAACGTGTGTCTATCTTTTTTGTGGTAAGGCCGAGAACGTTTAAGGCTGGTTTCACAGTCACGCTGACCGTTAGTTAGCGAAGCTCGTAAGCCGTACCATCGTACGCTCTTGCGTAAGCGCGACTTTAGAATCTCCCCAAGACCTAGATAAAGTGACAGACAGGGGAGCCAACATAGCGTCGAAATTACCTACCTATTATGTGGAACGCTCTATCGTTGTATCGCTCTATCGCTAACGTCTCGAGATATTAAAACTATCGCATCGCTAACGTCTAACGTTTTAAGTTTCGATATAATTATATTAAAATAAATGCGTTTTTGTTTATTCATACAAATTCACAAGTAGGTTATTGAAGTTCTCACTAGGTTACAAAAAACCTATATAATGTTTCCAAAAAGCGAAAATGCAGGTAATTCGATTTAGACCAAATGTTACTTGGATCACTTGTGCCCCATGGTAGGTAAGTATAAATTCGAATTAGAGGTTGGTGTCCCGCCTGATCATTTTTGTAGTTTACGCAAAAAAAAATGGAATCATTTTGTTAATACACATTTGTTGACACAGGAGAAAATAACATTGAACCAGTATATTTTCTTCCTCTAACAAAAGGGAAGCTTTGATAGCTTGGTAATGGGTATTAAAAGATAAATAATATTAACATTACGTAACATAACAACATTACGCATGTATTCCCCGAAGGCTTAGGCAGAGGTGTGTAGTACAGTCAACAAAAGAGTAAAGTATACAGGGAGCTTTAGGTAAGTCTTTAACTTCTTTTTAGCCCCTGTTGCATGTGTGCTTAGTAGTTAAGTCTGGGAGGATCTCCAAAACTAATAAACGGATTCTGAAAATTCTTTCACTAATAGTAAGTTGCATTAGCCCTGACTCTGACCCCTGAGTGATTTTTTTAATTTTATTTATTTATTTAATTACATACATACAACTACCATTACAGTTTCCCAATACGATAGTGCAGTTAAAAATACAACAAAAATTTATAAAAAAAACTTTTTAACAAAAAATAACCGACTTCAAAAAGCCACTACAAAGAAAATAATAATTTTGGTTTCGGAAGTCGATGGCTTTGGTTTTTGTTTGCTTTTTTTGCCACCGACTTCCGAAACCAAAATTATTATTTTCTTTGTAGTGGCTTTTTGAAGTCGGTTATTTTTTGTTAAAAAGTTTTTATTTTTCCCTTTTTAGTTCTTTATCTCGCGATAGATTACTTTGACGACTTCGTTCAACAGTAAATCTTCTACGTAGTATGTATATTTATGCATATAACTTTGTACATAGGAATGATTACCTAATGTATTATATACTAAAACCTTCCTAAAGTATGTAGATTACGTTAGTGAAAACCCCATCCAAATCGAATCAGTCGTTTTTGAGAAAATCGCGCACATACAAACATACATACATACATACGGGACGAATACAGAACCTCCTTTTTTGAAGTCGGTTAATGAAGTCGGTTAAGAAGTCGGTTAATGAAGTCGGTTAAAAAGAAAATAAAAACTTTTTTAACAAAAAATAACCGACTTCAAAAATCCACTACAAAGAAAATAATAATTTTGGTTTCGGAACTCGGTGGCTTTGGTTTTTGTTTGCTTTTTTTGCCACCGACTTCCGAAACCAAAATTATTATTTTCTTTGTAGTGGATTTTTGAAGTCGGTTATTTTTTGTTAAAAAAGTTTTTTATTTTTCCCTTTTTAGTTCTTTATCCCGTGTTAGATTACTTTCACGAATTCGTTCAACAGTAAATCTTCTACGGAGTGTGTACATTTATGCATATAACTTTGTACATAGGAATGATTACATAATGTATTATATACTAAAACCTTCCTGAAAGTATGTAGATTACGTTAGTGAAAACTCCATCCAAATCGAATCAGTAGTTTTTGAGAAAATCGCGCACATACAAACATACATACATACATACATACATACATACATACTTACATACATACATACATACATACATACATACGGGACGAATACAGAACCTCCTTTTTTGAAGTCGGTTAAAAATACAATAAAATTTACAACAACCTAACTCATTAATAATACCACTAAGTTCACGAATAACATATCACAAGTAATGTTACTTTCGCGAACTTTTTTGAATAAGTATCAGTTCCTGTGGGTCATGGAGACGAAGTCGCGGGCAAGGTGCTAATTATAAGGCTACGTAAAATGTAATACCTATAACCTAATAATATTGCTCGCTCAGGTGACAAGAAAGCTTTTCTAATTTGCCTGCCTATTTTAGGACTTTAGAAGGGTAAGCGCGCCTAATCAATATTGAAGGTTGCAGAAATTAAGCGCATTCATCCGAAAAGGATACATTAAACGAATCTCTTGAAGTAGGTATTCATATCTAAAAATAACTTTTAATCTTTAAGCATGTGACGAACATTAAGGTAAGTACCTATACTTACACGAAGTGATAAGTAGGTAGGTATTCATCTTCATCATCATTTCTTTACTTATAGTACCGGCAATTTTTCATCACTGACCATTTAATGCTTCCTGAATTTGAATTTAGAACGTCGCACAGTTTCATCATTTAATCTTATGTTCATGTTTTTTCATTGATTCCGATACCATCATCCATAGCATTCAATAGCGTACCTACATAAGTCGTGGCACCGCTGTTTGCCCTCATTACACTAACTTTCAATTTAAAAGAAAACCGCATCAAAATTGGTCCATCCATTTAGGAGCTATGATATCAAAGACAGACACACAAAACCCCTCGTTTTTTTAAAATGGGAGGCTAAAAACGTTATTTCACAGCAAGTTCAGAGTAATAGCCGCTAGTCATAATTTATTCAGCCGTGTTCCAGCTTGTTTTACTTGAGTTATGGGTGCATTACCATGGCTCCCATAAAATAAAACAATCCCTATTTTCGCACGCAAACTGCATTTAGTATAAAAAAGTCTAGAAAGTTATTTTTTTCTGATGTTACAAGTTAAGTTTGAAACTAATCTCGAACTAACGTGTTGTACTGAATTCTGTAGACTGGGAAGTTTTATGATCCTCTTGGGATAAAACACTGGTAACTTTGTATCTTAGGTGAGGTCACAGATAATATAATACTATACGTACAGATGCCTCATCTCATACAAAGACATGTGACCGATTTAGCGCGGGCTGTCTTCGGGCTATACATTTTTCCTTGCTTAAAGTATTTTTCATGATGTACATATTTTGTCGTGTTCTTAATTTTCCACAAACTTCAATAACAAATTGATACATATAACGCCATCTATTATGAGTTATTTCAACAAATGTATGTAAATGCTGGCAGAAATTTCTTTAGAAATAAGCAGTACCTTTGTACTTTATATTTCGTTTGTATTTGTTGTCCTCTGTACCTATGTTGTGTGTACATAAATTATAAATAAATAAATGTTACTTTGTTCCTGATGAGACCCCGTGGTGAGGTATACACTTGTTCGGGTCGGCACATTTGATTCAACAAGCATTGACGCAATGAAGATGGTGCGCTCAACCAAATCTTAGACTTTCAAGAACTGTAGATACCATGTCCAGTGGAAATCAACCAAATCTTAGCCTTTCAAGTACTGTAGATACCCGAGCAACCTGATTCGGGTCGAAATCAATTGTGTCTGTCAATTGTAACAGTCAAAGGGTTGAAATTAACATTATCATATCGTATGACACGAACTTTAAGTGTAGATCTATAAATAAGCTTTCAGTAAACGAGGCCTAATTAATGTTCTAATGGCTGTTGGCAAATTAAACATTGAACGGGCATGATTGTCTTGTATAAATAAAGAAACTGCACGTAAACTTTAGCAATTAGAACTAAGTAGGTACTGCATTAGAATTTAGACGAGGTTGTGTCGGTGCAGGCCTGTTTACAATGTGAAATGATAATGGTAAATTAGATATTTATTATGTACTTAAACGCATCTATTAAAGACTTGGCCATAAAATAGAGAGATTTGTAAGAAAAAAGAGAAGGCGTTTGTGCCTGCTGTGGGACATAAATAAGGCTAAAACAAGACTAATATACAAAATTATTAAAATCAATCCGACTGGATATGTAATATTTAAATATCTATCTATGTCACTTCCACAATGAAGACAAATCTAACGACACCTCATTTATTATGTTGAAATCCATCAAGCCGTTTAGACTACAGAGCGTACCAAATAAATAGATATATATACATACACTAGAAAAACATTACCTTCCTTTGCGGCTGTTGGGCAAAAAGCCCAGTCTTTGACTATGTATGTTAATAGCAATATCTCTGAACGGAGCTTCTACAAAAGGTCTATATGCCTACTTTTCTTTGTCTAACTTGTGAAAAACGAGTAATTGGGATTTTCTTAATAGAAAAAAAACAATTGTGGTCTCAGAAAATCCGTCTACCGTAGCCAATAAATGGCGGTTTGTCCCATGTCACAGTGGGACCTTTTTATCAGGAATCCAGGGATTCAGGACGTCCCGAAATTACTTTTCGCACTTCGTCTAATAAGTGAAACTGACCGTGGCAAGTTGAAAGATCTCGAGAAATCTTAGTTGGATAACAGACCTTGGGATTAACGGATTAGGTACGGGATTAGAACGAAGGCAAGTTTGCTAAGTAAATTGCTAAGCTTCAGAATTATCTTGGAGGGTTCCGAAAATCTCAACAAATACTGCTTTATTTTTATGAGAACAAACTACATAAATTATGTTAAAAGAAAAATGTTTTACTCCTCTGCGCAACAGCAAAGTCAGGGTTATGTTTTTCACCCGAAGGTATCTATGTAGATATGTATGTATGGGTGTTTGTATACTTCTTTATACCCTCAAAATATCCCAACAGTTGGATTTGGATGCCTTATGGATATTTTTGTATTGAGCAGTTGATGTTTTTTTATTGATTTCAAGTTCGGTCTCATAGCAAATTGTACGAAATTTGAAAACTGAATATTCTCATCCTAGTATCCTACTATATAATATTATAAATACGAAAGTTTGTGTGTGTGTGTGAGTGTGTTTGTTACTTCTTCACGCTGAAACGGCAGGACAGCTTTGGGCAAAGAGGTAGCCGGACCTGGATTAAAAACAGGCTACTTTTCATCCATTTTCATCCAGACGAAATCGCGGGCAACAGCTAGTTCAATAATAATATCCTTCGTTTAAATAGTCACCCTATACAGGGTAGGCTATAGGTATATTTCTTGAAAGGGGTTATACCAGAGCTCATTAATTTGCCACAAATTCGGACCCGTCAACTTTGGGTTGTTTCCGAGTTAATAATATTAGGGCTTTTCAAGTTTTTTATTTCGATCCGGTTTTCAATCAAAAACTGCTAATTTTATGAAAGTTCCTCCATTAAGCACACAATTAATACTTTTCTGATAGCTGATAAACCAACGAATTCGTTGAAAACGATATGTGCGTTACAAAGCAAAAATTCTAAAGTAGGTACGCACGGCTACAGATCAAGCTATACATTTCCAGTATAAGCTGATCTCGCATTGTATAGGAATTCCTTACAGTGAGAGGTCAGTGTAAACTGGGAATGTATAGCTTGATGTGTAGCCGTGTGTACCTATCGATCGCCTCGCATTCGTCAAATAGGTACCACACATAAATGATTCCTACATACTCGTAAATGATAAATTAAATTATCAATGTGCCCCACGTCCCACAGATTTATGAAGCCCATAGATAAGGAAGCTTGTTTTATTTACGCCGTGTCCGTTATTTATGGTCCGTGTCCATTCCCGCGTCGGACATGTGCGGATACGCCATTAAAATCGGTTTATCGTTTCAGTTTCAGTGACACGATAAATTGCGAGCTCATAAAGTCTTAACTTGGTGACGTGCGTGATAAAAAATCACAATGAAAATCTAAATAATTCAGTTAGGTATTTGGAAAAAAGGAGGTGGGTTTTTGTTCGGGATTCAATTAAGCTCGGTATTAGACTCGATCCTAGTCCACACTCCCTCGTCCTAGTGACACTTTATTGGTGCCACCTTAAAGAAAAATCAATAATGGTGTATTTTCCAAACATTCGCGAATTTTACTTTATCGAGACGCGTCGTCGAGGTTAGTCAAAATACTTATATTTATTTTGATTATGATTGTGCGCGAAAAAGTCCAAGAAGAAAATGGTCCAAGTTGCTACCTACTAGATATTTTGACTTCTTACTTACATCTTGGTCTATGAACGGCTATAGCAGCGTTAACAATAAAACTTTTGTTGTGTCTATTGAGTGTCCACGAAAGTGTTAAACTTTTTGATGTTTCGTCCTACATTTATTTTTTTAACCTTATTCTTCCATCCATCTTTGTCAAGAGTTTAAATGAGGCCAATCTCGGAGAAAAGCATCAAGATATTTTCGCCAGGATTTCTCAGTCTGTCTCGGCGAC
Source organism: Thalpophila matura (assembly GCA_948465475.1). NCBI lineage: Eukaryota > Metazoa > Arthropoda > Insecta > Lepidoptera > Noctuidae > Thalpophila > Thalpophila matura. Next base: position 16,359,078 of record OX419182.1, read on the forward strand.
GTTTTTATGTACTGGCCACATGAGGCGGCGTTATAAAATGGCTAGAATGGCTATTATTACAATAAGATATTCTACGTATAGTTAAACTCTGAAGACGGCCCCTTTTTGATGATATCCAGGAAAATATCCAGTATCGTGAAAAAAAGCTAGACCAAAACCGAATACCACCTGAACACATAAACTAAACCTCTAAACAAAAAACAAAACTAATTACAATCAAACAAAAATAAAACTAAACCACTATAGAGATAAAACTTGAGGAAAACGAATGAAATAAAAGTTGAGCGCCGCCGTTGATAGTTTTCTTCATAAATTCATTAGTAAAGCGTCTGCGGGGGACTTGGGGTATTTGGGGTAGTGGGGCTTGGGGGAACTTGGGGTAGTTGAGCCGACGCCTGCTTAAACAAAGCTGCACGGGTAGTTAATGTCTCAGACAGCTGCTCCATCGTTAGGGCTGACGCTTGCCGGGTGCAGATTATAGCACTTAGATTAGTTATTTTAGTTAGAAACGTGTCGTGAATGGGAAACTGATTGCAAAAATAAATCTGTTTACCACAGGAGCCGTGCTATGACGTGCTCTCATTCTTTTAGTGTGTGTGTGTGAGTGAGACAAAGAGGACAAGTTATATGAGAAAATAGGGCTACCTCGTTTTCTCAATGTAACATTGATAATGGATTTAATAGCATAGTTCCCATTAGGACATGGTCAATAGCAGCTCGGAGTCTGGATTTGTACCCGGTTATTGGCAATACCCTAAAATGAGTTTCCCTATGATCTAATAGGGGTAACAAGGTTGAAAAGGTTAGGAACTCCACTAGACTAACGAGGCAATATAAAACCCCCGATTCCCTAATACTCCCGCACCCCTAATTAGCGGTTCCGATGTTTAGCCGCCTCATAGCGTCGAACAATAAAGTGTGTAGGCGATAATGTATTGCTGCCTAGTGCTGTGTCAGCGTGACGACGCGCTCTTGTTAGGGAGATTAGCATGTAGCGATGTAAAAACGTATGTAGTACAGAATTTGGGTGTGTCTTTAAAATTGCCTGATTAGGTACGTATAAGACAGTCTCAGTCTAATGCCAGGCTTAGGGCTAATTATACAGTTAGATATCAGGCGTCAGGACCCCCAAGTGCTATTGCAATCTTTACTGTTATACTTGTATAATAAAGACGAAAAGCTTTTTTGTTTGTTTGAACGCGCTAATCTCTAGAACTATGAGTTTGATTAAAAAAAATATTTTTGTATGATAGCCAGATTCATGAGGAATAGTATAAGCTATTTAAAATGACGCTATGACCCTTGGCAGTCGAGCAACGGTGGTGAAACCGCGGCATAGCTTGTTGTCTTATAAGGTCTCACAATGACATCATAACTGTCAAAACCAACAATAACGATGTTGATGTGAGACCGTTCTGGCACAATGCAATAGCAGCCTTGGAGCTCTGTTGTTTTCAAAAATAGAAACCCGAATTACGAGTACAAGTTACGTAGTGCTAGTAATTGCTAGTGCCTCTAGTGCCTTATAGCATACAGATGGTTTGAAACAACTCACCCATAGATTAATGATTGGTTTCCGCTACGCTCCGAAAACCCACCATTACAACCTGCGACCATCCAATTTTAGGAAGACCTAAACTTAATTGGGTAGACCAAGAAAAACAGCTAGTACATCGTAGAGATTGAAAAATAAATTGAAAATCAAAAACTCTACAATCTACATATTATATTGGCAATTGCCAGTTTTTCCTCATATAAAAGGTTTTCTGGATTCACCCAATGTTTTTGAATAGTTATCTAAACAAAGTCCATCGTAACATAGTCCCATGTGATGATTGATACACCAAATATTACCAAATCAACAGTCAAATGTATGCACAGTACCCCCATAATCCCAGAGGAAGCAAAGGTATGTTATTCTACTCACCGTTCCCTATAATGTTATTCAAAATACCCTACCCCACACTAACTTTCAACAAAGTGCCAACATGAGACGTTAAAAGCGTTTACAGCATGTTTAAGCGCGTTTATAATCTCGTTATTGCTACCAATACCTACATCGATATTGCTTTCGATAAAAATTTAGATACAGAATATTATGAGGTAAAATTTTGTAAACAATTGTGACGAAGCGAGTGTTCTGACAGGGTCTACATATATAATTATTTTAATAATACAAAACGTAGGAAAAAGGTGTATTTTTTTATGTGATGATAGTGACAAACAGGCGTACGGCGCGCCTGATGGTAAACGGTTAGGTTACAATAGCCTGTCGACACTTTTAATGCAGTGTGCGTCACAACTACAAACGCTCCTTTGTAAATATAGAGATTTGCTACACATTAAACATGCCGCAAGTCCTCAATCTAACACTATTCCTCACTCGACATTCACACTACACTAAAACACAATCATCAATCGCGTTCGGTCTTTCGGCAACAGGATCACATTGATCATATCAAAGCATCAATGTGGCGCTTTGACACATCTCTCTTGTTTCTATGATCTGGGGTAAAGACCCTACCTACATTTTGCTTAAAGAGGCCTCATCTTCTTTAGAATAAGCTCTAGTGTTACACTTGTATGTAGATGTACTTATTTTTAGACTAAAAGACACGCACACAATACCTGAGAGTCATCTCAATGTGAAGCTTAGGCACGTTGCCAGCGACGTCACTGATCCTTTGTGTTAGTACCTATCTACTTGTAGACATGCGAGTACTTAACCTTTGATATTGCAGTATTAAAAAGTTTATGTATCACCTTCACAAGTCACATCGGTGGAGCTAAAGGCAAGGCTTGTTTCCGTTCAAGATATAAAAGTGTGTATCACTAGCGCCAATAAAGAAGCGAGTCTAAAATGGCGGCACTAATCTATTCTCTCACTCGCACGTTATTGCTGTCTAAACTTTACTCACACACGTCGTCGGGTGTGAGTAAAGACAGCTTATTTATTGGTGCGGGTTATAAGACACATATCCACGTCCATGTACTGACCGGCCTGCAGGATTCGCAGCATAAAGCTAGTTAAAAAGATTTCAAAAATCAACTGACTGCCAACTGAGCTATTTATTGCGTCTTGCCCGCTTATTGAAGCATAACATGGCTTTGACAGTTTTAAAATTCACAAAAATACACATTTACTCTGTCTAGGTCTAACGCTAAACGGACACTAAACAGTGATGAAAAAGAATTGGTGCTGAAAGAAAACTTCTAACTCCGCTAAAAACTTTGTAATATTTTGACATTCATAGGAGTCAATAATATAAAATAAAAATCGTTCGATTCCCTCCAAAATGGTTGAGTTGAACGGTGCTGATGCGCACGTCATGTCCGTGAACGGGCGCTGTCAGTTGGTGCTGGTCATCTCTTGACTGCCTAAACAATGTTTTTTCACTTGTCTAGTTGATATTATTATTATTTTGTACCTTACTAAACATAGTTCTCACATATTAGGGCATCACTGTAATCAAAGAAATTGTAACTGAATTTATTGAAAAAGAGTAACCATGGAGTTTCTTGTCCGTTCTTCTCCATAGGAATCTACGTTTTGGAACGGACAACTAGCTTCAACTAACGGACAAACCGATTGACAACTATTGTAATATTGTTTGACATTTCAAAAGTGCCTGTAAATGGTCTAATTGAAATAAATGTTTTTGATTTTGACTTTGACTTTTCAACATAGCGTCCAAGGCAATTGCTATGGAAAGCAATACTAGTCTAAATAATTCACTCCACAGATGGACTCAATTCTAAATGTTACTACATTTTAATATTTAATGAAAACAGGTTCGTTATTTTTTTATTGAAAGCCTCGAATGTGTCTGTAATCGATGGAACGGCGCAGACAAACTATAGTCGATCAACGTTTTCCGTCTCCCAAACTATGCGTAACTCGGTCCCAGCTGCTAAATACTTGTTAGATCCAGGTGTATTGGGAAATTCAATTTTCCAGTCAAGTTATTTTGCTCGAATGACGCATCGGAAGCTGCCTGGAGGTGAATTTGCGCCTAACTTTGAGTGTATACGATATGTACTGTGATATCGTTAACATTTAACTAAGTTTGAGGAATATTATACCGTTCTTATTTGACTGCGGTGACGATGTAGATCACATTATTTCATTTATATCTCATCATTAATTCATAGATACTGGGTTTGTCTCTTCGTATTTGATTCTAAATTAGCTAACGGCTCATTTACACGAGGACGAATCGTTTTTTTGGCTAATCGTCTTTTTTCACAATTCGTTATTTTTTTCTGCCTTCATCACCGTGACATTCTCTCTCGAATGTTCGCAAACAAATTGGCAGTTCACACGGTGATATCACGTGGTATGTCGATAGATACAGAATAGACAGGCTGAAGACAGGCTTATAGGATTGTAAGCACCTTCCATAAATCGATCTTGACCACGTAACTGTCAGTGATAGATTATAATCTAATTTGATGGACACCTCCATTGATGAATTAGGTTCTTGATCATTTAATTTGATGGATATTTACAAAAGAATGTCAATAGACGGCGCCCGCCCCAGCCGGCGATTAAACAAATAAATTATAGAACTCAATAAAACCTACAGGAATGAGTGATAAATAAACCTTCATCATTCATCATCAGCTCAATCATCAGCCTATAGTCGTCCACTGCTGGACATAGGCCTCTCCAATTGCACGCCGTTTAACTCGATCCTCGGCCACTCTCATCCAGCTGCCACCAGCCGCCCTGCGAAGATCCTCGCTCCACCTAGCCTGACGGCGTCCTACTCTACGTTTGCCGATTCGCGGTCTCCACTAAAGAACACGTCTCCACACTCCAACGGTCATCGGTTCTACGACAGATATGAAATAAACCTTACGCCTCGTTTATTAGAGACAAGAAACTAGAAAGAGACAGAGAAAGAGAAAGTCGCATGGGGCATAACGCTCTTTCCTTATGTGACGACTTCTCCCAGTCAACTCCTACCGCAGGAACTTCGTTCCCAATGATAATATCGTTCGCTCATATAAAACGGGTCCCTGAAAGTATTAAGTTACTTTTTATGTACTTACGGAAAGGTTTTCCTTTGGGATTGTACGATAGAATATTATTATATTATCTCTTTACATTGTTATGAAGTGAGGACGTGTAGCATACTAAAGAGTTGTATAGGGAATAAAATGGCGAAGGAGGAATGAGAGACGAGATAACTTGGTCACGTAGAGGAGATCTTAGGGAACTGCGTGTCTTCAAATGGTTTCATGTGGCATGAAATAGCGCACGCTTCTTTGTCCATAGCTGTCTAGCAAAGCCTGTATCATTATTTTTAGTAGCACCTGGTCATAACATCTTACATTATTCGTCTATCTTCGAGCTTTTCATCAGAAAAAAAATTGATTGAACTGGCTTCTGTGCTACAGATTGCAGGTTTAATTGAAACGGGGTGTGGACAGTTTTTGGCTGTGTTTTTGCATGTCATTTTAAACGCAATCACACTACAATAAACACTCTACAGTTGGGTATTTTTGGATTGAAGTTCCTAAACGCGGCTTGCTGTTTATGGGTTAACTGGTAAAAATCGTCACATACCTACCTAAGGAAAAAGCATCATGCCTCCATGCGACTTTCTCTCTCTGTCTCATTCTATTATATAGGTATAAGGCGTGACTGCGTGAGGAACTTCGTACCTGACTGGGGCCTTATCCGGACCAAAAAGATATTAGTGCCTTTTATTTAATGTTATAATACCTAAATAGGGAATAGAGTTCATTTAAAGCTACAAAATTACCTCAGACTGTCCTTCCACATTTCCTTCCGAACATAAAAAGACGAACATAAAAGTTAGTTCGCAATAATTCCATAGAGCACAGACCACAGACTACCTATTTACCAAGTAGGTCATTCATAAACTCTAATGGACAATGCTACATTTGCTAAATTGCCTCCAGCAGCGTACAGCATAGTCATATCAATAATCATAACAACATCTCGCCTGAATTTCTGGAAAGGTTAGGCTGAGGTGTATAGTACTCCCACAGAAATTTAAATAATAATTCAATAGAAGTCGCAAAGGCGCGTGACCTTGTCGCCGCTTTCGGGCAAATTATATAATGCAGAAGCGAGAGTGCGCGTTTAAAAATGTGACGTATGTGAACGGAATTAAGTTTTATTTTGTATTGCATTGGATTTGACATTGACTGCGAACCGGCGATACGCGTCTGGGAATAAAATGAAGTAGATGATGACATTTCTATTGACTTATCATTTAGATTTCTGTTGGATTTCTGTGGGTACCTACACCCCTTTTCACCAGTTTTGCCTAATGCCCGTTTTCACCAATACTAGAAGACACCTAAGTGAAATGTTTAAATATTAAAAGAATTTACCTAGCGCCAAAAAACATCACCAACCTAATGGTTAGTGATAACCATTAGGTTGGTGATGTTTTTTGGCGCTAGGTAAACATTTATGCGACAACTACGGACTATTCATGGTTGTCGCCTAATGGCGACAACCATGAATAGCCCATAGTTGTCGCCTAGTGGTTGGTGGCATGTTTTTCTGCGCCAGGGAACTCCTTTTCATATTTAAACATTTCACTTAGGTGTCTCCTAGTGTTGGTGAAACGGGCATAAGTCCCATAGAATAGGGGCGATTCTATTACCATTTACCGGGCAGAAAACCAAATCCGGACTATCTAGATTCTAGACAAACAAAGATTTAAATCGTAGATGTGCCCTCACCGTACTTACATCGCACGAAAATGTGTCCTTTTTGAGACGTGTGAGCTCACTAATTAGACAGAGAACGATAGTGTGCAATATTCGGTATGAGTGAGCGAGACAATACTATATTTAATAGTTCAGATGTCATTGAAATCGACATTGGAAACGTGACCATATTTTGACACGGTAGATTCTACGATTTAAATCTTTGTAGACAAATATCCTGATGAACAAACCCAATAATTATTTGTCCTACACGGGAATCGAACCCAGGACAGATTGTGCGTATTGTACATATTATATATTTAAATACTTGCTTGAAGTATTTACTTTAGCTACTGGTCTTGTATTCAAATATCCAAGTCAACGAAAGCAAAGCAGTTATACCGTCTTACTTTTCGAAGAATCCCTTTTGGATTGTGCCGATTAAACGACAGGCTTACCCTCATTGAACGGACCTAGTATGAATAGTAAGTAGTAGCGAAGGGTGAGGGGGAGCCGGTACAATAAAAAAGTAACAAACTCACAAATAATTCCGTTTTACATATCATAGTATCATACCTACCTATTCGCCTATTATATCCTAAGATCTAAATCGTGCTAAAATATGGTCACGTTTTCGTGTTTCGTTCAATGAACATTTATTTTATTATTTATTTATTTATGTCAATGTCAATGCAATCTGAAGTATCAAATATAGTATTGTCTCGCTTACTCATACCGAATATTACACACTATTCGTTCTCTGTCATGGATGGAGGGTTATGTGAGCTCACTTATCTCATTAAGAACACATTTTCACGCGATTTACCTAAGTATGGTGAAGGCGTATCTCATCAGATTTAAATAATTGATTTAGTATATATGTAAATACAGTAGAATAGGTATGATAAAGTAAAACGAAAGAAAGGACACGGCAGACGCCCATAGAACGCTGGGCTTCAGATTGTGTATGTCGGTACAGATATGAAATTAGTTTGGTGTGATCGAGTATTTCAAGATTATTTAAATTCATTTTTTATTTGTTTTTGTACGTAATTGGGTTAAAGAGAAATTTTCGTATTTGTGACAGTGAGGTTAAGTATGGTGTGAATGATCCATTGAAGTACAACCCGACTAATGAGTTCTTAATTCAAAGGTTTTAGTTGCTGTGGACATGATATTCTGTGGAGGTCTAATGAAGTACAGCCCGACTAATGAGTTCTCAATTCAAAGGTTTTAGTTGCTGTTGACATAATATTCTATGGAGGCACGCGCCAGCCAGCATGCACCCGTTTTTGTTTTATTGTTTTTTTCAAAATATCAACGGCACAATCATTTTATTTCTTATTTATTTAGATTTTTGATTCCGATTCTTAAACTCTAAGATAAATTAGGCAAAGAACAATTAAAATATATTTTTATTTTGGTTCAGCTTTTATTACTGTACCATATCAAGCCCAAAACTGCCGACGTCCTTTTGTTACTATTTTATTGTACCAGCTTCCCCTCACTCTATGCCACTGATAGTAAGCACGTAGAAACGAAGCTTCGTTAAATAAAATATCAAACTACTTACTTACTTACTACTCTACCGCACTCGCGTTGCGGTTTGTATTTCACGGTATCATATTCAACGAATCTGACTTTAATTAACTAGACCGCAATTAAGCCGAGGATACTTCAGTTATCATATTTGGAGCGAAAACTGAAACGTACCTAGCGGCACATTGTAGGTATATAGTATGTTCATAATAAATAAGATTAATGAGGCAATAAATAAAATTATTTGGGCTTTTATAGACTTCTACATAAATAATAGTATACGCATAAAAATAGATTAAAAATACAAAGCTCGTGCTTATACAGGCTGTTGATTTATGACCGTTTTCAATAATGTATTTTTATCATCGTTTTGCTGTGGTATAGAAGTACAGATACAATTCTGACATTACATCTAGAAAGATTATGTCAAAATTCGATCTTGAGTAGGGGAAAGGTTATTGAAAAATGGCCTTAATCACCTGCATGATATGGGTCTCATAAGAAAAGTTGTTCAGAATGACAGGTAGAATAGAATCATATCCGACTAATAGCCATTACCAATAACCGCTCTATCGGCTCTTTCATATATTTAATAACAAAACTCAAAGTCAAAGCATTTATTTCAATTAGACCAATTACAGGTACTTTTGAATTCTCAAGGAGTCTGTCAGTTAGTCATAATGATGAAGCTAGATGTAACTATGAAAGTATGTAACTATGAAAGTATTTATGTAATATTCTCACACGGTTCTCTGAAGAGACATATTTACAAGATATTATGACTATATTACAAGAAGACTCATAATTATACACCGTTTACTTCGTGAAAGCTCACCTGCCTCTCCTCCACAGGTGGTGGCAGAGTTCGAGGACGTGGAGCCGGACGCCCTGTACGATGTTCTCCACGACCCTGAGTACCGGTCGGTGTGGGACACCCACATGCTGGCAGCCGAGGACGCCGGACACATCAATGTTAACAACGACGTCGGGTATTATGCAAGTGAGTATAGCTTGCGGGCATTTATGTCTACAACTTTTCTCGTTTTCGTTATTCGGGATAAAAGGTAGCCTATGTGTTATTCCCACACATTTATCATAATAGATTTTAAATAATCGTAGGTAAGCACTAAAAAAGGATTTATGAACATTCATCGCCGATGGGATTTTTTTTCGAGCACACGGCTAATTATCGAATATAATAAATGTATATTAATTTGTATCTCCTATCAAGCTGGGTGCACAATACAGAGTACCTACTCTATCTAAGTATATAAATAAGTTTTGGTAAAAGATTTCAAAACGATAAAAATGTCGTCAGCGAGCTATAAAATGAAAAATAATTTAATATGATCATAAAACTGTTGTCTGGCAATACTTTGTGAGTACAAAGTTTGTAGAAACATTGCCGTCGGCAACACTGTTGTGATAATAATATACATATACACAGACATTGTTGTGTCATTGTCACTTACTTTAGTAAATTAAGGTCTTTCTACGCTTGTTTTAGCTGGTGAATTCATTTTGAAGACCAAGTTGTTGCTTTGTTTTGGAAGAGTATGTAATACAAGTTGTTGCATACAAGAGTGCGTGTAATGTGACTTAAAAATTACGACATAAGGTTTAAATTTCCACAATGATAGATTCGTGAATTGCAACAACTAAAGGTAGATCAGACACCATCGCATTTAACAAAAAGAAAGAATATTATTTTCTGATTGAATAAAACGTCGAGAACAAATAAAATAAGAAACGATACACAAAGTCTTTCATGATTAGGTAAGATCAAAGAACATTTTTGCTCGACTTTGCACAAAATTTAAAAAATCACAAGGAGTATTTTCTTCCTCCTGGAGAAAGCTCATTAGTAGCAAGAATCGTTACAGTTTCTAACATTTAACGTTTAAAAAGTCACTTAGATAAACTTAGCTCTTAAATTGACGCTTACTCTCAGCTTAGTCTTGTACTGAGCTTAAGACAGAAATAATGAAGATTAACGTTCAACTATCGCCAGACGCTCTTGATACAATTATTATATAAATTGGCACTTAATAAAGTGGGCACCCCTGCTGAGCCGGACTGGATTAAACGCTTGATTGATTTCAAATAAGCCACCCTGGAGACGTGGTTGAGGCTGGAAATTATATACACGCTTAGGCACTTTTATGAACAAATATGTTAGCCTTTTTTGTACTTAGTACATGTTGCAACATGTAATTTGGAGCTCCAAGAGTACTTCAGCGAAATGACTGTAGTATAATTATTGAAAACGCAGGTTTTGTATCAGGAATTCAGAACAAACCCAAAAATATATACTCAACTACACCATGCAGTCGGGACCCAGTTTCCGGGCATTAGTCATATTAATATGGGTCCCGACTGCAATGTCTTGTTTTTTTGCTTTTTAGTGGTTATACATATATGATCACCAGTGCAAATCGCTAGTTTTTCTACTTTTTGATAACAGCGAAAATATTTTTTTTTAAAACGTACGTAACGTGTGTGTGTTTCCAAATAAAAATTACACATACACAAACACCCTGACCCGAAAGAAATATGTGTTCAGTGCGGAAATCGACCCCGAGACACGTCGCGCAACGCTTTTTACTTTTTTCGCAATTTTTTAGCAAGGTCAGATACGTCTAAGTATTATTATCACCATAAACCGTATCCTCAGATACTCATTTTTCTCATTTTTCTCCCCCATTTTTAACACAAGGGTTCATATATTCGCTTACGAGCTGAATTAAGCTACGTTGGAAATTACGCCATTACCTCATTTGATAGCCGTACGTTATTGATGCGTGGAATGCGTGGTCTTAATAAAATAATTATTTAAGGGAACCCCCTTAAATATATAATTATTATGACCACGCATTCAACGCACTTAACTTCTAAAACAAGAGAATGATAAAACTAAAAAAAATATATGATGTACATTACCATGTAAACTTCCACCGAAAATTGGTTTGAACGAGATCTAGTAAGTTGTTTTTTCAAAATCATCAAAATTTCTTCACAAACAAACTTTGTTATGCGGTCCGATTTTTTTCACTTTATACGTCCAAAACTGATACGGAACCCTCGGTGCGCGAGTACGACTCGCAGTTGGCCGGTTTTTTTTTTATTTGAATTACCAAATGATCTGAATAAGAGTCTTAAACAATATTATGATCACGCATCTCTGATACACTTTGTAGGTATGTGGGATCGTTAGTCGGTGGCTGAACTTTTTTTGATAGGGTAAACTGAATCTTACCGTCAGTTTAACCCATCTCTAGGTACAAGTACAAGTATATAATTTATGTTTGATTTATTTGAAGCAGAAAAATTATCATTGCATTTAATTTTAGTATAGATTGTCCAAAAAGAATAGAAAAAGTTACAATAGGTAACTACAATTCTATCCCAAATACCTTTTCTACCGATGAAAAGGTATTTGGGATAGAATTGTAGTTACCTATTGTAACTTTTTCTATTCTTTTTAATTTTACGTGCGAAACGAGTCGTAAAAAATAGATTCCCATAAAACGGCCCCGTTTTGACGGCGATCCCAGTTTTACCGCTAAATCGCGAGGGGGAATGTTAAACAAAGCCTGTGTTTTATTGAACTTGCCTTCGGTATGCGGACGTGACGCGTGTGAGAACGTTCCTGATATTCTAAGCATGGTTCAAGATGAAATGTTCAGGGAAATGCTGAAGACTGGTTGGAAAAATATGTGGCTGAATAAATAAAAAAAATGTAATAACTCTTAATAATGTCTTAGGTTTTTGCGATTACTACACATTATAATAAAACAAGTTTAAACGGATTTAATTGTGTAAATTACCTACTTATTTTTCCTGACGTTTCAAACACTTTTTATCCGTTGAAAGAAAGAAAACGCACAGGCTGTCTTTTTTGGTTAATGTTACGCTATGTTACGTGTTTGAATAAATAAAAAAAATGTAATAACTCTTAGTAACTCAAACAGTAATTAGATTTATAGCGTATCTAGAAAATCTTTTATTCTGTAATGTCTGTTGCTTCGAAAGAAAGAAAACGCGCTTGTCTTCTTTGGTAATGTAACTCGTACATTGGCAACTTAATTGCGCAATTCACGGCAATTGTGACTAACCATGACGTCTCAGCAAATACCGAGTAATACGGCAATTCCAACATTATTTTAGTTGCCCGTGCCGCAGCTTTCTCGTAAGCGTGACTTTAAGTAAAAGGATATTGAAATCCACGAACCTTGAAGCGATGACGTAAGCACCAAAATCTCTATACAATCTGCCAGCCAAATTACAAGCAGTCAGTTTTCTTCCAAAATTATCTGTCGTAGCCATGTCGTAGCGCTCTACGGCGTAGCATTCGTAGGCCATGTAGAGTTGTAGACGTCTCTCTACGCAGAAGACGTTATTTTTGCGCGCTTGAAAATGAAGAGCTGTCAAACGCTCGAACAATCTATACAGGGGTCACCAATTAGTTTCGCTCGGGGTCCGTTTTAAGAAATAAAATGGCCATCGCGGTCCGCACAACACTTGTTGGCTCGTTACTTCGCCCGGCCGTATCACAGGGCCGTATTCGAATGGAAATCAACAAAGATAATGCGGGGGACACATTTTTTATTAAATTACGTACTCTGTTGTGCAATTTGCTGTTCTCGCGGTCCGCGCAAAATGGGTCGGCGGTCCGGATGCGGACCGCGGTCCGCCATTTGGCGACCCCTGATCTATACCGTAATAATATGTATTATAAAGCTGAAGAGTTTGTTTGTTTGTTTGTTTGAACGCGCTAATCTCTGGAACTAGTAGTCAGATTCGACAAATTCTTTTTGTGTGTGATAACCAGATGCATAATAGTACAGGCTATTTATCACGCTACGATCCTTAGGAGCCGAGCAAGGGGAGTGAAATCTAGAGGAACAACTAGTAATTAAAATAAGTAGGTACTTATCACAAATTGTTTGGACGCTTGACAGCTCTTCGCTCTTAGGGGCAACACAGACGACAGACTTTTTGTGCGATCTAGTCTGCAGCGCTTTACAGCGCTCGAACAATCTTCGAAACTTAGTGCACAGATTGTTCGAGCGCTGCAAAGCGCGGCAGACTCGATCGCACAAAACGTCTGTCGTCTGCTTTGCCCCTTAATCGCTCAAAAAGAATGTCGTCTATTAGAGGCCGCATTCCTATATTGTCAAGAATGTCCTATGAACACAGTATGACTCAGACGAATGACATAAGCGTTTATAATGATGTTCCGAAATGAATACTAAGAATTTAATAAAACAGAGGTTAGGGAACGTGTTGTATATTTAATATTCTTTTTAATATTCCCATTTTGATGTTATTAGAATCATGGCCAATGTAGTAATGTAGACTGTCAAAGAACTATTTAAAATCTATACGAAGGGTTTGTTTGTTTGTTTAAATAAACGCGCTAATCTCCGAAAGTACCAGTAGGATTCGAACAATTCTTTTGGTTTAAGATCCAATGCCAGAAGCCAAAAGCCAGATTCATGAGGAATAGTTTAGGCTATTTAACACCAGGCTACAACCCTTAGGAGCAGAGCGATGGGGGTGAAACCGCCTAGTATTAAATAAACAGATAAACGAGGGGCTCGTGGCTAAATGATAGCCACGATCGATCTGCGAGGTTAAGCTGCGCTTGCCGCGGTCAGTCCTTGGATGGGTGACCGTTCTTTACACATCGAGACCCCTCCGTGCCTCGGAGAGCACGTTAAACAGTCGGTCCCGATTGTCATAAGAATGTCTTTGACAATCGTTACGGGTAGTCAGGAGCCCGAAAGCCTGACAACCGGTCTAACATTCGAATACCGCTATTACCCAATATTTGGTTGTGGAGGTCAGATGGCAGTCGCTCCACGTAAAATACTGATATTCAGCCGGAACCAGTTAGACTGGAAGCCGACCCCAATCTAGTTTGGGAAAAGGCTAGGCGGATGAAATAAACAGATAAACATATAATATTACGGCTGTAATCCCTACAGGGTTAGATAGATGTATCTAGTACACTCACATTTCGACAGTTATGTTTAAGTTCCATGTAATGAGGGGTGAGCTTACTACTATTAACCGGCACAAATCGACTCAAAGGTTGGTAGTGAGAATTTCCTCTTTGCCCGACGCAGAAATTGAACACAGGGCCCCGCCCTCAGCAGCCGCGTTTGTAACCACTCGACCATCGAGTCTATCTTCTATTTTATAGAACTTACTGCTGCCTGCCTGAATAATGTTAGATATATACATTTATGCTGGGCGTATTTTAGTAGGTAGTTTCGTCGTTCCCCAAATAATAGATTTGGGGAACGAGGAAACTACTCCAATTCCAATGTAAACTACTATTGCTCATACGTAACAATCCAAAGTTATCAAGTGGTTTCTACTCGTGTTTCTACTCAATAACTTTTGTTACTACCTACTGGCGCCATCGATATTTATACTAAATTATTGAAAGTTTTGAATGTTTAGATGGATGGATGGATGGATGTTTGTAACGCAATTACGCCAGAACGGCTGAACGGATCTGGGTGAAATTTGGCACATAGATAGATTGTAGTCTGGAATAGCACATCAGCTTTCCATGGAATATAATATCATCGGTTTCCATGGGATAGACTTGTCATTTCCAGGCAAACGAAGTCGCGCGCAACAGCAAGTAAACATATAAAATAGCATGTCCTGACTGATTGATTCATCAACTCCCAGACCAAACCAGGGTCTAAAGATTTGAAATTTGGAGGAAATAGTCTTTGAGTAGAGGTGCATTAAAGAGAGATTTTTCGAAATTCCATCCCTAAAGGGCTAGTAAAGTGTGTATTGTTCTTAAATTCAAATGATGCGACTTTGGAAATAATTATATTCTTCAAAATAAATAAAATAACACGTGCTTCATTATTTTTGAAAAGGACATTGCTTTAATACTATGACTTAGCGAAGGAAGCCGCGGGGGCGGAAAGTTAATAGTAATCTATAGAGGTCGATAGTAAGCTAATAGTAATAAAACTAATATTTTACGAGGTTTATATGTGTTATAGTAACAGTATGTAGTAAATACGACGGTTTTCGCTCGCAGTTGGGACTGTTTACTGGTCATTTGTTCGGTACAAAGCTACCAGTTTATATTGAACCGCACCAGTTATTTGGAACGCTGCCATATTTTGTCAAAAGGCTTTGACAAACAATATATTGTATGATTAATTTTAAAATTATTGTTTTATGTAGTAGAGTAATACATCTCGTTTTTGAAATTTTCATAATATTATTTAGTTATATTAGCATAGCATAATCAGCATGTCTATTCTGTACCGACACGCCGCGTGATATTACCTCGAGAACTGCCAATTTGTTTGCGAACGTTCAAGCGAGAATGTCACGGTGAGATTCTCCCTCGAACGTTCGCAAATAAATTGGCAGTTCTCACGGTGTTACTGTTACTCTTTTTTTTTTTTTTGAGGATGGGAAATCATCAAATGACCCCTCCCGCTCTAGGGTGGAGCGGAATGGAGTGTCAGACTCTTACTGACTAAAACCCACCCGTGTTCCTTCCTTTGCCCTTTATGTTCCGGGTCAGCGGTATCCCTTTCGGACAATCCCGCTTTCCCGGCAGGCTTGGGCCCTAGTGGGCCCCCTCTTCGATGCTGACATCTCTTTGAGGCGCGCGTGGAACACATACGCGCCGTTCGGCACGGGCCTGGTCCTGATCGGACGGTGAGCTACCCATCTCTCCCTCTCCCGTCCCGCCGCCTCCTTCGCTAGCATGACTGCTTCGCAGAAGGAGGCGACTGCCTCCCACTCCCCCTCGCCCCGGACCATGGCTTGAACCAGGGCCGGGCGCGAGAGGTCGCCGTCGCTGCCGATCGCCTCTACGAGGACACGGCGGTGCTCCGCCCATGCAGGGCAGGCCCCCACCGTGTGCTCCACCGTGTCCTCGGGGCGATCAACGCAGTGGTGACACCCGGGCGTTTCCTCCCGCCCGATGACTGTTACTGCCTCACGCGGCGTATCGGTACCTACAGAATAAACAGACAGCCTTTATTGTGATATCTGAGGTGATATCAGTAAATTCTGATTCATTCCCACACCACAAACATTCTTCTTTAGTTACATAATAAATAAAACATCGCGAACACATTAATTTCTGATTCATATGACAAGAAAACTAACTCAACGACGAGAGAAACCATATTTTACTTAGGTAGCTCTCCGAATTACTCAAGGATTAATCAAATTAGGAATAAATGAATAATTTATTGTGGATCAAGATAAAGCTTTATGTAATGAAATTAAATGATGAAATGATAGCTATTTCTGTAAGTAGATCAAAGATTAATAATTATTGTAGATCTATAAAGACCATTTTTCAGATTTTTTTTTAAATTTGATGGCTCCGGAATTGCCTAAAGATGACAATTTCCAAGCAGAAATGCCAAAATAGATTCAGAGATTCTCTTTGTTAAAGTTCAGACAAAATAATGGTAGAATATAAAATATACAAGATTTTTAAGTTATTTTAAAGAATGCATAAAAGGATTGACATTGTTCAATGTTTTACAAAATAAAAATACAAATAATGGAAAAATAAAGGAGCTACACACTTGACGGGTTTTTGAAGTGGGATTTCTCCATTCGATACTGGTAAAGGTGGATCTAAACATTGCGGGGCATGCGCCGCGCACGCCTCGCACGCAACGCACGGCTCGATATACATTTACACATGCCTCTCTTCTGTTTTACTTAAGTGTTACCAATCGTTTATTCACTGTATTTATACAGGGTGGCAGGTTAGACAGTGGAAATATTTTAAGGGGTAATTGTACTCATCATTATGAACAACTTTTACTATGAGACCAAACCTGAAATCGCGAAAACAAAATCAGCTGTTCCATACATTTTGTTGAGTTATGTGAACATAAATGTATGGAATAGCTGATTTTTTTTCGCTATTTTAAGGTTGGTCCCATAGTAAAAGTTGTTCTTAATGATGAGTACAATGACTCCTTAAAATATTTCCACTGTCTAACCTGCCACCCTGTATATTTTGAATAGGCGAATAGGCATGACATAAGTAAAACAGACATACTATTTTATTGTACCGGCTTCCCCTTCCCTTCACCATTGGTAAAGGTTGGTCTTACACGAGCTTACGTGAAGTTCCTATTTAAAAGATGTCTCAAAACTGTCAGTTAATGTTTTCAATTATATCGGGACTTTTCGCGCACAAACATAATCAAAATAATATATAAGCATTTTGACTAACCTCGACGTTTCGATCAAGTTGCATTGACCGTGGTCACGAGAAGTCCCGATATAATTGAAAACATGTGTACAATTCGCGAAAGTTTAAAAACCACTGTCAGTTAAGGTGAAGAGACCAGTGGCCTCTTTTGAGGTTTTCGCTCTTTCGGTCAAGTGCGGCTGCATTTTTACGTGTTCGTCGAAATTGCTTGGGGTTAAAAATAGAATGTTCTTTGTAAGCTCCGTATTTTCTCTTGGATGTACATTTTGCTTAAACGTTTGTAACACTTTCGTGTTGATTTTTAATTATATCGGGACTTCGCGAACAGACAAGATTACTAAGACTTATTAACGCCTCTTAATTTAACCACTGATTAAATATACAACTATCCTTGTCATTTCCATGCCAATGAATAGAGATGGCAATCGACCTAAGAGCTATTTAATTTGATCAACGATTTGAAATAGGGGGGCAATATTTTGACAAACCTCGACATTTCGATTAAGTTTTTTAACATAATAAAATCTTTGAATTACTATAATCCTTTTATTTTCCGCTAGCTAAACTAACCCATTATTAATAAGTTATTAAATATATAAATGATTCTCAAAAATCATATGACCCGAGCGGGATTTGAACCCGCGACCTCTGCCGTACCGTGGCTAGTGCTCTGAACCAACTGAGCTACCGGGTCTCGCCCGACTCATATGAAATTTGAGACCTATTTGTAATACGCTTCTTAGAAAGTGGTCTCAATTAATGTACAAAAGTCTAGCTTAACAGAAAATTGAGTGGTTTCGAATATACTTCAGTTTCTCAGTACCTATTCAGCTTGTTTCTTGCCTTATCACCGTTCACACAATCCATTAATCTTTCTTTAGATCTGCGTCCCTTAGAGCCCTCAAAATTCACAAAAAAATTGTTTAGGGTTCCGTACCTCAAGAGGAAAAACGGAACCCTTATAAGATCACTTTGTCGTCCGTCTGTCACCGGACCCCTTCAAACATAATATTATCACAGTATAAAGAAACATATTATGTTAAGCGCCATCTATGAAAATATAGCTTGCTGCTGTTGGTTGATGTTGTTCAACTATATTCTCATAGATGGCGCTATTGTGCCATTATCATCCTACTTCCTACTAATAATATAAACGTGAAAGTTTGTGAGGATGTATGGATAGATGGATGGATGTATGGATGTTTGTTACTCTTTCACGCAAAAACTACTGAACGGATTCTGATAAAACTTTACAGTAATATAGCTTATACATCAGAATAACACATAGGCTACTTTTTATCCCAAAAACGCGGGCAGAAGCTAGTGTTTTATACGCCCGAGAAAGGTACGGAACCCTCGATGAGCGAATCCGACTCGCACTTGGCCGGTTTTTTAATGGCATGTACACCATTCCTTTGCGATAAACGCTTGCTACACAAGCTTTCTCTCAGCGGTGTTGATTTTAAAAGCTACTCCACACCACCCAGCCTTCTTAACATTTTTGTTATTCATCGTGTCTCCATGGAATAATAAACAAGTTATGGGTTAAAATAAGTATACGAGCACATGACTTTCATGATATACTTACTTATGTATGCAATTTGGATGGTTAGCCTATCCTGCAATTCATCCACGATGTCGAAGACGTGATGAATTTTAAACAGGATGCATGCAATTTTGATGCACCTGACCTGTGGGCCAATCAAGAGTTATTTTGACGTATAGTATCGTAAATGTTTGAATCTAAAAAAAATACAACAGTCCCTAGAACATTTTGATATTTTTTTATACAATTTGCGCATTTTAAAAAATACTGAGAAATTAATTATGGCTGGTTTTTTTTTAAAAAGGTAAATCATATGGTATGGGAGTCGTAGTGGTCATGACATTCATCATGACATTGGGGCGGTCATGACCACTACGATCCCCCCCTCGAACCACCACTGCGGAGAAGCGCGCTTGCTATTGCCTAATATGAACAATTTTGTTCCCAGTGTCATGCCCGGCCCCCCTCAAGAACCGCGACTTCGTGTTGCAGCGGTCGTGGCTGGACACGGGGTACGAGAAGATGATCCTCAACCACTCCGTCTTCCACAAGGACTATCCGCCGAGGAAGGGGTATGTGAGGTATGTGGCGCCTGGAGTTTGAGGTGACAAATCTTCTCAAGAGGTTACAAGGTGAAACAGAGAGGCAAAACAAGTTTAGAATGTTACATCCCTGCTAAAATTAAGGCAGTGAGCGCAAGAGTGGCTATAATTTCTAGAAACAATTGAAAACCAATTGTATCTGGAAATGATAGGCCACTCTTGGGTTCACCGCCTCAATTATAAGCCTAGTATCGACCTGCAAATCCACTGAGCGGCTCATAGAGAGCGCGTTTTTTGTATTGCTTATGAAATGCGCGTACAACCGTCTCCACACTTTGTGCGACTACAGGATAAGCGCGGCCAAAAAAACAGCGCGCGGCTTATGGTCAAATGGCACGGACCGAGCGGCTCGAATCGAACAAAAAGGTATCGATATGCGAGCTGAGCCACTCAGCACAGCACGCCGCGCTCGTAGGTGGATACGAAGAAGCTTTACATGCAAAAGTGTGTTTGTTGGTTTGCTTCTTTCACGCAGAAACGGAGCAAGAGATCGCCATGAGTTTTTGCATAGAGATAGTTTATAAGCCGGAGAGTGACATACATGTTACTTTTTGTCCCGGTAGTACGTTCCTTTGGGATAATTTCTGACCTCTACGCGGCTGAAGCCGCGGGAAAAATCTAGTAAAAAAATATAACGGGAAAGCGCAGAAAAAATGAATTCTAAAAGGTCAAGTTTACAAGAAATATTTCCGCGCGAAAGGAAAAAATACTAAAACTTATTTTCACAACCTACCGCCTGTAGACGTAGCCGTTACAGTACCTTTTCTTTTGTAGAATGATTTTCTTTTTCAAGGCGTTGGAGTAGGCGTAGGTATATTGCCCAGAAATGACATAATTTTGCAATATGCTGTGATATTATAAAAGAGCATGATCCCTTGAGTATACCAAAAATGGACACAACCAGTGACCCAAATAATCAGGATAAAAATGTCT
Source organism: Thalpophila matura (assembly GCA_948465475.1). Taxonomy (NCBI): domain Eukaryota; kingdom Metazoa; phylum Arthropoda; class Insecta; order Lepidoptera; family Noctuidae; genus Thalpophila; species Thalpophila matura. The sequence continues at coordinate 16,379,629 of OX419182.1, forward strand.
GTTCTAAATTAGTTTAAGATAATGTCAGGGTCACCAATTTGGGCATGACGTCAGTTATCTAAAACTGTCTTGTTATTTCAGCCTACGTTAGTTAATTCATTCATGCGCTAACGAGCCATAATATCGACGTCCCTACGTACAATCCCTTAAGTGGTAGATACGTGATTTGTGTTTTTTGTTTTCATGGACTTCAGGCCACCCTAAACGATCGTTTAGTTTAATAAAAATAATTCTAAGTTGGCCAATTTAACATTAAAATCACACACAAAACTCTTGTAGAGCAATAAGTAGGTAAAATTTGACATTTTTAGGGTTCCGTACCAAAATGGTAAAAAAGGAACCCTTATGGTGCGACTTCGTCTGTCTGTCTGTCTGTCACACCTGCTTATTTCAGCAATTAATAATGCTATCGACTTGAAATTTGGAACAGTTATAAAGAATGCTTGTCCAACTTTGTTGCAAATGAAAAAAGTCAAAAAATATTTTTATTTTCATTGCAAAAGGGGCCGGAGTGGAGGTCCGAAATTTCAAAGTGGGGTTACTAGGTCATGTGACATGTCATATGAAAGGGCTTGATCTGCACATTTCAAAATATGTTTTTATTTAATTTTATGTCTCACAGTTTTCGACATATGATGAAAAATGTCTGAAAAAATACCATTCCCCCTCCCCTTATCTCCGAAGTTTGCGGATCGAAAAATCTGAAATACTTAATTAGAGTTGATAGGAATTGATCCAAATATTGCACCAAAAATAAAACGATATTCCTAACTACTACAGTTTTTTCAAAATGATCAAAATTCCTCCACAAACAAACTTAGTTATGCGGTCCGGTTTTTTTCACTTTATACCTACGTCCAAAAATGATACGGAACCCTCGGTGCGCGAGTACGACTCGCACTTAGCCGGTTTTTTTTTAGTTAGGGGATTGTACGTAGGGACCGTCGATACAATTATAATTACATATCTGCGCAAGTTAATAGCTACTTACTGCTAGTAGTACGAAGTTAATTGCTTCTTGATTTATGTTTTGGGAGATACACACATTGGGAGATACAGCGACTGAGTAGTTGGCTGCTCTGCAACATGTCGCGGGTTCGATTCCCGCACGAAGCATAATTATATTTGTTTCGGATCAGTCTGAGAGTTTGTGTATGTGTTTGTTAATGTACCCACACTACCCACGATACTCGATAAATACGACATTAGGTTGTCAAAATTCAATCTCCCCGCGCTTGTATAATGTTGTTGAAATATTCAAATTAAATAGAAATACACAAAGCTCTTAAAACCATTGAACCTACGTAATCTACATCTGTCTATCTTACTAGGTATTATAAAATTGTAATAAAGCCGTGTCTGACTCTGTACATAGTAGAATTATTCCAAAAAGAAAAACAGTCGGGTAGGATACTGGGACGTACCTAACCATGGCCAAACAAATATTTTTTGGAGTTCTTGTTTGTTTGTTTACAGTTTGGTAACTTGGGGTTTAATTTATAATTTATAATCTAAGCCACATTACATCTCATTCTGATGGGATGAACCAGAAATACGTCAGCTTGGCTTCTTCGTAGTACTAGCCACAGGAGTAAGGAGGTAATTTAAAATGGTCAATTTATTGTAGTCTACACGGACGGAATCGCGGGCAAAAGTCTAGTTTTTTTCTACGATTCTAACAGTATATTATGTGTCCGTTGCTTCCTGCCTGTTTCAGCCTTATTTCCTTAGAAGTGGGTGTGTCGTTGACATGGATATTGAAACAAAACTTCCCACATTACTATACAGGGTAAAATTAAAACCAGTGCGGATATTTTAGGAGGTGCAAGGACTCATGAATATGATCAACTTTTATTATGGAACCGACACTGAAATATGAAAAAAAAATCAGCTGTTCCCTACAAAAGTGCACTATGGTCCATTTCAATAGAACTTGTAAACGATGTAAACAAACTTTCTATATAAATTCATCAAATTTTTACAGTTGGCCATACTGATATTGTTTACAAAGTTAACAAATTCAATTGAAATGGACCTTACAACACGATCAAAATGTATGAAACAGCAGATTTTTTTTTTTTCATATTTCAGTGTCGGTCCCATAATAAAAGTTGATCATATTCATGAGTACTTTCACCTCCTAAAATATCCAATTTTACCCTGTATAGAACACATACCTATAGACATGAGAAACAAACGCTCAGAAAATCGATAGATACCCCCACTTAACTGCCGCCGCTCAAGTCTTGCTCCTTCATTATATTTTACAAAAGGAAATAATTTCTCAAAAACGTTTTAGTAAGTGCCACAATTTTGCAGGCAATTATTCTTGACTTGAGCTGAGCTGAAATGTTGGAATACAGTATTTAATTAACGCCTGGCGTTGGGTAGGCCCTTAGGATTGTCTCCGCTCAGTCGAATTGATTATATCTGGGAAACTCGGCTAGTTTATCAGGAGAAGACAAATTAGTTTTCTTTTAAATATGGCAGATTGGATAAGTTTTTTGTTTGACGGTAAGAAAAGTTTGAGTTTGACTTATGATACTATTATTAATATTGGCATGTTCATTTTACGAGCTTAAAAGTTTTCTCATAAAATTATGTCAGATTGTATACTTTGAATCTGTGCTTACGTTTACCACAAAGTTTGGTAGGAACCAACCTTATTTTTAATGAACTGCACTTCGTCGTAAGTTTTCATAAAGGCACTGTGATATTTAAATCACTGTTTTTTGAAAACAAACGTTGCTCAGTCCATGCATGGTTTACTACCGTTTTATGGCATCAAATAAAAAAACCGGACAAGTGCGAGTATGCCTCGCGCCCTAAGGGTCCCGAAATATGATCATAGATGGCGCTACTATATACTTCCAATGGCGCCATCTATGAGCAGATGGCTCCACTTATGGTCCGGTGACTGACGGCGGACAACAAAGTGATCCTATAAGGGTTTCGTTTTTCCTTTTGAGGTACGGAACCCTAAAAAGTAATAAAGGTAGTAAGCGCGGTTGCATGTCATTAGCTAATGATTTATATGCATTTCGGCCCGCATTGGCCGTCCACGTGGACTCTTCTTATCTCTTTTGACTGCCGTATCGCCACCGCGGTGAGTGAACGTTACGATTAATATTTGAGCAACATAAAACTTAATAAGTCTTTACGATAACTAGTTCGATAACGCAATGTAGGTACTTATGATGTTGAACTATCTAAAATTCTAAATGAAAGTGATTGCGAGTGAATTTTGCAAGTTCCCATATATTTTCCGCATTTTCCCAACCTTTCTGGACGCATACCTACGTAGCGTAGGCGTAGAGTAGTGCCTTTTCATTAGTTTATTTGCACAATTTTGCGGTTGCCACTCTAGCGATTAGATAAGGTATCACGCGCGTCAATCCGTGACTGAGGCTTCATACAGCTGCGAGGCTGGTTGCAATCTAGCGCTTTAGTGCATCGAATCAATAAAAACTGTAGATAAGTATTCCCCCTTACTTATAAACGCCTCTTAATTTAACCACTGATTAAATATACAACTATTCTTTTAATTTCTATGCCAATGAATAGAGATGGCCGATTGACTTATGAGCTATTCAAGAGGGATTATGTATACTGTTGTGAAATTTGAACATTTCAAAGCCATGTTAAGCTTATTTTTTTGTTATAAAATACAGCAGGGCTCATTTATAGTTGTCCTAAAATATTTTTGGGTCGTGATCATTCCTCCAAGGATTTATCTAACGCAACATTGTGTTCCGCGAAAATCAGTAGGCAGTTGTGATTTTCTTTTTAGGGTTCCGTACCAAAATGGTAAAAAAGGAATCCTTATGGTGCGACTTCGTCTGTCTGTCTGTCACACCTGCTTATTTCAGCAACTACTAAAGCTATCGACTTGAAATTTGGAATAGTTATAAAAGATGCTTGTCCAACTTTATTGCAAATGAAAAAAGTCAAAAAATATTTTTATTTTCATTGCAAAAGGGGCCGGAGTGGGGGTCCGAAATTTTAAAGTGGGGTTACTAGGTCAAGTGACATATTATATGAAAGGGCTTGATTTGCACATTTCAAAATATATTTTTATTTTATTTTATATCTCACAGTTTTCGACTTATGATGAAAAATGTTTGAAAAAATACCATTCCCTTATCTCCGAAGTTTGCGGAGCGAAAAATCTGAAATAATTAGAGTTGATAGGAATTGACCCAAATATTGCACCAAAAATAAAACGATGTTCGTAACTATTACAGTTTTTTCAAAATCATCAAAATTCCTTGATACTTAGTTTTGCGGTCCGGTTTTTTTCACTTTATACTTCCAAAAATGATACGGAACCCTCGGTGCGCGAGTACGACTCGCACTTGGCCGCTTTTTTTTTTCTTTGCTTATCTTTTCTTGAACACGGGCACGTCGTTATTCATATATTTTCTTTGGCAACACAGAAAGTTAAGCTGCTTAAATATAATGATTTTCGATCCAAGATTAAAGGAAAATGAAAATGGCTTGCCAACGTTACTTTTGAAGGTAAATTAAATATTTGCGTTTATAATATCGTATCGCGGTTTCATTTCTTCACAGGGTAAGTAGATTAAAATGATTGCTGAAGCCATGAAAATGATATGACGAGTATATTATTATGAGTAAATGTTTTAATAAAATTACTTTGACCAGTTAAATTTAAGAGCCTTCACGAGTGAAGGTCCAGAGACCGTAAAACAACTTGAGCAAAAGCAGCGTAGTGGGGCATGAACGAATGCTTTCATGAATGAAAATAATCGACTATTGCGCAGTCAAGGTCATTTTTCAAGATATTTGTCCCTCTGTACCTGGCCTTTGCGACGCGGATGACCTACGCGGATATCCGCGACGGCAAAATACATTATACGTACCTGTCCGTTTAAAAACTCCGTTTAGAAACTGGCCGAAACCAAAACCAAAACTTCGGTCGGTCTCTAATTATTTGTAAACATTTGTGGTTTATAAACGCACCCATTGTTTACAAGCTTTTATTTAGCTTCACCTGTCGCGTTGTCTGTGGGTAATCAAATATTACATGTTAAATTTGACCCACTTTCCGGTGTTCGATTGACCAGAAATATTGTATGCATATGTAAATTGCATGACAATGCTATATAATGATGTCATAGAGCTGGTCTGATGATGGAGCTGGAAGGTGGCCATAGGAACTCTGTAACGAAACGATGTAACCCCATCGAGTTTGAACTTATTTGATTTGTCTTCACGAGTACTCTAGTTCTAGATGATGTCCAGGCATATGTATGCATATGTAAATTGCATGACAATGCTATATAATGATGTCATAGAGCTAGTCTGATGATGGAGTCGGAAGGTGGTCACAGGAACTTTGTAACGATACGACGTAACCTGATCGAGTTGGGGCTAGTTTGACTTGTCTTCACAAGTGTTCTGGTCCGAGATGATGTCCAGGGTCTCATGATAGAGTTGGGAAGCAGTCATTATAAAAGCTTGTATTGAAAAATATTTTTTTCAACATAGAACTTGTTATACTTACTAGTCGCATTACACTATCCAATTTATAGAGCGTTAGTTACCCTACCTAGCAAATAAATATACAATACATAATTAGCCAATAATCGTAATGTTTCACTCCTGGCATTCAGGCCTCCTCTCTATGAGGGAGTGGGCCGTAATACACTACATGGGCCCATTGCATGTTGGTGGATAGTTGTTCACCTACTCTGCAAATTGAATAATGTATTTTGGCTTTAAGTATTGTGTGAATAACACTTAGCCAAATCATTACAGTGTTATGAATACACTAGCGCCCACTCAAATAGAAACTCTATGTAAACACAAATTGTGTCTTTTTCCATTGAAATACATTCTGTCCTTTAGAAATCGTACGGCCCGTCGTCATTGCGTCGTTTAGCTTTCCCAAGAGTTCCGTTTGTTTAGGCCTTTAGACAATCTTAATGCTAAGGCTTACTTGGCGACGGAAACTTGACATCTTGGAGGCTTTTAGCGGCTTATTGTTGAACGTTTATTTTAGTATCGCTGTTGTAGTAACTGTAATCTAGATAAGTTGAAAATCATTTTTTCAAAACAAGCAAATTCAAATTCAATCAAGCTTTTATAATTACCACTTCCCAGCTTCATCATGAGACGCTGGACATCATCTAGGTCTACAGTACTTGTCAAGACTCAAGACACATCCAATGAGTCCAAACACGACGGAGTTATGTTGAGAAACTGAGGAGTTCCCATGGCCACCTCCCGGCCTCATCATGAAACCACCTCTATGGTACCATATTATTGCATTGTCACGGAAGTAACATAATTATGTGTTCCAAAGGACGTCGGCAGTTTTGGGCTTGATATGGTACAGTAATAAAAGCTTAACCAAAAATAAAAATATATTTTAATTGTTCTTTGCCTAATTTATCTTCGAGATTAAGAATTGGAATCAAAAATCGAAATAAATAAGAAATAAAATGATAATGCCGTTGACATTTTGAAAAAAACAATAAAACTAAAACGGGTGCATGCTGGCTGGCGCGTGCTTCCACAGAATATCATGTCGACAGCAACTAAAACCTTTGAATTGAGAACTCATTAGTCGGACTGTACTTCATTGGATCATTCACACCATACTTAACCTCACTATCACAATTTATACGAAGATTTCTCTTTATCCCAATTACGTACAGAAATAAATAAAAAATGAATTTAAATACTCTTGAAATACTCGATCACACCAAACTAATTTCATATCTGTACCGACTTACACAATCTGCAGCCCAGCGTTCTATGGGCGTCTGCCAGTGCCCTTTCAGCTCAATCGGTTCGGAGGAACTGGTCTAAAATTCTGTTCCAAAATTTGGCCCCCCACTAACAGAGCAAGTTATTTATTTATTTTATTTTATTAATTTACACGGCATATACACACCAATTACATAAATCAAAGTATAAAATTATATAAAAGCTTGTAAAAAAGAACATAAAATAAGTAGTTTAGATTCTTTTGCAAAAGGGCTATAAGCTTCTTCGGAGATAAGGAGGTTGAAATTATACTTCAGGAGGCTTACCGAAGGCTCGGTTTGAGCGCTGCTAATGAAGTAACTAAATGCTTGTTAGTACGACGTTTCAAGGCAAGATCGGATTAGTTTTCATGAAAAATAATAATATTGTAATGCGGATTTTGTTTTTGTAATAAAGAAAGTTTAGTGTTTTGTAAATGTGGGACGTCGTTGAAATGTCAAAATGAAAGTCATGGTGATAGGACTACGTTATGCAATTAGGCTGTGTCCCCAATAGGCAAACTGTGAGCGGCCGACTGAGTTTGCTACTGCAAACTGTTACCGCAAACTAGCAAACTGTAGGCACTCCATTTCAAATATATGGAAGGGCGTAATAAACCGATACGCATACGCCGCAAACTCAGTCGGCCGCTCAGTTTGCTTATTAGGGACACAGCCTTAGGGTACTGTTTTGGTCCAGCCTCTCTAATCTGTACCGACACGAATGTTAACTGACGATTGAAAAAATCGGAGCTTAAAAAAATATTTTACTGTCGTTTCCAAAATTCAATAATGAAACAATAAAATTACATTTGAAAAATACTGCTCTAAAGGGGCTTATTGACAACCAATAAGCTGCTCCCAGCGAACAATAACCGCTACGACACGTTCGTTCGCTGGTATTGTCGACACTTTACGACACGTTGGAATTGTCGACGACTTGGGACACGTTGCTATTGTCGACGCCTTACGAAACAGTTGGTATTGTGGCAAGGCAGGTACCGTGACATTGAATAGGTAAGAATCCCTAAGCGCAGTAGCGTCGCATTCTGGGGTGGAATTCTAAAGCCGGTGCGGAAGCTTTCAGTTCGTTTTGTAGATATAGCTTTTTGTTCGATTTCTTTTTTTCTGTGCGACGGTGAATTTTCCATTTACCGTTATCTTATTTCTTGATTCCGGGAGTTTCGTTCTTTAGTTGAACGTTCGTTGAATAGAACGTGCAAAAGCAATATTTTGTAAATTAAATTATCCATTTCTATACTGTATTAAACTGGCGATGTATAAACTACTGTTCCTCTCTTGAATACTGAATAGATTTTAAGTATACAATGAATTTCTAAGTAATTAAAAGTATCGTTAAAATCTGTTCACGATGAAATTGATTAATGACTCTAGAAGTCGACGCTTTGGATAAAACATTTTGTACCTAAATATTTTCTAGAATTTAGGCCATATTTTGTTAGTGTTCGTAGAATCTAATCCTACGCAATCAGATATACGATTGAGAGAGAATTTCACTTTTATTATAAAGGTGCTATTAAATATATAGGAGATTTTATAAAGGTGTTTCAAGAATTGCAATAGGTTGAAAAAGCGACACCTGTTAGGTACTGTTATCTAATGAAAGCCGCCGCCGCGCCGTGAATTAATTAAGATACCTTTATCGGGTTAATTGACACTGTTTACACCCTTCCTTTGAAATTAAGATTTATTTAAACTTTAGGTTTCATTTTGCCGAACTATTGACAGGATCAGTTTTGCTTTCAAGTGTTTATGCGTTTAATTAATTATCGCAATTAAATAAGATACTTATCTCATGATCAGAGCCGGATATTGGGCAGGGCAGCAAGGGCTCTAGGGCTCGAGACCTAGGGCCTCCACAAGAATTAAAAAGCATTTTTAGATAAGAAAAAAAAATCTATCAGAGAAACAATTCTCATTCACAAAGTACTTTTTAACAACATTTCTTCTGTATATTTCTAGTATTTGACGTTTTACTATTCGTTCATTTGGATCGATAAAACCTTTTCGGCCTTACCAAAAATAATACACACTTGTTTTAGACAAGTTAGTGCTAAAACAATTGCCTATTATTTTTGGTAGCATTCGTGTTGAACGTGTGTTGAACAGATGTTTATTTTTTTTGGTACGGCCGTTTTTGTTTATTGAAATAAATTATAATTAAAGAACTGTGATTTTTTTTTTCATCTGATTCAAACATTTTTTAGGCCTCCACTTCTGTGCCACCCTAGGGCCTCCACACTTTAAATTCGGCATACAAAAATAAAATAAATAATCAGATTTTATCAGTTCGGTATTTCACTTGGATAATTTACTAATATCCCTATAATTGCATTCCTCAGAGCCGTGTCGTTGCTGACGGGGTTCGTAGTGCGCACCAGGTCTGGGGCTGGGAGCTGGCTGGGGTACGTCTCCCGATCAGACCCCAGGGGAGCCCTGCCCGCCTGGCTTGTTAACAGGTACGTACATGTTTAATCTATACTAATATTATAAAGAGGAAAGATTTGATTGTTTGTTTGCATTGAATAGGCTCCGAAACTACTGAACCGATTTAAAAAAATCTTTCACCAGTAAAAAGCTACATTATCACTGAGTAACATAGGCTACTTTTTATCGCGAAAAAATGCGCAGTTCCTGTGAGTCACCCGGACGAAGTCGCGGGCGAAGTGCTATTTTATATGAAGCGACACAATTCTATTAGCGTAAATGGCTAACGTGTATTGGAAAATGCGAGTGCTGCGCGGAAGTAAAAAAAAAATTGATTACGTAATTTGCATGTGGTCTAGTTTTATTGCACTCACCTTAATAAATGCGTTTGCGTTGGGTGTGCTCTATTTCCGCTATAAAATTTTCCTCCAATTCATTTACTTAGAATCTTTGTTACACTTTTCTTCCAAAAAACCCGTTCTGACAATTATGTTATATGAATACCCGTAAATATCAGAAACATCCAGAAAAAAACATATTATAATATCCTAATTTTTAGGGTTCCGTACCTCAAAAGGAAAAACGGAACCCTTATAGGATCACTTTGTTGTCCGCCGTCAGTCACCGGACCATAAGTGGAGCCATGTGCTCATAGATGACGCCACTAGAAGTATGCAGTAGCGCCATCTATGATCATTTAGCGGAACCCTTAGGGCGCGAGGCATACTGGCACTTGTCCGGTTTTTTTTAATAGGAATAACACTATTGAAATTCACTTTATTTTTTTAAATTAAATTTTATTTAATTTTATAATTCAATATGCATTACGTGGCGTGCACCTTTGGATTTGTCAAATATATATAATTATTTCTTATATTTTCCACTATCCAGGGTTACAGCACAGCTGGCGCCGCGATTAGTTCAACAGTTGCACTCTGCAGCTCGGCGCTACCCAGGCTGGAAGGCGGTCACCGACCTGCCCTACCACAAGCCCTGGAGAAACCCTGAACAAGTGCCGCCGCACAGGATCTCGCTAGCTGATGTGAGTGTACAAGAAACGGGCTTTCAAATCTATAGGACTCTATAGACCAGGGATGGCGAACCTATGACACGCGTACCAAAGGTGACTCGCGATAGATAAAACTGGACACGGCATCAACAAAAGTCACATTCAGATTAAAAAAATAAATAAATAAAATATATCTAGAGTGCATATAATCCGAGTATTAGGTATTGATTTATGTTAAAACTGCTTATAAAGTGAGTAATTTTGTTTTTATTTTCCTTACTTTTCTAAGATATGGCACGGCACAGCCATGATTGTTTTTCAAGTTAGGATGGCACGCAATTGTAAAAAGGTTCGCCATCCCTGGTGTAGACGGTTAGGTAATTCGTAAGATTTTTCAGACGTTAATTCGTAACGTCTTAGTTAAACGTACAACGCACGTTTCGCGAACTAAATTAAAACGAAACGCGTTCGTAGATGAGTTCACACCCTTATACGAGCCGTAATCTTTTCAAAGAGTCTACTCAATCTGCTGTAGGTAATTGAATCAGCTGAAGAAGATAGAAAACAGAGAAATGGAATCATCGAACTTAATTAAACAGTAATTAATGTCAATACTACAAAAGTATTTAAAACAAAGCTTTAGTAAAAGCGAAAAAAACAGCTAACAAAATTACATAAATAATTACTGTTTCAATTAAACTTTTTTCGACACTAAATGGAAACGAAAACAATTAATCCGTAACATTTTGGAGAAAAGGAAAAAGTTTTAACGAGCTAAGAAAAAATCCGCCAACATAATGTCACTTGTCTTTCATTAGTGCAGACGCAAAAGCAGCTAACTCACAAAGTTACCGCAGAAACGTTGTTACATAAACATGAGGCCTTTGAAAGGTTTCCAAATAATTCCCAAAGTTACTTAGGGCTCTCAAATCCCTTATTATCGATTATATTGTTCCCAACTTCACCCAATTCAAATGTTTGTTGAGTAATCGTTTTGGATTGGCTTCTGTTTGAGAAACTTTATTGTAGACATATTTTTCGAAATGATTATGTCGATTGTTGTTTAATTAAAGAATTAGCTGGTATTCTGATTGAATCTTATTTATGTTAGAAACTGTTTGCAAAAAGCTAAAATATATTCTCTTAAAAATGAGAATTTGTCTTTAGCCGTGTGTTCGCCTAAAAAAATGTGTCAGAAGGCGATACTATTTTTTAAAATTACCTATAAGCACCGACGACTTCCTAAACTATTGTACACATAACATATTTTTTGAAGGTTGATTTTAGTTTCATTACTGAATCATGGATCTTCACCACAGCCCAAAATACGAACGGAACTGTTCATTTGTTGGACATTGGTCACTTTTCCAAATGAGCCTTTTCGCTGAAGCTCTTCCACAAATAATACCTTAGGTCGCCTTGTAATTAAAAAAAAAATACTTAGAAGAGAGCCCTCGTAAGATGCGTACCTGGCTTCTTACAATAGGTGTTAAAATGTTTTGATAGGTACGAAGAAAAAACCGTGAACATTTTCACAATAAAGCCGCAGCTCTATTCTGAAAAATCTCATCATTGAACTAACTTTTTCATTCACAGTTTCACTTGTTCCTGTAAATGTCTATACTCTGTTTATATCGCGAGCGAGCACAGAAGTGAGTTCTATCGTGAGATTTAATAGAATAAGCTGATAAGCAAAAAGTTGTACCGCTGTGTTTTATACCCAGGTACAGTCAGCAAAGAACATCAGTTAGCGCCGTTACTTTTTTACTACATCTAAATTGACACAAAATAATTTTACACTGCTTTTCAGAATTTCGTAAGAGTTTGTGCTGTATTTGTGTTATTCCATTTTTTAGGGTTCTGTACCTTAAAAGGAAAAACGAAACCCTTATAGGTAAGATCATTTCTGTGTCCGTCCGTGTGGCACTGAGGTTTTTCTCGAAAATGAAGTAACCTAATACAACGTGTAGCGTATTCATTTTTTTAACAATATTATTTTGTAAGTTCAGTAGGTATTTTAATTATATTGCTTAAAAGTGTGCAAAAAATTACCGTTTCTCCTGTTCTCCTTGATTTCTAAGGCAAAAATTTTGATTTTAAGAGGTTTAGTACCTAGATATTAAGTCATAAAATACAGGAAAGCCCGCAGGTTTTTTTTCAAAAATGTAATAGGAAGTTGCGGAAAAAAAGTATTTTTTAAAAAGTAGAAAGAAACTTACTATGGCCTTTTAACTTAGGTAAGTATATCTCTATATATAAAATGCTTTGTCCCGACTGACTGACTGAGGGATCAACGCATAGCCTAAACCGCTGGTCGTAGAAACGTGAAATTTGGAGGACGTATTCCTTATATGATGTAGGCATCCGATAAGAAAGGATTTTTGATAATTCCACCCCAAAGAGGGTAAAAACGGGTGGCAAAGTTTGTATGGGAAAACGTGTTTGCTTGGCTTGATAAACTTCAAACTTTCAAATTTTTATTTCCGATCTCCACGCGGGCGAAGCCGCTGGCAAAAGCTAGTAATACATATTATAAATCCCTGTCAACTAAAAAAACGTTTATTTAATACGGAACCCTAATTGTGCAAGCCTAACTCCGGTTCTTTGTTAAATGTGTTCTGTTGTAATATAAAAAAAAAACTGAAGCGTCGTGGCTTTTGTTGCCGACCGTACTAACTCGCAGTCGGTAGCTAGAAATAATTCCGTGACTACAGGACATCATGTACCGTGAATTTATTATTATGCAAATCCACCATAAAATTACGAACACCTTTCATAATATCACTGCCTTTCATATATAAAATGTTTTTACTTGTGTGCATAATTATACCAAGGATGAATTACCAAACCGGGAATTACATTGTGGAACATACTGGTGTTGTGAAACTGTAGTTCAACAACTATAGTCCTGAACCTCACATGATCGTAATTGGGATTAAAGTATTTATTAGTAGGCCGATTCAAAAACTAAACAAATGGTTATATAAACCACTATCCGTAAACCAGAATCTCATGGCATACAAAAATAAAATAAAATAATGATTTTGGCACGGCAATGCATACTTGTCAATTTTCAATTGAAGTACGAGTTGTGTAAAATTCTAAAAATTGCTAGTGCAAGCTCTTTCATCCATTCACCCCAGTGCTGGTAGCAACAAATTTTAATCTCTACTTTTGCCATCAAATCCTATTCACAATATTTCTTTTGTTTTTGGTCTCCACTAAATCATTGTCACGGGTCACGGGTGGACCCTCAGACCATAGAAACCCTTGTTTCTATGATCTGAGGGTGGACCTTTGTTTCAAGTTGTTGTCAGGCTATAGTTTTACACCAGTTTCGTAATGTAATTCCCGCTTTGCAGTTGATACATTTTCAACTCAGGAAGGGCTAGTTTGTTTCTTGGCTTAGACAATTTGAAATCGAACAAAGGCAAGATTCCACGTCCCACTCAAATAACAGTTAGGTACACAGACAACTCCATTCATTGTTACAGCTAACTAAGCCTAGCTAATTGTTACAGTTGTCTAGTTGTGTTGTTGTAAAAATAAAAAAACCGGACAAGTGCGAGTATGACTCGCGCCCTGAGGGTTCTGAAATATGCAATAGCGCCATCTATGCCGCTATTACATCATAATAGATATATCACATCTTGATCATAGATGACGCTACTGCATACTTCTAGTGGCGCCATCTATGAGCTCCACTTATGGTGCCGTGACAGACGGAAAGCAAAATGATCCAGGATGAATGATGAGGGTTCCGTTTTTCCTTTTGAGGTACGGAATAACGGAACCCTAAAAACTAGTAGGTAAATAAAAACAAAGCCCGACTGCGGTTTGCACTGCGTCTTGCTTGGTGTTAATAAAACAACTAAAAAGAAAAAAAACAAGAAGCATCTCGCTGTCGGGACCCGTAATATGATTATTACCAGGAAACAGTGGGTCTTGACTGCGAGATGCTTGTTGATATAGATGTCTTACCTTTTTAGTAGTTTTATTAACACCAGACAAGACGCAGTACAAGCCGCTTTTATTTATTTTATTTACTAATGTTATATTTCACTTTTTAGTAAAACCAACTTATTTGAAAAATTTTACGAAAGTTGAAAAGTAGTACACCTACTCATCATTATGAACAACTTTTACTATGAGACCAACACTGAAAAGGTGAAAAAGAATCAGCTGTTCCATTTGTGTCCACATAAACCGACAAAATGTATGGAACAGCTGATTTTTCTTTCACTAACATTAGTATAGATTTATGGTTTCATAATATAACTTTGACGCTATTTTATCCTTGAGTAGATGCCCTTGTTTGCAGTAATCTGTACAAATATAATAAGATCCGTTAAATTACTCTGTAGCTAATAAAAATACCTAAACATGTGTTTTATCTCAAAAAACAGATCAACAACGTTTTATCTTTGCAAGGTAGCGTTATGAAATGCAATTAAAATGCTTAACACACCGACTCATTTATTATGTACTTATAAGATATGAGAAAGTAGGTACTAGACAAAGTCTAGATCTTGTCTGATCACAGATTAAGAATGTGGCCACTGTATCAGTTACTGAGTAATTTAAATCAGTGCTATCTTTTAATTATGTACTCCTTGATCAGCTATTTGCAAATACCTACAATTTATTTTAGGAGAAAATAGCACCTAATGGCTGCCTGATAATACTCATTCCGATCCATGATCAGGCAAAACTCATTTGGATATGGTATCACTATTCTATAATAGTTCTTGTAGCGTAACAGTGTCTCAAGCGGCGACTATTCGACCAAACATGAACTAATAATTTTAAACTATTCTTATTTCAATTTCCAGTGTGTTGACCCCGACGCGCCACCACCACCTGAAGAGCCAAAGCCCGACACATCCAAAGGCAAATTAGAAGTACCACATCCCAAAGAAATAGAGAGCCATAGCGTTGAAGACCTTGGAGACATATCCTCAGAATTCAGCGTAGAAGTCGAAGAAGACACGTTAGCACAAGACCCGAAGAAGAAAGGGAAGTTCTACAAACTTGTTAAGTCTATGAAGAATAGGAGGAAAAGTGTGCAGGTAGCGAAGAGTGCTGATAACCTCGCTGATAAGCCTTTGGAGGAACGGCATGAGAAGAAGAAAGGGTTCAAGTTTCATAGGAGGTTTAGCCTCAGTCGGGGGAGGGAGGATTGAGCTTATACGCGTTGTGAATTAGAAAGATAACGAGTGTGGTTTGAGGAGTTGTTTGTGGACTGCGTGATGTATTTTTTTGTTTGTCTTTCAAGACTTTTATGTGTTTTACGGCTAAATGCCGTCATCATCTCGTTCATCGTTGACGAATACGGCAGAAAGTGCAGTTTCTTTTTGCAATGGATCTTTAAGTAGTTGGAAATGTAAAAGTGAAATAGTATTATAACCAATCGTTAGAACAAGTGTCTCGATATCTCTACTACTGCCATCATACAAAAAATATTGGTTTTTTTTCAATCCTTGGCTATCTGCTCGCTGAAGTTATTTTTTACAGTAAGCCAATTTCTTGTTTTTTCAAAATAATTTGTAGTATCAGTTATCATTCGGTCTATATCACGTGGGTTTCAGACAATTCACTGTTGTTTAAGAGATCAGAATTGGTTCCCTTGAAATGCCAAAAAAATACCGCAGTTGTTAATTCCTCTATCGTTGAACTACGTAGCTATGTATATTACGACTATCTATCTACTGTAAATAATTCATTGGTCTTTTCGACGTATTTCTTATCTGTAAACCTACTTTAGTTTTATTTAAACGAATATTTTTCCAAGACAAACACTTTTTAAATAGGGCCAAGTAGGCTACTTCAATTTGTTGCATACTACATTCGATATCGTATTCTGGATTATAAATACTAGTTGTGAGCATAAATTGTGTTTGTGCAGTGGTCGATGCCGTCAGTTGCTCTTGTATTTTGATTTCTACCTATCTGTGAATAATGTTTATCTTACATTGAACTAATTGCGCTAACCCGGTTCTGACCCGGCGTAATAGTAAATACAGATTCAACTACTGTGAAAGTGGAGTTTGTGCTTATAATTGGTGACGACAGTTGTACCTACCTGTGATTTTGTATTTCGAACTCTCTGTCTAGTTCATACTATTTTTCCAATTTTGTCTGTTCAATAGAGTGTTATTAAGTAGGTAGTGCGTCTTGTCTACATGGATGACTTTATATTGTACGCATGGTTTGTATGCGCAAGAGTGTTATTACGAAACGCATAAAACAGACATATCCAGAAGCGCACATTAAAACACAGTAAGTATATTTTTGTTATATCAACTATCATTGTCATTCAAAACATTAACTATAGTAATTGTTACTTCTCAAGGCAAACTTAATTCACATTATAAAAACCCTTTTTTTTAAGTGTGACTTACAATTTCTTTTACTAATTATCTAGATACCGTTGTATGAAAATAGTTTCAGGAAAGTGATTTTTTTAGGCTTTAAAGAGAAGCATTAGCCGTAAGATAGAAAAACTGAAAGATTAGCTAGCGTTAATACTTAATAAAAAAAACTAACTTGAAATGTATTTCCAAATCTCATAGCAGTTCTTGCAATACTACTAAAAATAAATAACGGCGGAAAAAATACGTGCGTTAAATATTTCCACGTTTGTAGCGAGCTCCTATATGTGTGTATGCCCTTATATTAGCTGACCCCCACTTAGGTCTAAGTTCACAAGATAACGGTCCGATAAATTGAAAACAGCCGTTTAACATGACTTTTTGTATGGAAAAAGATATGATGAACAGCTGTTTTCACTTTAACTGACTGTTATCTTGTCGGTGAACTTGGCCCTTAATAGTAACTTATTTCTCTTGTAAAAATATTTTCCGGTAACCGCGAGCATAGCCGCGCTCATTCGCTAGTGTTCAAACTATGTTAATACAAGAGAGAGATGCTAAAGAAATCATGTTGTGTATAAATGAAATGTTTTCTATTAAATGTAAGTCGTTGCTGTAGCTGTTATTGTATTTAAGATCTAGTTTGTATTAACTTCACGTGTTAAATGTAACTCTTCATATCGCTAAATGTATTTAAATGTCATTATGTTCTTGTATTAAACTTTAAAACTTTTAAAAACTTTAAAAAAGGTACTCTTTCTTAACCGAATGTCTGATAAAATGCCCAATGCCTAAATCAACTAATGGTGAGGAAGAACGGTGTACGTGCCCGCTGTAATTTATGCCGCTCAAACAAACTAGTGTTGCCGCTCGTTAACTATCGATAGTCTATCGCTAGTCTATCGATAGCTGACCGATAGCAAGAATATCTATTGTATTTGTACTATTGATAATATCGATATTATCGATAGCTTGGATCGTGACAACACTATTGATGGAGGCAATCTTATCGATAGCATCGATAGTGTATAATTTAGGAGCAGCAATACTATCGATAGAATTGCAGTCCACCAATAATACCTATTGTCACATTTCGAGCTATTGACAGTTTCGATACTATTGATAGGGCTATCGATAGTATGGCCTTTTTGTGTTGAAAACTATCGATAGTTGAACAATCGATACACTAGGCAACACTAGTTCAAACTGAGTCACTTTATTTACCTACGTTGTAGGTATTCAGTTTCACACAATATTGCGGTTTGTGCCACACTGGCTGCAAAATGTGTAAATTCAAATTCAAGAGTCATCTCGACTCATTTTGAGCGACGCAAATTACGCTATGTTATAATTCTGTTTTTGGTTCCACCCTAATTCTTATTCTCAATTTTCTGTAAAAGTTACATTATGCGATTATTGTAATCCTAAATTGTACTATTATTAACGATACGCCAATTCTGCTATGTACTCAACGTAATATTGCCATCTCTCACTCATCATCAGGCAGTATTAAAAAAGGATAGAGATAATTTAGAGCTGACAATAAATTACATGAAACCTCCACAAGATGTCATTACAAATCCAGGAAAGATTTTTCTTTCAAGACAATTTGATGACCTCTATTTAATTGTTTTTGTCTCTTTCTGGTTTTATCTGCCAGTAATGCTCGTTTTCACCAACACTAGGAGACACCTAAGTAAAATGTTTAAATATTAAAAGAATTTACCTAGCGCGAAAAAACGTTTTACCAACCACTAGGCGACAATGATTGACTATCTATGGTTGTCGCCTAATGGTTAGTGACATGTTTTTTTGCGCTAAATAAATTCTTTTAATATTCAAACATTTTACTTAGGTGTCTCCTAGTGTTGGTGAAAACGGGCATAAGAGTTAGTAGGTATTTAGTTGATGCCTAGCAGAGTTAGGGCCAATGTCTAATGATTGTGAAACTGCCTTCTATTCTAAATAAATTTTCATGCTATTATATCGTTTTCACTTTCTGTTACATACCTACTAACGACTCGCACCTTCTTCGCACGGGTGCACATCGAGATTTCTGTTCTGTATCTAAGTTATACAGGGTGGCAGGTTAAACAGTGGAAATATTTTAAGGGGTCATTTTACTCATCATTATGAACAACTTTTACTATGGGACGAACCCTGAAATCGCGAAAAAAAAATCAGCTGTTCCATACATTTTGTTGAGTTATGTGAACATAAATGTATGGAACAGCAGATTTTTTTTGCGATTTCAGGTTTGGTCCCATAGTAAAAGTTGTTCATAATGATGAGTACAATGACCCCTTCAAATATTTCCACTGTTTAACCTGCCACCCTGTATATGAACGTCTAATATACATAAACCTTCCGGAATAAATCATCGACATGTTGGTGAAAACCGCATTACCATCCATACCATCCATTATAGTAGTAGTACCTATATAAGAATTAAGCGAACAAACAAACTGACACGAAAAACAACTTTGTTTTATAATACTACTAATAGATAACAGTTCAATTCATAAAAAACAGTTATGATTTATTAAATTTATTTATAGTGCCAAAACCACACTTTAATACACAAAAAAACGTTATAAAATTCCACATTTTCCAGTAAAAATGACTTGCGAGTTAAATCACGTTCGTAATCGAATACAAATCGATATAAAAACTCGGTAATACAGGTGGACAAAAGATTTTTTCGGTAGAATCGAGAGAATTCCGTCTGTGTATGAAAAAGATCGGCAATAACACAATTGTAGGTTTTTAGACCATTTGGATAGACGTTCGTTTTTGTGCGGTCAAGTTCAAGGTAGCTCTGTCAACAGAGAAATAATCCTTGTTTAATGTTATGTATGAAAACGTCAAAAATAGGTGCGATAACAGGTAATTTCGGGACTTAATCCAGAAATTTCGTAACATAATCGATCGACTTAGGCCTAAGTTCACCGACAAGGTAATAGTCCCATAAATTGAAAACAACCCTTTATCATGACTTTTTGTATAGAAAAAGATATGATAAATAGCCGTTTTCAGTTTAATGAACTTGTAATGAATGTTATCTTGTCAGTGAACCCGGCCCTTATGGCGTTCAAGACAATTTTTGTAGGCGAAAGATGTGACAATGCATGTGTCCGAACGAAATTGTATGCATACTATCCAAATAAGAATAGGAATGACCTTACGTCATATTGATGTCTAAGCATTTGAGACATCCTACCTAGGTAGTAGATCTAAAATTCACTGAAACCAGGCTACACTAAAAACTTCTGTATAAAATACTGACTTTTTTGTTTAACAAACTCGAGACGGTAGGCCATTATCGTGACTTTGAGCACGTTGAGTGCGAGAGTTTAATTTCTATACTCTTCATTATTCTAATGGCCATATTATGTGTGGAAACAGATTAACTATTAGGTATGTACCTATCCTCTGCACTTTTTTTTAAACCTTCATAATGATTTTACCTTATAAACTGTTTTAATAATACGGTAGTGGCCTACTATTAAAAAAGTACAAATAAATTATTTTATTTCAAAGAAGGAATAGGCACACCAAAAAAGAAAAAGCAAAAATAATAATTTATCACAAAATGGAAAACATAGACGATTTTAAAGTTTTTGGAGGGAGTATCGCTCCGTCTTTGTCGCGCGAAGCGGACGTAGGTGGTGTTACGTCACTATAGGTAGTGCCGTCCGTGTCTAGCAAATCATTTAAAACGCTTATAACTTTGCCAATTTTGTAGATGTTTCATCGGTTTTTTTGGTGTTAATTGTCTTTTTTCAAATAGTTTACAGATTCACAATAAAAAAAGTAGTTAACATCCCTATTCCGCTGGCTGTTATTACGAATATAATTAACTGATTGCTGTATCATGTACCTACCTTTTACTAAATACTTAAGTAACCTTCGTACTGTTAATACGTTTATGATGCGTGCCTTCAATGTTTTATCTTTGTAATTCTATTGTACTTTATATTTATATATCATTTTCACTTTAACAATGTACCAACATGGGATAAAATCTGTAGAAATAAATTGTCATTTTTACATAAAAGGGTGATCTTTTTCTAACAACTAATCATTATTATAAATATTGAAAAGCATTAAAAACGATCCTCGTTTATTTAAACGGTAATTTTCTACCTATAACGTGTTTTAAACTATTTTAAACAGCGATTAATTTGAACAATTAGTGATTACCATTTTGTGCACTAAGTATTTTTAAGGTCCTATCTCATTATCAAAAGCCTGCAAATACTTCAAAGTGAAAATTATATATATTTAGGTCAGCGTTTTTGCGAAATAGATTTGTACAATCAATTTGGCAAAAAAAACAATGTATTATTAATGTAATTTCTTCAATGTAATCAATAGATTTAGGTGTGGTGTATAATTTCTCTATTCTATTCTATATTTCTATGCTATAATGTATTTAAGTGCTCAATTTTGTGTAGTGGACTTGTTCTTTGTTATTGTCTTATTTTTATAGTGAATAATATTGAAAACAAGTGAAAAACAAAATTCAAAAGATCTTTATTATCACACTGTATGATATATTTCCGAATATATTAAACGAACAGTATTGTATCTTCTTTAAAAAGTCCTTAAAATTATTATAATTAGATATTTTTTATTGCATTGTCCAGACTCGTTCGTTGACTAATGAATTTTAATTAAAATCAATAAAATATCATAGACGATTTTTCTGACCTAATAACAATGAAAAAAAAATGTTCCGACGAATTGAGAACCTCCTCCTTTTTTTTAAGTCGGTTAAAAAAGTAATGGTTTGTTCTTTACTGTATTCACTATTTGAATAAGACCTTATTATTTAATTATTATGTTTAATCAAATCTGGTACCGATAAAGTAAAAATATTTATCTTTGGAGTTATTTCTTATGTATTCTCAATTTTTTTGTACTTAGTATTTTTTACACATTTCATTTTCATCGTAAATAAGGATTTCATTCAAGGTAGTACAGTTTTATTACAAGTAGAGATATGTATTATGTAAAGGCACAGGTACACGATTGATTAAGTCACGTTTTCTACCCCAACACAATTTATTAGAAAAAAAACAGACGGTTCGTTTATAATTTTGTCGATCGTGTACCCGACCCTAATGAAGTCTTACGTTAAATAGTAATAATCATGTATTTTTAAATGCTAGAAATAGTTACGAATTGGTGTCCCTATGACAATAAACAATGATTTTAGAAATTTAAATATTTTTTCAGTTCTTAACACTATAGAAGTTTCTGTATTTTCCTTTAAATAATATCTACTTTTTACACTCTGTCTTTACCTATAATAAAAAAATCATATCTATTAGCTAATGTTTAACTAAAAATTGTATACAAGTGTACTTCCTGTGATGCTTGGCTTGATTCAATTGTTTCTATACTTTTTCATCTCAATGTTCCAGTATTGTTAACACTGCCCGGTTACTGTTCTAATTGTCTGTCAAATATGGACATTAAACGGGTAGTAGAAAATCTGGTGGCTTCAAAATAATTTATCTTGTAAATAATATTATGTAGGTGATGGATAATTTATTTGCACATTAGCCGGAGGTGTAGTACTATAGATATTCAAAGTATTTTAAGTAAATATGTTATATTTTAATTATCACTTCAGCTTCTTACAGTACATACAATAAAACAGTCGAGCCTATAGTGCTTCATAACAATATAGTTAGGATCTATTACAACCTGTATCAAAAATGTGCGGACATAATTATTATAACAAGACTTTTTGGTTTTTTGTTCAGAGCAACATTTGATAGGTCAAATAAAAAAATCTGTCTTTTTTTTTACTTCACCCAAATTCACCAGAGGCTCTAGACAAGTTGCTTTTCTGTTAGCGTTCACGCCAAACGATAAGCACAAAATGTATGGCAATGGCATTACCTGCAGAAAAGTCACGTGACTCATAAATGTCAAATCCATACATTTTATCCGTAGCGTTTGACGCTAACGCTAACAGAAAAGTAACTAAAGGGCCTCCGGTCTGTTAATGCCATTTGTATGGAGAGTCGACATAAAATATCCATTTTTTTTTGGTTTAACCTCAAAGTTGCTGTGAATAAGAGTCCAAATAACTCCCATAAATATCACCTCACATTTCTGCTACACGCTGTATATCAAAATATTTGATTCGATTTACAAAAAAACGTCAATTTATTTTTAGAAACTCTCAGCCAGCACGGCATACAGAATATTGTTCTTAATGATCCACCTAAAAAAATACTTATTATTGCAAAGAATAAAATAATATTATAATTCAAAATAATATTATTATTTTGGTTTTTGTTACACGGGACTTAGAGTCCCGGAACTTTCGAAGGCCTGCGTGGGGCCGAAGCCAACACGTAGAGGCCCTTTACAATTTGAATATAAAATGTAATGGTGACATAGCTGGTGATCACCCCTGCATGCACCACAGAAATACACCCAAGGACAATCACCAGCTTATGCAGGACTATTGCAATATCATTATTATTATTTTATTTATTTCAATCTTTATTGCACTGTAAAAAGATAATGTCCTTGATTGAGTTTATAAACCACAGAATCGGCACCGATAATAAATTGTGAATGTACTACACCTCAACTATTAATAAATATGTAGTTATGTATCACGCGTTGAGTGTTAGAATGTTTATAGTCATGTTATTGTTCTGTTTGTTGAGCCAATTAGTTTTAATATAGAAAATATACATTATGGCGAATTATTGCTCGTTTCTTATTTGTCCTGTTGTGTAATTTGTTTATAGAACCTTGAATCCCTTGTGACAGCCATGAACCCGCAGTGGGCATGCGTGCTGAATTACTGCCCACTCTCCCAGAAAGGAGGCATTGGCAGGGCCGGACTGTAGGGCAACAGGGGCTCTAGCCCTTCACAAGAAATAGGCTTCCATATCTTGAATTTTTTTTGATAAAATTATGTGTAGGTATGTCAAATGGGGTGGTCGCACTAATCATCATCACATCCACGTGTGTGGCCAGTACTACGCGTATACTTTATCAAAGATTCAGTATGTACCTACTGAAAGTTTTCTATCACGAATATAGTAGGTACCCACGAATGTATACCTACGCCATGTACCTACCTATACGCGATGTGTGCTAGGTGTTCTTAAAATTCTATAAACCCTAAGGGCGTTTGTGCACTTATTCGTAATTTTACGATCCGTTTTTATTCTTATGAAAACGGATAGGTGTCGGATGTATGTAAAATGGTACGTAAAAGTACGAATACGATTTGAAAACGGATAGAAATAGTGGGACAATCAGTCTGAATCAGGCCCAGTATTTCTATCAATAGAAATACCTAATAGAAATAGTGGGATACACCCAAAAATTACAACACACTAGGATCGAATTTCTCCTGCTACGAGTAGAGTGAGGCATTTTTTTTAAATCATTTTATAAAAAAATGGAAGAATAATTATTATACACCTTCAAATTACAACCTCTTTATTCATCAAAAGTTTCAAATCGATACGACAAATTAAAATAAGGTTTTAATCGACTTATATTCCAAGATTTGTTTACTTGTTAATTATTTCCAGCGTGTTAAAAATAATGAAGAGCAACCGCTTTTAATTAATCTGCAAAGTATTTATTTTAATTCAGCGTAAAAAGGATAGTCCGTGGAAAATCACAATTCGATCGAATCAATTTCGATGTAATTAACCCTCTGAAACCATTTGACTATGACCTTCACATTGGATTGTCTCTGTTATTTTGCATTTATCCGATCGCGTCCGTCACAGATTATATTCGCGCGCGGTACTCTGCGATCGCGTCAGTTCCCGCGAAAAAGTATTCGATTTTCAAAAGTGACATAAAAATTGAAAAGTTTTAGAAAATTCTGTCGTGTGTGGTTCCTTTTCTTTTTTCATTTTATAAAAGATGAAACTTAATCTGGATGATGGGGTGAGACAATTTTTCTTTTATTAAAGTATAAGTATTATTTTAGTTTAGAATGTATATGCAGACAGGTAACATGTACCTATACTTATATTTATAAAATAGGTACCTAAGTTATATGTGTATCTACATAAGTAAGTTTCTGATTGGCTGGAAGTAAAATAATTTTCTATTCTTCTGAGAGGACTGTGAGACTTTATAGCATTAGATTAAATTTATCCTTTTGGGTAATAAGAAAAAAATACTAGAATAAATCAATTAGGTAGGTAATTAATTATGACGTCATAGCGCTGTGGCTTTGTGATTGGCTGCTCGCGAGTTCGATTCCCGCACATAACAAGTATTTTTTAACACATCAATGATCTTTATAATAATTATACAAATATGCTCATACCTAATCATGACGACGTGAATAACATAATTCTTCAGGTATTTACACAGCTGTTTACTGAAAATAATTTAATGCTCAGTCAAAAAACTACCTAAATGTATTTGCCATAAGGTTTGCTTTACCTAATGTTTAAAGTAGTGAAAGTGATATCGTATTAAATAAAGAAAAACCTAAGTTTATTAATGAGACAGTGTTTCTGGGGATCACGCTTGACTCAAAACTTCAATTAATGGGGTCTTCAGTCAACTACCCTTGCAGCCGGCTTAGCATGACCAATTCTATCTCTATTCTACCAAAGAATAGACAAAGTTATTTCTATCCAACTCGTTATCTCTACTGCCCGAGCACGCAGCGACCTGAGTTTGGTGTACCAGACTTTTGTCTACTGAAGAATAGAAACATTTGTTCTCTTCATTGTATGCATTAAACGATAGAAATCCCTCTACAAACTGTCACTCTGTCCATTCTTCTGTAGACAAAACCCGTTTTCTATCGTGGTCATGCTAAGCGTGCTGGGTGGCTTAATTCAGCTTTAAACAAACGTAGATACCGCCTGTCTAGTCTACTTTAAACAAACGTAGATACCGCCTGTCTAGTCTACTTTAAACAAACGTCGATACCGCCTGTCTAGTCTACTTTAAATAAACGTAGATACCGCCTGTCTAGTCTACTTTAAATAAACGTAGATACCGCCTGTCTAGTCTACTTTAAATAAACGTAGATACCGCCTGTCTAGTCTACTTTAAACAAACGTAGATACCGCCTGTCTAGTCTACTTTAAATAAACGTAGATACCGCCTGTCTAGTCTTCTTTAAATAAACGTAGATACCGCCTGTCTAGTCTACTTTAAACAAACGTAGATACCGCCTGTCTAGTCTACTTTAAATAAACGTAGATACCGCCTGTCTAGTCTTCTTTAAATAAACGTAGATACCGCCTGTCTAGTCTACTTTAAACAAACGTAGATACCGCCTGTCTAGTCTACTTTAAATAAACGTAGATACCGCCTGTCTAGTCTACTTTAAACAAACGTAGATATACCGCCTGGCTAGTCTACTTTAAACAAATGTAGATACCGCCTGGCTAGTCTACTTTAAACAAACGTAGATAGTAGATACCGCCTGGCTAGTCCACTATAGTTATTTTCATGACATTGTATTACCATGTAGCAGTGGAGAATGGTGAAGGGAAGCCGGTACAATAAAATAATAACAAAATTTTAAATAGGATTCCGTTTTACATATTCATATATTTAGTAGTTGCAGAAATAAGCAGCTGAGACAGACAGACAGACAGACAGACAGACAGACAGACGAAGGCGCACCATAAGGGTTCCTTAAGGCCTAAGGGTAAAATATAAATATATAGTACCTACATATTATAATAATATTACATTTTTCCGTCATAAAAATTCAATGATTTGAAATACTTGTTATATTTTAATCGTCATCAGTCCTAAATTAATTATACCAATTAACTAACATGGAAACATGGCCCTTTGTAAACCAGTCTAGTAAGTCAAGTAATAAAATTACCTTTATAAATATGAGACGCGGAAGCTATATTTTTACTTGATTTATATTATATTTATTCAAACTTATACTAGTTTCTAAACGCAATCGTTATTAATTAAATATTATACTGGCAAAATGTGGGTGTAATAAAATACACTTCTGCCTAACCCTTTGGGGAATATAGGCGTGAAGTCAGAAGAAGATAAAATAATATTCTATTAATTTTTCACAATAACATCGTACAAGTACTCTATAAAGTGGGTTATATTACAAGTATACAGGGTAAAATTAAACCCAGTGCGGATATTTTAGGAGGTTAACGTACTCATGAATATGATCAACTTTTATTATGGGACCGACACTGAAATATGAAAAAAAAAAACAGCTGTTCCCTACAAAAATGCACTTCAACACGATCAAAATGTATGGAACAGCTGATTTTTTTTTTCATATTTCCGTGTCGGTCCCATAATAAAACTTATCATATTCATGAGTACTTTCACCTCCTAAAATATCCGCACTGGTTTTAAATTTACCCTGTATAATTTCCCATCAGAAGAAGCTTAGAGCTACGAGGCTACGAGCGGCTACGGCGTCTACGGGGCCTACGAGATAGATGCTCCCATTCCATAATTTTATGTAATCATTTTTTTATGGAAGACTAAGGGCGGGTTGCTTCAAACCATCTGTATTCGTAAGTCAGTACGTAATCGTTAAGTCAGTATGAAATTGTCATACAAGCCGCCATATTTAACGGTTACAGATACGTAACTGTAAGATGAAACAACATGGCCTAAGTTAGAAATAAGCGAGTGTAATTAAATGTAAGATTTTATGTACCTACATAGTTATATTTATGTAAGTAGGTATTTTTGACAAACGTTTATTCTCAGAATTTACAACTATGGAAACCAGTTATATATTTATAGTCTAATAACAATTCTAAATGTATTTTTGGCTTAAAGTAATAAATTGACTTACAACCGTTTAAACTGGTTATACATAAGTACAATGTTTTTCTTTTTTATTTAATTTACACAATTACACCACCATCATATTTTCCTTACTTTTATTCTAATTAATAAATACAGAATTATTTAAAAAATAAAATTGATAAGGCAAATGAACAATTAAAGGCCGTAATTTAGCACTTGGCTCCACCGCACGTGTGTTTATTGGCCAAATGACGAAACGTGGCTACAATGTGACCAATGAGCGAGTACGATCCATTGTCGACGTCGTTGCGTAGCGTAACGTGTGTTATAAGACTGTTCCTAACTTATATAATTTAGATCAACCTTGACACGACTGTAACAGTAGTAAACATTACTCTTTCACATGATATAAAAAAGGCCTATTTTTTGTACAATTTTCTTTTATAGCATTTTTTCGTACGGACTGTTTAGAGTAGAATAGAACAAGTAATACCAGTTTTTACTGTTTCTATTCAATTGTGAGATAAATCGATTTACTGTTTTTTAAACAATTGATTGAGTCGTTCAGATAATGATACATGTCCACGTAAAAATATTTTTTAAACTCATGAAGTCATGATACAGTCTCAAAATCCGTGCTGCTGCTGAAAAGTTCCTGGCAAAAAAAACAATAACTTGCCTGTTCTGGGAATAGAACCCGGGATTTCGCAATACCAGCAGTCAGAAATTGCGACCAAACTAACGAGACAGATACAGTAGACATAAAGGTGCTGATTTATTTGAGCATTCAATTGTAACAGATCATCGAGTATTCGCTGTTTTTAAATTTTGTTGGACTGGACAACGAATAGAGCCAAACGTCGCGCGTCGATACGAATATTTCGTTGATCATTCTAGCGAATGCTCAAGTAAATGCTAGACATCTAGACTCAATCTAGAGCTCGTCGTCTAAGGCCGGCGACGGAACAATGAGAAATCCTCGGCTCTGCAAAAAGTTCGAAGCTTGTTGATTCGCTAGAGTGATCCTGTTTGACCAAACTACTTAATTGCAAGTGAATGCTTAGATTTATCTGCTACCTACCTTAACACGTATTTTAGTATTGCGTACATACTTAGAATATATTTATAATATAGAGACGACAATAAATGACAACACTGGCGATACTAATTCATAGATTTTGGAATTATGAAATGAATCATAACGAAATTTAAAAAAATATTTTACAAACAAACTAAATTAGCACAAAAGGAAAACAAAATAGAACACCATTTGTAAATATTGGTTCACTAACCTGTGATAAGAGCGGCAACAGACAGTCACCTTCAAGTAATTACTTATCAAATTATATTATTAGATAATCATAATCACTTTGTTTTATTATACATCATGTAGAAAATGAAAAATAATGGCCTGCGACTAAACTATTGGATATATTTAAGACTGGGAACGTCATTAGATATAATAATAAATAATAATATCAACCCTGTTTATAAACTGTCCTACTGCTAGGCACGGGCTTCCTCTCAGAATGAGAGGGGGTAGGCCATAGTCCACCACGCTGGCAAGTGCGGGGTGGCAGACTTCACACACCTTCAAGAACTTTATGGAGAACTCTCAGGCATGCAGGTTTTCTCACGATGTTTTCCTTCACCGTTAAAGCAAGTGATAATTTCTAATACGCACAATTTTGGCTTGTAATATTCGTAAATTTTTACTATTCGGATATTTCGAATAGTACCAAACCTATTATTCGAAGTATTCGGATATTCCGAATTTTTCGAATATTGTTAGTATTTTTTAATATTTCTCGATTTGGACCGTCGTTTCCATCTTTTCGTCTGAGTCCCAGGGGCTCCGCACTCACACTGTGTTTGAAATGGACCAATGATACCCCATTTGTCCAGATTATTTCTGCAGAAGCCAACCGAAGCCCGCAGCCGGTTATATGCTGACTAGAATATAACGATGTAACTTTATGACAATTTTGTAGGCAATATAAGCCGTTGACACTTTCTTGTTTTTCTTGAAATCTCACAAGCTATCCATGTGTATTGTGTGTAGATTGTAAAACATCGTTCTAGATTTCTAGAATAATCAAAGCTATGACATAGATAATGATGTGCCTAGATTAAATTAATCTAACATCGTCTAGAATATATCTAATCTATACATCTAATCTATTGCATTCATTAATGCATTGATATGCAGGTACCTACTACTTATATGTTAGATTGTCTTGAGATTATTTATTAACAATTATTGTCTCGAGATGTTTCGCCTAATCTGACGTTCGTAGTCATTTGCTGTTAATTTATTCAAATAGATATATCAATTGAAAAGTGATCACTGTGTTTGTTTATAAGACTAGAAGTATGGACGTAAGTATGCACTTAGGCTCGTATTACAGAACGATGCTCGAGCACAGATCTCTGCTTGAGCATAGATGTCAACCAATCAAATGGCTTTAAATGTATGCTCAAGCAGAGATCTGTGCTCGAGCGTCATTCTGTAATACGGGCCTAAGTATTGCTTATTTCTTAATTATTATAAAGAGATAAACAACATTTTTAGAAGAAGAAAACAAAAGACCCGCCTGCGTAATATTTAAATAATAAACTCTATGTCAGTCCCACAATGAAGACTAAACTAGGTAACCATGGTATGTCGTTGAAATCTATCAAGCCGTTTAGGCTACAAAGCGTCTCAAAGAAATAGACATACATACATACATACTCTCGAAAAACATAACCCTCCTACTGGAGCAATAGGGTAATTTTTTTTTTTACAAGGTAGGCGTAGACGCAATAAAAGCTATTGTACCTATGCCTAATAATTAATGATGTATGAATAAATTGCAATGTATGAATGAATTAATTAATTAAAAAAATGAATGTAATTAACAATATTTTACCATTATTTTATATGTTTTGTTTTTTAATTTTTTTTATTGAAATATTTTATAAAACCCGACTACGACAAAAATCGAACTGAAAAGAATAAAAAACAAGAAAATGTTTCTGTCTGATCTGATAGCCTGAAATACTTATCTAGGCATAGGAATTCAGTGTTGTGAAAAACTTATTAAATCTATATTTTAATTATTACCAGAATACTAGCCGTAGTCGCATGCTGCCCTGTTGGGCCATGCAGCTTATTAGTTATTACCTACTTATTAGTCAGTAATACGATGGCATGCGACCATGGCTATATAGCCTGGATAATTAAATTAAAACGTCGATTTTGATACCCCACATGATTACGTAAAAAAAATTTTAATTTTTCTGGTTCATTATTTTGTGTACTCTAAAGGGCGTCATATTCAATTTAATGTGACGTCACATATCCTATAACCAGCAGACAATCAAGACGCTCCCAACGATATCTCATTTGTCAAATTATGATAAGTAATTTAGAAGTTATGAGGGAACAGATGAACATACATACAAACAAACATACCGGTCAAACACATAACCCTCTGTTTTGCTTCGCCGTAGTCGGGTAAAAATGTAAACAATGCGTATAAAATGAATAAAGAATCATAAACGTAGGTATTATCATAATCGGACACGGCTGACAGTGCCCTTCAAACTCTCCAAAACATTTCAAAATCAATAAACTTAAGTCCGGCTGTATAAAGGATCAGTATTTTACTTGACGATTACGTACAATAACGTTAACGTATCCTCTCAAGTGTTTCTAATGAGACACAATTTATTTTTCCATTGTTTGCGGCACATATATTATTTTTCCATTGTTTATCCATCCATCCTAATTGATTTTTCATTGTTTGCGGCACCTATGTTGCATTCATTGCTTGACGATTACGTACATTAACGTCAACGTTTCCTCTCAAGTGTTGCTAATGAGACACAATTTATTTTTCCATTGTTTGCGGCACATATATTATTTTTCCATTGTTTATCCATCCATCCTAATTGATTTTTCATTGTTTGCGGCACCTATGTTGCATTCATTGCTTGACGATTACGTACATTAACGTCAACGTTTCCTCTCAAGTGTTGCTAATGAGACACAATTGATTTTTCCAATGTTTCGGCACCTATATTATTTTTCCATTGTTTATCCATCCATTCTAATTGATTTTCTATTGTTTGCGGCACCTATGTTACGTTCATTGTTTAACGATTACGTACATTAACGTCAACGTATCCTCTCAAGTGTTGTTAATGACTAATGAGACACAATTGATTTTTCCATTGTTTGCGGCACCTGGAGCCGCGCTGAAACTCAGTGAATTATTCACGAGGATTTAATGCTTAATTGATATAAAAAGACGCGGGTAAACGCGGTAGCTCAGTTGGCTAGAGCGACGCCACGGTGCGGCAGAGGTCGCGGGTTCAAGTCCCACCCGCGTCAGTTGTTTTTGAAATCTCGTAATATATTATCATTGCATGTTATTAAGTATACTCATGCTTAATAACAATGATAATTTAGTAAGAGTTATATTTCAAGTAGGCACACTTCTGACACCCTAGTGAACGTAGTATTTATTTATTTATTTATTTATTATTTATGTACACACAACATACAAAGGATAACAAATGCATATGAATCATTAGGTACAAAGGTACTGCTTATTTCTAAAGAAATTTCTGCCAGCAGACCTGCGACAGGATATTTGACAGGTATAAACGAAGACACAGTGTGTAGAATAATAAGAATTATAGATAATAGTCTCTAATACAACATATATCAACAATATGTTAAAAATATACATACATTTATAAAATAAAATATTTAACTAAGATATATAAATATAATACCTAACTAAGCTAACATAAATAATATAAATATAAGAACAAAATAGAAATTTTATAAAGAAAGATAATGTTCTTTAACACGTCTCTTAAATATAGAAATTGATTGAGAATCACGTATGTTAGGCGGAAGCGAGTTCCACAATCTTACTGCATGAACAGAGAAAGAGAAGGAATAGAAATCAGTATAGTAATAGAAATTAGTAATTGGATATTGTTTAATAGAACACCGGAAAGTGGGTCTTTAACTTTTTAAGATAATACGGTAGTGGCATACTATTAAAAAAGTACAAATAAATTATTTTATACCATTCCCCCTCTAAAAAGCTTATTTTATTCACTGAAAACAGTGAATAAAAAGCACTTTTACTCACTGTTTTGATGTTTGAAAATGGAACACACCACAATGTATTCGACCACAGATTTAAAGAACCTATGCTAGATGCGGCACGTTATTAGATTGTATGAAAACCGAACGTGTCATCTTTTTTATACCTACGATAACTTCACCCCAGCCATTGAGTGATGTGCTCAGAGTAAACAGAATTGTTTCAATCACTAAGCCTCACTGAGCTAACAGACTTTTTTTAGTACGAACAGTCGAACATGCAGGGCACGCTTGGTCGTGGCTTGCCGTATCTAGTGTAAGTGTAATCTGTGTATTCGACCTATATTGATGTGTTCTAAATTCAATTTGATTGGTCGACATTTTCGACAAGGAGTTTAGCATTAGAATAAAAACTGTTTTGTGTTCTTTGCTGTCCTTAGTAAATTGGCGCTATTTTGAATACTGTAAGTTGTACGAACACAAAGTTTAGTGTTACTTTAATCTTTAATTTTGTGTTTGTTTAGTGTTGTTCTAATCGATTAAAAATGCATTCTAGTGATGAAGATGTGTTAACACCTGAGTTTGTGAAAGAGAGGGCGGCCGATATAGTGGAAAGGTGGAAAGCTTGCTACCCAAAAAATCACGGCTGGTTTACATCAAAGCCAATTTAACTTTACTTTTTCTTCATTATAATATGTATATTTTCACTTAAATCTTTATTTTTCTCGTAGTCATGGTATAAAGTATAGTATGCAACTCTTGAATAAAACGGATTTATATCGAGGGCCATGAATCGCTCGCGTCGCTCAGGATTCTAACACTTGAATCACTCGCTACGCTCGTGATTCAATCATCATGAATCACTCCCTACGGTCGTGATTCAATCGTTAGAATCCTTCACTAGCTCGTGATTCATCTATGGCCCTCGCTTTAAATCCGTCCTTTATTCACTAATTGCATAATATACTATTATTTCAAAGAAGGAATACGCACAACAAAAAAGTAAAAGCAAAAATAATAATTTATCACAAAATGGAAAACATAGACGCTTTTAAAGTTTTTGGAGGGAGTATCGCTCCGTCTTTGTCGCGCGAAGCGGACGTAGGTGGTGTTACGTCACTAGTAGGTAGTGCCGTCCGTGTCTAGCAAATCATTTTAAAACGCTTATAACTTTGCCAATTTTGTAGATGTTTCATCGGTTTTTTTGGTGTTAATTGTCTTTTTTCAAATAGTTTACAGATTCACAATAAAAAAAAGTAGTTAACATCCTATTATGTTTACAAATAAACCCACAGACACCGCAACAGGTGAAACTAATTAAAAGCTTGTAGTAAAAAGTAATCCTACTATTCCTATTCCTACTTCCTACTAACATTATAAATGCGAAAGTTTGTGTGTGTGTGTGAATGTCTGTTACTTCTTCGCGCTGAAACAGCTTGACAGATTTGGATGAAATTTGACACTGAGATAGTCTAAGATCTGGAAAAAAACATAGGTTACTTTTCATCAATTTTCACGCAGACGAAGTCGCGGGCAACAGCTAGTTAATTATTATTTTGTTACTGTTTCTTTGTACCGGCTTCCCCACACCCTTCGCCACTGATAGCGATGGTAACTAAAGTATGGTTGGCTCTTGGAATATAAATATTGATCGCCATTGTTGCCGTTACCGTCACTGTAGCACTAATAACAGTAGTGTAAACCTTTGGCCATTAGATGGTCGCGTTCCAAGTTTTGTAGCTTTAATACTACAAAGTATACTTACTACAAGGAAAAGCTTTTCTAAGCTTTTCCTTGTAGTTTACACAGACATATTGTGAGTAAAACGTTCAAATGTTTTTTTTAAAACGTCTATAAAATATATTGTCATCATTTATAACTACATATTAATGATTTACGGGAGCAACCTTGAAATCACGAAACAAACTTAAGAGCATGAATGCCATCATAGATACTACCTCAGATCATAGAAACAAGGGAGATGTGCCAAGGCGCTATTGAGCTTGATGCTTTAATTTGCCCACATTGGGCGTAGTACAAAAGTACACGCTGGCGACGAACCGAACACGATCGATGGTATAAATACAGTGTTTTAGTTTAGTGCTAGTGTTGAGTGACGATTAACAGTGTTAGACTGAGGGTGTGCGGAATGTTCAATGCGTGGGAGATGCTTTTTATTCACAAGGAGCGCTTAATTATGCGCGTAATTGTGTCGAAAAATGTACTAAAAGTGGCATCAGTTGTTCCCGTACTAATTTGCTATGATGGCATACCCCTTGTTTCTATGATCTGAGCTTTACACAGACATGTGAGTAATACGTTCAAATGTTTTTGTTAGAACGTCGTCAACTTAATAAATTATTGCCGTCATTTACTAACTATAAATTATATTTACGGGAGCAACCTTGAAATCACACACACTAAAGAGCATCAATGCCATCATTAGATACTAATCACAGATCATAGAAAAAAGGAGATATGCCATCATAGCAAATTAGTACGGGAACCACTGTAGCCGCTTTTAGAACAGTTTGCGACACAATTACAAGCGCTCCTTGTGAATATAAAGATCTCCCACGCATTCAAAATTGCGCACACCCTCAATCTAACACTATGTTATTCGTCACTCATCAATAGCACTAAACTAAAACACTGTAGTATTTATATCATCGATCGCATTCGGTCCGTCGCATGCGTGTACATTTTAGGTCAATGTGACCATATCAAAGCGTCAAGCACATAAGCGCCTTGGCACATCTTCCTTGTTTCTATGATCTGAGATAATCTGAAGTTGATTGTTTATGCTATTAACTTGCAGATGCCACCAAACTTATCGGAGAACCTTCTGCCGGAGGCGGCATCTCGAAAGCTGGAGAAGACCAGGTCCTTGGAGTCGTGTGCCAGTTCCACTGTCCACGACTGCAGCTGCGATGAAGTTAGCTACGGTATAGGTTATTAAACTGTCTATATACTTACATCTTTGATTATCTTTGCGCGTTTTTTGTGTACCCCAAAAGGAAAAACGGAACCGTTACG
The DNA here is from genome assembly GCA_948465475.1 of Thalpophila matura. Classification (NCBI taxonomy): domain Eukaryota; kingdom Metazoa; phylum Arthropoda; class Insecta; order Lepidoptera; family Noctuidae; genus Thalpophila; species Thalpophila matura. The sequence goes on from OX419182.1 coordinate 16,415,152, forward strand.
TTATAGGGATCACTTTGTTGTCCGTCTGTCATGACCATGAGTGGAGCCGTCTGCTCATAGATAGCGCCACTAGAAGTATGCAATAGTGCCGTCTATGATCAAGATATTGTAATAATATATCTACTATGATGTAATAGCGGCATAGATGGCGCTATTGCATATTTCAGAACCCTTAGAGCGCGAGTCGTACTCGCGCTCGTCCGCCTTTTTTTATGGGAGCTCTAACTAGGGAATGGGCCAGAGTATTTGTTTACAGCTGTCCTGAAAGTTAGAGCCTGTTACCTAAGTCCACATTCAGGGACAGCCTGCGTCGATCTGCCAGCGCTTATCGGAACTGCCTCCTAGCCAAGTTGCTTTTATGTATACATAAAAGTAACTCGGCTAGGGGCACTGATCCGCGCAAATATTCACTACATTCGGAGCAGATCGGAACTTATCGGAAATAATCGGCGTTTATCGACTCTGGGTTCGGAAATATATGGAGACTCGGTACCGAGTTACCTGCGAGGGATGGTTCCGTTATGAGCTGGCAAACCGGTGCGGGCTGCCTACTCTCTCCCTGAATGCCCTCTAAAGTCTGGACACTGGCATGGCACAGACCTATGTTAGAAAATTACGCGATTAAGCCGCTAAAAAATCTATGTGTACGGACGCTGGCGTCCTCCCAGTGCTCAATCTGACGTCCATGTATCTTGAATATAATTTCTTCGCAGGTGACGCGGTGTTTTCATGCTTCGTGGTAGCTCCTCACGTGGTCAGCGTGTGGCGCGGCACGTGGGGCCTGATGGAGCTGAACCCGGAGATGTTCCCCGTGGCGCAGATATTCCTGCTGGGCGTCGTCATACACACCTGCTTTGCGATTGCCAAGTTAGTAATACAATAGAAGAAAAAATCCTGTTACATCTAGGTATAGGTCCCGGCGTCAGTTATGACTACAGATGGCGCATGTACATTTTCGGCCCAATAGACAATAGACAGTTGACGATACGTAATAGAGAATGGTCCAATCGATGCTTGTCGTCTACGACAAGCATCGTCTGCAGCCGAACCAATCGCATGCAGCCTCGGCGCTTCCGTCTTCTTCATTCCACCAAAGAGACCGAAAAATCAGCTAATGCGCAGGTGACGTTTGTGCTCATAATTACTGCCGCTAGTTATACCTACTTCGAATAATTATTATGAATAACAACGCACGAAAGCCGCTATGTAGTTATTTACTACAAAATACAGATCTGAAAAGTGTCAGATAAGTAGTACCTACAACAAAACGTCTATGTTTAAAGTCATAGAACAAAAATTGTTTATGATGTTATACCTATATAGCCCTGCGAGGTTGTTAGTGTTTTACAAGTAACCATGTAATGCCATCAACCTATGGACGAGTACGTAATACTACACACTGATTATATCGTGCAAGGTTACAACAATACCAAGTAACCTAGGTGTAATGCTCTGAGCATGCCGCCATAACAAGATTATCATTTAAAGGTTGCATCTTAGAAAATCCACAATGCAATATTTACCTCTACGTCTCATTTACTCATATTGTATGAGATCATCTATTTATATATCACGCGTTTTGCTCCGGAGGGGTGAACAGAGGTGTATTATAACCACATTTTATTGTAGCTTTATTATGTCCATGTTATAGGGACCGAACCTATTGCTATTTACCTAATTTCAAAGAAGAAATAAAAAATAAAGTTATTTTGCTCTCGCCGAATACACGCCTGTTTTCGAACACACGCCCCGATGATGGCAAAATAAAAATAATAAAAATAAACAATAATAAAAAGATAAAAAAAAAAAACAAAAAACTGGAAAAGAGAAATGAAAATAAATCAGATTTAAACACTAGAACAGCGAGAGACAAAAGTTTCCGTTTCTAATTAGCCGCTCAAAATTAAGAACTAATCCTAATTTCGAGCGGCTACAGGGATTTACTGGCAGAAAAGCCAAATAAATCTTATCTCCATTTTTGATCAAGAGCTAGGTACTTATAAACATGAAAACGTGAAAACGCTCGCCAAATTAACTTCGCCCACATTTTCATTTGCACTCAATTACTAAAGTGCCTGTGGGAAATGGAATAGCAATCAATTGTATGTCAGTACCTACGCGTTGTTGCTACTTTAAAGAAACAGTGATATTGATAACATATTTTTTCTTTTAAATTGTTTGATTATCCCTAAGTTGCAGGAAAGGTAATTAAGTTTTAAAGGAGACTTTAACGATAGAATATGGTTAAAGTCTCCTTTAAAATTTAATTATCTTTCTGCAACCGACCGTAGGTATGACGTGTAGGTTCTGGGTGTTTAGTATTTTCTCATACATTGACGGATCCTGAAGTTATTTTGGAGGGAGGGTATTGGAAATAAAAGCACAGATTTAATCTGAAAAGTGATATCTGTCATAACTTAAGATCTGCTACTGTTCTTATAAAACAGATTTAGAAGTTCCATAAAATACTTAAGTTTCATATAGTTTCGGATTTGGCCACTACGTCCCGTCGAAAAATTCACCCTGTACCTACTTATATATAAATCCTTTTTTCTCCAGGACAAGACTTCTTTTACGCTCAGCGGGTGCCTGGAGCAACCCTGAAGGCGGCACTGTGTCCTGGGTACGGGAACGGGTCCTCTCTCGAGTATACACCTATATCTTCATTCTGAGCAACATCATGCACTGGCGTGGCGGCTGGGGACTGCTTGACATGATCGTGGACACTGCACTGCCTGACATTGAGGACCCTCATAGGCAAGCACAGAAGTATAGTTACATTTTTTTTAAGTTATTTTTCCAAAAGTTGACTGCTTACCAGTCTGTCTATTCTGTACGAACACAACGCGTGATACCACCGCGAGAGCTGCCAATTTGTTTGCGAACGTTTGAGGGAGAATGTCACGGTGAGATTCTTCCTCGAACGTTCGCAAACAAATCTTTGTCTCGAGTGTATACCTACATCTTTATCCTGAGCAACACCATGCACTGGCGCGGCGGCTGGGGACTGCTTGACATGATCGTGGACACTGCACTGCCTGATTTAGAGGACCCACACAGGCAAGCACGGAAGTAGTTACATTTTTTTAAACGTTATCCTTACAAATAGGTTGACTGCTCACCAGGTAGAAAGTGGTTGCTGCCACCGATAGTTAGATATTTTAATAGTCCCAGAGTCGTATTACATAGGACATGACTCAAGTAGCGTGGACTAATACAACATTATTTTTTGTTTATGCAAAAGCTGAAAAGGGAATGAACAACTTTTACTATGGAACCAACCCTGAAATCGCGAAAAAAACATCAGCTTCGATATATTTTGTCGATTTATGTGAACACAAATGTATGGAACAGCTGATTTATTTTTCGCGATTTCAGGGTTGGTCCCATGGTAAAAGTTGTTCATAACGATGAGTACAATGACCCCTTTTCAGCTTTTGCATTAACAAAAAACAATGTTGTATAGACGCGTGGGCGAAGTCGTATCAGTGAGGTCCCTTTTCTTTCGTTCCCAAGATCTACCCAATAGATCAATCCTACCAAACATGCTTTGACACGACATACCTACACACACGGTAGTTACTACAAGCGGCCTCGTAGAGGGGCTCCTTGCGAGGCCCCAAACAAACACCCTTTTTGTGACGTTCTTTTTCGAGCGTAAAAGTGATCAAATTAATAGTCATCTGTCGTAAAGTCCGGGGGCATCGCACTTAAGGGGGCCTAGCGAGGCCCCTTTAAGTGCAAGGCCGTGGGCGAGGGCCCACTTCGCCCACGCCTAGCTACGCCATAGCTGACTCAAAGCTCAAGAACAAAACCTGACTTATTGCTTGAGACGAATTTCGGCAGGGGCTGGTTGCTAGTTTCCTAAAATGGGATGTTGAAACACATAACTTAGTTTTTATTTCTCATATTAGGCCAGTGCTGATAGCAGGCATCACGCTGTTCTGCTACGTCATGATCACGATCTTGCGGTCTTCCCGCAACCTGCTCGCCTCGCCATACTTCCTAGTCACTGATGGAAAGGAGCCCACCTACATTTTCTCGACGAGGTTTCAGATATCTGTAAGTACAATTTTTATGTTAACAGACTAAAGTTAAAGGCGTATTCAAAGAAATTCCAAATTTCAACTGAAGCGGGCGGGACGCGGTAGCTCAGTTGGTTAAGAGCAGTCAGCCACGGTACGGTAAAGGTCGCGGGCTCAAATACCGTCCGCGTCAGTTGATTTTTGAAATCTCATATACTGTGACGGAGTCATCCTTCTTTCATCATTTAGTGCTGGCAATCTTCCATTGCTGGCCACTTCATTTATCACATTCTTCTAAATTCGGTTTAGATTTTAACTTTAAATTTCAAAATTAGAACATCTCATATTTTTTTGCATTGTTTCGTCATTCTTGGTCTGGTCTCCAACGACATCACTTGTGACCGCTGAACCGCTGTACTGTTATTATTTATTACCTACTACCTATTTATCGAGTGTGCAAAGCTATAAGCAAATAGTATCTTTTTGTAACAGTTATTTTTATACCTCTGTGTAACGTTATAAAGTGCAAAAATACAACCTACGTCTCGCAATATACCTCTCCAACCATCCTGCAGTGTTTTATTTAAATTACATCAAGATTTGTGTCTGTGGAGGCTCTCTCTCATAGCTAGCCGAGGCTGAGAGGTCAGAGGAGGGAGGCACTCCGCGACACTGGCGCCCAATCGTGTTCAAGAACTCACCATCACACCGGATCTATAAACGCAGATTGTTAATTTATAAACAAAGTTTGTACCTGGACCACAGCCTGGACTTCCGAGACATCTACTTCAAGAAACCACATCATTTTTTTAGGAATAACACCAATCACAGAAGATTTAAGAACATTGTGTGAAATATAGTGTGAAAAATTTTTTTACCCTTATTTGTTTTTATAGTTATTTCAAAATTCTAAAAAGCAATTTTTCGCTACCGTTTAACACTTTGGCCCACCTACTCATAATTACCTACTTTATTATATTACTGCACTTCAATAAATTATTTTATATCTATATTGTAATAATATTGTGTTGTGTTGCTATAAACAACGTTCAGCGGTCCAGCCTTCGTTCCTGTCACTGCCTGTCACAAGTAAGTCATCACGTCACTCACATTTTTTTCTTAAATTTATTTAATATTATCTATTATTTATAAAAAAGTATGCATACCATAATACATTAACACTTACAAAACACTTTTACAAATATCTACCTACCATATTACACTACACCACCAATCGGCTTACGGCCGAATCACAAACCTCTCGAATTCTGGAGTGTTTTTAAAACCATTCGTGGTCACTTCGGAAGGAGATTGGTTACTGACTCACAGCGTGCCTAAGGAGAATATCCTTAGGTATACGCGCAGGCAGACCACCGACCTACTGGGTGTATTCCTCGAGGTTCCCGAAACCGACAACCGAGACGCACCCGTACTAGGTGGTCGAAGACTTTACATACATTATATTAAATGTACTAAAATATTAATTATATTTAATAATTATATCCATACCATTCTTTCTTATTATTTCATTGGTAAGTCATGGGTTTTGTCACAATACCTTACCCGGAATTATTTATACTAACCTCTATAATTTATTATGAAATGCAATATACTTACTTACTGACAACCAGAACTATTTTCCCTCTGTCCCGTTTAACAATTTTTTGACTTATTTATTTAGACTTATTTAATTTGATACCTTATCCTATTATTTGATACCTACTACTACTATTACCTATTCATTTAACATTAATACTCTTTCGGAAACATTACTTATTTCTAGCTATCTTGCTATTATTACTTTCTTATAATTTTCCCACTAATTTACAGTTTAAGAGCGGTTAGAAACTCTCAAAATGAGCCCTTTTTCTCTAACCAATTTTATATTATTCACTTACCATAACTTCTCTTACCGAAAAGAGCGGCGTCAACTCTTAAAATAAGCCTAGTTCACAAAACTATTTTAAATGCATATACATGCATTATTATTCTCTCCCCTAAGGGATAGGATATATTATTCTTCTATACGTGTTACAACACGTCGTACTTTGATTAGGTACGCTTAGCCTATATGGCATACTTATTTATGTGTCTATACACATTGTACTTAACTAGGTACGTCTAGCCTATGTGGGCAATTCTTAGTAGAGCGGGTTAGCGACTCTTAAAATAAGCCTTAAGCTAATCATCTTCTTCATCACCTATGTCAGCGGATGGTGACTGATCCTAAATAAGCCTACACTATTGTAGATCAATTCCACGAGTGGCCCTGTACTATAATATTTTAGGGTCCCTCTATGCTTGGTGTCTTTCGTTTCGCATTATGAAATAAAGACTGTGGGAGGTGAAGAATGCGTGCTACTTATGAAAGGTTGTGTGAGTAGGGAATTAGGTCTATTGTATATACGCATTTTAAAAAGCACCGACTAAATTAATCACTCACTTGGCATTTTCTTAATTTTAATTATTTCTTGTTTATTTTACTTTAACTTTTTGTAAAAAAAATCTTTAAGGATTTTTTTTACGCCGGGGGAGCGGGGTATTGTGACGGAGTCATCCTTCTTTCATCATTTAGTGCTGGCAATCTTCCATTGCTGGCCACTTCATTTATCACATTCTTCTAAATTCGGTTTAGATTTTAACTTTAAATTTCAAAATTAGAACATCTCATATTTTTTTGCATTGTTTCGTCATTCTTGGTCTGGTCTCCAACGACATCACTTGTGACCGCTGAACCGCTGTACTGTTATTATTTATTACCTACTACCTATTTATCGAGTGTGCAAAGCTATAAGCAAATAGTATCTTTTTGTAACAGTTATTTTTATACCTCTGTGTAACGTTATAAAGTGCAAAAATACAACCTACGTCTCGCAATATACCTCTCCAACCATCCTGCAGTGTTTTATTTAAATTACATCAAGATTTGTGTCTGTGGAGGCTCTCTCTCATAGCTAGCCGAGGCTGAGAGGTCAGAGGAGGGAGGCACTCCGCGACAATACCTACCCATATCTCATATCTCTCTCTCTCTCTCTCTCCTATGATAAATAACAAAATAGAATCTATATTTGGTTTGAATGTAGGTAAGTCCAAAATCAGTTATTACAATATTTTTTGAGGTTTAAATAAAATTATTACCTATTAGTTTGTATGTATGAGGTTATTTCCGGAACTACTGATCCGATTATGAAAATTCTTTCACTAATAGGAAACTACATTATACCTGAGTGCTTTTGCCCCACAATTGGAATTTGTCCTATAGCGTAACACAAATCTCACATACACTCAGACCTGAAACAAATATCTATTCCGTGAGGGAATCGAACCCGCGACACATCGCGCAGCAACCAATCGCTCGGCCACTGCGCCAATAGAATTTATTACACATTAGGGCTGAGGGTTCATCCACATTTTTTTTGGGGTTAGGGTGGAAAAGGATTGTTACAAATCAAAAAACTTAATCACTATTCTACCCTAACCCCTAGCACTTACGATTTGGGGGGGGGGGGAGCTTATACACTTAAATCTGTCAGTATTTGAAATTGGGGGTTAGGAGACTGAAGCCCCCCCCCGCCTCCCTGGATCTTCTACCGCCTAACATCACATTACATTATTTCATGCTGAAAACCACACGTTTATACACCCTGATTGTGAAATTAGCTGTTTGAATTGAACCCTGATTACATTTACTCTCTACCTACGACAGTTGTTATTTACGATCTCTTCCCAGTAAAACTCCACCGGTAATAGAGATCAACGGTCAATGCTGACCATGTAGGTAGGTACAACACTTAAAACTGAATCGGTTAGGAAGTACGCACTTGCGCTGCCCTACTGATTTGTGGGCCGATTGTCTTATTACCTTCATGGTCACGGAGTTCCGAGGGCATACAGCTTTGGTGTGGTCCCATACTTCAGATTACTTATTGAGTAACCTATATCGTGAATTCTTGCGGATTTTTAGGGTTGCGTGCCTTAAAAGGAAAAACGGGACCCTTAGAGAATCACTTTGTTGTCCGTATGTCAAGACCCTTAACGGGTGGAGGCATCTGCTCATAGATGGCGCAACTAGAAGTATGTAATAGCAACATCTTGCTCATAGATGGTGCTATTGCATATTAAGGAACCCTCAGGTTTTTTTATACGACGTCAGTGGCAGTGGCTTGCAAGACCGAGTATCACATGCACGTTACCGACTTTTTAAAATGAGGATTACCTGTACCGACAGCTTAGCGGACAAGCAGGTCCCCCGCTGTCGAAACAGCGCACCTTCAGGAGCTCTGGCATCCTTACTCACCACAGGAACGCAGCACTACCGAAGAGAAGCGTTATTTGGCTGTAGTATTCTGTAAGGTACTTTCCCAGTCCTAGTCAGTTTGCTCCAGATTTGAGCAAAATATCCAGTTATTTCTATTAAAATATATAAGGATAGGGTAGGTTCTGGATATATTCAGCCTCCGACAGCACGTTATTGTCCCAATAGGCCAATACTCTTCTGATATGGAGTAGGAACGGACATTGATCATCACGGATGCTTACTGAGTATTGGGGATATCAGAAGTTCAGGTTTAAGGCAAGACATTTTCTGGCTGCAGTGGATTCTTGATAAGATGGTGATTGAATGGAACCCATAACACTGGCAGTGCACTTCGCGTTATTCATGTATTTAATTATGTGTAATAAAATCCACAGAACAGGTGGTTAATTTATGGAATTTGACCCCCCGGCGCCGCTGAAATTTGGAAGTCTGGAATACACAGAGCTGTGTTTTAATCAAGAGTGATTTCACCTAAGAAAGCCTATCTTAATATAGGACAATGGAAAGGATGTTCGATATTCTTCCACAATGAACAAGTTGAGCGTAATGATTAATGGAGTAAACAAATTAAGTTATTTATGGAATGAAAAAACTTACTGAGCCAATTTGTCTCATCATACTAACAAGAGAGAATGCTCTGAGGATTATATAATCGGATTACAATGTTCCCACTGCTGGGACCCTGGGCCTTCTCTCTGTGAGAGGAGTAGGCCGTAGTGCGAGTTGGTTTGAGGATACGGAAAGCTGCATTTACACGGAAGTGTTGACTTCGCTTCGGTTTTATCTTATGACAATATCTACAAAACTGCAAGTCGCTATTTTCATCAAACACAATCTACTTCCTAGATGCACTATTTATGCTGGCTAAAGACCTGTTATCTCAAACAAGTATCGACATTAGCTAGTAGTGTAGAATCATACGCACAAGCGTTGAGTCCCGAGCAAACATGGGTACGTTAGAGCGCGGGACGGGTGATAATGCAATTACAAGTAGTAATCTGTCGGCGCGTTCGTGCCGGTGGGAGTCACTCGGGCGCGCTCAGCCGCACAGCAGACATGCGCGGAAGCACTGCGGGGCTGGCCGACACGCTGGCGAGCGGCTCGCGCGCGCACGCCGCGCTGCTGGAGTGCGCCGACGCGCTCTTCGCGAGCCTCGTGGTGGCGCCCGCCGTCGTCACCTACTGGAAGTCCACCTGGACGCTCATGGACCTGTACGTGCTGCCCGACGAGCCCGTGGGCAGCGCCGCCGCGTGTGCCGCCTTCGGACTGTGCTGTGAATTGTTGTTTTCCGTGTTCCAAACGCAACTGAGCAAACACCTGCGGCCGGAGCGGGGCCGGCTGACGTACTACGTAGTGTCGCGGCTGTGCACGGGCGTGGCGGGCGTGGCGTGCGTGGGCGCGTGGCGCGGCGTGTGGAACCTGCTGAACGAGTGCACGGGCTCGAGCGCGCGCACGCTGCTGTCCACCACGGCGGCCGCCACGCTGTCGCTGGCGGCGCTGCGCGCGCTGCGCAACATCTGCGCCGCGCCCTTCGCCGTCGCCGTCGACTCGCCGCAGGACTACTTCGATGTGCCCACTATGTTCCGTACGGTTGGTACCATTTAGAACTGCTCGTCTTCTACCGTCCGGAAAATCCAGTATTCCAGTTCACAAAATTCCATTTCCAATGACCAGGAAAGCGTCTCTTTCACTGTAGTCAGGAATAGTTCCAAATGTGATGTAGTTATTTCCGTTAAACGCTACGCCTGTACTCAATCATCTCCCCTGCTCCATTTACCCATATTTGCATAAGTATAACGCTGCTGTGGTATGGGACCAATCCCCTTTGTAGTAAGGAGGTCTGCAGCCAAACATGATAATATTTCTAACAAACTGCTTTATGATTATGTTACATACGCAAAATGTATAATAGCACCTCCATCTATTGCCTAAAATTACCTTTATTCAAAGTTTTAAGTGAAACCTGTTACATTTATGAAACCTGTTCAATCATTTCCTATCACCTAAAGATTTCCTGGAAACCTGTCGAAGGTTCATCACACCCGCACTTGAGTGTCACAAGTACCTAAACAGTAACACCCACTGATTAGTGGAGTGTGTACTTGACACACAGGATCAGCTGATCATTCATTCATTCTCGCATGTTCATTGATGCTTGTATGTATGATACTAGAGGTAATGTTGGTGTTTTGAAAGAAAGATTTTGGGGTTGATATTATTGATTGATATTGTTGATCGAATCGAAAATCTCGCCCGTTTTTTCAAAAGGAAAAAATTATGAAAATAAATTTTAAACGAATGAGAGAATAAAAAAAAACCGGGAAATGTTTTTGGACCAATCAGGTTAACTGATTGGTCCATACAGAAAATGTTAAGAGCAGCGTCATCCTGTCAGTTAATAACTGCACACTACCATTTGGGATCACCAATCCGTTTGCATGCATCAGGCATAGCTTGTAGCAAAATCTTTTATTAACACCGCCTATGGTAAAGTTTTGCCAAATACTTGGGGATATTTCAGTACTTAGGTAGCCCTTGCAGGTTTACAAGCCCATCAAACTACTCAGCATTTTGCCTACTAATGAAACTACTTTCAAAATCAAATACACTATTTTTAACTATACTATTAGAGCGGTACCTAAAGTTCAGGAGATTTTTCACTTAAAAGATAAGATAAATCCTTAATTTTTCCATCCAGACTTTGGATAAATTATGGATTGATTTGATCCCATATAAAGTTTATTGTAAGTTTATTTCATTATTACGAAGTACATCTCGTCGCAAGTCAAGGCTACGTGTTAAACCTAGAATGTATGGGGCAATTCATCTCGGAATGTATGGGGTTCTGTGAGAGAAACAAATTATTGTCTTATATAATTACGTCTTTGTATTTTTATGATTATTAGAATGAATTATGTAGGTAGGTGTACAGCTCTATTATAATATTTTTTTTGAAGTGTCGCACATGGGCGTTCGGCCATAATGGATTTTAATGTGGTTTTCACTACCATTTAGAGAATTTATTCCAGAAGGTTTATCTGTATAATACGTTAATATTTAATATAGATACAGCACAGAAAACGCGATGTTTTGACATATCGCCACATCCTCGTCCGAAGCTTCGGGTTAAATTAGTTATTAATAGAGGAATATGTTGGTTGCCTATGCCTATCAAAATATGGTCGCGAACTTGCAAGTAATTTAAATTTTATTCAAAGTCAAAGTAAAATTCAAAGATTTATTTGCAGATAAATATGGTTACAAAAGTTACAATAGTAGTATAATAGTAGTAGTAGTATAAATTAATTATATATTATTTCGTTAGTACATAATGGGAATGAACTATCATAACAATGTATACAGCTACAAACTTGAGCGGACATTGTACTTATTTCTGAATCTTAGAAACTATCTTTCGCCACTATTTTTAAATATCATTCAGTTCATTAACATTGACAATACTGTGTTACAAACGATTACTTATCTAAAATCTGCCATTAGATCAGTAAAACTAGATTGCTTTTTCAGATAATAATTATTCTAATTGTTTGTTTGAGTAAGTTTAGTTGCTGGTATTTGCAAGCGCGATTCCTGAGCCCCGCGCTCAGGAATCGCGCTTGCGAACGCCAGCAACCTTTGCCCGACCCCGATCGAAGCTATCCTAGGTTCGATCCGGGTCGGACAAAGTGTTAATATGTTTGTATCAATAAGAAATTCTCAGTAGCAGAACGAAGCCTTATAATGGTGCACCCCTAACTAATTTATTTTTGTTTTGACCTTTGTTATCAAGTCAATAAATAATATGTTTTCTATGCAGTAGTCAGCCCAGTGCCGGAGCTTCAAAGGGTACTGTGAGTCCTGACTTGATAAAGGAAAGAATTTGAAAAACTGAGAAAGGTTTTCGTACCGTGACTGACACGGTATCTTTATACTCCTATGCTTACCCCATCAGTGAATACAGTCGTGATGTTATTTTATGATGTTTGAGTACAAAGCTGATAAAAAGTGTTGCTACTTCGCTACAGCTGATGTATTTCAACATACTTTATAGTTAGCATTAGTTGTTCACAATCTTAGTTCAACATTGTTATGTGTACTGTATTACCGTCATTTGACTAATTACTTTAATCTTACAAATCTAATCTAAATAATCTTAATAATATATTATTATACAGTTTTATTATGTACAAAAAGAAAATTCTAAAACAAACAAAAGAGCATCAAAAAATCCTCCGCATCGGTTTCAACTGGCAGCATGCCCAAAAGCACATGAATAAATAAAAGACTGACAGCATTGTCACGTTGTATGGCTAATGACAATGCTTAATCTTTGGAAAAAGTAATAGTCGTCCTAAATGGATGACTATTACTTTTGCCAAAGATTCGGTCACGGGAAGTCTCAACCTTATGTCTTTAAATAAGATATGAGGCCACAGTCCCTACGACCTGAGGGTTTCAACCCCAAATGACGATTTCATCCTTTATTCACAATTTTTTTTAAATAATTTCTACAGAAAAACATTTATAAATAGTAGAAATTGTACTCCACTGGCATCGGAAACAGGGTCCAAACTACCGGCAGTTAGGGCCCAGCGAGTGACACTTTCTAACAATACGAGTCCTATCCCGGAGGCTTTCTGCATCAAGCCCTTGATCCAACTACCTAAAGAGAGCCTCCTCAGGTGTAGGTCGAGGCTTTTGGCTATTAAGCTATCAGCCGTAACGACTATCAGTAAATTATTACTGAGTCCACATCCCACATGTCGACAACCACGTACGCTAAGTCAAAATACTTGAGTTTTATCTTCTTACACAATAATAATTAAATTATATTTGCTTTGGTATAATGCCCGGTTGCTATGACAAAACCTAGGCAAACAACCTTGTAACATACGTACATATGTAATCAGCCTTTACCTCACATTCCCACATAAGGCACTTGGGCTTCCTCTCTATGACAGGCCGTATGCCCTTTCAATGGCAATCTAAATCGTGTCAGCCTAAAACTTAGCTACTTGTACCTACATGTGTAATGCATTTTCAGTCATCATCATCATCCGCCTAGCCTTTTCCCAAACTAGATTGGGGTCGGCTTCCAGTCTAACTAGTTGCGGCTGAATATCAATATTTCACATGGAGCGACTGCCATCTGACCTCCACAAACCAATTATTGGGTAATACCGGTATTCGAATGTTAGACCAGTTGTCAGAGTTTCGGGCTCCTGACTACCCGTAACGATTGTCAAAGATATTCCTATGACAACCGGGACCGACTGCTTAACGTGCTCTCCGAGGCACGGAGGGGTCTTAATGTGTAAAGAACGGTCAAACATCCAAGAACTGACCGCGGTAAGCGAAGCTTAACCTCGCAGATCGATCGATCAGCGCGGCTGTCATTTAGCCACGAGCCCCTCATGTGTAATGAATTTTCAGTAGCGTCCATTAATTCCTTCAGCATGATTGTAGTAGGTGTAAGGCTTGATGTTAAGTGTCCCATCGTTTGTGGAACAACACCACATTTCGAAGACCGCTCTAGAAAGCTATAGCTTTTTGTGAAGAGCTCGTCCGACGAAGAACTACCACCATACCAATTTTTGCCGCTAAGCAGCTGTGGGCCATCTGCTTATTGTAATTAAATCTTGTTTAAAATCGTAATGTTCTATAACAATCTAGTCGCAATTTTTAGATTGTCATTAGATAATTTCGTTCATTATCATCATTATTCGTCTATGATTATTATCTATTGTGAACAATTAATAACAAATTAAGTTGATTATATTGTTTACAGAACCTGAAAGATTTTTTAGATAGCGGTTTAGATCACATTCCCGGTTAGTTGAGTACTTATGGTATGTTAGCATCTGAACCTGGCAGATGGTTATTTTTTGGAATGATGTACTTCAGAGGTAGAAAGAGACCGTAGGTGACGGTTACCACCAACAAAATCATTCCTAAGGAGGGTTGACATCAGGCAGGCGGCCGGTCGTAAAACTTGATCAAAACCTATTGCAGTAGCCAGTACCTATGTCAAGTATTGAAATAAGACGTATGCTTAGGGCTAGGGCGTACCCCCAAGGCGAAAGGGGGTGACTAGCGAGATAACGACTGATAGAGATGTATGGAATCAAAAGACATACCTATTGCGCTGACCCCAAATAAATTGTTATAAAGGCGAGAAAATGATGATGGTTTAGGTCACCATTAGACAGTCAATTAGTTGACAGTTGAGAGTCTACATTGATGGATCTCGCATCACAAAATATTTTTTATACGACGATGGTATCAAACAGGTGTAGGTACAACCCACCTGATGGTATGAGCGGAACCAGCCTTCTAGTCAGAGGGCGGTCACTCCGTGCATTTTACTACAAAGTATTTTTTTTAGATTAGAAATATTACAAGTGGTTGACCTAGGCCCAGCCAGCAACAAGCGACAGATGTAGACTGGTATTTTGCAGCCATGTAAACGCTTGCTTCGCTCGTTATTTCCAACCAATGGCAATACTGCAACTTTTCTGGTATTAACTCTGTTCCGTGGATATAGGGGTGCGTTATGACCCCCATAACCCCCCCTTGGATCCGCTCTTGAAAGGCGTGCGGTTACCGACACCTATGAAATGCTTGCAACACCGAGTAAGACGTTGCCGATTCTCTAAAATGAGGATTCGCTGTGCCGACAGTTTAGGGGACAGGCAGGTCTCTCGCTGTCAACACAGCGCAAGCTCAGCAACTCTGACGACCTTACTCACCACAGGAACACAACACTAGCGAAGAGTAGCGTTATTTGGCTAATCTCTAAGGTGGAGGTACTTCCCCAGTCGGGCTGCTCTAGATTTGAACGAGATTTCTCGCTGTGCCTTAGTATTAGTACCTCTCCTAATATCTTGATGTTTTGATTTGAGGTGTCAATCTCGTTTAGAGTGGGTCAATCTGGCGTCGACAAATTATTACTTTACGCCTCATCACAATTTTACATGGATGAAGTTAAAGGCAATTCATATTCTAAATAAAATATTTAGGGAGTCGAGCCGAAAGAAGACACCATGAAGTTAGAAAAAGGCTTGAGATAGATTGATAATATAATTAATGCATCTCTTACATTAAAAACGTTTCTTATTTGCATTATCTTGTTTGCCTATTGCTACGCGCTTCCGCCTACGCCTAGACTAGTAGGAAATA
Source organism: Thalpophila matura (assembly GCA_948465475.1). Lineage (NCBI taxonomy): Eukaryota > Metazoa > Arthropoda > Insecta > Lepidoptera > Noctuidae > Thalpophila > Thalpophila matura. Next base: position 16,430,674 of record OX419182.1, read on the forward strand.
ATTATGTTGTTTTCAATTCCTGACTTGTATTGGAAATAAGCAGTCTACACTAGTTCTTATTTACAACCGCTGCCATGGGCTTTAGATTTTAAGATAATATTAATAACACATTTTTTTTGTTTCGTAAACTTTTTTTATTGTCTTTTCCTGTCATATTTCGACATATTTACAGGCTATGATTAAAGACTCACTTATTCTCTTCTTATTCGATTTTTCTCGTTTACTGTGTGAAGTGTATAGGAAAAGTTAAAACTTGTTTGAAACAGCAGCTCTAATCAGAATTTGATATTGCGACTGCCTTTATTTGCAGAGTAGTATAAGGGAATTAAATAACCCACTCTTATGAAATGTTCCTCCTGCTGAAACCCAGGCTTCTTCTCTGTGAGAGGCAGTGGGCCATATAACCATATTCCACCACGCGGGCCCAGTGCTGGTTGGTGGACGTCACATGTCTTCGAACTTTTGGTTCTAGGACATGCTGGTTTCCTCGATGTATTCCTGCACCGTTTTTAAAGAAATGATGAAACAATGGTGATGAAACAAATTAAACAAAGTGCCTGCTGGGGATCGAATTCACATGAGACGTCATGGTCTACCCGTTTTTACAGAGTGACCGGATGCCCCACAGGATAACTCTGAAATCTAACTATTGTGTGTAAATTGAACTGAACTACTGGTCTAGTCTACAAACCACAATAACGTGTAGCGTCACGGATTGCCGTACATTTTTCTATTATAACTGAATCAACGCTCAAATGGCAAATGGGTATTTTTATTTAGATTTAATGTTAGTTGTTACCAGTTGCCGTTTGGTAAATTTTTTATTTTTGTATAGTAAGAGGCAATTTAAAATTCAAATCATGTGTACGACTATTAAAATTCAAATCGTGTACCTATACGCAAATGTAAATTAAAATGGGTTGTCCAAATTAAAGGCGACTCTCTGACCTAAAAGAATCCCACTTATTTCTGTGCTGTAAAAGTAAGTTGCCTAAAAGTCCAATATATAGCATTGAAAGCTGGACTTTGTACAAAGGAACAAAGATTGCAAAGAAAGTGACTAAGCTAATGGCTATTTTCAATAATGTATATTCTATCAGTCATTTTGCATACTACTTACAAATAGAATGCTGAACCTTGTTTGTATGATCTGGGATTCCGACTTTATTTCTATACTTATGTCGTAGTATTATATTATCTGTGCTTATGTCTAAATCCTATTATAATAGGGAAACGAGCTGATGGATCTTACGATATTGAAAACGTACGTCAATAATAAGCTTTTTCTGACAGCCTAAGTGGCATTTCGCAAAATACATTGTTTTTAAACCCGATTTGGCATAATAGGCCGGTCTCACCAATCACCACCTTGCACCCTTAGGGCTCTTTCAATTTAAACATTTGGCGATCGACTGCTGCCGAACGGGTGTTGTAGGTACTGTGCACGGACGGCTGTTTTATTTCCATACAGTTGACGCGTCGAGAGCGCCGTCGGACTGTCGTGCGGTAGCCGTGCGGACGCCGCAGCAGTTCGACACCAACAGTCTAAATTGAAAGAGCCCTTTAGTCAATACAGCGATGTAACACTGGATATTATTAACAGAACAGCCGAGAGACGATGCTGTACATCCTGGACTGTATCTTCTCCGTGGCCGTGGTGGGGTCCCTGGTGGTCTTCGTGTGGAGAGGCTCCTGGGCGCTGCTGGACATCTTCCTCTTCCCTGACGACCGGAGTAAATCGTGTTGGACATCACTGGTGAGTTTGTTAAACTTTTATAGAAGAATTACAAGAAAACTTTCTCGTAATTTGATTGCAAATCTGTACTAATAAAATAAAGTCAGAAGGGTTTATATTATGTCATAGTCAAACATCGAACCTCCGGGGTTTGGCTAGTCAAACCTCAGGTCTGACTAGAAGTCCTAGTCAAAGTCTAAACCAATAGCGTGTTTCGTTTGATTAACGAATTTATGTCTAATCCTAGGAGAGGCCAGCTTGGACACTAAAACGCAGAAACTCAATTTGATGAAATCGGGGTGAAAAAATGAATCGAAGTTTTTAACCGTCGCACCGCTTTTTCCGGCCCCAAACATGTGTGTCAATAAAGGATCATCACATCTAGCGAAGGGTTTAAACAAAACATACAATTATAAAAGAAGATATTTCAAATGATTGTATATTAACGGTCTATTTTTTATTCTTATTTGCGTGGACTGTTTTTATTACGTTATTAAAATACATAACGTAATAAAAACAGTCCACGCAAATAAGAATAAAAAATAGACCGTTAATATACAATCATTTGAAATATCTTCTTTTATAATTGTATGTTTTGTTTCGACGAATCATCATAAACCTTATAAAAGGTTCATGATTGTTATTAAAATATATAGGAGAAAAACAACTGACACGATCGGTGCTTGAACCCGCGACCTCTGCCGTACCGCGGCGTCCCTATAACAGTATAACCACTGAACTACCGTGTTACACCCCCATCAGTTGAAATTTTAAACCTCTTTAATACACCTATAAAAGATAAACTTAACATATCTTTGACATGTTTAAAATTCATAATAATATAAGTAGGTACATTTAAAAGTTTATGACTTTACTCGCGGATTTAGTAACTGCGCTGAAGCTCCATATAACATAATTCCTGTAAAAATAATTTCATAATAAGAAATATTAGCTGAGATAACAGAAAGGGGCTACAAAAACAAATGAAAAGTGTATCCATGATAATGATTATATAACTTTTTTCTACGACTCATAAAGAAGCACGCAAGTGGTGATATAAAAACAATAAGCGTGAAGTTTAAGTTCGGTTCATTTGAAACCAGCTTCCTATGACTTGTAGGTTGGTGAACACCACAGCCGGGTTAGCATGACTATTCTACCAAAGAATAGACAAAGTTATTTCTATCCAACTCGTAATCTCTTCTGCCCGAGCACGCGGCAACCTGTGCTTGTCAGAGTTTTGTCTACTGAAGAATAGAAACATTTCTTCTCTTCATTGTATGCATAAAACGATAGAAATTTTTCTACAATCTGTCACTTTGTCTATTTTGCTGTAGACAAAATCCGTTGCTATCGTGGTCATGCTAAGCGTGCTGGGCCACTACTTTTTGTTTATTTGGTTCTTCATATTATTATTCGTCTCCCTCTTCAGCAATATATGTATTACATCTATTTCCTGTTACAATTAAATTACGTATAAAAGTATTATCTATCAATTAATATTTAAAATCTCATAAAAAAATGGTACATTTTCCGCACATAAGTTATTTATGCGGCACTGAGTCAGTGACCACTTAGGTGCGCGTACGCAATTGGGTCTTCCTCTCGTCCGTCTTGCGTCCCCCAGCCGTGTTTGTAGTAGCGTGTTGTTATTGGATATTAAATCACCATGAATTAGGACGAGCGGCATTGTAAACAAATGTGTCTTTTAAGATTTTCTAGAAGTCCTCGTTTTGGGCGAGAGCACCAATACCTTAAGGCGCAGATATAAGACTTTTAAAGATTTTGAACTGAAGATCACGTCTAAACGAGTAGTGTTAATGATTTGAAAAAAATATATGCTAAACTAGAGCATTTTTTTAATAATTTGATTAGAGATATTTTAGATTACGTAATATCTATGGAGTGTAATTAATTTGTAAAAGTAGGTCTAACGCGTTCAAAAAACTGAAGATCGCGCGAAAACTATTGAGTGTATTTTTACGAAACCTTCACCATTTTAAAGATAATTTAACTATCTAACTTTTAGTTAGAGTGTTCTTTTTAAATCAAATATTCGTTACTAAAAAGTAATAATATGTCTAATTCGGCACAGCGCGCTCCTTGATAGGCGAGTCGTATTGCTCGGTGGACGTATGTCGCGTTGCGTGAGCTCAGCGCAGAACGCCCAAATCAGCTAGCGCCTTCAGGCTGCAGTTGCGTCTAATAAGTAGTGCAGGCAACGGTTTACCATAGTTAATGCCTGCAAACATTTGAGATTGAAGAAGATAAAGAAGGCGCAAAATAGTAATAACTTTGTTTGAGCAATCAAATCCGAATTTTGACAAGTCCGTATTTAGAGTTACAAGAAAACATAAAAAGTTCTAGTTATATTAATCTGCCCAAATAACGCAGTGTCTCAAGACGAAAGTCTTTTACCAGTGCGCGTTACCAGTGATTACTTACGGCACTGAAACGTGGTCGCTCACAATCACAATAGGCCTGATTGAAAGGCTCAAGATCACCCAAAGGGCAACGGAGACGGCTACCGATTTGGAAATGAGGAGATCCGCAGGAGGACCAAGATAACACTGCCCGAAGAATTGTCAAACTTTAGTGGCAGTGGGCGGGGCACATTGCTCACAGAACAGATGGCCGATAGGGTCGAAAAGTTAAAGGGTAGGCCTCCCACAAAGTAGATTGTTGACTTGGTGAAGGTTCTGGACGGGACAATATGGGATAATATAACGCTTGGGAAAGGCTTATGTCTCTGTCTATTCTTCTGTAGACAAAACCTGTTTCTATCGTGGTCATGCTAAGCTTGCAGGAATGCAAGCATGACGCTATTAGCATATAGCAGTTGCATACTTAGAATGTAATTCTCATTTCCACCTCTTAAGGCCTTGCATCTCTCAAGTTTACAGAACTACCTCGCTCAATATCAAGTCTGTGACATTGAACAAATTGCAGCACGTGGGCAGCTCAGTCCAGCGGTACAGAAATACGCGCTTCATTAGTAAACACAACTGCGAAAGCGATTACTTCATTGTCAGTTCCTGAAACCGAACACATTTTGCACTTGCACGCAAATTGGATAAATGCCTTTTCCGGACTATTTGTAGGACCAAGACGTCGTTGTACTTGGCTATCGTTAACTAGCCTTGAGCCACCTAATAGGTCGGTACAATGAAGTCGGAGCATTACTATAATCATAACCGTTGTGGACTTACGATAGCAGTATATTTAAATTAGCGAACAGGACGGTGGTTCTTGGTTCTGCTTTTCCTTATTAGATGATGGGTGATGATGAGCGCATCATCAGATAATATGCCATTTCCTTAGTGAGGTTGAGCATTGAGCTCATTTATAAAATTAGCTTTAAAGTGACACATCAGACGGTCTGTTCACCATTCAAATGTTTTCCATAAGTGATATTATCAAGTTTGTATTCTCGGAAACAATCTGCGGTGATCTGGGAGACTCGGCTTTTGAAACCAGGGACTTAATAAGTAGACGAATGCAAATAAAATGTTAGTATTCAAAGTCAGATATATAATGAAAAAGGCAAAGAGGCTTTTAAGATGTCGCTTGTTCTCGGAGGTGGATGTGTCCCGTTGACTTCTTCGAAATCACATTTAAAGCATATACGAGCATGGAATTCAGAACGTCATGACATGATAAATTTTTAGTTGTGTGACAGTTTTATTCATAAATTGTGTGTGTATCGGTATGTGGTCAAGTTTAGTACTTTTCCAAGCTGATAAGAATTTTGGTGTGTTGTTTAATATTGTGTGCATAATTATCAATCTTGGGTGATATTTCTATTGTGTAAAAATCAATAAATGGTCAATTAGCTAATGAGTACATTGGTGTATTTACTTGCAAATGAGCTGAGTCATATCCTTCAAAAGGCATATACTCTGGTTCAGTCCCATTAGTCTCTTTGCTCTATTATTCATTTGGGTGAATTTGATACGATTCGATTCGATTAGCAATACTAGCAAAGTTTATGCATCCGTAAGTATGTAGTCAATACACAAAAAATATTAACCTAAAGTAGGTTACGTACGTACATACGTAATAATTATGTTTTCATTTTTCTTAATATGGAATACACCTTTCGACTTCCTTTTTAAAGGGGTGTGTTTCATCTTTCGCCCGTATTATTTTGTATACATAACATAGACCCCGCGCTCCTAATTTCAAGAATATTCATGAACGACTCGATATCGCGCGTATAATAACATCACTACGCAGCTGTATTTTCCGCTGCATGTCCGCTGGTTGTAGTGAACTATGTATTAAATCGCTCCGCTGTCGCCACCGCTTCCACTCCCGCTCCGGTGTCGCCCCGCTCTCGCTGCACGTGATGCACGTCGTGACCAGGGTCTTAAAGTATCTCTTGGTAATTCTGATTTTTAAATCACAGAGAAACGACGGTTCGTGAAAAATGTAAAGAATCACAAATAAATAAATCGTAGACTCAGGAAGTCTTCAAATCAGCTAAAAAATGAGATAGGTAAAGTCATGCGAGCGATGACATAGGAAAGGGAAAGGTGCACAACTTTGTACCTACTATTACTTACTTACTATCTAGTTTATTTATAGAGTTCCTTATTGGTACTATCTCTCGCATTGTTCATCGGGTGTTTCCACTGTCTAAAGCCTTATTTACAATTATTAAAATTATGTTCACAGAACTTTGTTGGTAAGCCTGTAATAAGGATTGACGACATTCATTTTATAACTTTTATGACGAGATAAGGACGTGGTGTTTAGTTTGTGTAATGTCTTTTGATTTATTTAACAACAAAATACACAGTCGAAGTTTTGGAGATAAGAGTCTGTCACGGACTTCAAGCATGTTTTTCTCTGTACAGTATGTAACAAAAAACAGGTTTTAAAAAAACCGACTTCCAAAAACTACACTAATAGGTAACTATGAAATAAAAAGTTTAAACTTCCATAATTAAAAAACTAAATGTATATTGAAGCCGGCGGGGCCTCTTCAGGTTTTTGCCTAGGAAGGGTGTGCGCAGTGTGTGCACGTGGAAATTAAGATTTCCTTTTATTCCTTGTTAATCTGCAATTTTGCCTATTTTCATGCTAGGCCCCGCCGACTTCAATATACATTTAGATTTTTAATTATGGAAGTTTAAACTTTTTATTTCATCGTTTTTAGTGTAGTTTTTGGAAGTCGGTTTTTTTAAAACCTGTTTTTTATTTTTAACTTTTTAGTGTAGTGTAACATGTCATGTTTTTTTGATAATAATACCTTACGTATATAAAAGTACCATAAAATCATGCATAGAGCGACAAAGTATATAGACAAAGTACATACCAAATGTGTGTCAAAGGCAGTATATTAATACTTTGACACACATTTGGTATGTACTTTTACCGAGATCGATTACTTCCACTAATTTAAATAGGTACTTATATTCATAGATGTTGGTGGATAAGAGCGTTTCAGTAAACAAAAACAGTGATTTTTCAGTTTGTAATGGCAATAGGCTCGCTCCCTAGCGTCCTATCAAATGCGACTTAAGCATAAAAAAAATGTTTGTACTATACACCTCTGTCTAACCTTGCGGGAAATATCGGCGTGATGTTATATATGTATAATATCGATGGCGATTGCGTTCAGGAATTCATGTACCTACACAATATCACTTGTTCATCATCGTCATGATGTCATCGAGATACACCAAAAATACCGTTTATTACACCTGGTTAAAAATCTACTCAACCAAAGTTAATAAAATTTATATGGGACCACCGCGCGAGCTTCTTCTACCATATGAAAAAAGAATCACGTAAATGGGCTCATAAGCCACGGAGTAATCGGTGTGCATACATAAAAAAAAAAAAAACAACCGAATGTAGAACCTCCTCCTTTTTGGAAGTCGGTTAAAAATCCTGTTCGATCCCAAAAAGAGTCATTATACTTATTATTATTAACAACTTTTACTATGGACCAACCCTGAAATCGCAAAAAAAACATCTGCTATTGTGGATCTGGGTGAACAAAGTGGAATATACCTTTAGAACTGGATTACCTTAACCATTTCACCTCTCATATGCATTATATTTCACCATCCATTTCTGCCAACAGATAGTAGGGTACGCGGTCGTGATAGTGACCTTCGCACTGCAGGCCCCGGTCCGCTGGTCGGCAGCGAGGCTGCACGGCGCCCCCAGGCTGCTGCTAGCTGACGTGTACCACCTGGTCTCCTTCGTGGCGACCGTCAACGTGTGGCGGGGGGTGTGGGGGCTGCTTGATATTTACTTCTTTCCTGGTAAGTTTTACTGGACTTAAAACAGTCTCTGAAAGGTCTTTAAGTCGCGAGTGAATCGGTTTCTTCTATGTAAGCGTGTTTCATCATACAGTGTATCATCGCGGTGGTGTCGAGGCGCGGACGCGACGCCACCTCGACTCTTGTGCATGTGAACGACGCGCCTTAGACTCACTAGATCCATTCTACGAGAAGTCCCAGAATTACCAAAGTATATAACATATGGTAATTCCAAAATTAGCCCTAAATCTAAAAAAAATACTATTATCAACCCATTGAATGAAAATGCTGTGCCTAATAACCAACCATGTTTTATCTCTGCATTACCGAAGGTAGACTGGCAGAAAATGCCTAAGGCATTAAGTCCGCCTTAGAGCACTATTTTTACTTGTGCAAAAAGCATTCAATAAATAAATAACTTACCAAACCGATATGCCTATTCCAGAATCACCAAAGCTCAGTAACTGGTGTTCCCACATCGTGAGCCTGACGCTCCTCATACTCCTCAATTGTTCCAACTCTGTCATCGTCCGAGGAGTCTACATCGATGCCGAGGAACCAGCGGGCGAGTGCGTGGTCTTCCCTTGCCACTATCTCAGGCTCTTCTTCCACAAAGAACGGATCAAGAAGAGACACAGAAGAGCTTTGCAAGCCGCTGCAGCCGCTGGGAGAAAGCCAGAAGATGCCAGCCTTCCTTTACAGATACCAGAAGAGAAAGTCTAGTTGAGAATGACTTTGAAAGTGAAGGTTTTGTTCCAGATAAGTTTAAAGTTGGGACTTTTGTTGTACGGTTAGAACCCCCAGTGATGCAGTGTTAGCTTTTGTGATTGAGGATAAATGGGAACGATTAGTTAGGGATACATGGTACAAAACAAAAATAAATGTGACTCTGGGATTTATATTTCCTAATAATCTTCGCCCCACACTCAAATATAAGATTAATAAGCATCTACAAAGATTTACGTTCGATGTATATTCTTTTAAAAATCGATCGAATGTGGTTGTAAATGACGTAGCCAAAAGAATCGTAGCAGTCGTCGTAGCAGCCCGTAGCAATATGAACTTTTGTTTGTCTTAAAAGAAAAAGTCTATTTATAGACGAATGATTCTGTTTTTATTATGGTCGTCTTGAATCTAAATATATTAATGCATTTTTGTATCATTACTTCCAAATTATGTTTTGAAAGTTTCTATATTAGTATTTCAAACTTTATCGAACTCAGCGCTGTAAAATCTATCAAAAAATAATATTTTTTAAATAATGTTGTTGTTCTTTTCTTACTATTATGAAGAGCTGTCGAACTATAATGCCAAAAGATACCACTTATTTAAATGTTTTAAATAAGCTGTACTTTAGTGAGTGTGCACACTTAATTAGAAGAAAGGAAATCTCAACATAATAATGTGATAATATTTTCATATCCATTTAACAATTAAACCAGTCTATCGTTTATTAAAGTCAGTGTGTGCACACTCTTAATTAAAACTACCTCTATTTTCATATTGATTTTATAATATTTTCCTTTTAATATAATTATGTACTATTATTTATATACTATATTTTCTCTTTCGTGTTTACATTATAGAATATAATAATATTATTATATTCAGTATTTTTTTCTAATATCACAACATTTTAACAATTGTATATTCGAGAGAATCATCTAAATCAGCATAATAATTTTTCCTACCCCTTAGCTTAATTTAAATTAAGTATTTGTTCTAAGTCAAGCTATTAGAGTCTTTACTAGTTTGTAAAAGCAGATTATGTAAATATGGTACAATAAAGTTGTAAGCACTAAGTTATTATAAGTACTGTTGAACGATACATAATAAACGTATTGCTATTTTATCAATTGTTTTATTATTAACTTCAATCATTGAATTAAATTGATATTATTAACGATTTACGAATGCGAAGTGTGTGGCGCGATATCTCACTTTGTTGTGGTACATAATGAGGTAGAAATCCAAGGAATTTCATATGAAAACATTATGTACATTTAAAAGGGTCAGAAATGTGAAGTTCTACTTAGGCTTTACTGGTCAAAATGGCTGTCGGAAAGTCGAACTGCTATCGAAAAATAATCATTTCATCATCATATCTTAACATCACCACCATTACTGAATGTAATAACTGTTCTACAAATCTTGCTACATGGATTATGGTGATTGCACTTTATTGTTATATTGAAACAATACATTAAACTTACTTCGATCTAACCAAAGCCTTTCACACGGTACTTATACATCACATTTAAGAAAGATAAAGGTTTGGAAACTAGAGAGTAAACAGTCCCATTAATTAGCCCTTTAATATTTTTTTACCCGACTACGAAAAAGGAAGGGTAATGAGTTTAACAGCCTATGTATGTATGTATGTGTCTATGTATGGATGTTCGATCGTAGCTCAAAAACAACTGGTCAGATTTTGACAAATGAGGTATCGGTTGATTCGTATTTACATTAAAAGTGTCATAGGCAATGTTTTTTGAAAAAAAAAAACCGACGACAAAACGTAAAAAAGAGGACCAAAAAAAATAAAGTTTACCCTATTTTAACAAATGGGGTGTCCTTGGATTCGTCTTGATCCAAAGAGTATCGTGAGGTATATGGTGTTACAAGAAATCCAATATAGCAAATACTGGAAATTTAAAAGTGTGCGATCTGTGACTTTCTTGCTACTAACTAGCGCCATCTCGTTAATGAAGACTGCGACGCTTACAGTCTGAAAGTAAATGCAGTGATTGACCCAAGCCACCAAAAAAGTGTCAAATAAAACAAGAGTTAAAAAAACTAAAACCCAACTACGGAAAAAAACCAACTGAAAAGCATAAAATAAGAAAATATTCAACACATCGGTACAGTGATGTCCAGGTTATAGCCGTAGTCGCATGCCGTCATTAAGCAGCCATCACAGGTGATAGCGGCATGCGACCACGGCTATAACCTGGACACCACTGTACCGATGTGTTGAATATTTTTCTTATTTTATGCTTTTCAGTTGGTTTTTTTCTGTAGTTGGGTTTTAGTTTTTTTAACCCTTGTTTTATTTGTAAAAGAAAACAGTTGAAGTTATGACGTATGTACAATAAGGTGACTAACGCAAAGGGTGTTGCGCAGGGCAGTATCCTAGGTACAACCTTCAAATAACTAGAATGAATTAAATATCTACGGTTATAGCAATAATAATATAGTCAAATGTTACAGTCGTGACGTCTATTCTGATCTTATTGCTGTAAATTCATTCCCAATCATGGATCATACAAATGGTTCCTGGCGATATTATTTAAATTTTGTGTCCGCCTCACAGACAATAAAAGGGTTAAGCTCTTTCGTTATGTTCACCCCCAGGTTATAGGTGTATCAGATTAGATAATATCGATAGAATTATTGGCATAATGCCTATCATATCGTGTTCTATAAATAAAAAAATAAAAAACTTTTATAACAAAAAATAACCGACTTCAAAAATCCACTACAAAGAAAATAATTATTTTGGTTTCGGAAGTCGGTGGCTTTGGTTTTTGTTTGCTTTTTTTTGCCACCGACTTCCGAAACCAAAATAATTATTTTCTTTGTAGTGGATTTTTGAAGTCGGTAATTTTTTGTTAAAAAAGTTTTTTATTTTTCCCTTTTTAGTTCTTTATCCCGTGTTAGATTACTTTCACGAATTCGTTCAACAGTAAATCTTCTACGGAATGTGTACATTTATGCCTATAACTTTGTACATAGGAATGATTACATAATGTATATACTAAATACTATTTACTAAAACCTTCCTGAAAGTATTACGATTATTTATATTTATTAAGATTACGTTAGTGAAAACCCCATCCAAATCGAATCAGTAGTTTTTGAGAAAATCGCGCACATACAAACATACATACATACATACTTACATACATACATACATACTTACATACATACATACATACATACATACGGGACGAATACAGAACCTCCTTTTTTGAAGTCGGTTAAAAAAGCAACAACAATAAGTTTATCTGTAAACAATAACTTCCTTCTTAACCTCGTTATTTACGAGTACGTCTCTACACTTTCATTGAAAAAAACCGCAATCTTCAATTCAATTAAAAACACTCAATCAATAAACTTTATTCAATTGAACGCGAGTACATGTGAACTATCTCGCAATTATTCACAATTATAATGAATAATGAGACTTCGTTCGGCGAAAACAGAAATACGAGTACTCCCCGACAGTCTAATAATATCCTTTGGAAGAAAACCAGAGGTCCTCGCCCTTAATAAACCTTAGGCATACAGCGCTGCGATTGTAATAGCCCTTATTGTAAAGGAGATAAAGTTGATAGTGCAGCAGCATGGAAGTACGTTCGCAGATTCATTCAGACGACAATGGTGATATGTTATCTCATAGGTTACTTGTTTTATTGCAGATTCGTATGTCTTCTTTAGTTTTGCTACTAGGTTTTCTGGCACAACTTGAGAAATTATGAATATTTATGATAGTCGCGGAAATCAGAAGCCAGAAAGTCTAACCTTAGAAAACCAGTATTACTCAATAGTGTAAAATAAAATACCTATTTGGGAAAAAGCTAGGTACTGCGGTATTTTTTTACCCGACTGCGCGACGCAAAGGAGGGTAATGTGTTTATCAGTCTATGTATGTATGTATGTATGTATGTATTTATGTATGTATGTTTGTTTCTATGTGGCGTTCTAGAGACCAAATGCGTAGGCCGATTTTGATAATTCTTACGTCAATCGATTCGTCTTAACCTTGCGAGTGTCACTAAAGACATAACAGTAATCAAAATTCACCACAGCGACAACCAGACGCCATATTGTCAAAATGAAAAAAAAAAAGTTGATGAACTATGTCAAGTGGGATGTCGTTGAATAGGTATTTTAAAATCATCTTTAGGTTCCTTTTATCATTTTTCATTTTAAATAATAGTTTAGGATATATAACGATTTAAAGTTGCTTAACAAAGCAATCATTCTCGCTAATTCTTACTTATTGATTTAAGTTTTTATTTCAAGTATACGATATACAAACAAAAAAACAGTGAAAAATGGCCGATTTTTAGCGTCTTCAAAAAGTTTGTTTTCCTCAAAACCTATCATGTGGGGTATCAAAATGAAGGGCTCGAAAAGAAGATTACGAAAACATATATAAATACATTAAAAACTAAAAAGTGAAAAATAAAAATAGTAAATTAAAAATTAAAAAAACCCGACTGCCATAAAACAACTAAAAAGTTCAAAACAAGAGCACTTTTCAAGCAGTCTGATGCAGTTGGTGGCATAAAATCTAAGATTTAACACAAATAATTGCAACCAACTGCATCAGACTGCTTGAAAAGTGCTCTTGTTTTGAACTTTTTAGTTGTTTTATGGCAGTCGGGTTTTTTTTAATTTTTAATTTACTATTTTTATTTAATTTTTGTAGAAGGGTCAATTTTTGTAAGAGGTACCTAAGCCAATCAAAAAATAGGTACTTAGGTTCGACAAGAGTGACGCATCTATAGTGTGGCTGGCTTCTTGGCTTCAAAGTCTTGTAGTATAAACTATTTCATTCAAAATCTATTTCGATCTACCTTTCTATTAAGAACTTCATTATTTGAAAATAGCAAACTGCTGACTGTGGCATTTTTCAATGGTAAGCCGGTATAGGAATAGAGTTGTATGGAGCCTTCGCCAGCAGCGGTCACAGGATTAGTGTGTGACATCCTATAGGCTATAGCCATAGCCAGATAGAAGACTAGATGAGGTATCTAGTGGAAAGGTGAGAACCAGATATATTTTAAGTTCTAGTACTATGTCAGTCCTCTGGCCAACCGACTAGTGGACTCACAGAACAAAATTCTGTTCTGTGAGTGGACTGACTGCTGAGCGTGAGGTCCTGAGTTCGATTCCAGGATCGGGCAAAGTATTATTGGATTTTCCATTACGAAATTTTATGATAACTTGCAGTTTTAGAAAACAAAAATCATATGTATGCTTTGTCTGACATTCAAGGATATACAAAGGTTATGATAATTGATATTGATAGGACCTACAGAAAATATTCCAAATTACCTACTCAAGTCCCTAATTATTCTGTATATTTCCACGAACAAACACACGTATCAAACTTACATACACAGTGTACCTACCGCGTTGCGATTTACGTTGTAAATATTGTATTATTGATATTATTTACGATACCTACTCCCTTTATCTGGAGACATGCTCGCGCACAATGGTGGCGACAATGTTTATGTCGCATCACGAATGTAGCTCATTACTTACGTGTAAACTAGCTGTAGCACGTGAATTTGTTCGGTTTTTGATTTTCACAATTTAGAAATAATTTCACGAGTTCGAAAACTGTGAATGAACTAAACAATTTCATTGAATAAAAACATTATCGTGGCACGCTGTATTTCTGCACGAAATCGTATGTAAGAACATATAAAAAGATTTATAAAAAAAAATATAAAAAAAAATTTAAAAAATGGATACACGTATCTACGCAGGGAATTCGGCCAGTCTAGAAGACCACCGCTTCAGTTCGCGGTACACACGTGTTCCAGTAAAGAGTTTCTATAAATATAAATTCATAAAAACTCTAATTTTATAGGCATGAAAGCTTTAAAAAATATATCAGGGAAAGGAGTTAAATGATAAATGATATTTATTTTGTAAATAGGTTAAAAATAACACTTTTACACGTCAAAACATATTTTTAAGCTAGATGAGTTCGGTGTTTCCTATATGACTACCTTTGAGAAGAAACACCGAAACAAACTCAAAGGTTGATGTCTCTTTTAAAGTCCAGACAATTAAGATAAATTGTGTAAGAACCATGCAGGTTAGTCTGAAATGGCCTTTAGAGGAAAGAGCCATACAGATTTGAGTGGACCTGACCTGACTGTGCACGCATGTGCCGGGTATCGTGGTAGCTCAACCGAGACTTAGGGAGCTCAACGACCCGACGAACATTACCATCAGAGAGGACATTTGGGTAGGCCCCCTAAAGTACTCAAACTGTCAGACTGAACTTGAGATCTATAACAGTAACATAATAACCCACATAGTACTCACATTTACAATAATTATAATCAATATATTATCATTATTATCACATTCAATGTCATTTTGTATATAAATTGTTTCAAAAGGAAACATTCAATGTCAAAGTGTATATAGAAAAAAGTGTATAGAGTTAAAAAATAACTCGAACAAACAAGATCAAAGTTTCAGATATTTACATTTATTTTACAAAAAAACACCTTATAATTACAAAGAAACAGTACAAAATAATAGCCAATTACCAAATAAATACTAAAACCGTATAGTGAAGTCGGTGAAGGCGATCCTAGCGACGTACTCCCAGTTGGTGAGGTCACACTTCTCGATCTTGCAGCCAGGAGACCCCGTGGTGCTCAACCAGTCAATCCTGAAATCAAGAGAAATACACGGTGTAAAACTGACGCTGTTCCGCTATATGGGGGCTCTCGCATTTTGTCACCTTTCTCTCTCGCACAGATCCAAATTTTTAAGAATGTTAGGTAAATGAAAAGATGCATTTTCATAAAAAATGTGATCTGATAGCGAACTACAAAATACGTGCTGGCTTCGGCCCCACGCACGCCTCCCAAAGGTCCGGGAATTTTCAAAACATGCTGCAATAATTATGGATACTACGGGAAGTATAAAAAAATCTAAAAAAATTAAGGTTGTCTGTCTCTTTATGTATATTAAGCTACAGCTAGCTTTTGCCCGCGTGGAGGTCGGAAATCATCCCATGGAGACGGACTACCGGGGTAAAAGTATCCTCTCTCCGGCCGATAAAATATCTCTATGCAAAAGATCATGACGATCGGTTGTTCCGTTGTGTGACAGAAGGGCAAACCAACAAACACACTCGCATTTATAATATTAGAATGGAAGTAGGGATGCCTTCAAGTACGATGAAAAGAGAAATAAAAATGTTGTTGCCATCAATCTATCAATCCTATTTCTTCTCGCGGCTCTCTTTGGCACTGACCTGCATACACTGCAAAATGTACTCATCATTTAATTTTATATTTGACATTCACTAATTAGAACAATCCGGAATAAATACTACAACGTCTCCTCTCTCATTTGGATCTAATCCAAAATATTTAATTGATATTTGAAGTTATTAAACCTACTACCATTTAGTTGAGAAAACGGAAGTTTTGTATCAGAGCCAATTGAGTAATTTGTACGTCGAGTAGGGAAATTACTGTTATTATTAGAAAGACACGTCAAGTTCAAATTGAAAACTAAAAATAATACAAGATTGAATTGAAGATTAGGAGAGGGGATAAAGTCCCCTCTTCCAATCTTCAATTTTGACAGGTTTCAGGATCTTATCGAAGTATAAAATATCTCAAATAACCAATCCTGCTTGGGCTCGCACTTGATGTCACGATGAATGTTTATTTACAGTTTAAAAAATTTTAAGACTTGAATACTAACATGTGGTCCAGTTGTGCCTTGGTGCCTTGTATTTTGCCGACGATGGTTCCTTTCTTGGAGTTCTTCACCCAGCCGCCGACGCCCAGCTGTTCCGCTAGCTCTTTGCAGTATTTTGTGAAATAGCAACCTGTTGAACAGATAGATAATAAGTTTCGTAGCAAATTGACTTTACATACTAGCAAATTCACTATACTAACATGATTGATCGAAGATTTGTGTATAGGTAGTTGGAACGTCCTTTACTTCTTTTTAGGGTTCCGTACCAAAATGGTAAAAAAGGAACCCTTATGGTGCGACTTCGTCTGTCTGTCTGTCTGTCTGTCTGTCTGTTTGTCTGTCTGTCTGTCTGTCACACCTGATTATTTCAGCAACTACTTATGCTATCGACTTGAAATTTGGAACAGTTATAAAGAATGCTTGTTTAACTTTATTGCAAATGAAAAAAGTCCAAAAATATTTTTATTTTCATTGCAATAGGGGCCGGAGTGGGGGTCCAAAATTTTAAAGTGGGGTTACTAGGTCAAGTGACATATCATATGAAAGGGCTTGATTTGCACATTTCAAAATATATTTTTATTTTATTTTATGTTTCACAGTTTTCGACATATGATGAAAAATGCCCAAAAAAATACCATTCCCCCCCCCCTTATCTCCGAAGTTTACGGGGCGAAAAATCTGAAATAATTACAGTTGATAGGAATTGACCCAAATATGGTACCAAAAATAAAACGATGTTCCTAACTAGTACAGTTTTTTCAAAATCATCAAAATTCCTTCACAAACAAACTTAGTTATGCGGTCCGGATTTTTTCACTTTATACGTCCATAAACGATACGGGACCCTCGGTGCGCGAGTACGACTCGCACTTGGCCGGCTTTTTTTTTTTAATACGACGATGGTATTGGATAAACATGCATACGGCCCATGGTCAGCGGTTACCGTAGCCTATGAAACGTGGGCAACACCGAGTATTTTTTTTTTTTATAGGAGGCAACCGAGCAGACGGATCACGTGATGGTAAGTGATTACCACCGCCCATGGACACTCGCAACACCAGATGAGTCACAAGTGCGTTTAAAAAGCTCTTGCCTTGGGCATTGTTGAGCGCAGTTTTGCCCCCCCCCCCACCACAATAATGGATTTATCAACTGCGCCATCATGGGGGGAGCGGGGGGGTTGGGCCTCCGGTACCCTCACTCACTCGGCGAAACACGACGCAAGCGTCGTTTCACGCCGGATTTCTGTGAGGCCGTGGTATTACTCCGGTCGAGCCGGCCCATTCGTGCCGAAGCATGGCGCTCCCGCGGTAAGCATGGCTCTCCCACGGTAACACATGCGCGTTTCCGATCCCTTTAATATGAGGACTCGCTGTAACGACGGCTTAGCTGATCCCCGTTTTTAACAACAGCGCATCCTCAGGAGTTCTGGCGCCCTTGCTCACAACACAATACTATCGAATAGTATGGTTATTTGGCTGTGGTATCCTGTAAGGTGGAGATACTTCCCCAGTCGGGTTGCTCCAGATATGAGGCTAATTTGCTGCTGCACCCTGCCTCTCCAACTTTTTACCCTGAACCAGACGTAACCGAGGTACAAAATAAATTGAAATGGCAGTTAGTCTAAACTTCTAAAGGATGAAATAAGGCTGGAATACTAAAATACCGTACTTTTCTAAAGTGAGAGAATAAATAGAAAAAAAAACTTCAAAAACAGCTTGCAGAAAGAAATATTGCGAGCTAGCGCTGTCTTTTTCAAACAATAAATAAAAATAATTTGTAGACATAAACATAAATTATCTTAATAATCATTCTGTTTGTAAACAAAACGCTATAAAATTGTTCATGAGTATAATTTATTAGGCAATGAATTACTCGTACAAACACTAATCATTCTTGTGCCAATTTTCTTTTACGCGCTATTTAATAAACAGTCAGACCTACTAATTAATTATTTCAATATATTTTCAGTTATCACTTCATCTTACATGGAAGACATTATTTTGAGCAAGCACCAATTAAATATTGCTCTATATCATAGAATGTACGCACGGTCAGGGAGATACCTACTAGATAGGGACCCACGCTTTCACAATAATTAAGAGTAAGTTAAATTATCATAGAAAAATCTACTTGAAACCTTTACTAAAAATGTTATGTGATCTATTCGCTGGCTTTCTCTATAAAATAAAAAATAATGAATGGGGTCGGGAAAAGTGATGTTTGAAAACTTTATAAGAAACTAGCGACCCATCCCTGCTTCGCACGGGTCCAATCTATAGGTGTGGCGACATATCAAAACGTCGAGATTTCTATGCTATAGGTAATCTAAATTTAATATTAACGTAAGTATTATACATATACCTACACCTCCCGGAATAATTTATTCTCTAAATGGTGGTTAAATCCGTATTAAAATCCATTGTGGAGCTTAGAAAAATAAGCAGACAGACACAAAAAGCGACTATACAATTATTTATAGAAGAAAAAAGAACTGTTACATACGTACGTACATATAATACTGTTACATACTTACGATAATTAAATACGAGTATAATACAAATAACAAATAAAAAACTTTTTTAACAAAATATAACCGACTTCAAAAATCCACTACAAAGAATATAATAATTTTGGTTTCGGAAGTCGGTGGCTTTGGTTTTTGTTAGCTTTTTTTGCCACCGACTTCCGAAACCAAAATTATTATATTCTTTGTAGTGGATTTTTGAAGTCGGTTATTTTTTGTTAAAAAAGTTTTTTATTTTTCCCTTTTTAGTTCTTTATCCCGTGAACGTACGTTACGTTAGTGAAAACCCCATCCAAATCGATTCAGTAGTTTTTGAGAAAATCGCGCACATACAAACATACATACATACATACATACGGGATGAATACAGAACCTCCTTTTTTGAAGTCGGTTAAAAAGTATAGTACCTATTTATAATAGAAGGTGCTAGGTGTGATGATAGACATCTAGATGTTGATAACCACTTCGCATGTTTGTTGTGGCCGATTGCACGTCCAAATCGCTCATTGACATCGACCTACATGCAACGCTAATTATAACCAATTGACTGATTAGCTCTTACTATAGATCAGCTGTCGATGTACTCGTTTTTTTTATATCTATTATCAAATCAGAATAACTATGGTCAATGTAGTGGACGCTTGGGGTGTCCAGCAATGGACGTGTTTCGGCTCCAAGCATGATGATGGCCTGATTTACCACCTTCGGATAACTTATCTGACAGATTACACAAATGCTGTTCTAATTTATCTGGAAGATAGTGTAGCCGGACATTGTGAAACAGCGGCTCTTTGCTTTTAAAATTTATTGTGTTACTAGCTTCCGCCCGCGGCTTCGCCCGCGTTTTTGGGATAAAAAGTAGCCTATGTGTTATAGTTTCATCAAAATCCGTTCAGTAGTTTTCGCGTGAAAGAGTAACAAACATCCATACATGTATACATCCTCACAAACTTTCACGTTTATAATATTAGTAGGATAGGATGAAATGGAGTTTCTACAATAGTTAAGTCGACAAAGATAGGGTTTTGATCATTTTTATAGCAAATCGAATAAATAGGTACCCAATTATTACTTTCCTACATAAGCTTTTTATTTACATAACTAGCTGTGCCCGCGACTCCGTCCGCGTGGAAGTCGGAAAATACCATGGTCGTTATTTCATTAAAGAACAATGATATGTAGGTAATAGGTATGCTACTTCATCGTCATCCGCATAAAAATCGACAAACAATAATATTATGCAAACCCATGCAGCACACAGAATCGATCAGTACCAATCTTACCCTTAATGTTTCACCAATCGTATC
The DNA here is from genome assembly GCA_948465475.1 of Thalpophila matura. NCBI lineage: Eukaryota > Metazoa > Arthropoda > Insecta > Lepidoptera > Noctuidae > Thalpophila > Thalpophila matura. The sequence goes on from OX419182.1 coordinate 16,450,993, forward strand.
GACACATATCTGATATCATCTATCACCAATCACCACCACGCAATTAACCTATCACTAACCTATTACCAATACAAATACATAATGTGGACCCGGCATAATACATGTTAGCAAAGTTACTCTTTTTGTAATAACTTTTGATAGAATGGACCGATTTTAATGAAATAAAGACTAAATGTTACCTCAAGATACTGCCTATACATTTCTTTCTACTTCCTCATAATCAATTCAGTAGTATTGATTTGATGCGTGTTCAAACACACAGACAAACAGACAGACAAACCGACAGACAAACAGACAGACAAACAGACAGACATTAATTCTAAAAATGATAGAAATTTACTATATTACTTATTCTTAGTCCCCCATATTATTTTTATGCAAATATATGCAATGTACAGACACGTGGAATTTACATTCTTATTATAAGTATAGATATATATATACAGTTCTATTTACAAAAAAAAACCTTATAAGTAATAATAACAAATAAACTAAAGAGCATCAAAAAATTCCTCCGCATCGCTGTCAACTGGTAGCGTGCCCAAAAGACTGGCGGCATTGCCACGTTGTATGGCAATGCTTAATCTTTGCCCAAAGTAAAAGCCAGCCTTTTGGTCACGGGAAGTGTCAACCAATCTTTTGGCGATATCTTTAAAAATGAGATGAGCACTCGGACCCCACGGCCCTAGGGTTTCAACCCCAAACGGCTCGAAAATATAATTACCGATGAGGTTATTATATTTCAACTTCAGGTGTTGTGAATAACTTAATAAATCTATATAATATTATTACTAGCCATCATGGGTTCGTTATTATTTTATTTATATTTATTAAATCAACGATTTATAACTATCTTTAAATTATGTTTTAAAGAAAATAGAATATAGGCAATTTAGAGGTTGATAAAACTTCTGCGTGACGCAAATGTATGTTTTTTAATATAATTGAGTGGCAAACAAGCAAGCAGCCCACCTGATGGAAAGTGGACATCTGCAGTACCAGAGGCATCGTGATCGCATGCGTTGTCCACCCTAGAGACAAAGTGGAAATGTCTCACGTGCCTCACACATACCCTTCAAACCGGAACACAGCAATAAAATATTCCACTAGAAATAATATGCAATAGCACCATCTATGAGCAAGTTGCCTACTTCTTCTAGTGGCGCCATCTATGAGCAGATGCCTCCACCCGTTAAGGGCCCTGCCTCAGACAGACGGACAACAAAGTGACATCCTATAAGGGTTCCGGTTTTTATTTTGAGATACGGAACCCTAAAAAAAATTGTTCATACTGTTTTGTGGACATGGATTGAATTGCAAAGAGCTCTACTCGTACTACGCACTACCCACGCAGGTATTTCTTAAAACATTCATGTTCTGTGATCACACTAACCTTGAACCTGTCCATACACCTCAAATTCCACTGCAGCCAACACATTGGGATCATCAGCACCCATCACAGATTCTGATAAAATAAAATATATTCACCAATTTTTTTTAGCTGTAAAAAATATTCACACACTGCACTGTAAAAAACAAGACTTCTTTTCACCGTATATATCGCGCCCAAACTATCGAAATCCGCCCGCCCAAGTGCCAATAGATCGCCAGCCGCCCTAGTTATCTATATTTATTTATATGCAGATTCAAGTGTGCGTATAATTTATGATGATTGTACAATTTACTAAGGTTTTATGAAATAATTGTAAACAAAGATTATTTTAGACAAGGTTTGATGGTTGACAGAATTGAAATACGAGTAATTATTAATGTAATTATGGCTTCAAAATTTCATGGCTTTTTATTTCTACCGGTGCTCGTGACTCCGTTGGCATCGAAGTCAGAAAACAACATAAAATGTGGTTACTTTTCTTGTTTAAATATCATTGCTTTCTTCATAAAAACTTTTTACTCCTTTAAGGGCGGAATTGAACGGACTAAAAAGTATAAAATATTTTTTAATGAAATTAAACATGTGGGGCGCATCTTACTAAGTATTATTAATAATATAAAATTATTAATAAAATAAATAAGGGCATGCGCCCCACGTTTTTCATTTCATTAGAAATATTTTGTACTCTTTAGTGCGATTTAAAAACGTATTTCTTTACGAATGGTAGGTAGGTACCTACCTATTTTTATACAGAATAGTTAAAATATTTTAGGAGAACATTTTTATTGCATTATGTTTATAATAACCGTACCTAGTAGATGCTACAACTAATGTTTAAAAATAATGCACAAAATTCGACTAAATATTTTTCAACGCTCCATACGAATCGACTCGATCAGTCGATGCCATTTGTATGGAGAATCGGAAAAAAATTTCCAATATTTTTTTTGTTTTAACCTACCAAATGTTGCTCTGAATAAGAGGCCAAATAACTCCCATTTAAAATATGACCACGCATCTCTGATACACAAATATGTAGATTAGAAAAATAAACCATATCACGTGAAATTATTTATTTAATAAGTACTTAGTTAGCAATTAATGTAGCAGACTGCAGACGCAATTCCCTATCTTTCTAGGATCGGATCTTTCAAAAATGTAGCAGCGAAAAGCCATCATTGAATTACCAGTGGCGTATAAAACGGTCCGTCAAGAAGGAAGCTCCCCCCCTCAGGGCCAGGACATGGAGTGGACGGTTCCGCAGGCAATTACAAATTATATGATTGCCCATTGATTGCACTAACAATTTCCTAATAAACTGCGCCAGTGACGTTCACAGAATATGGGTGAAGGATTTAGTTTTGAAATGCGAGTGGCATAACTGATTTGACGATGTTATAGGTAGTACGAGCCTTAGAATAGTTAGAATTGGTATGGTTTGAGTAATGTTGGTTTTGTAAGAAGCTATAATACTTATAATGTAAGTAATTATTACTAATTAGATGGTAAAATAGCAGTATTTTGACTAACCTCGACGTTTCGATCATGCATTAACCGTGGTCACGAGCAGACTGAAGTAGGTATGTAGGTAGGTAGTAGGTAGGTAGGTACCGTACCTACCCACGGGTACATACATGGGTGTCATCGTCTTTAGCGGTGAATGCTGAAAGTTTAGAAACTACTTTCATGATTTTCGGATTCGAAAAATATGATCTATTTTATAATTTTATAATTAATGGTCTATTTTTTTTTTATTTGTTAATAGGCTTGCGTTTGACCTCAGGACAGTTTGACATCAGGCGAGATGGCATCTCGCCTGATGTTAAGCGATGATGCGGTCTACGATGGAGCACGCTTGCCTAGAAGAAACCGATTCACTCGTGACTTGAAGACACCAAGATTGTAACTATCACGCTACAACCCTTAGGAGCCGAGCAACGGGGGTGAAACCGCGCCGCACAGCTGGTTGGTAAGTAGCTATTTGCATATAGGTTGATGTCACCGAAATCTAAACACGGTACCTATTTATTTAGATTTCCGTGGTCGATGTCAATGAGCGTTTTGGACTTGAAATCGGCCACAACAAACATGCGAAATGGCTCTCAACATAGATGACTCATCACCTCGTATCATCACATCATCAAGCCTGTATTCCCCGAAGGGTACGGCAGATATGTATACCTACCTAGTATCAGATAACTTTAAGCCGAGCTTATTGCCAGTAACCAGGACCAAACCCGGAACCAAAATCCAGACTCCGAGCTGCCTTTTCCAGACCGCGGATCGAACCCAGGACATCAAGCTGAGTAGTCGCACTTGCGATCACTAGACCAACGAGACACCTCATAGCAGTAGGTGAACCATCCATAACGCAAAATAAAACAATAATTTCCTACATTTTTGTCAAGTTGACTCTACGCAGATTTGTCCGATTCATGAACTAGTTCCTCTGGACATACAACATATTCTATAGGATAATTATTGTGAGTGAAAGTTGCTCATGTCTTGTTTGAAACAAAGTAGTACAGCTAGGGTACCTACCTACTTAAAAGATTTAACTTTAAAAAATTTCTTAGTTATTTGTAAACAGTAACATTTAAAATGTAAAATGGTGGCCCACCAGCCTCGCGAACAAGGTCCAAGCTACCGGTGATCAAGGCTCTAGACTCTAGAGCAATGGTTTCCAAAGTTGACTGGACCGCGACCCACCTCACAAAAGCTTCCATATTCGGGACTCTGTCTGCTGCTCTGGCTGTCATGGAAAAAAAAGGGTCACAACTGGATGAATGATCCTGACTATTCAAACAAACAACAACAAGGGGTGCTATTTTCATGAGAACCTGGATGTATTTGTTTCCTGTTTTTTGTCATTAGGTAGATAGGTAGATAGCTAAAGCTAACGCGAATCACACACTGCCCCGCGCTACGCTGCGGGGTGCGTGGCGACGGAACAAAAATCCCGCGCGTGAATGCGTTTTCAGTGTGTTGCACCATGCGTGATTTCTATACGAATACAGGTACTTGCAAACAACGGAACATCACGAAAGAAGAAAGAAAGAAAGAAGAAAGAAAAAGACTACTACAATTAATTTAGTTACATTAAAAAAATATATATATTTTACATTTTACAATTCGATTATGTTAACACATAATTGAAATAAGTGATAATTACATCCTGTTAGCCTAGCTCGGTCAGTCGATGTATCGTCCTATTTTTCAAGGCCCACCAAATATTCGCTCGCTACCCACCAGTGGGTCAATCATCCCGGGATTTTTGTTTTAGAGCTACCACGAATTACGATGATGATTTTCAACTTCAAAGCAAACTAGCTCCTATCATAACTCTATTATATTTTTTAACATAAATCGCAAAACAGTAACTTTGCTATAGATTTTTCTGAAGGCGTTTCAATACAACCCAAATGTTCTGTGAGAAAAACTTTCTCATTCAAAAATATATAGGTATTTATTATTTACTGCTATGTAGTAAAGCATTTATATTAAAGTGGGTTCATCCGTAATGTAAAAATGTGATAATTCGCTATAAAATTATAACGTTGACGTGAATCCGAACGCCGCAGCTGTCAGCTGACGGATCGAAACCTACAACTTTATTAATACGGCATAATTCAACCATAAATACACCGCATAGAGTATATTTTGCTTAAAATAGTTAATAACATAAAATTGTATTTATATAAACGTGCAAATTGTGTCATTGTGATCAATTGATCATTCGCGAAGTTTGTAAAATTGCTATTCGCTAGTTTGTACAATAAAAATCAGTAAATTCCGTGTGTAGTTCGGAAATCAACGCGCGGTCTGTAGTATCGAGATACTCGTGAACGAGTTCCTTGAAATAACTTGACTGATTTACATTCTGTTCTTCGTTAGGTCCAGTGTTAATTTGCTAAGACAAAAATACAATTTTTGTGCTAGAATCATAAATAAAATGTCTGTCTGTGACAGCGGTGATGTGATATTAGATGCAGCGGTGAATAACTGGCTGAAGCAGGACAAGGTATGTGATGGAATATTTCATGAATGCTATGAAAATGTCAGGATCGTTGGACGGCCTTGACTTTCCACCTATAACCTCAGTAAGACTGATATTGTGCAGGTCATGTAACTTACGGCCGGTTTTACCATCTTTAGATGAGTACCTATGGTTTATCTTATTTGCCAGTTTTGTCAAATTCAGTCATTTTTTTTTTATTTATCTAAGTATCTATGAATAATGCCAATCCGACTGGAACAAGTTCTTACCATGGTATGCTATCTTAGAACAAATGTAGTGGTCTTCTAAAAAAAAACGTTTGTCGGTTGTTAACGAGATGGCGCTATTCTAAATTATTACTATGAACTATGCTTTTTTAAAAGACATGACTTTGGAATCAAGTCTTTTTGCTCCAGATAAATAAATTTGATCAGTGCTGCCATATTAAAATGAATATGGTAGGGTAGTAGAATAATAAACTAGTGTTTATATACAAAAACTGAAGCTTGCGCTATCATTAAATTATTGTTTCAGTTTATTTTAGGTTTAAAACTCAGTTTTTTTATGTTTATATGCTATATGAATATTGTTATAAAGAAAACAATTTTGCCATTTTTTGGCTTGGTACGTTAGTTCAATTTTCACTAGCAACATTGAGTTGTGATGCGCGCGCAGGTCTTAAGTACCATATAGAGATGGCGGTTCTTTCCGAAAAAGATCGATTATTAAATGACCTAATGAATCGATTCACAAAAAATCGAGGTCTATGTATAAGATCGATTTCCGAAAAATCGATCTTTTTTTCAAATTTTCGTTTATAATGTGATATAAATCTATTTCATTAAAAACAAGATACATATATTATTATAATTTAACGATCTCTTATCAGTAAAATCAGGTAATTCGATAATAAAAAATATTTTTATTACCATATCAAACTAACAGATCAAGTATAAAACAAGACATTTATTTTCTACATTAAGTTTTACAAAGTTAAGAAAATGATGAATGATGGTTTACAAAGTTAATAGTCAAAGATTAAGTCAAACACTACAAACGTAACGTTTTTTATTCAAGAGACGCGAAGGAATCTAAACATACAGCCATCTCGCGTTTTTGAATAATTCATTCTTTAACCGGCAGCACTTTTATAATACGAGTACATTCAATTAATTGTAAATGGTAAAAAAAAAAAAAAATGAACGTCGATTTTCAAGGGTGAAAAATCGATTCACCGAATCGATTCAATATTACATATCGATTTAAAAAATCGATCTTATTGGCTCCAAAAATCGATTATTCGATTAATCGATTTCAGATCGCATCCCTAGTACCATATTGTTTTGAATTTTTCACTCACTGGAAATCTGCGAACTTTACTTGTTTTTATCTGTTTTGAACAAGTAGAATTTGCTTAAAGTGTGTAATTTGAAAGTGCTTCATAATCTCGTTGAGAAGAGCAATAGTTCGTCTGAGTTAGTGTCATGTTTCTATAAATATACACTGTTTTGGTGAGATATAGGACTCCAGTTTTGTTTGAGATAAAACTCCAGTTTTGTTTGAGATAAGACTCCAATTTTGCTTGAGATAAGACTCCAAAGTGTTTTGTGTTGTGTTGTTGTGACTTAAAAACTTGAAATACCTACCTAAAACTTGAAATACCTGTGAAATTAAAAACTATAAATACCTAGCTATATAGAGGTATGTTATACCTAGCTATACCTATATAGTTATAGCTAGGTATGTTGTACCATTGAAATTATTTGTCGGTTGAGAACTAGATGGAGCCACTTTAACGGTACCAAAAAAAACGCCGAGTTAGCAGTCTATTTCCTATATACATATTAGTCTATGGTTCTTACAACTCCCTACCTGTAAAATAAAATGATTATCACGAATAATAAGATAATTATTTTACTCAATAAATATATTGAGCAATCATTGCATTGAATTACTCAACATCACAAAGTATTTTATCATTATTATTGTCAATTTATGTAAGTAAAGGTGAACACAAATGTATGGAACAGCTGATTTATTTTTCGCCATTTCAGGGTTGGTCCCTAAAAGTTGCTCATGATACCTAATTAGTTTAATGGTCCCTTTGAGGTTTGTTGCTTACTCTCAAACACAGTGGTTTCCATCATTTGTGGACCAGGAACCACTAGGACTTTTCATTCGGTGTAGGAACCCCAAAGGTCAAAAAAAATAGTTATTGTGAAACAATGTTTTGTGGACCTTAAGTGGTCCGCAGATCACTTTTTGGGAGCCACTGCTCTAACACATTGTGTAATGGGAATCCCCCTTTATACAATGCATTACAAATCTAGTGTCATAAACTCATAAGTTATAGCCTAACAACAGCTTGAAACATAGTCCACCCATGATAATGATTTTAGTGGAGAGCTAAAACTAAACAAATATTGTGTAGCTGTGTACATAATAATTTGTTTAGTTTGTGGGTTGGCGAATATGATACAATGGTGCCGATTCTGTTGTTTACGAACTTAACTAATTTAGTCTCATTATGTCTCTTTCCAATAAGAGACATGAGAAAGGGATAGATTAAATTTAATCCTGTCAAATCAGTCCACTTGAACAGTTTTGATGTCAATTTAGTCATAATCGCAAAAGGTCACGACTATTTTCCGTAAATGACAAGGGCGTAGACTAATATGACAGTTCTAAATATTTTCTGTCTTTTTTCAATGATATTTGTAAGAAAGAGATATAGTGTGATTAAAATTTGTTTAGTGCGATATTCAACAGAATCAGCACCAATACCTACTAAAAAGTACTAACTAACATAATACATTAACTCCAATTACCATTATTTAAAGGTCAGGACTATAGTTGTTGAGCTATAGTACCATGACACTAGCTTCGTAATGTAATTCTCGCTTTAAGGATAATTTTGGTTGCCTTGCATTAGATATAGGTTGGTTGCAGAAAGATAATTAAATTTTAAAGGAGGCATTAACCATACAATTTTTATTGTTAAAGTCTCCATTAAAACTTAATGACCTTTTCTGCAACTCCTCTATAATCTATGTGTGTATTGCACTATTACATGTATTAATGTATTGCTGTCTTATCTTGGCTTTTCATGAATGTTCTCTCATATCTGTGTAATATTTATCCTTTGCCAGCTTTACAACTGATTAGTTACTTATCTTTTTATTTATTTACTCAAAATATGTCATGTTTCCATTTGTTTCTATTAGTCCGAGCCAGATAACATACCTTAATTAATCTTCTCCAGACATAACAAACTCATTGTACAAAAAACATTGAATAATAATATAGAATGTTTTCATGAATTTTAAACATGTCAGAGGCATGTTAGGCTTATAACCACTGAGCTACCGTATCACCGTAGCTCACTGGTAAAGTGTTACCACGGTATGGCAGAGGCTGGGTTCAAGTCCCGCCCATGTCATATTAATTAATAACATTAAGATTAAATCACTGAATTTGAAAATATTAATCTATACTACTAATATAAAGCTGAAGAGTTTGTTTGAACACGCTAATCTCTGGAACTACCAGTCGGATTCCAAAAATTATTTTTGTATATTATAGCCAGATTCATGAGGAATAGTATAGGCTATTTAACATCACGCTACGATCCTTAGGAACCGAGCAGCGGGGGTGAAACCACGAGGAACTGCTAGTCTGATACAAAAGCGTAAAACATCAGATTTGATCATCTATGACCATCCAAAAAAGGCCATTAACACTAAATATTTTCTGCAGAACCCAGCAACTCGCAATGAGGTACTTGAAGATATCTCAAACGCGCAATGGGACAAGTTGCGCGGCTGCATGCTGCAGCGGCTCAAATTCGGCACGGCGGGGCTGCGCTGGCGCATGGGGGCGGGCTACAAGGCCATGAACGACGTTGTTGTATTGCAGACTGCACAGGTTTGTTTGTTCTTTTATTTATAATTTTTAGCAGGTAATATTGAAGAATATACTTAGGTACAGGTTAAGTTTTTAAAATGAAACAGGTGTTCAACATTGCTTACTTTGAATTTACAATTTATCAGATTAGGTCCTTTTTTTCCAACATGATTATTTTAGATTTCTGGCCAAAAATGTGTATTTTTTTTCAAATAATACCTTTTTCATGACTCGTATGACGATTCTTTAATACTTTGAGTTACGGTTTCGCCATGAAGTCACTCTGAAAATCTCATAAACTCACCTTGTATAATAGGTACTGGCGTGAGTCGTGAGCACAGATCGCGCATGTACATTTTCGGCCCAATAGACAATAGACAGTTGACAATACGTAATAGAGAATAGTCCAATAGACGACGAGCATCGACTGACGAGCCAATGACGTGCAGCTCGGCGCCTCGCCTTTAGTTAAGACAGACATGGCAGTTTATCTTTCTAAGGTAGGTATTGTAGGTAATCATAATGACTACTAATCGTTGGCTAATCCGACCTTATGGCAGCGTGACTGATAATGAAACAGGCGCCATATCAATACGTGCCTTATCGTCTTGTCTGCGAACTCTTCGGTATCACAGGAAAAGATGCTAATTATTAAGTATGCGCCAGATATGTGAACAAAATCTGAAAATACATTAACAATTTGCCTTCCACTGTCGATTTTTTAGCGCACATCAAAGCGTTAAAAGTTCAGAAAACCAACAATGGATGGCAAAGTCCAAATGTGATTTGCTCACATGTCTCACGATAACACTACCCCGATCATGAGTTTTTTGACGTATAAGTAGTATCGTTAACGTAAGCATAAACTTAAAATACAGCAGTCCTGGAACATTTTGATAAAATTTTATACAATTTGCACATTTTAAAAAATACAGAGAAATTATATATATAAATTAAATACTTAATGTATTTAATTTATATAAATATTGTGTAACAAACATATAATAGGTCTTTACCTATGAAATTGCCGTTTTGTATGAAACAATTTAAACGAATTTTTTTCATGTATTTTTTATTTGTATTAATCGAAGTAATCACCCATGCAATCAATGCATCTTTGCCAATGCAGTGGCAGTTTATTAATGCCCTTCTTAAAGAAATCAGCTGGACGGGAGGCAACAAATTCTTCAAAGGCATTTTGTACTGCCTTTCGGGTATTGAATTTTTTTCCCGCCAAGAAGTTATCCAAATTCTGGAAAAAGTAGTAGTCTGTAGGCGCAAGGTCTGGTGAGTAGGACGGTTGACGGAGAGCTTCCAACCCCAGTTCTTGCAACTTGGAGACCGTCTGCTGTGCAGTATCAGGTCGCGCGTTGTCGTGCAGGAGCAGTGGAGACGAGCGATTGACCAATGCTGGTTGGAGATGTGCCAGCTTCTTCATCATTGTGTTCAGTTCTTCACAGTACACATCTGCAGTAATGCTCACCCCGTTTGGTAAGAAGCTGTGATGAATCACACCGGCGCTAGACCACCAAACATTGACCATCACTTTTCTAGGGGTAAGTTTTCGTTTAGGGCATTGTTTAGGTGCTGAACCAGGATCCAACCAACTTGCTGAGCGCTTGCGGTTATCAAACAGAATCCATTTTTCATCGCAGGTAACAATGCAGTTCAAAATTCCTTCATTTGTGTGTCTGTTGAGCAGTGCAAGGCACGTCTCGACGCGTACTTCGCGCTGGCGATCATTGAGTTCGTGGGGCACCCATTTGTCAAGCTTTTTTACCTTGCCAATTTGACGCAAATGGACCAATATTGTTTTGACGCTAACGTCGAAAGCTGCTGCTAATTCAGCCATAGATTGTGTATCATCAGCTTCCACAATCACCTTTAATTCGTCATTGTCGACCAAAGTCTTCGGACGACCGCGAGGTTCATTTTTCAGGTCGAAATTTCCAGAACGGAAGCGAGCAAACCAATAACAGGTGGTGCGTTGGTTTGTAGTGGTAGCTCCGTAAACGTCGTTGATGTTGCGTGCCGCTTGTGCCGCGTTGCTGCCACGACGGTACTCGTATTCCATAATTACTCGAATTTTTAACGTATCCATGATGACGAAAAAGATTGAAATGCGATGAAAATGTAACACTAATCAATAAACAAATGACGACTTATGGAAAAAAAAAACCATGTTTTTAAAATAAAATTAATTTGAAATTAGAATTCTTAGCCAAACAAAAATTATTTTGATTTGAAATGGCCAGTACTGCAGAACGGCAATTTCATAGGTAAAGACCTAATATTTTCAATTCAAAATATGCTTACGTTAACGATAGGTATTACACGTAAAAAAAAAACTCATGATCGGGGTACAGATCAAGTCAAAAATGTATTGATAGTCAAAAGAGCTTGTGGACACAGGCTTTTCCGAGTCCCTCGATACTCGAGTCTTGTATTGTCGCATCCAGTTTGAGTCTATAGCTTCTGTCAGTAGCGGATCCAGAAATTATGAGAGGACGGGGGGCGAGTTGGGGACTGACGGCATAGTCTAAAGAGCCTGTGGAAATCAAAAGTGAAACCTGAAATCCGTTTGCACTGGTGACGGAGTCATCCTTCTTTCTTAATCCAGTAATGGAAGATTGCCAGTACTGAATAAAGAAAGAAGACTCCGTCACACACTTAAGATCTAGGCCCCCTCTGGATCAGGAGATCCAGAGGGGGCGTATGAGACGAATGAGACGAATCTTTGAAGACGGAAGTCAGTAGGAACTGACTTCCGTCTTCAGAGATTCCGTCTCAAGCTGGGGGCACCCGGCCGTCTGGCGGTCTTAGATGTGTTCTGCCGGTTCGTTCACTAGTCTGTTTTGAAGCCACTTGATGTGTAATAAATTAGCTAAATATAAACTACCATCAATACCGGTGCTGTTTATAATTATTATACCCAAGCAATAAACGTGGGCAATAGGTATAAATAGAGTTTGTTGATCGCTACAGGAGGTTTTTCGTTTGATAACTTTATCAGTAAATGGTAAGTTGGCTTTGCACTTGACCTTCCGTAGAGATAAGTCTAAGTGACGATCAGGGAATCATTGTATTGGTGAATGTTTTCCTAAATGATTAACAAACGTAACAGTTTTATTAGATGACGATCAGGGAATCATTGTATTGGTGAATGTTTTCCTAAATGACTAAAAACGTAACTGTTTTATTAGGCTATCGCATATTATTTGCTATCGTTTTCAATATTGACATCGTATATTTGAGCATAGCGATGAAGATAAATGTGCGCATTTTAATAGAAGTCGAACGAAGGCCAAAACAAATAAATAGCGTCCAAGACATTTTCCATACAAAATTGTCTATACTCTATATTCTTAATTTTAATACCCGCTTCAATTTGAAAATAAATATCTCAATTCGCTCAGCTACGCTGCCATCAACCTTTGACAATACCTACTTGGTCTTCTGATTTCTTTTGCATATCGTATATCTTCTTTCTTTGGCGCTACAAGCTACAACCATTTGTGGGTCTTGGCCTCCTCAACGGTCTTCTTCCATTTCGCTCTGACTGTGACCTCCGTTCGTCAAGATGTTTTCCTGCCTATGCTCCTCAAATCCTCGACACAATCCTTCCAACGCTTCCTGGGTCTTCCTCAGGGTCTTTTGTGTTGCGGAGTCCATTTGGATATGATTTTAACAGCTCTGGTGTCACTCATTCTTTCCAGGTGAGCTGCCCAACTAAGCCTTTGTGACTTGCAGGACCTGATAATCTTTTCCCTGTAAGTCAGGTTTTCTATTTCGTGGTTCCTCCTTATCCGGCACGATACATGTCGTCGTCTTCTCGCACTGGTTCATCGTATATGCTGAAGGTTTATTCAAAAGGAAAATTAGATCGATTTTCCTTTTTTCAATGTCTAGAAAACAAGAGGATATCAAAAAGGAGACAACGTGGTTAGAACTTTTTGTTCAGGACTAATATAAGTATCTGCTAGTTGATCATCCCTAAAGCCTGATCAAATCGTCTCTTGTTTGACAAATCTGAACACTGAAGTATGACCAATTTTGAACAAGACTACACTTACCGAGTAAGTGAGGAGATTTAAGTTAATGTTTTCTTTTCTTTTCAGGGTCTATGCTCATATTTAAAGAAGGTCTGCAACCAAAGTCAGATGCAGAATGGAGTGGTGATCGGCTACGATGGCAGATATAACAGTAAAAGGTCAGTTTACTATCTACTAGATTTGCCCGCGATTACGTCCGTGTGAGCCATAAGACCTGTGCATTTTTTGGGAGAAAAAGTAGCATTAGCACTCAGGTTCACTCATAGTTGGTTTATGCCCGGGAATAAAAGTAAATTCGTCTTTTTTCGCATTTTGTAGTAAGTAGGTATGCATGAGTTTTAACATCGACACTAACGGCAAATTGATTGATATTAATTGTAGGTGCCTACTTAATTATTTTGACATTTTTAATTGTATTAATTGTTATATTGCTAAACTTTCACATGACACTTCGTGGTAAATTAAAAGAATCATTGTAAACCGCCCGACACCAATATCTACTCATAAATAAGTGGAATAATTTTATTTCATTTCATCGAGTGCTTGATAGGATCGATACAACATTTATCGATTACCTACCTAATAATAGGTGATTTTGTTGTGCTATCATTATGACGAATATGTCAAGCATTAGCAACATAGATATCAAGCAGGAGCATCATAATCTTCTGCTAGATGACGTCACACTATATCGGTCAGTGACCAATCAGCACAACGACCCACGTCGGCGTCGCACGCACCTCCAACGTGTGGAAGTCGCAAATTTTATCAACTAGGAGTTATCGTGATGTCACAGCCGCGGGTCATTTACAAACAAATATTTGTTTGGAAGTTTTATATAATTAATATTTGTTTTATATGTGAAATATTAGCTATTTCCCACAACTTTTCATTTAATCAAGATGTTGGATTCCTAGCTAGGAAAATTGATTTATCAAAAATCTAATGATATCGTTTTAGTTTTCATCAGAACGGCCCCAAAACTCTTGAGTATTTTTCGCTATTTCTTATACCTACTTTCAGATTTGGCCATCCACGGCCCACCTGAAAAATTTACCTGTATAATATGCATGTCGCAGGTTTTTCATACAATTAGGTTTTTGATCAAAAACCCAAACTAGTTCAGGTTTTTGATCAAAAATCTGGATTTTTATAGGTTTATGATGAAATTGAGTTTAAAATGTGTCATCTTCCGGTTTTTCATCAAAAACTTAATTTTATGAAAAACCTGCGATATGCACACCTCTGCCTACCCTTATAGAGAATACTGGCGTGATATTGTGTCATGTAAGGTACAGTCAGGGAAAGGGATCCTTTAGCAGGTGCACTGTCATTAATATTTGGTAGTATATTCAAACTTCGAAGCAATTCGGATTCGGATTGCTTCGAAGTTTAACTGTACCTGTACCTGCTAAAAGATCCCTTTCCCTGACCGTACATGAATAGATGTTCGTTAGGAACTTCAGTAAAATGTGACACCACATTATTATCTTCTCCAGTAAATATATTCTTGTAAAAGAACAGTAATGACACAATCATGACTCGCTTTATGTTTTTGCTCATCTCCACAATCAACGGTTTACATAAATATGTACCTAATGTGTGAAGATCTATGTCACATGGTAGATTCTGTTCAATCATAATAAATAATGTTTTACAAATTAGACCAAAACACAATAGATATTTTTTGTTTTAGTAAATTTTTTTGCAAAATGTTAGTGGGAAGGGAAAGGGGGTCAGGGAGAAGGGCAATGGTCGGCGTGAGTCCCGCGAACTCATAAGTCTGTCTGCAATGTTAAAATTAGCCTAACACAAAGGGCTTGACGGGGGCTTCGTTCACTCGCTTTGCTCGCTCGCTGAACTGTTATTGTGCTTTTTCCATACCTATTTAATTTAGTCTTATTTTTGTTCGCACAAACTTCGCGTCCAGTCAACTTGGATTGCGTGTTATGCATGATCTCATTATCACACGTATCAATCAATACATAGTAACAACTTCATTTGACGCATACAATACAGCAGATAATACAACACTGTTCCTTTCATATCGTGGCACCTAGTTGGTATTCCAATGTCAGTCATTGTACAAATTCTTGGTACTCGAGTTCCCCAGTCACGATATTGTTGGCTGACTGGTTTTTATGACCAGCGATCGATTACCAGACGAGCGGGCTAATTGGGTAACACACTCCCATTGACAATCAATCAATAGACAACTATAGTGTGATTCTAGGGCAGGTGGATAGCTGTAGGATAAACAGACAATGACATGTTAGCGTCCACAAAAAACAATAAGTATCGGTCTCTATAACACTTTCTATCGTTTACGCTTCGTACCGCGATTCATAATAATTGTGGTTCTACTGCTTTTTTCCTAAACAAGATCAAGTACTTTATTTATGTCTTTTATTTTTTCACAAAATTAGACAGACGGTGAAACAGAGTTCTAAAAATAAAACTGGGTAAATGGCAAAATCCCTACGCTAGGTATGCTCAAAGGTCATTGTTCGTTTTTCCTCGTCCCGTAGAAACAGACTTTAGATCAACATAATGTAGACCTATATTATTGAATTGAAAGCTATTGTCATCGAGAAGGTGTTATGCAATTAGCGTGCTGACGTATTCCACCGGTATAGACACGCTGGACCGGCTGACCACAGTATTGGACTGACTACCGTAGGGACCCTATTTTCGTAGGTTCTAATGTGGGTTCCATCATTCCAGGGCCTTCCAGGGTGTCATAATGACATCATAACTGTTAAAACCTAAGTCAAAACCTTTGGTCATTGGCTTAGAGTAAGACTGTCTCTTTGGTCATTGGTCAAAACGATGTCATTAAGAGACACTTCTGACACGATTATGACAATTGCAATAGCAGACTTGGGGCCCTGGTTTTATTCGATTGGCAACAGTATACGGTGAATTTTCGTAGATTTTTGGAGCCTATGGGACTAGTCCTGAAATCGTGAAAAAAAATATGCTTTTTTCTAAGAAACGGCTGACTTTTTCCACAATTATAGCCCCATTTCGGCTCCGAAATTAACAAAAATTCACTGTGTATACCTTCAAAATTGCTGTGGGCGTTTACAAATGTTCGCAGGCAGTGAGGTGAAGCTGCTTCAAAAAAACCGGACAAGTGCGAGTATGCCTCGCGCCAAACGGGTTCCGAAATATGATCATAGATGGCGCTACTGCATACCTACTTCCATTCCAATGGCGCCATCCATGAGCAGATGGCTCCACTTATGGTCCGGTGACTAACGGCGGACAACAAAGTAAGGGTTCCGTTTTTCCTTTTGAGGTACGGAACCCAAAAAATGATAAATCCCGAAGATCAAAGAAGGTCAAATTACAAGATAGAATTCGACGTCCATCTACAGCCTAGCGCTAACAAAATAATTATGCCAATGGAAGCTTAGAATTCATCAATTGAATCCAGCTTCAACTGAATAACTGATTCTAGCTAGGTACAGTTAAGACCAATTGTATGCGTCTTCGATTCAATTCGATTGGTCTCGATTAATTTGCATGTGACGTGTTACTAGGCCGCTTTGTTTAGTCCAGAGCGCCTAGTAGGAGTTTTTCTTACACAATCGATCGGCAAACTAGAAATTCAAAAAGAGCACATCAAAATCTATATCTCCAAATTCCCGGAATACTTTCCAGGTACTTAACCTCTTTTTTCAGCACCAAATGACTGCACTACTTGGTCGCAGTCCATAATTATGTTTGACAGGCCTGGTTTAGTTTCAAGAATTTGCGTAGATTTATTTTTAGGGCTAGGCTATTTTCGGAACCGTCTAAAAAAATATGTCGTTATTCCGTAGACGTAAAATCTGCAATTGCGCAATACCTACTCGCAATCGGAAACTTTTCGACTGCCAGAAGCACAAAAAAGCGCCATCGGTTCGTGGTTGATATAACAAAAACCCGAACACTTGCTTTGATACCACATTCACTGTGAGAATCGCCAAACAGTGGAATGCGCTGCCGGAGTAGGTGTTCCCTGATAGTTACAATCTGGGTGTCTGTAAGTCGCGAGTGAATTGATTTCTTCTGGGCAAGCGTGCTACATCGTAGACCGCATCATCGCTTAACATGAGACGAGATGGCGGTCAAACGCAAGCGTATTATTTAACTATAAGCTCTGCGCCAACCGTACCTTCAAAGTAAAAAAAAAATTGTAGCCATCATCCTTTCTATTACGTATAGGTACCGGCCCCAGTCATGAACACAAACGTCACCTGCGCATTAGCTGATTTTTCGGTCTTTTTGGCGGAATGAAGAAGACGGTGGACGCTGAGGCTCACGCGATTGGTTTGTCAGTCGATACTCGTCGTCTATTGAACTATTCTCTATTACGTATTGTTAACTGTCTATTGTCTATTGGGCCGAAAATGTACATGCGCGATCTGTGCTCATAACTGATTCCGGTATCTATATTAAATGTTGTAATAATGTTTTTTTGTCCAGGTTCGCAGAGCTAACAGCAAAAGTGTTCATCTCATCGTCGATTCCCGTCCACATCTTCACTGAGGTGTGCGCCACGCCGCTGGTGTCGTTCGGCACGATCCTGTACAACGCCGTGGCAGGAGTCATGGTGACCGCCTCTCATAACCCCAAGGAAGACAATGGGTATAAGGTGTACTGGAGGAACGGGTGCCAGATCATATCGCCGCACGATGACAATGTGCTGGACGAGATTAAGCAGTGTTTGGAGTGAGTGTTTAAAGTTTTATGGTGTTTTTTAGGGTTCCGTACCTCAAAAGGAAATGTTGCATTTATTTAACGCAAAGTGCTTGGAGTTTAAAATGGAGCGTGGACGTAAAAAAAAACTCCCGGCGTAAAAAAGTTCCCGCGTGCGAACACACACAGGAGAAGTCATAATTATGTTCTATTCAAAACGTTAGAAATACGCGCGTAAAAAGCGTTGAAAAAGCTCCCGTGCCAACGCACTCTTATAGGATCACTTTGGCTGTCCGTCTGTCCGAGGCAAGCCCCTAACGGGTAGAGGCATCTGCGAGGCGGAAGGTAAAAAAAAGGCGGAGGTTTCCTATTCGACTATAGGTACATATTTGTTTTAATCTCAAAGATAACCTACTCATTTTGTTAGCATATTTTGTAAAGGAAATAATTTCCATACATATTTTTTTTCTTTCTTCTTATAATACAGCTGCTTTTCTTACAGCATACCAGACGAGCACTGGGACATCAAGGACATCCGCTCCAACCCTTTACTCAAAGACTGTCAGGAGGAAGTCACCAACAAATACATGGAGACCATCATCAGCCTGAGTCCTGAGGTGTTGGAGGACAACAAGAAGGCCGCCATAGATGTGGTGTACAGCGCCATGCATGGAGTGGGCTACGAGTATATACTGAAGGCTTTTGCTACGGCTAATTTGAAGGTTGGTCTTATTGTTAAAATTAAATAGTTCTTCATGTTTAGGGAATAAATAGTATTTTCCAGTTATGCTAGGAAGTTTTCTGAAATATTGTTTTTATAGTAATGTCTTAAGTTTTCCAATCACTATACATTATAATAAAACAAATGTTAAGGGATTACATCGCTTATCAGTGGCGAAGGGTCCCTACAATACGATTCCTACCGGCTTCCCTTTGAAAAATAGCACAGGCAGTATTGCTTACTATTGTTAAATATTAATAATTAGCTTTTCGTGGCCAGGTAAGCATTTTTAGCGACAGTGGCGAAGGGTCAATTTTTGTAAGAGGTAAGCCGCCTCTTACAAAAATTGACCCTTCGCCACTGTCGCGTAAATTATCGATTTTTGTTTTCCTGACGTTTCGAGAACTTTGCAGCGTTCGTGGTCACAGGATGACTGAACCACGAACGCTGCAAAGTGCTCGAAACGTCAGAAAAACAAAATTCGTTTTTTTTATAACTCTATGGACTAAAAATTTAAATCAACCTTAAATGTCTGTTGTGAAAGTTCGGTTTGCTTTGATGGTCTTGATTTCTTAGAACATTTATTTGCGGTCAACCCAAATACGCTTCGATTTTTTTTACATTAAGGGCCGATTTTTAATCGCCAGATAACTTTAACCAAAGAATAATTTCAAGATTTTGACAGTTTTCCTATACAAAATCTGTCAAACGTCAATTTTATTCTTCGGATAAAAAAATCTGGCGATGAAAAAATCAGCCCTTGGCTAAAATTACTTATGTTATTCTTACAGGCACCAATCAGTGTGAAAGAACAACAGGACCCGAACCCCGACTTTCCCACGGTGACGTTCCCGAACCCTGAGGAGTTGGAGTGTTTGAAGCTGAGCACACAACTGGCAGAACAGAACAAAGTCAAACTGGTGCTCGTCAACGACCCTGATGCTGACAGACTGGCAGTCGCTGAATTTGATGACAGGTACGTAAATACCTACAAAACAGCATTTTTGAAGGTGATGTTGCGAAATTGCCACGCTTATTCACAAGTTCATCTAATGGTGCTGGAGTGAATGGAATCAGCTAAAGTTCGCCATATCTGTTTTAGGGTTCCATACCTCAGTAAGAACAATGGAACCCTTGGTGTTGTGTGTAATCTTGCTCAGCATATTATATAGATCAGATAAGGTTCGGCTCAGGAGAGAAATAGAAACGACTATTAGCTTTAGATTATTGCTTATTGACCCCGAATAAATGGTATACAAAGGTTTATACACTCTTAAACTAAGAATACATGACATCATCTTAGGCTGTGTCCCCAATACGCAAACTGTGAGCGGCCGACTGAGTTTTCGGCGTATCGGTTTAGTACGCCCTTCCATATATTTGAAATGGAGTGTCCACAGTTTGCTAGTTTGCGCTAACAGTTTGCTACTGTAATTTTTTAGCGCAAACTCAGTCGGCCGCTCACAGTTTGCCTATTGGGGACACAACCTTATAGCTATGTTCTTAAACCATACGCCCCACAAAACAGAAAACAAAAATATTAATATTTATAAATTAAAAATTTAAATATTAATAGCAGGTCGCGATAGCTCAGTTGGTTTCAGAGCAGTGGCACAGTTCGCCAAAGGTCGCAGGTTCAACTCCTGCTCGCGAAAATTCGATTTTTGAGAATCTCTTAAATATTTAATAACTTAAAAAAATATTATTATTATTTTTACCTTTGTGCCCTTCCAGCACAAACTCCTGGCACATCTTCACGGGCAATGAGATGGGGGCTCTGCTGGGCTGGTGGCTGCTGGACCAGTACTGCAAGCGAGCCAACCAGATGCCGGAGTCCGAGGTCTACATCATAGCCAGCATCGTCAGCTCCAAGATGTTGAAGGCCATCATCAAGGGGAGGGGGGAGTTCGTTGAGACGCTTACCGGGTTTAAGTGGATGGGTGAGTGTTTAATGATTTGGTTTAATCATCTACAGGTAGAGCCACGAGCATAATATATTACTATGGACAGTTCCGTAATAATATTATCTTATTTCATGATTAATTCAATAATTTACATATTAATAAATCAGTCAGGTCGGTAATAATATCTGATTACATGATTCATTCATTAATATTATAAACTAGCTTCTGCCGGCAGCTTTGCCCGCTTTTTCGGGATAAAAAGTAGCCTATGTGCCTATGTATTTCATCCAGATCCGTTCAACCTTTCTGGCGTGATTGAGTAAGAAACATCCATCGATCCAAACTTTCGCATTTATAATAATAGTATAGATTAATGAATTTAACTCTTAAACACCATAAATAAAACTATTTTTGCTACAGGCAACACCACACTGCTCCTGGCCCAACAGAACAAAGTGCCGCTATTCGCGTTCGAGGAGGCTATCGGCTACATGTGCGATCACCGCGTGCCTGAGAAAGATGGCGTGTCTGCCGCCGTACAGGTGACATTTACTTCATTTTGACTATTTTTGACCCCTTAAAGTGCGGTTAAACGGGCTAGTTTTTTTGACAATTTCTTGCTGCAATATGGTAGTTGACTACTATTAAAAAAGTACAAATAAATTATATTATTTCAAAGAAGGAATAGGAACAACAAAAAGGTTAAAAAAAATATTCCAAAATAGAAAACAGACGCTTTTAAGAAAAATTAGCTGTTCCATACATTTAGGTATGTTCACATAGGTAACTCAACAAAATGTATGGATCAGCTGATTTTTTTTCGCGATTTCAGGGTTGTTGGTCCCATATAAAAAAAAATTCATAATGATGAGTACAATGACCACATTAAATATTTCCACTGTCTAACCTGCCACCCTGTATATTTAATAACCTAAAAAAAATGGGGAAGTTGCCAGCGACTTTGTAATGGCGTTCGAAGTACGGCTCTATGCTCCATGGTCCATCTGTTAAGGCGCGATTCCATTAGACAAGTCTTGCATGCAAGTACGACGTCACATTAGCAATTTGTATAGTGGAAACCACAGCTTGCAAACAAGTTGCAACTAAAATGTTCGATTCAAATAACTTGCACACAAGTGTGACGTCATACTTGCATGCAAGACTTGCATAGACATCCTTATGATTGTGACTTCGTTTTCATTTACTCAAATAAGTCAATATTATTATACAGGGTGGCGATTAGGGTATCACATTAAATAAAACCATGTATCCTAAATGGCGTTCTTTGTACATACACAACAAAAAAATTTGCCGGTTGCCGCTTTTACAGGTCAGTAAATGTACCAACTTGTATTAACAGTGTTGTACTATTTATTAGTACATTTACTGACCTGTAAAAGCGGCATGCGGCAATTTTTTTTATTGTGTATGTACAAAGAACGCCATTTAGGATACATGGTTTCATTTAATGTGATAACCTAATCGCCACCCTGTATATCTTTTTGTAATTCAAGATATGCTTACTAATAATCGTCTCTTCATTCGTGTATTAACTATTATTTTGCATGCCCAAAATGAGGGTGAAATATGTTATGTCCTACACCTACAAAACTGTAACATCTTCTGTACCACCATATTTCTGGCAAATAAATGATTTATTTATTTATTTTTATTTATTTATTTATCATAATGGAATCGCGCCCTTACTTAAACTCGCGTTTTTTTCCCTGCACAGGTAGCGTCCCTAGCGTCCCACCTGTACTCCCGTGGCTCGTCGGTTGTGAAGCAGCTTCAAGCGCTGTACGCGCAGTACGGCTACCACGTGACGAACAACAACTACTACATCTGCCACGACCCGCCCACCATACAGAAGATATTCAGGCGCATCAGGAACTATACAGGACCGGGGCAGGTGAGGTCTGCCATTGAAATATTCCAAAAAAGAAAAATGCCGATGAGCCGTAGGTACCAATTTGTGCCGCGGAGTGTCACAACAAAATTTAGTTCATAAAATAACTTGTTTTTTTATTTAATTTGTAATGATAAAGAGTTTTTAACACAAATTTACCCTAAATATAGGCTTCGAATTAGTTACCCCATATCGGGTCCATCTCACTTGGTGTCCATCCTACGGTTGCCTGGAAGAAATCGCAGATAGCGATAAGGCCGCCCATTGTATGTTTTTTTTTTATATAAATGTTCTGTCATTATCTGGTGTACAATAAAGCATATAATAAATAAATAAATAATAAATATTTTTTCGAACTTAACCTTAAAATATAAATTACAAATAAATACAAATTGCGGGACTCGCATCTAAAAAATAGTTAGCAATTACAGAAAGAACATTTAATTCTCCTCCAAATACTATAATATACCTTTTTTAAAATATTTTTCTCTGGGTCGTATATAAAATGTGAAAGGCAACGTACCTACCTAATACGGTAGTGGACTACTATTAAAAAAGTACAAATAAATTATTTTATTCCAAAGAAGGAATAGGAATAAAAAAAAAACACAAAATGGAAAACATAGACGCTTTTAAAGTATTTGGAGGGAGTATCGCTCCGTCTTTGTCGCGCGAAGCGGACATAGGTGGTGTTACGTCACTTATCATGCATGCCGTCCGTGTCTAGCAAATCATTTTAAAACGCTTATAAGTTTGCCAATTTTGTAGATGTTTCATCGGTTTTTTTGGTGTTAATTATCTTTTTTCAAAAAGTTTACAGATTCACATTAAAAAAAATATATGTATTCAACATCCCTATTGTGAATAACACACTTTACAATAAATTAGTCGATTATTACCGACTAGCTCAACTTGTCATTACTCCGTAGTCCGTGAGTAATTACTTTATAAGCCTTATGTGTTTCAGTACCCTAAGAAAGTGGGTTCCTGCGAGATCGTGTACATAAACGACTTGACGGCCGGCGTCAAGATGCCTGACAACATCAACGGGGAGGCGCATCTCAGTAAGTGTTACAGCTATAGCGCTTAACTCGGTATAAAATAAAAAAAAAATATATTTTTTTATGAAATATATTTTTTTTTTTAACGTTGCCCTACACTAGGATTTCTCCTGTGTCGTGGGTGCGTTTACAAACACAAATTTCACATACACAAACAGCCAGACCTATGTGCAATGCGGGAATCGAACCCGCGACACGTTACGCAGCAGCCAATCTCTCAGCCACTGCGACAACCGTGCGGTCACGGTATGTCCCTGCGGTGTGCGAGAAGTGCGGGGCGGGTGACGTTTGAAGTAACAGGCCCTAGACAAGTTGTTTTTCTGTTAGCGTTCACGCCAAACGCTATGGACAAAATGTATGGAATTGACATTTGTGAGTCACGTGACTTTTCGGCAGGTAATGTCATTGCCATACATTTTGTCCATAGCGTTTGGCTTTAACGCTAATATAAAAGCAACTCTAGGGCCTCAGAACTGTATCGCTATACACGTGATGAATAAAAGTGAAGATAAATCTGTTATGATTACTGGTCGGAAACTCGGATTATGGAATGCACTATTGAACCGAAAATATCCCGGGATTCCGGGATCGATGAAATTAGCGTTCTGATTATATAATCGGATGTATAAGTATGTAATTACGTTCAGGTGTTGGCTAATATGGAATGCACTTTATTATCGATCGTAAAAATCCCGGGATTCCGAAATAGAATCTTGTTTAGTTTGAACTCTAATCGGAGGACTCATCTTCGGTTGCAAATCTCGTGTGCGTTTTGTTTAAAGCGGCCTGTCCAAATAACACGGTTTGACGACAGCGATGCTGACGTCCGAGTCCGACTGAAGTCTCGTCATTTTGACATAACAAAAACACACCCCTCCCGTACCGCTCCCATACCGCAGGGACATACCTACTGATTTTTTTTTTTTTTTTTTATAAATAAATAAATCCTTTATTGCTTATTAGGATATTTGTAGTACATAACGGTTACAAATTACATAATTGAGCGTAACAAATTACAATTTTTTTGGATGATGAATTATGTCTACGGTTGTAAATGTTTTGTTTTCCTTATGAAGTTGCGACGAAGTGATTCTTCTTCATCATTATAACATTGTACTGGCAGCCTTTCATCACTGGCCACTTCATGTTTCCAAATTCAATTTCAATTAAAATCTTAATGCTTTTCCAGACGTCCTCGGCACCGGTTTGGATCAAGAATACTCGTCGGGCGAGATGGTAATATTCCGGTGCAGTAACGGGCTCAGCGTGACGATCCGGACCAGCGGTACCGAGCCTAAGCTCAAGTACTACTCGGAGCTGGTATGCCGGGCGACCACGAGGAAGTAAGCACAAATCTATACCACAGATAATATAATACTATAGGTACAGATGCCTCATCTCATACAAATAAATGTGACCGATTTAGCGCGGGCTATCTTCGGGCTATACATTTTTCCGAGCTTAAAGGATTTTTCAAAATTTGAACAAATATTTAACATGATATATTTTTTTATGTTGTCAATTTTACACAAACTTCAATAACAAATCGATACATATAACGCCATCTATTATGAGTTATTTCAACAAATGTTCCTTTGTTCCTGATGAGACCCCGTGTCTATACTAATATTAATTAAGACTTTTGCCCGCGACTCCGTCCGCGTGGACTACAATAGCTGTATCTCTTTTTTATCCCACCGGAATCAGTTTTTTTTTATTTTTTTTTATTCTATGATAGGCTTGCGCTTGACCGCCATCTCGCCTGATGTTAAGTGATGATGCGGTCTACGATGGAGCACGCTTGCCTAAAAGAAACCGAGATGAAACGTGGCTTAGATTTTAAATTGGATCCTAAGCTATCGAACTGTGAAAACCACATCAAAATCCGTTCAGTACTTTTTGCGTGCGTGATGCGCGCACAAACAGACAAAAATTCAAAAAAAAATATTTTTGGGTATGGTTACGTCCCAGTACCCTATCCCAATGGTTTTTTCTGGAATATCTTCAATGTACAGACACGGCTTTGTTACAATATTATAATAGTATAGATACAAATCGTGTCCAGTACCCCTATCATGAGTTTTTTTGACGTATAGTTTCGTTAACGTAAGCATATTTTGAATTTAAAATACAGCAGTTCTGGAACATTTTGATAAAATTTTATACAATTTGCACATTAAAAAAGATACAGAGTAATTAATTAAGTACTTAATTTATATAAATATTGTGTAACAAACGTGTATTTTCAATTCAAAATATGCTTACGTTAACGATACTACACGTCAAAAAAACTCATGATAGGGGTAAAGAGGCTCTAGACAAGTTGCTTTTCTGTTAGCGTTCACGCCAAACGATAAGCACAAAATGTATGGCAATGACATTACCTGCGGAAAAGTCACGTGACTCACAAATGTCATTTCCATACATTTTATCCGTAGCGTTTGACGCTAACGCTAACAGAAAAGTAACTTGTCTAGGGCCTCAGCTCACTTAGTGTCCATCCTATGGTTGCCTGGAAGAAATCGCAGATAACGATAAGGCCGCCCATTGTGTTTTTAATTAAGAATGTATCTTTAAACTGTATTATTTGGTGTACACACGGCTACACATCAAGCTGTACATTCCCAGTTTACACTGACCTCTCACTGTAAGGAAATCCTATACAATGCGAGATCAGCTTATACTGGAAATGTATAGCTTGATCTGTAGCCGTGCGTACAATAAAGGATATAATAAAAAAAAAAATATTATAAAGCTAAAAAGTTTGTGTGTTTGAACGCGCTTATCTCTGGAACTGCCAGTCGGATTCGAAAAATTATTTTTGTATATGATAGCTAGATTCATGAGAAATTGTTTAGGCTATTTAACATCACGCTACGACCCTTAGGAGCCGAGCAACGGAGGTGAAACCGCGGGAACAGCTAGTTCAATAATATTCGTTTATTTTTACAGCGAACAAGAATCAATGAACGCGAAACTGAAAGTGATGGTGAAAGAATTCGTGGAAGAATTGCTGCAACCCAGAGAGAACGGCCTGTTAGGTTAAACCGAGTTAACTGTCACCAACAAACCCTTGAATTTAACTGAACTGGTTACACAAGGTTCATGTGTAGCATTCGGAACATTCCAGGTTACATTTTTTATTTTATTTCGTAAAATCTATTTTTAGGGTTCCGTAGGTACCTCAAAAGGAAAAACGAAACCCTTATAGGATCACTTTGTTGTCCGTCTGTCCGAAGACCCTTAATGGGTTGAGGCATCTGCTCATAGATGGTGCCACTAGAAGTAGGTATGTAACAGCGGCATCTTGCTCATAGATGGCGCTATTGCATATTTCGGAACCCTTAGGGCGCGTTTGTACTCGCACTTGTCCGTTTTTTTTTTGTAGCGTGGTGATTTGCGCATTAAAATTTCAGTCTTGATATATATTGTATTTTAGACTGGAATCAAGATACGATATGTTTAATTTCATTATTACCCTAGGGCACAAATTATTACAGAAGTATGACTCCGCAAATACAGTTAAACAAATTTCGACTCTTGCAAAAACGCAATAAAGTCTAATTTAGCTCGCACAGCGCTGCGTGCCTAAAATTATATTAACCTACAATGTAGTCTCAATCGCGTAACTCTATCTCTTTTATCGTAAACTCACATAATTGACCTTCTCAGGAAGGCACACTTATATACCTACTTGTTAGTTTTTTACCTAAAGTGTGGATTGAAAGGACAATGCCAGCCAATGTATGGCGCCCCGTACCAAACTTAAAAGTCTTTGTGTCACGACCAAAACTAGTTTATTTGGAGGAGAATTAAATGCTCTTTCTGTATTGGTAACTATTTTTTAGATAAACAGCCGGAATTTACTTTATTTGCAATTTACCTACTTAATATTTTGAGGCTATAGTATGTTCGAGAAAATAACTAATTCAAAGTCTATAGTTAGTGTTTATGTAAGAAATTCGGGACTCTTTATTATTACAAATTAAATAAAACTGATTAATTATAATAAACGAGTAATTTTAGTAACTAAATTTGGTTGTGATACTTCGCGGCACAAATTGGTATGGCCCCCCGGCATTGTCCTTTAGCTCCAAACGCGAAAATAGTAGTGTGTCTCCGCCCTTAATTCGCGAACGATATCCATCAACAAATCGTTTTACTAATTGATCTATCTATAGATTCCTAACATTGCAAATGTTAAGAATTAGACTATAGGATCCCAAATGTTCAATAAAGTCGAATAGTCGATTCCTAAAATCGAATAGTGTATTTAAAATAATATTCGGTATGTGAAACTTTTATCGACGAATATTTAGGAAGTTGATGTATGTATGTAATAGTCTATCTATAAGTAGTATAGTAATGTAGTAAGTAGTAAATAATAAATAGGGCATTGGATTTTTTTTATTTTTTATTAGAACTCCCGAACTAATAAAAAGCGCGATAAGTCAAAACCTATTCAAATATCTTAGCAAATGGTAAAGTTATAAGCGTTATAAACTAAGTTGCTAGTAAAAGATATAGCACTATTAACATAATACGTCATAATGTAAAAACGCTTAATAAACCTCACACCTCCCAGTACGATATTTTACTCCAAAAACTTCTAAAGCGTATAACTCGTCTCTTGTTTCATTAATTTCATGATTTTTTTTACAAATCATTCTCAATAGGCATCTCATTTTTTTAAATATTGTAAAATTCTTGTACATATTAACAAGTAGTCCAATATCCTATTCGTTTAGTTTTTTTTATTATTCTATTTTGTATTTAATTTTTTTTATAGTACCAATCTCTAAGGGCCGATTCAAAATATTATGTCTTCAAAAAATCTTTTGCCATGCTCTCCTATAAGTGAGCGCCGGCGCCGGCTATATACATAAGTTTATTAAACAAGGTATTTATTTTTAGTTTTTTATGAAATCAAAATATTTTTATTTAGGGCCTTTGCAGTGCGACGCGGATTACCTACGCGGATATCCGCGACGGATAGCAAAATACATTATACGTACCTGCCCGTTCGCACCGAGGCGGACGCGCAGTGCTATCCGCGCGATTGATATAAACGATTTATCATCCGCGATGGACGCCATCCCTTCACACGTCGCACTGAAAGGGGCCATAACTAATTTAAGCCGTTCGTAATACGTATTTAAAAGATAATATTCACGAAATGTGAACGATAAAAAATCGAATTTTATAAACTGTTCAAATCATTAAAATAATGGCTACTCAAAGTTCATAAATAAAACAATCGAAAGTTATATGTTTATGGTCAGTTTCACCACCTCTAGATAAATTATACCCAGTCACCCAAACGCAAAAATAATTTTGTATTTCTAAATAATAATAGGCAATATAAACTTATGTTTGCGGTCGCAAAATTAAAATATTTCGTACTACGGAACCCTTCACCCTTCAGCCGGTTTTTAATTATCTGATAGATAATGCCAATCCGGAGACTGTGAAACAATCCATCTAATTTTGTAAACAGATTTATATTACCTATACACAATTTTAGAATAGAGTATTTGCTACCAAAGAGTTTATTAAAATCATTCCGAACGGTGATTATTTTCTAAAAATATATCCAGTGTTTGTATGCAGTAGTAAGAACGAAAATTAGTTTATTTAGATAGGTATTGCTGTACATCGATCTAAATTGTTTCATAACGATAATTTTAGCAATATCTAGCCAATAGGGGCTGGTTCTATTAAGATAGGATAAGAAATGGTAACGGAGTATTAGTGAG
This sequence comes from Thalpophila matura, assembly GCA_948465475.1. Taxonomy (NCBI): domain Eukaryota; kingdom Metazoa; phylum Arthropoda; class Insecta; order Lepidoptera; family Noctuidae; genus Thalpophila; species Thalpophila matura. Next base: position 16,480,375 of record OX419182.1, read on the forward strand.
ACATTATTTAGTGACGTATCTATAATAAAATACGCGAATTATAGCGCATTGAAATTAATGTTGGGCACCATTAATTTCAATGCGCTATAATTCGCGTATGGCTATATAACTGGGACAACGCGTATAGCTCATTGAAATTAATGGCGCCCAACTGGAACAACGCGTATAGCTCATTGAAATTAATGGCGCCCAACTGGAAGAACGCGTATAGCTCATTGAAATAAATGGCGCCCAACTAGGGCAACGCGTATAGCTCATTGAAATGAATGGCGCCCAACTGGGATAACGCGTATAGCTTATTGAAATGAATAAAAAAAAAAATAAAAAAAAAAAAAAATATTTATAAACATTTTTTTACAAAAAAAAATGTAAATACAACCAAGAAGCTATAATAGTAAGTCTTATAATTATAATAGTTTACTAGTCCCTAAATAAAATAGTGTATAACTAAAATATATTAACTATAAATACCTACAATTATTTATTTTTTTATTATAATTAGGATTTTATGTAGCGACCTGCCTGATCTAGGTTTATTCAAACCTGTGTTTCAGGCCATCACTTTACAACCGAATTTAAATACACACATCAAAAGTGTCTAGGGATCAAGCATTTTTATGCGGATTTCTTGAGATTGAGATGTGGCTTTGTAATAAATTTATGATTTTATAAATTTATATGGATCCTTTTTGGTGCATTTCATAATTTGAATCAGGAACTCTCAATCAAATTCGAGTAAAAGATGAAAATAAGCTGTCAATATTTTCCCTATAAAAACATACAACGCATTGAAGACATTATTAGTGCTACTGTTTCCCTACTACTGATTAAAACCAACGTTATTATGGAGCGGCGACGTCATTTAAGCAGGGAAGAAATGCTCAGAGCCGTGGGAATGATAGAAGCTGGTTCCCGGCAACGTACTGTAGCTTTAGCTCTGAATACAAGTCAGAGTGTTATCAGTCGACTTTGGACACGTTACCGAAGCACTGGTACCGTGGCTGAGCGCCATGGAGGACGGTATCGCTGCACCACACGGAGACAAGACCGATACATTCAAATCTTAACTCGAAGAGCTCCAACAATAACCGCCATGATGTTAGCCGTGAGGCTTCATCACTCTTCAGGGAACTTAATTAGCGACCAAACAGTCAGAAACCGCTTGCATGAAGTGAACCTTCATTCCCGAAGACCGCTACGGGTACCACCTATAGCAATGCACAATCGTAGGATTCGATATCAATGGGCTCTTGAACACAGAAATTGGGCAGAAGAACAATGGCGTTTCGTGTGCTTTTCTGATGAGTCTCGTTTTGGTATGAGACCGGATACAAGACGTATACGACACTGGAGAACCCCTGGACGCCAACAGCGATTAAAATCCTGCCAGGAAGTCCATCCTTATAGTGGTGGAACCATCATGGTATGGGCGGGTATTTGGATCGGCGGAAGAACTGAGTTGATTTGGATCAGAGGCAACCTCAACGCTCAAATTTATGCTGAGACGATTGTATCAGACGTCATCGTTCCTCTACAAGTGAAAAACGGTCCCTTATTTCAGTTAATGCATGATAATGCACGACCGCACACCGCAAGAGTTGTAAGACAGACTCTCGCCGCAGCAAACATCAATGTCGTGCCCTGGCCTGCTCAGTCGCCAGACTTGAACCCGATTGAGCATGCATGGGATATGCTACAGAGAAGAGCTCTGCCGAATATGGAGGGTATCCAGTCGCAAGAAGACCTTTTTTTGTTGTTGCAACGAACATGGGCGGCCATTCCACAGCGTGATTTGGATGAACTCATTTTGAGTATGCCAAACCGATGTTCTTGTGTTGTTAGTGTTCGCGGTAGAAACACGGATTATTAATTGTTTAAGTTACCCAATAAAATTTTAAAGAAAACTGTTATTTCAGTCTTTTTTTCGAACTTTAATGTTAGTGGTTCAAATGTCAAAAATCCCTTTATTAGGAAAATGGCAAATTTCTTTATTAATGCAAAGGTGACTTGGTTTATCGTTACTGTGACAAACGAAAACACTTTATTTGATGAATCCTTAAAGAAAATTTTAATTAATATCAATCAGGAGAAAAGTTATTGCAAAAATATATGTTGATCCCTAGATATTTTTGATGTGTGTAGTACTGTAATTTATGTTTAAAGGTAAATCTATTAAAACATTAAATCTCCATAAATTATGAACAAAAGCGAACTCTAGGTATATAATAATTAAAAACTATACTACATTAAACAAAATAAATACTTACGAAGTAATATAAACATCATACTAAAATCTCTAGCAGTTTTTCTGTGTCTGCGTTATTTTGTTTCGATAAATATTCCGATAACACTATACTACATTTTTTATAACTTAAACTATGTATGTTTAGTAATTTGTTGAGCTTGTTATATAGATACGGTCCTAAAAACACATAAAATCTATTAGCGAAAGCATGTCTAGTTTGAGGCTTTACGCAAACCAAATCTTTCCTTCTCTTATCTGAGGGTACTGGGTCAAAAGGAAGTTCAGTGTGCTGATGTAGTACGATGTTCAGAATACCCAGTTGACGCACTGTTAGTACCTCACATGACGTGTAAAGCTGGTGAGTGGGAAATCTAAAAGGGCGAAAGGTGGCAACCTTTAGAATTGCTCTTTGAGGACGTTCTAGAGGGAGTAAAATTGTTTTAGCAGCACCTCCCCATGAAGTTATACAGTAGGTGAGAATGGATTGACACAAAGCTAAATAGACTTGTTTAATTAGTTTGTAATCGGCTATGCTACGTAAATTCTTAAAAATATATATTAATTTGCGCACTCTAGTGCATAGTAAGTTGATATGTTTACGGAAATTTAGATTTGTGTCAATCGTGACACCTAGATATTTCATATGGTTGGTTTTAGCTAAAGTGGGGCAAGTACATGCAACGTCAGCGTATGTTCTACAATTATGTGCAAAAATGTTTAGGTTAGTAAGCGGTATGTTAGTGTGTCTCATTGTAAATAAAATGTACTTTGTTTTATCTGCATTTAATGTTAGAAGATTGTTATGAAGCCAATTGGACACAATATTAAAGCCATTCTGTGCTTAATATCAAAGACCTCAATTCGTGATTTAGCTGAGAACAATAGAGCAGTGTCATCCGCATATGAAAATATGATACCATTTTGAAGTTCCAAGCTACATAGTTCATTTATATAAATTAAAAACAATGTAGGGCCCAGAATGCTGCCTTGTGGAATTCCATAACAACTATTTTTAAGCTCAGAACTTCTATATTGTCCAATTTTCACACATTGATGCCGATCGCTAAGATAATCAGAAAATAGTAAAAGTTGTGCTCCTCTTATCCCAAGCATTTCAAGCTTGTGCAATAGTGTAGAACAAGAAATAGTGTCGAAAGCCTTGGCAAGGTCTAAAAAGATTCCAATGGTGTGCATGCCATTATCCAGATTGGTACTTAAATAGTCTGTCAATTGATGTACTGCTTGGGTAGTTGATCTTTTGGGTCTGAAACCAAATTGACTCTCTGAGAGCAATTTGTTATCTTCGAGATATTTTATTAATCTGCTGTTGATGATTGTTTCTAAAATCTTTGAGAGACCTGTTAAGACAGAAATGGGTCTGTAGTTGTTGGCACAGTTTTTGTCTCCAGCTTTGTAAACAGGTGTGACCACCGCTTTTTTAAGCAATTTAGGGAATATTCCTTTAGATAAACATAACTGAAAAATGTGCGTTAACGGAGGGGCTAGGAGGTATTTAAATCTTTTTATTATATTATTAGGTATGTCATCCCACCCAATCGCACAAACGTCCTTTAATCCGCTTATTATTGTTATTACTTCATTGACGTCAGTATCTAATAACACAAAAGATTTTAGTGTACGAGTAGACGATGTAATAGTTGGCTTTCGTGGGGGACAGTTTCTTGAATTTAAGGTTTTTTCTGCCAGGTTTTTACCAATATTAGCAAAAAAATTGTTTACTTTGTTAATTGCATCGGATGGGTTTATCTCTGTAGATAGTAAATCAAGTGGAGGATCGGGATTTTTAGACCTAAAAGTATTCGATTTTATAAATTTCCAAACAAGCTTACTGTTTTTACCTGCCTTTTGTAGTTCCTCTTTATCATATTGATTTTTAATTTTTTTTAAAAGATTGTTACAGAAGTTCCTGTACCTTTTATATGTTACAGAGAGTAATTCATTATCAGGTGCGAGTTTCGATTTTAGATGAAGTTTGTCTCGATGTCTTATACAACGGACCAGACCGGGAGTGATCCATGGTTTAATGCTATTATACTTCCTGGGCATTATTTTAGTGAATGTGTTTTTCTTTATTGCATGTTGTAGCGAGTGTATGAAATACTCTAAAGAAATATTTGCATCATTTGAATTGTAAATGGGGTCAAAGTTAATACTGCGTATGTCATTTTCGAGGTTAGTCATATTTACATTAGTAAAGCTACGCATGCATTTTTTTTTGGGTGAAGATATTTGCAATGTTAGTAAAACAGCTTGATGATCGGTAAGCGAAGAGTTAGTAACCAATGTTTTGGTTGGTTTTTTTGTTTTTATAATGAGATGATCTAAGCATGAACCGCTCTGATGCGTGGGGTGATAATGAGAATGACGCCCAACTGGGGCAACGCTTATAGCGCATTGAAATTAATGGCGCCCAACTGGGACAATACGACGCGGCGAATCCCGTTCTGTTCCAAACCGATTCTATACGAGACGGAGTTCGTAGTTCAGCCTACACTTAACTGGTGCGTATAATATCTTTTAGAAAAATGTCTATACATCACCAATGTCGTGGCTTTTATCCTAAGTATTGGCCCCCTTATAAACACCTCTTAATTTAATCACGGATTAAATATACAATTATCCTTGTGATTTCTATGCCAATGAATAGAGATGGCAATTGACTTAAGAGCCGTTTAATTTAATCATCGTTAATATGTAAGGGGGGCTGCATGTTTAGCCTATAGGGTGATTGTGTGTGATATGTGTACGATCTTATGGCTTACGAGCCGCGCGGGCCGCGTGCGCTGATGGTCAGCACGACTTTGAAATCACCCATAAAACTTTGTTCCTGTTATTAAGGTCTAACCAGCATTTAAATTTAAACATAATTATTGTTTTATATTTACTTTCTAAATACGACAATGAAACGATACCTACACAAAATCTTTTTCTTTTTTTTATTATAAAAAAATCTAATTATCAATTTTTGTAAACTTCACACAATATTTTAATAAATTTTGTTATTATGTATATTAAATCTAAATATCACAATGACAATACTAACAAAAGACAGACAAATACAAACAATTTTTTTATCTACCTAAGATTTTGGGGGGCTTAACCCCGATCCGTATTATAAATTACTGGGTGTAAATTTAGACAGTCGCAATACGAAAAGGGGTCATTGTACTCATCATTATGAACAACTTTTACTATGGGACCAATCCTTATATCGCGAAAAAAAATCAGCTGTTCCATACATTTATGTTTACGTAACTCAACAAAATGTATGGAATAGCTGTATTTTTTTTTCGCGATTTCAGGGTTAGTCCCATACTAAAAGATGTTCATAATGATGAGTACAATGACCTTTTTCGTATTGCGACTGACTAAACTTACACCCCGTATATTTCTGTAGGTTACACCCACTGTGCCACAAATTATATCTAATTAGCTTCTCCGTTCTGCGCATCAGCTGCTAGCTGTTCCATGCGTTCTCTCTCTTTCTTTTCCTTTTCTTTAAGGTTCAGTTCTATAAGGTTATCGAGTTCTGGGCTCAGCAGAACTGATAGACCGGCTGTGACGGGCACCTGGAAATTCAAGCCAGGTCGACTAATGTGGAAGACGAGGCAATGTGGAAAGAACAGTAATACTTTGACAGGGAATCGAACTTAGGACCCCACGCTCCAGGAGATGCGCTTGCGAGCAAAGGCAGTTAAAACAATTATAATCTACTAGCTTCCGCCCGCGGCTTCGCCCGCGTTTTCCGGGATAAAAAGTAGTCTATGTGTTATTCCAGGTCCCAGGCTACCTCTTTGCCAAATTTCATCCAAATCCGTCCAGCCGTTTCAGCGTGAAGAAGTAACAAACATACACATACACACACACACACACCCATACACACAAACTTTTGCATTTATAATATTAGTGGGATTAGAGTACGGCTGGACGGATTTGGATGAAATTTGGCACACAGATAGATTATAGTCTGGAATAACACATAGACTACCTTTTATCCCGAAAAACGCGGGCTAAGCCGCGGGCGGAAGCTAGTTCATAATATTAGTGGGATGGTGAGTGGATAAAAGAGTTTTTTGTTTGTTCGTTTAAACGCACTAATCTCTGAAACTATCAGTCGGATTTGAGGAAATCTTTTTGTATATGATAACCAGATTCATGAGGAAGTATATGCTATTTAACATCACTTTATTACCCGTGCAACGGCGGGTGAAATCGCGGGGCACAGCTAGTAGGTATCTAATATATATTTACCTCCGAAAACACAGATCTTGAGGCTTCCCACCGCTCGATATGGTTCTCAATGATTTTAGTACAAGGCGCGGCTTTCGGGATTATCCTACCCAGCAGGCTGCGAAAATTGTTTTATGTTATTATAGGTAGCCGTCTGCCCGATGGGACTTTTCATTGGTGATGAATTTTCAAAAATGTTTTAGTTCAGTTTAGTTGTCTGTCCGTCCCAGGGGCGGTCCGAAGGGGATCGTAGGGGTTATGATACCCCTCTCTCTCCCCCCACTCATACACGTCAAATTGAAAAATTCTTATATGCGCGAAACGGTAATTTACGGTACAACACGCAAGGCCAGATCTGGAGCTGGAACCGCACTTCACCACCCCTCACGTATTTTACCTACTACTAAGTTTTTTTTAGATTTGAAATATTATCAATGGTCGACCTAGGCCCAGCCCAGAGGGGTGGGCCTAGGTCAACCCCCATGACTCTCTCCTGTATTCACCCTTGATAACGTGTAATGGCCCTTAGGATAAAATTCTGGGAGTTACATCCCAGAATTTGATCCTAAGGGCCATTACACGTCAGTGGCACACTAAAAGAAAGTGTTGGCAAACAAGGCTCACTCGTATAGCGGCATGCAGGTGGCCTGCAGGAACTGTATCTCCAGGTCGGGTATGAAGCACTTGTCGCGGTCCATGCTGAGCGCGGGCATATCGCCGCGCATCTTCTCCAGCTCGCCCTGCTTGAAGAACTCCGTCAGCACTGCTGCCTGTATCATAAACCGTGGGAAGACTAGGATTACAATCAATGGCGGATCCAGGAATTATTTTTGTGACAAAAATAATTCCTGGATCCAAATCATATCTGATGAGATATGATTTGGGTGGGAGGGGGGGGCTAAGACGCAAAAATCAAAACATTAAATTACTAATCTATTGAAATCTGTCAGAACTTAAGTCCGGAGTCCTGGATCCACCACTGATTACAATAACTTGACTGGTCGGATACCAGCTTCTCCAGGATTTCGTGCTTGTGTACAGACGTTTAGTTACGGTATAAGTACAATACACAGAAACAGATACAGCGACGCCATTCGCGGCGAGACCTCTTGAGTGGGGAGAAGCGCAAAAAGCGCCGCGCTCGCGGTTGGCGCAGTGATCGGCTGCTACGCGACATGTCGCAGGTTCGATTCCCGCACGAGGCAAATATTTTTTTCGGTTCTGGTTGTTTGTGCATGTGAGATTTATGTTTGTAACCCATGTTACAGGAGAAATTACGAGTGTAGGGCAATGTTTTTATGTTTAAAAGTTGAGTAGGTAACGTTCGTGCGTTGTAGGTACTAACCGCAGTCTTCTTCACGCTGCCCCAATCCTTCAGCTGGTCGCTCAGGTCTGCGGCGTTCATCAGCAAGCACTGCAGCGCAGCGAAGTGGTACCGGTTGTTCTTCTGGAAGTCCATCGATATTGCCTTGTACTCGTTGAAGTTCCTAAACAGGAAAATATGTTACGTGTCTACTAAAATTTAATTAATCGTCAACTGTCGCATGTTACCCCATAGGGGGGCAGCCTAATTGCCATTAAGTCTTTGAACAGGAGCAACTTATAAGTGACCTATTTTCGCGAGAAATATTAGATTTATTAGAATTATTAGAATATATTTTTAAAAATAAAGTGTTTCGATCGTGTGTCAGGGTGGCAAATTGCACCCATTGCACCAATTGCAGAAGAGATAACGAGTTGGATAGTAAGAACTTTGTCTATTCTTTGGCAGAATAGAGTTAAAATAAAATTGGTCACGCTACGCGCGTAGAAAGGAGGTTATTTAGGATGGAAACATAGAATACTAAGTCTAAAACTCTGTAATCCCGAAAGCTTACTTGAAATAATTAGCCAGGTCAGTTGCCAAGATATTGTCGCGAAGCATCATGATGGCCCTATCGTAGTCCCTTCGCGGCAGGGACTCCAGGATGTCGCAGCCCTCCGTGTTCAGTATGCACATCGCTTGCGCGAGGTGGTGCCGCTCCATCACGCTACCCTCACTGGAGTATAGGGCTGCTAAGTTCGTTTCTGCATTCAACGAATTTTTAAGTGTATTTTTAGACTGAAAACTTCTCTTTGAGGTGCGTGGTTGGTTTTAAGAGAGTTAATTTGTCTGTTTACCGACGTAGTAGGTATGTAGATTATACAAAAATCTGCTCAACATAAAATTTCTTTCTTTCTGTATACATAAAATTCTTTCCCTGAAAAGTGCTCTACACCTGCAACTGATGGCAATAGATTAAAAAAAACAAAACAGGGATAAAAAAAAAAATATTTCGCGCCCACTTCAGTTGGGGTATCGTTGGATAGGTTCCTAAATAACTTTTTTATTTAGGTTCATATTTAGTGAACTAGGAGCTTCGAAAGTCGTTAACAATGTGTCAGTGGTCCCCTGTAATATTCCAACCGCCACGATGTAATTTTCCAATAGACCGCATTTTCCAAAAAACTGTAAATAAATATCTCACGTCCGTGTATCTGGAAGCTGTTGGTGGTGCCGCGATGGTCGATGTCGTGCACGAACCCTGCCACCACGTACATTAGCCCCTGCAAGTCACTGCGGGAAAAATTCAACAGCTGAAAATATACATTTTCAGCGGCCGCCCTGCCTTCCTAGCCAGGTTGCTTAGGACTGAGCTTAGGACAATGCATGACAGTGACATTAGCGAGGTCACGTGACTTTTCCGCAGGTAATGATAAGCACAAAATGTATGGCAATGAGCCGTTACATTTTGTGCTTATCGTTTGGCGTGAACGCTAACAGAGAAGCTACTTGACTAGGGCCCCTGTTGGGCCAGTCAGTAATAAGGTAGCATGTGACCACACCTATGCCTTGGATATTATTAAAACATTGATTTATTAAGTTTTTCACAACACTGTGTAGAGAAGAATATCAGGCAGAAATATTTTCTTGTTCTATAGAAATAGCCTGAGTCCCAGTAGGTGGAACATCAGGCCGGATTATTTTTCGAAAACCGCATAAAAGCTGATTACGTGAAGTATCCCTGAGAGACAAGCTTGTAGTTTATGAGAGCGGCGTACGCCCACTGGCCCACGTTGAAGGAGTGCATCCAACTGTGGTAGGGCACGTCACGATAGCCTCTCTTCACGTAGAGGAGGAAACGGGCCAGCTTCTGTGGCTTAATGTTGAACCTGAAAGAGGATCTGTAATTTGGTTTTTGCGGAAATGTTCCATTAAGAGGACCTTTATTTTTTTATTTGTCGTGATGATATCTTTATAGATAACTGGGCTAGAGAAGGCCGAAGGTTATATTGAACTTTTATCGATAAAAACCATAAGGTCGTCCTCAGTAGGTACTTTGAAAAAAATATTTATGAGATGAAAAATACATAGCATGGGTTTCGGCATTTCGGAGCCCCCATCAAGTCGGGGGCCTTGGGCTCGTGCTCCACGTGGCTTAATGACAAAGACGGAACTGCAGATGGCATGTTCTAGCCGTTCTAAGAGTTTTCTCTTATCAAACATAAGGATGCACGATGACCACTGACGTGCTACCATCTTCCTAGCAATAAGGGAGTACCTAATTCTTGGTATAGTTAAAGAAACCCACAATATCAAAAACCTTTCGGCGTTGTTGACATAACGAAAAATACGAGACTCGCGTACTTCTTATCATATCCAAGATCGGAGAACATCTTCATGGCATAGCACGGCAACTCTCGTAGCGGTAGCGCCCGGGGGTTGAAGTGGAGGCTGCTCATGTGGGGGTGGTTGTGGAAACCGTTGCAGGTCAGCAAGCGCGTCACCTCTGTGTCCGTTACCTACTTATCAACAACATGAGACGATTACATTGCTTAAGTAACTGTTGGCCGATTAAGCCCGTAAAGCACATTTTAGGATTTGTTTTATTTTTAGGGTTCCGTACTTTAAAAGAAAAAACGGAACCCTTATAGGATCACTTTGTTGTCCGTCTGTCCGAGGCAAGACCCTTAACGGGTGAAGGCATGTGCTCATAGATGGCACCACTAGAAGAAGTATGTAATAGCGGCATCTTACTCATAGATGGCTATGAATTTAATATACTTATCTACATACATAATTAAGTTTGTACGAAACCCTCAGGGCGCGTGTCCTACTCGCACTTGTCCGGTCTTTTTTTTTCAGAATGGTAATCCTTATGGATGTCCCCCTCCCTGGAGAGGGCGGAAGGGTCTGTCAGCCTCTTATTGACTGAAACCACCCTGATGTTTCTCCAACTACTTACTTACCTACCTGTGACCGGGGGCGCGGGCGTCACTTGCACATTCAAACCCTGGACCTCACACTCAGCAGTCGCAATTGGTAGAAATTGCGACTAGACCACCGAGGCAGTCGCAGTCTAGCCAAAAATTTCTAAATAGGAAAGGCAAAAATCACTGACCTTCATATGGTACATAACTAGTTCGTTAGCCAGTGCACTCCTGATGTGTGCTTCCTGAATCTTCTGGTAGACGAAAGAGTGAATGATGCAAACGCCGCAGTAGATGCTGAAGGCTAAGGCCATCTCCTCATCCATGCCGTCGAAGTAAGGATCCCCTACTTTGTTGATCAGCTGACCCACTCCAATTATCCCCGATTGCTCCCGAATTGGAAAGCAGAGCAGATTTCTAGATGGAAAAATAATATAGAGAAATGGCATTTTAAGCGATTATTGAAAGTATGAGGAATGGAATAATTTTCTTTCTTATCTTTTATGTTCTTTAAGTCCAGTTATATACCAAAGGCAAGTTGTATAAAGTTAGGCATACACGAGGTGGTTATTGTAACGACCTACCGGGCTAGCATGCGCGCCGCGACGTAATTTTGTAGACGCTTTTGTCTTGCATTTGTCTCACATTCACACGTAGAGCGAGACAAAACAGTCGACATAATTTTGTCGCGGCGCGTATGCTAGCCTGGATCGTATCTACGATTAGTTCAAGGACAATTACTTGCACTTGATGTCAGGCAAGCTATCAATACTGGGGTCAAAGGCGGGGTGCTCCTCAGCTGTCCTGGCGTTGATCAGCGTCCCGGATTTGATGACCTGACCTGCTATTCCAATGTCCAGGGGAAAGCGTCGCACTCTGGCGTCCTAAAATTAATGGGAATTTCTTGCGTCAATTTGTTTAGCATAATCAGCCTATTAATGTTCCCACTGTTAAGCCGGGGCCTTCTCTCTGTGAGAGGGATGGGCCGAAGTCTACCAGGCGGGCCACTGAACTGAGCCACCACTGCTTTGTTTTCAGCAGAATCAGTTGGCTTGTATACTTCTGTATATTGGTCATGAATCCGTCCCCCAACCTTGACGATAATAAATACGGGGAGGGGATAATAGAACTAGTATCGAATACTAATTGGGCCCTTACTTCAATACGTCCCTACTTTAACCTGTCGCCCATAACGATGGTTACTGAAAGAACCTTTCGTGGTGGGGTGGAGTCGTAGAGCTCCATTTTTTCTACGTCGACCAACATGACGCAGCAGTACTCAGCCTTCGTCAGCATTTTCGCCTGCTCCATCGTGATTTGCAGCAGGGTTTCTAACGATGCCACCTGGATTTAGTTCAAATGTTAAGCTGTGGCGGTGAAAGTGAAAGAATTCATGAAAAGTATCCATGACGATTTTACAAGATAGAAGAAATCCAACGGCGGATCCAGCCTTTAAATCGGGGCGATGGGTTAAATGGGCTGCGCTGGCGGCAGCTTCGTGACGTCATCGAAGGGAGACCATGGCGCAAGGAACGCTCGCCACTCCGGGCAGTCCATTCCCCTTACCAATTAGTGACGGTTGTGTTTGTGGTTGTTAAATCATTATTAATTAAATCAATGTTTTTGGCTCTAAGATTATTTTATTGTTAATTATATTATCAGAGGTCCACCTAGGCCCTGCTCAGGTGTTGTCATGACCCCCATAACCCTCCCCAGCGGTGATCATGATCATGACTCCATGACCATACCCCGTGGAGCTGCTCTTGAAAAAAAAATACTAATACCTACAAGACGTTGATCTGTAACCGTGCCATATTTCTAAAAATTTATTGGACTCACAATCAAAGCAATATTTTGTGATAGGTCAATCGAAAAAACCTGTCTTTTTTTTGGCATTATCGGGCCAATTCGTATGGAGAGTCGAATAGGTATTTTTTGGCCGAATTTTCCTAATAAGTAGGTAAGTCAAAAAAGATCGGCCTAAAATTATTGTCTTCACTTTCCCAGCGCGAACCGGTGTTTGATTGGTCGTTGGTCTATATCCTTCGTTAACGTTCTCACGATCGAGTAGGTATGTTAGAAAAACTCGCTATAGGACGAGGACACTAAAGCACATGATTGGTTGTCCTATTCGTGGTAATTTGCAACTCGGAATCAGCACCCAGCCAAGACGCCCATAACTATTTGATAAGTTTGATGATATCAATTTCTTGACTTACTTGAGTAAATAGTCTCTTCGCGACGCGCAATAGTTGCTGGCATTTCATTTTCAAAGTACACTCATATTCGAGGGCGATCGACTTTTTCAACGTCGGCCAGGCGAATCTAAAAGAACACTTTCATTTGATGCTTTGGTGGTCAATAGCTGACCTCAGTATACCTAAGGACGCAACCAAGATCCCTTCGACTGTTACAATTGACAAACACAATTGATTTCGACCTGAATCAGGTTGCGCAACAGATGAACTACTTATAGTTCATCTGTTGCGCAATCAATGTGTGTCGCGCAAGTTTCTTTCGCGCAAGTGTCTTTCGCGCAAATGTCGTTCGCGCAAGTGTCTTTCGCGCAAATGTCTTATTCGCGCAAGTGTCTTTTCGCGCCAATGGCCTTTCGCGGAAATGTCTTTTCGCCCAAATGGATTCGCGCAAGTATCTTTCGCGGAAGTGTCCTGCTACCCCTGCAATGGGCACCGTTGGCACCGTGAGTAATAGCACTGTTGTAAATTGACACGAAATTATTCGGTACACTGCTTTTCAGCATTTGGATGGAGTAGCAGCCAAGAGTTTATGATAAATTAATGTTACATCTATTTCGATGTTTTTAGGGTTCAGTACCAAAATGGTAAAAAAGGAACCCTTATGGTGCGACTTCGTCCGTGTCTGTCGGTCACAGCTGGTTATTTCAGAAACTACTAATGCCATCGACTTGAAATTTGGAACAGTTATAAAGACAGCTTGCTCAACTTTATTGCAAATGAAAAAAGTCAAAAAATATTTTTATCTTCATTGCAAAAGGGGCCGGAGTGGTGGTCCAAAATTTGAAAGTGGGGTAACTAGCTAACTACGTCAAGTGATATATCATATGAAAGGGCTTGATCTTCACATTACAAAACAGATATTTATTTTATGCCTATAGTTTTTGACATATTATGATAAAAAAAATCTGAAAAAATACCATCCCCCCCCCCTTATCTCCGAAGTTTGCGGAGCGAAAACTCTGAAATAATTAGAGTTGATAGGAATTGAAACGAACATCGTTTTATTTTTGATATTGCACCAAAAATAAAACGATGTTCGTAACTAGCACAGTTTTTAGAAATCATCAAAAGTCCTTCACAAACAAACTTAGTTGTGCGGTCCGGTTTTTTTCACTTTTATACATCCAAAAATGATACGGAACCCTCGGTGCGCGAGTACGACTCGCACTTGGCCGGTTTTTTTTTAAATTTCGTGTGCTTTTGTTAACACTAAAGTGTTACACGACTTTTCTCGCTGTAGGTACTGCGGAGCTATACGTACAGTGCGCATTCATGAATAATGATGGGGACGTTGCCTTCCTGTACTTTAGGCGACACCACACAGAAGATTACGGAGAACGGGCTATCCACCACGGAGCACATTTCCACGCGCTTCTTAGTGTTGTCTTTGGTCACATGCTGCAATATAAAGTAACGTTGCTAAAGAGAACTCGGCACGAATCTTGAGCTCTGATCTATAAAATTTACTATAAGCGATTTTGGACCTTACTCCTGATACAATACGACGGCGACGCGCACACAATCCTTCACCACTCCACTGAGAGCTTAGAATTTTATAAAATTGGCAAAAAGGGCCAAGTTCACCGACAAGATTCCGTTTTAAGACAACAGTCCGTTTTAATGAAAACGGCCGTTCAACATGACTTTGAAAGATGTTAAACGGCCGTTTTCAATTTATACTCAGACAGTTATCTTTGCGGTGAACTCGGCTATTAATGATCTAAGTTTAATTTACTGCACAATCAACCACAAATGGATGATAACCACAAATGGTACACAACAGCGAGATACCTCCCTTAAATCCTGGGGGAACTCCACCCTGGGGGACTGGGGAAGTACCTCCACCTTACAGAATACCACATCTAAATAAAGCTACTCTTTGGTAGTGTTGTGTTTCTGTGGTGACTAAGGTCGCCAGAGCTTCTGAGGATGCGCTGTGCTCATTTTAAAGGATCGGCGATAAGTGGTTAGTAGGTAGATAGGTACCTAATTAAACTAAACTTACGGGCGCTAAAATAGTTTGAAAATCCTGATCGAAGTTCGTCAAGTAGTCCACTTGTTCCATATTAGACTTTAGCGTCTCATTCAGTTTTTGAGACAACTGCGAGAAAGAAACTTGAGTTAGCTAACAATACTATGCTACTATAATAGGCTAGACCGCGGTTCCGCATGGAGTTGCGGTGCCGTAAGGGTGTGTTTTCACCAGAAATATGTGCGAGGGTTGTGATTGTGCTTAGGGAGGAATGGACTAACAAAGACATCCCTCGCACACATCTCTGGTGGAAACACACCCTTACTAGGGCGGTGACAGCGGTGCCTAGACACAGCCCCGGATCTTGAATTATTTCGAGGCGGGGCAAAAACTGAAACCCCCGCCCGACAATATTTTTCTTATCATCATCATCATTTCAGCCATAACACGCCCACTGATGCTGATGGACATAGGCCTCACCCAAAGAACAACCGGTCTAGCGCTGCTCTTTGCAATTACTACGCTTGGTAGACGAATACACTACCTACTCAGTATATTCAAAGCTTGAATTTGTCGCCCTCTGAATTTGCCGCCCGGGGCACGGGCCCCGGCTAGCCGCCCCCTAGATCCGGGGCTGCCTAGGCACAGGACGTAGACCTTGGAGGGGCATAGAAATGACCTGACCAAGACCAAGTTGTGGGTCATGCTGCATGACCATGCACGACTCATGCATGTTAGTAAAACAGTGTGTGTCACTACTACAAACGCTTCTTTGTATACATAGAAATCTCGACCACACAATGCTGCACACCGTCAATGGCTCAATCTCTGTTGCGCACAATGGCCCAATTAAGAGGCTAAGTGCGGAAAACAGATGGTACCTATAAGTCGGGCTGCCGTCCGTCCGAGGTTCCCCGGATTTGTCCTAGTTTAGAGGGCGTCCGGGGAGCGTCCGGTAGGGGTTTCCGAAAACTTCCGAGAACTTTTCGTGTCAGGGGAATTCTAATTGATTAAAAGCTAAGTAAAAAATAAAACAAATCTTAGTTAAGAATTCATTCGTAATCGTAAGTCAGTCAATTTATCGGGGGCGTCCGGGAAAAATACTCAATTTTACCAAAATGTCCGGGGCTTTTGATGATTTTGTCCTGTGTCGGCAATTTAGGTGATGGCAGCCCTATATATAGCCATAAGTAACCCTCAATCTCACACTGTTATTCGTCACTTGTCACTCGCACTAAACTAATACACTCTTAAAGTAGATAAGTAGGTAGGTATTTTATATCATCGATCGTGTGCGGTCCGTCGGTAACATGATCTTGATCACTTTGATCATGTCAAAGCAAACTCAATAGCGACTTGGTACATCTCCCTCGTTTCTATAATCTGAGGGATTACTGGATCCTTCACGGCTAAATAAATACTCTTTAGATATAAATGATAGTAATTTATGATCATACATTAATTTTCATTTTCCGGGGCAGAGAAATCGTGCCAACCACTTCGATGAAGGCTTCTTTGCGGTCGCGGTTCACAACCACTTGCAATACCCGGTCTGCTTCACATTCTTCGCATAGCTAAAAAAATTACGTGAAAAATAATTGTTAATCATCACGCCTGAAATCCCTGAAAGAAAAGAGGCCCTAGACAAGTTGCTTTTCTGTTAGCGTTCACGTCAAACGCTACGTCCAAATTGTATGGCAATGACATTACCTGCGGAAAAATCACGTGACTCACAAATGTCAATTCCATACATTTTGTCCGTAGCGTTTGGCGTGAACGCTAACAGAAAAACAACTTGTCTAGGGCCTCAGGTAGGCAGAGTATAGAGCGTTTCACGTAAAGCCTGCAATACATGTTGGCCGAACTTAGACCAACGCGAGCCTAGACAAATTGACACAAGGCAAGCGCTACTGTCTAGACGTTCGGCAAGTTTGACGTCAACCGCATAACAGCGCGGACAAACATGTGAACACTATGGGCTGAGCGCGCGCGAGCGCCTTTGATTTGTGCAGAAAAACCGACACCGCTCCGAAGTGAGGCAAGTGATCGCGAGCGACTGCAAGTTGTGGCAAGCTACGTCAAATGAGGTCTACACACGTTTGCGCTTGTCTTTACTCAACCAACTAGGCAAGTGACACCGAGCGATAGCAAGACAAGGCAAATATGCCGTCTACATGTTGGTATTGGCCTTCACTCGACAACGCTCGGCCAACATGTATTGCAGGCTTAAGAAGTCCCTTCGCCGCTATGTTGGTTCCCCTGCCTGTCACTCCTGTTTAGGTTAGGTTTTTACGATCACTATTTGTAGACC
Source organism: Thalpophila matura (assembly GCA_948465475.1). NCBI lineage: Eukaryota > Metazoa > Arthropoda > Insecta > Lepidoptera > Noctuidae > Thalpophila > Thalpophila matura. The sequence goes on from OX419182.1 coordinate 16,497,642, forward strand.
ACAGCAACAAGGCAGAATGAACGTACCTACCTATATTACGCCGAATATCCGTGCATCCTCCAACAAAAACTCACATAACTAAAAGGATGCACCTCTACACCCTCACATAAGGCAAAGGGCTTATGGCCCTCTCCATAGAAACTTTGCGCAAATTCTGCCTGGGCTTTCGCACTAAAGAAGTGCTACTAGCTAATTACTTACATACGTATTCACTTTCATTTGTATCTGGGCACATGTTTCATCGGTTAGACTCATTATCAAATCCAAAATCTTCCCTGGGTCACTATGTTGAATGCTTTTTCGCTTGGATCTCTTCAAAGAAAAAGCCATTATTTATTTTCGTGGATCTAGGTAATACGGTTTGCTAAATGCAGCAATTTATTAATCCACAATTTATTTGTTTGTACTCTGCCTCGAATTTATTCATGTCAAAAGTGGCAATTAGTTTTTTTTTTAAATAAACTGCCTCCGCCTTGACTTGAATATTAAATTATATTATTGTATTATTCATTCTTCATACATATTATTTATATTTTTAAATATTTCATTAAGTATAAATGTAAATAAAAAAAAAAAACAAAACATTTAAAAACATAAAAAATAGAGATCCACCGGTATGGGGAGCAGGGTCCAAGCTACCGGTGGTTAGGACTCCAGAGACAGGAACCTCCTCACAATGCGAGCCGTATCAAGGAGAACTGCTTTCTGTATCAGGCCCTTGACCCAGCCGCCTAACGAGTGCCTCATGAGATGTTGATCGAGGCTCTACGTTACGACAATCGGCACAATGATAGCCGAGTCAACATTCCACATGTCAACAACCTCGTGCGCCAAGTCGAGATATTTGATTTGTTTCTCTTTCTCAGCTTTTACGAGGTTCTCGTCATGCGGGATGGTAACATCGATTATCACCGTGCGGCGCGCTACTCGATCTATTATCACTATATCAGGCTTATTAGCAACAATAGTCCTGTCAGTGATAATAGATCGATCCCAGTACCTACAACGTGACATGGTCATTTTCGAGGTCGGGTCGGGCACATACCTGTAGTACGGTACCTCTGAATCCACGAGGCGGTATTTCAAAGCAAGTTGCTGGTGGACAATCCTGGCCACTTGGTTATGCCTGTGCAAGTACTCGCCGTTAGTCAGACGAGAACAACCAGAAACAATATGTCTTATGGACTCACCCGGACGGTGGCATGCCCGACATATTATGTCAACTGTCCCGTCCTTCACAATATATTTCCGGTAGTTATTCGTCATGATAACTTCGTCCATAATTGCACAGACAAAACCTTCGGTTTCCCCAAAGAGGTCACCGAAGCGTAGCCAAGACACGGACGCTAAGAAGTCTGTATCGGGTCCATGAAGGGCCCGATAAAAGCGCCCGTGTAGCTCCTTACTTTGCCATACCTCCCTGCGATCATTAGTACTGAGCACTACAGGTTTGCACCAGTTCTCTTTAGCGAAGATATATATTATTGATATGGTTTTTGTTACACGGGACTTAAGAGGCCCGGACCTTTCGAAGGCTTGCGTGGGGCCGAAGCCAACACGTAGAGGTCCTTTACAATTTGAATATAAAATGTAATGGTGGCATAGCTGGTGATCACCCCTGCATGCACCACAGAAATACACCCAAGGACAATCACCAGCTTATGCAGGACTATTGCAATACATGTGGAAAAACGAAACTACTTGGGCTATTGTGATGGGATGATAATGGACTAAGATAAGGGAACTATGTGAACCTATGGCGCCTGCCGGAACAATGTATATGCACATGTAAAAATAGCAGACGGAGACTTGCCAACTCTCTCACTGGGCCCCCTGAAAAAAGTCGCTCGAGTCGCAACAAAGGGGGCAACAGAAACGTGAGTGGCTGAAGGGTGGAGAGGCTTCGCTGGACTTTAAACTCAGATCACTTGCTCCCTGAGGGTCCGGCATCACTGGCCCACTCACCACTTACGCTCAGCATCCACCCTCCTAGCAGAGGGGTTCTGCTCTAGCGACTCCACTCTAGACAGCCAATGAAGGCAAGCTAGAGGTGGGAGACCTGTTCCTCGTCAGTGTTCACTCCGACCAGCCAATAAAGGCAAGCCGAAGGTGAGGAACGGTGGCTTCTCCCTGGAGCACTCGGGTACCGCGGGGTCGCTACTCCCCGTCACCTCGCCTCAAGGTGCCCTGCGGTTTTATTGATATTATTATTAAATTATTGATTGTATAGAAAACAAAACTTTTATACCTAATCATAGTTTATTTGTTGATAGCATTATTGTTGTTGATGTATGTTGCATACGTTGTAAATTGACTATAGTCATGAAGTTATCAAGTCATGACTTCATGCGTAGATTTTTATACCGTCTTGTGCAAATCGAAACGCACCCAAACTGACCCAAATGTTATCTGTGCATTTTATAAAAAAAACAGCTGATGACGGATGAGTGATGAATGAATATTTTGGTGGTGAAATTGTAATAAATTAATGAATTCTATAGTTTCCTAGCATAAAACTTAGAAATGGCAGAAATACAAACACTCATCGAAATGGGATTTTCCAAAGAAAGAGCGTAAGTTTTAACTTTGTGTTTTACTTGAAATAGTGCACCGATTCTTAACCTAAAATGTTTGATGAATTTTTGGGTTTTAGGGAGAAAGCTCTGGCGGTGACGAATTACAAGGGCGTGGAGCCTGCCATGGAGTGGTTGTTGGCACATGCCGACGACCCTGCGATGGACGTGGCGCCGACGATCGCATCATCCACGAGTGTGGAACCTGCGCCGGCCCCTGTGCCGGAATCTTCCACTTCTTCCCAAGACCTAGGCGACGCTGACCCCGAAGCCGAAGTCAAGTCCTTTAAATGCGATGTGTGTGGAAAATTGCTCAAAAATCAGGACGAAATGGAGTACCATGCCGCCAAGACTGATCATAGTAGCTTCTCAGAGTCCACAGAAGAGAAAAAACCTTTGAGTGACGAGGAAAAGAGGGCTCAACTGATGTTGCTGGAGGAAAGAATGAAACAGAAACGAAAAGAGAGAGAGGAGAAAGAAAAGGTTTGTTGTTGCTTAAAACCTTTTTTCATAAAATGACAACCAGTTTCACTGCTGTTAAGTTCCATATGACTTATTTTACAGGTAATTCCATATAAATTCTGTTGCATAATTGAATTACCTAGTGGATTGTGTCAATCTAAAGATTGTGAACCCTGACCTAATTATTGCATCTTGTTAGACTCTATTGAGTAAATCTTGATTCATATTAGGCTTGCATGCTATGCTATGTTGTGATGCATCAGTAATACATCATAAGCCTATTGGTTTCATGTATTTTGTATGAAGGTGTGCACACTATTCTGATGCATGTAGGTCTTGTGCGAATCAAGCTTTAGCTTTTGATGTAACATTTTTTTTTTCTTTTTTTGTGCCAATCTGCCATCAGTATTTACTACTTTTATCAGATGGGTTGAAAGTATACATTGGCGGGAAGAGTGTGACTCCAGCGAGCCATCTACTCTATATTTATGCTTACGTCCCCACAGTTAAGAGGACTACACAATGTCTTTCAAAATGTAACATAGCATTATATTTATTAATATTTTGAATTATTGACTTTTTGTTTATTTATTTTATGTATTTATTTATTACACAGACAACTTATGTCTATGTAATGTCTGTGAAACCATAGTTGTCGCAAAGTATGTATAGTACCTATTACATTAATAAAATACCATTTATAAACTAGTAAAATAACAATACAACAAAGGAACTTACGGGTCATTCTTAGTTAAGAAGTACTCGCTTGTTCAGGAAGGTGGCATAACATAAATGTTAGAATTTTAAACTAATTATAAATCAATTTTATTTAAACTACTAGTTTGTACATATCTGCTAGGTGGCCAGTCAATATATTTGTTTTAACTTGTTTTTTAAGAGACCTGCCGGCCTAGCATGACCACGATAGAAACGGGTTTTGTCTACATAGAAATAGACAAAGTGACAGATTTCATTCATAAAACGTAGAAATGTTTCTACAATCTGTCACTTTGTCTATTTCTATGTAGACAAAACCCGTTTCTATCGTGGTCATGCTAGGCCGGCAGGGGAGAGACTAGACCCCTTATTTATAAACGTTTGTTAAATTAAATAGCTATCAAATCAATTGTCATGTCTATTCATTGGCATAAAAATGACAAGGATAGTTGTATATTTAATCAGTGGTTAAATTAAGAGATGTTTTAAATAAGTAAGAGTAGAAGTACAGGGTAGGATACTTAATGGATAGGGGAGGGATTTTAACGTTGCTTTATGAAAGAAAACAGACTTTTTTATAATCAACTTTATTTATTTAATAATTATTAATTATCAGATTTTATTTTTGAACAGCTTTTGGTTGTACTGGCATCTTATGAGGCAGGGGAGATATGACAGGGGAGATACTTTTTGGTTAAAAAACAGAAATAATCATAACAGTTTTTATCGTACGTAACTAACAGACATATGAGAATCAATGCACAAATAACAGTAAATATAAAAATAAAATGAAGACTTGAGGCGAATAATCATAAAATAAAACTTACCAGTGGAGAGATCACATTCACTCATTCACAACTATACCCGCAGAGTGGCGTTACCAAAACGACTGACAAAATGGCAATGCAGCTAGCTCGCGTGACGCTTTCTGCTAACTTCACATCTAATGAATTGTGTTTAAGGTCATAACTTCTCGCGATAAAGTATACAAACGCCACAATATAGAATTACAAAAAGCCAGGGGACGAGACGCGGAATACGTGGGACAAATGTAGATGTATTTTTTTTTTTAGGATTAAGAAGTATTACGTCATTTTACTTGTTAGATTACAATAATATTTTTTTTCATTTTTTTTTTAAATGAACGATTTTGATATTTTATTCGATTTCTAAGTATTTAAAATTACTGACACAGAACAGAAATCGGTTAAGGGACAGACCAGGGGAGAGATGTTTTTGATGTTTGAAGTTCTATTGTGACTAAATTAAGTACAATTGAGAAATGAATTTGAGTGACCATATAGGAGACAGTGTGTTTTGAAAGATAATAACGTTATTTTGAACAAATTATCGAAAAAAATGTGACTTTTTATCATGGACGTCGAAAGTACCTCTTAACTTAGAATGATGAACTAGTATTATGTAAGGACATAATACTAGTTAATATAATAACACCCCTTATGTGGCCCATGTAAACGGAAATGCTACGTTCATTTTTGTTTACATTCCAAAAAAATTGATACCTACCTTATTGATAAGAGTGTCATAGGTACAACACACAGATAAAAAAATTCTATCTGAAATTTTTGTAAATTCTGGGAAACAAAAACCTGACTTGAATTAAATTCTTTTACTGTATTAATAACATATTTTTTAATGTATTTAGGTAATGTCCCGAGACCCAGGACAATTTTCGTCCCGGAACAAATGTTGTAATGAAGTCCCCAGTTTTTATCTGTTCCTCGAAGTTTAGGTGAATTGGCACTTCCTATTCACACCACTGATAATCAGAAAAGAAATACAATTAAATTTATTAATATTTGACTGAAAGCTAGGTCTTCAAGCTTGAGTAACGAATAAAATGATAAACTGAGAGCTAGATAACAAAGTCATAATAAAATCTTATCTGTGCTCTACATAATTATATTACAAGTCAGTTGTTTCCGGGATTTTTTTATCAAATTGTTTCACATATTTGTTGAACAGTTTTTTTTCTCTATATTTGTTTAAGGAACTTAACAAATGTTACTCCAGTTCCATCGTAACCTGATCTAATTACATCAAAATAAAGAAAATTACTAAGTAACTGGTGAATAAACCAATGCAGCCTCCTGGCGACATTGGTTTGGCATTAGTTGAACAGTTGTGTGCTATAATTCCAGGCTGAAGCATTAGAACGCGAACGCATTCGCATCAAGTCCGGCAAAGAGATGCAGGATGCCCGCCAGCGGCTGCAGGAGCAGGAGATGCAGAAGTTGGTTGAACAGCGGCGGCGGGAGAAGATTGAAGATCAAAAAGCGAGGGAACGGGTGCGCGCGCAGATCGAAGCTGACAAACAGGCCAGGAAGTAAGTACATACAGTGGCATATTAACTCACCCGGGGCCTGTAGCAAATAGTGTGGGCCCTGAAGGTGCGGTTAAACGGGCTAGTTTTTAGGGTTTCGTACCCAAAGGGTAAAAACGGAACCCTATTACTGAGACTTCGCTGTCCGTCCGTCTGTCTGTCTGTCTGTCCCGTGTGTCTCCAGGCTGTATCTCATGAACAGTGATAGCTAGACAGTTAAAATTTTCACAGATGATGTATGTCTGTTGCCGCTATAACAACAAATACTAAAACCAGAATAAAATCAATATTTAAGGGGGGCTCCCGTACAACAAACGTCATTTTTTTACTCGTTTTTGCTCGATATTGATAACGGCAACAGGTAGACGCTTGAAATATTCACAGAATATTTAATTATATATTCACTTTAAAAATAAATAATCAAATTAAAATAAAACAAATATTTAAGGCGAGCTCTCATACAACAGACATGATTTTTTTGGCGTTTTTATAGATAATGGTACGAAACCCTTCGTGCGCGAGTCTGACTCGCACTTGGCCGGTTTTTTGACAATTTCTTGCTGCAATTGTATAGCCATGAGTTGAGATATCGTAAATGTAAGCATAATTTGAATCTAAAATACAACAGGCCTAAAACATTTTGATAAAATTTTACAGCTTGGCAAAAAAGAGTTTGACGCGGTGACAAGTGGAATTAAATATTTTACTTAACGGAGACACTACTTTGTCCACAAATACAAAAATAAAGTAGATAGATTTTGAGTCATCTGTTTATTGTTTTCATTTATTTTAATGATTTATTCAAATTCTTTTGCTAATTTCCCATTAAAAGTTGCCTTAGTTTAATAGTGGTGCCCTCATTTTTTCCAAACTCTGTTTTGCCAAGCTGTATAGAATTTGCACGTTTTAAAAAATACAGATAATTTAATTAAATTAATTTATACAGGGTAAAATTAAAACCAGTGCGGATATTTTAGGAGGTGAAAGTACTCATGAATATGATCAACTTTTATTATGGGACTGACACTGAAATATGAAAAAAAAATCAGCTGTTCCATACATTTTGATCGTGTTGTAGTGCATTTTTGTAGGGAACAGCTGATTTTTTTTTTCATATTTCAGTGTCGGTCCCATAATAAAAGTTGATCATATTCATGAGTACTTTCACCTCCTAAAATACCCGCACTGGTTTTAATTTTACCCTGTACGCAATATAAAAATGTGTAACCCTTCACTTGTACCCCAGGCTAGCAGCCGGTGGTCAGCCGCCTGTAGTGGCGGCCGCGGCGCCGGTGGCCCCGCCGCCCGCGGCGCCGGCGGGCCCGAGGGTCGCGTACGAGCAGGCGCGCATACAGATACGACTACCCGACGGAAAGGCGCTCGCACACACCTTCGGGGCTAAGGAACAACTCGCTGCTGTCAGGTACGATAATGACTGGAATGCAATGCCGGGATACCGGGATCCCGCATGCAATGTGCGGGACTAATACCGGTCGTAAATTAAATTGAATAGGATCCCGCGCAGAATTGGCGAGATTAATGAGGAGCAAAATCTATACTAATATTATAAAGCTGAAGAGTTTGTTTGTTTGAACGCACTAATATCTCTGGAGCTACCAATCGGATTTGAACAATTCTTTTTGTATATGATTGCCAGATTCATGAGAAATAGTATAGGTCATTTAACATTACACTACGACCTTTAGGAGCTGAGAACTGGGGTGCAACCACGGGGAACAGCTAGTTCATAATAATGACGATTGTTCCTACAAGCATGAAAGTAGAACTAGCATTTTCCGCTGCTGGTCATGTAATATGCAAAGTCAGAAGCCGTTTAGGTGACGAAAACATAAATACTTTAACGTTTTTGCGAAGTTACTTTCAAAATAATGTTTAATTAACTTTTAATCTTTTTTTAACCGACTCCAAAAAAAAGGAGAAGGTTCTCAATTCGTCGGAAGTTTTTTTTTTTTAACATAATAATAATAACTGACTTTGAAAAACGTTATTAAAAAAATTATCAGTAAATTCAGTGTCAGTATCAGTACATTTTTAAGAATGTTTTTCGGTTATTCTTAAGTCCCTTCAAATGTTGAACTTGTTCTTTATTTGCGAAGTCTTACTGACCACGCGGGATCTAGCAAATACCTGGATCCCGCGGGATTCGGAATGTCCCGTCTCGCAAATATCGGGTACTACCGGGTACCGGGTGATAACTGGATAGCCGGTCTAATTAGTAACTAAATAAATAACTTAATTGTAATTTTGGCAAATTGAAGAGGCTAAAATCCTGATTTCAGTTCATCACATTCTTACAACTGCATAATAATATACTAATTTACAAACTGCTTGTTTTACAGACTGTACCTGCAGCTGAACGCTTCAGAGTATGCGCAACAGGACAACTTCAAGATGATGACCACATTCCCCAAGAAGATATTCACCACAGAAGACTACGACAAACCTTTGGATTTATTAGGTATGTCGTTATTTTTAGCCAATGAATGGTGACAAAAAACCAGACCATAAACGATATGTTACATTTATCGAAGGAATAATGGATTGGATTTTGTACAGAAAATCAGTCAAAATTTTTAAATTAATCTTTGGGTAAATTTATGGTGAAATGGCCTTTAAACTGTTTATCGATAAACAATTTGTTCCTTGTAAAATACAATCTTAAGACGTTCGACAGATGCGCTTGCGCATCTAACGCAGCAAAGTACAGCTCATATATTTATTTTCTCACATGTTCATTTCAGGTCTAGTACCGTCAGCAGTGATCATAGTGTCGCGGGGGCAGCAGTAAGAAGCCAAATAATAATAAGTTATAATAATTATTAACTAACATGCCGACTGTACTGGTGTCTGTTTATGTACTGTATGGGGTGGGGGAGGCACAAAAGTTCAATTACATTAATTCTCGGAGAAGACTTGGTGGAAATAAAGTCTGTGTTGTGTATGTAATTGTTTTATTTTATCGAGTTCAATAGCTCAAAACTTAAAAAGGGACTAAAAATTATTGCAAGTCAATATAAAACACGTTTTTTTTTTAAAACGCACATTCGAAGATGCAGTTCGTTTGACACGTTGATGCTTTCTGTCACACCGGCAGATGCAGATTATGCGTTCAGGCGCACTTGCAGAATTCTTTACGCGCATGCCCGGTCAAAAAACATCGTAAAAGCGATTTTAGACTCGCAATAAATAAGTGCCATAAAACCATATGTTTTATGGCAATTATTTATTTATAAGTACTTCATTGATATAGCAATAATTTCAATTAGTTTGTTGATAATTTTGGCAATGATCTCGTATAATAACGTCACGAATAATTGATTAGCATAATTATTCATTCTAATTACAAAAACTATTAAACAATATTATCACTATTATTAATTTATTATACACATTATTAATAACCATTTATAGGTTAGTCATAAAATACAAATATTTTAAAAGTTTAACATGTAGCTCTCTAGATGGCGTTGTACCGTTCCGCAGTCCCGCTGAATCGCGGTGTTAAGATTTTCCTACGAATAATGACCTCACGCGCTTGCGTTTCGTTGATTATTCAGTTTAAGACATCGAAAACAGCAGTAGACAGTGATTTGGCTCTGCTTTACCACCAAGGATACTTCCAGAACCTTCTCAGGAGTAAGTTAAAGTGAAAATCAGTGATTAAGTGTAGTGCCAGTGTCAAGTGAAGTGCCCGCAAGCGGAATTCGTGCGCAAGAGTGCCACCTGAGAGGAGTTTGAAGACTACCGACGCTTTTTGGATTAACAAACAAGACACCCGCCCGTGGCAACGGCACCCGCATCTGTTGTTTAATTAACAAGGTCAGTTTGGATTTTCGGAATAACACTTTGTCCCTTTGTCGGAACCACTGAGTGTTTGAAATTAAACAGCTGCTCTAAGGCGACACCTATACGCAAATAACATGACCGGTTTGCCAAACCAACGTTCTCGGTCATTTGCGCAGGCTGCATTCTCATATGACGGCACTCGAGACTATGAAAAAGTCGAAACATTTTTGACTTTTGCTAGGAAATACAAATCTGTGAAGAACCTTGGAGATATAGATGCCATACGAAGTTTGCCTCTCATCTTGAAAGGCGAGGCTGCCACCTGGTGGAATGGGATAAAAGATAGCATTTCCACTTGGGTAGAATTCGAGTCCCAATTGAGGAAAGAATTTTCCCCAACAAAACCAGCATACGTGATCTTCCAAGAGATATCTGAACTGAGACAGAAACCAGGTGAACTAACAGAACGATTCGTAGCTAAACAGAGGGTACTGTTCGATCAGTTGCCCAGCCCAAAGTTGTCTGAAGAAGTGCAATTAGACATGATGTATGGATTCTTACACCCAAAAATACAGGAACAGATTCCTAGAGAATGTATCCAAACATTCGAAGGTTTGTTGGAGGCCGCGAGAGCGATAGAACAGGAAAAATTGAAAGAGAAATCCCAAGCAAAAGCTTGTACTGAAAAGGCTGGAAAGAAAAGGGTGCGATGCAATTTTTGTAGAAATTTCGGCCATGTGGCTGATGTCTGCAGGAAGAGGCAAAAAGTTATCGCCGAAGAGGCAGAGAATTCTGGGACATCTGTACAGTCTGAAACACCTGCTACCCAGGTACCGACTCCGTTATCTCCATCGCCATCAGCTAGCGAGAAGCCGAAGAACGATAACTTCCCAATTGACATAAGACCTCGGCTAATGATTGAAATTAGTATTGGTACAGCAAAAGAATTGGCATTCGTGGATTCATGCGCCAGATCGAGCCTAGCCTCATACAAGTTGTACAGTTACTTGAAGAACATCGGTTTTCACTTCCAAGAAGAGAATACCACAGTGACTTTGGCAGATGGGATTGCCAAAACCCAGAATGTATTGACTGGACGTATTCCAGTCAAAGTTCAGGATCGATGTGTTCTGACTACGTTTGTGGTCCTGCCTGAGGCTCGCGACAACCAGACGTTGCTTGGGGTCGGTTTCATTATAGATTCTGGGATAGTATTAAATCTGCCACAGCTGACATATAATTTTGTTGATGAGCCTGATGTTCATTATGATCTAATCCAAGAATCTTGAAATATTCAATTGATTTGAGATGTAGAAACAGTCTGTTTTCCCGGTTTCTTGAGTTAGTTCTAAGTAATGTACTGTTTGCATCGTATTAAATTTTTTTAATAATATTACTGAGTTTTTTTGTCTCTAGGGTGTCCATCTGTTGCCTGTTTCATAATAAGGGGCTCTGTTCGCACTGTAGGTTTTTAGTACTTAGTTTTTTGTTGTTTTAGCACAGTAAAAGGGAATTTTGACGACACGGTTGTCGTAGTGGCTGAGCGATTGGCTGATGCACGACGTGTCGCGGGTTCGAATCCCGCACGGAACAAATATTTGACTCGCGTCTATGTTTATAAACACCCATGACGCAGGAGACGTTACGGGTGGGGTGAAGTTTCTAAAAAAAAAATTTTGTATAAACTCTTAGCGACCGTGTATACGACGCCGCCGCTGCCGCGCCGCCCTAAAATTATTCAAATTCAAATTCATTTATTTGTGAACACAGGGTTATAGAGATGTTACAATAAATTTTGGTTCCATACCATGTTCCGCCAGAAGGCATACAAAAATAATTAGATGCATTACATATCTACAATAACATTATGTCTAATTAAATAATACATACAATAATAAGGCAATAATAACAGATGCAATTAATAATTAAATCATCAATTAATTAGAACAGTTAATTATAATCTTAACTAATTATTACATAAAGATGAGTCATTCAAAAGGTCATAAACCGAGTAATAACATTTTTCATACAATAGAGCCTTTAATTTCCTTCTAAATAAATGTATATTAATTAAGACTATGAAATGTCTTTGGAAGTTTATTATAAATCTTGGGTGCCAAACAAAATATACTTTTTCCCATAAGAGCTGTAGCACATGGTAGAACACATAATTTATTATTACGCCTATTGCGAATGACAACATCAGACTATTGGTGTTGGTAAGTTGGTTGTTGGTAGTTGTTAGTGTTACATAGCTGATATGACCTTTTATTATTCGTGGTCAGTAATGTAACACTACAACTACCAATAATTATGCGGCGGCGGCGGCGCGGAAGCGGCGTCGTGTAGACAGGTAAGTCGCTAAGAGTTAAGACGTGGTTTAGATGAATAAAAAGAAAATAGCAATTAACTAGTTTGTGAAAGGATCGTAAACAAACAAAATAAAAAATACAAATGGATGTAATCTGTTATAATAAATATATAAGAATAATATTATCAATACAAAAATGTAAGTAATAATACATTTTAGTATTTTTCACGGTCGGTAACAGAAAACAAGAGAGCTAGAGCTAGAGCTACCAGTGGTAAAAAATCAATTGCAATTAATTGATTTTGTACACATAACGGCATATAACTTAAACATCAACCTTGACTGCGCAGTAGTCGATTTTGTGCATTTTGACCCTTACGTCCGCAGATTTTCCCTCACTGCGCTGAAAATGTTCAAGTTATTTGCCGAGTACTATACCATGAATGTGAAAGGTTCACATTACATTAACAATTTTATATAAATCAGAAAATATTGTTTATTTTATCAAATTTCATTTAAAATCTTAAAAAAAACATTTTTTGAATGAATTGAAAAAACAATTTACTTAAGTATCTAGTTAATACTAAGATATATTGATGTATATAGTATAGTAGGTAAATTAATGAAAAAATATTATGCCCCTATTAATACATTTTCTTACGCGCTAATGTTGCAAATACAAAGTGTAACAAGTTACGTAATAAACAATTAACATATCACATAAAAAAATATCTCATTTGATCAAAAAAATATCTCATAATAAAAAAAATATCTCGTATAAAATTCACTTATGGGATAACTTTCGTGATTTTTGTTCGATTTGAGTTCGATGGACCGGCATTACATTCCAAGGCTCACAAAAGAAGCAGTTGAAATCGCCAAACATAATAATTTCAATAGGGAAGGTGGTTTCAAATTATAATAAAACAAGTTTAAACGGATTAAATCGCGTATATTACAGTTTTTCAACACTTTGCTTTGCTTTTTTCAACGCTGCAAAGTGTTCGAAACGTCAGGAAAACTCTGTAAAAACTGTAATATACGCGATTTAATCCGTTTAAACTTGTTTTATTATAATGTGTAATAATCGCGAAAACCTAAGACATTATTATGGTTTCAAATTGCCTAGTGCATGGAATCCAGTGTTAGGTATGTCAACTAAAACGCAATATAAAACCTCGTAATAAAGACTCCGAAAAACTTATTGATACCGTGAGTGTTTTGCCGTGACTTTCGATCGAGTGTGAATTCCAGTAGTGAGCGTAGCAAAATAGGTACTAAGAAAGAGGGTAGACAGATTTGTCTGCTTGTTATAATTATTTTATTTTAAGTGTTCATCCACCCGCATCCAGTTTACCCGCGATCATGGCGCTTGCAACAGCGTCGAAATATCTGGAACTCAAATCAATAATCACGGAAGTTATCCCATAAGTAAATTTTTAAGCGTAGTTAAAAACCGTGAAAGTTTAAAACAATATCTCATATGAATAAATCTGTATTTTAATGTGACATGATAATTACCTAACAATGACTAACAGTGACTGATGTGTGGTAAATAAGGCACTAGACAGACAGGCCGCTGGAGTTAGGTAAGTACCTATACTGACAACTATTTACTAAAATTATCTACGTAGATACTACATCTACATTGCAACAGAATTGTGCGTATACAGACGTTATACAGATTTGCCAACTCTTCCGGAATTCTAGGATTCTTGCGGAATTCATCGCTATATTTTGGGAGTCCCCGGCACCCGGATTTTAAAAAGAAACTAGGAATTCTCAACAAACTCCCCGATATAGAGTTAGCAAGCCGTTATAACATACTCGAAGGAGTTTCCAGCACAATGAATACATGCTCGTTAGTAGCCTGTACACTAAAGTATTTTGCCGATAGTATCATAAGATTGGTATGTTGGATTGGCTGCTAGCCGATCTTAGGCGGCAGCTTTTGTTGTTTACAAACTAAACTAATTTAGTCTATGTCTCTAATAAAAAACATAAGAAAGGTATAGAAGATATGAATTCCTGTCAAATTAGTCCACTTGCTTATTTTCAACGTAAATTTAGTCGCCATTGCGGTGGGTGGCGACTATTTTCCCGTTATTGGTAAGGGCGTAGACTAATTTGACAGTTATATTATCTGTCCTTTTTCCATGATATTTGTAAGAAATTAGCATCATTGTTCAGTATTGGAATGCTGTTATGTAGGTAGTTTGGCTTACAAAGCCAGGCTGTAATTGGACGGTATGATCAATTGGCTAGTTAAGCCTGACTGAGCCATTGTAAATATTAGTCTTGAACCTGATAACTTAGTGCATTATTTACCTGAGAAACTTATTTTAACATATTATTTTCTATTTATGACTGTATAAAAAAACTTATTGCACTGCATTAAGTACACAAAAACTAATAAACACAAGTTCCTTCCTAATCTAATAAAGAATAAAATAAGTGTAAAAAAAAATCATAGCTAAAAGAATATAATTGAATTTTGTACTGGTAAAAAAGTTTTACGTACAGGAACTAGTTACAAGAGTAACAAACAATTCATAATTCGAAGTAAATTGATTTGTCACGTATTCCATTTGTTACTTCATCGTACAAAATTACAAAGTGAACCATTGCACCCAGTTGACAAACTTATGCAATTGCACCAGATATCTTTTCGGGGGTGGCGCCTGAGTGGGATACATCATGCCTTTGGAGATATTACAGTTTGTAAGCAAACCATTCACTTCTGGTTCTCCTTCGCATTCCATAAGCTTCAGTTGCTTATCAAAGCAAATGCGAAGTTCTATCAAATACTGGACACCATCTTCGAATAGACATGCTAAGAAAGGTCGTTTACTAAGTTTTGATACTACAGCGTTATTTATATCTTCAGCTTTGAATTCTTTGGTGTCAGATGGGATGATGTTGGCAGCATTGAGCATGTCCGTCATATGATATTGGTTAAGGAAATCAATACCTTTGCTGAAATATTTGAGTTCGCTGTTAAATGGTTCTATCATTGCCGCGCAAGTCCCGTGTTTGTTCCATTCGTGGGCCCATAAGTTGTACAGTTGTGTTTCTGGAATTGTACAGAACATAATAAGTGTTTAAGTTACTTTAACTTAATATTAATGTTTTATAGTTTGCATTGAATTTCCTGCAATGTTTATTTTCCTGTAGATAAATATTGTTATTGCGACTTCAAAGCTGTCCTTAGGTGACTCGTAATCTATTTATATGTATAAGACTACCAGGCTGTGCCCCGCATGCGTTGCAACGCCTTTTTGTTGGTTTTATTTTTGACAGAAAAAAAATCAGCTGTTCCATACATTTATGTTCACATAACTCAACAAAATGTATGGAACAACTGATTTATTTTTCGCGATTTCAGGGTTGGTCCCATAGTGAAAGTTGTTCATAATAATGAGTACAATGACCCCTTTTCGTATTTTTACTGTCTAACCTGACATCCTGTATATTTATTTTAAGTTGGACCCGAAGCTACCAAACTTTGAAAACCACGTCAAAATCCGTTCAGTACTTTTTGCGTGATGCGCGCACAAACAGACAAACTGACAAAAACAAAAAAAAAACCGGGCAAGAGCGTGTCGGACCACGCACAGTATAGGGTTCCGTAGTAAGAAGTATTTCAGTATTCCGACCGCAAATATAAGTTTGTACTTATTTCATAATATTATTATGAAACACAAAGTTATCTTTGCGGTTGCCAAACTGAAAATAGATGTCAATAACTTTTTGAAATATTCACTATATTTAAAAAATAAATTGATGTATCTAGTTCAAACCAATTCTAATTGAGAGTATTGGTGCTATATTAGCTATCAGCCATTCAATAAATGGCAATAATTTACAAGCTGATATTTCTGTACCTTCAGTGAAAAGTGATACATGTCGACCCAGATCGGTTTTTATATTCTCTGATTAAAGTTATTAAAAAAAAATTAACTTAATTTCTATCTTATCCCCGTTGTTATAAGATTAAAAATGAATAAGATTTTTTTGTGTACATTGATATAAGTAAGCAATTTTTTATTGAAATTATTGTGTAAAATAATACTTTTTGATTCATACCAAAGTGCTCCGAACCGATCTTTATATTTCTAAAATGTATTTTAATACGACTCGAGTTACCACATTTTACGCGAACCGAAAGCTTTTACTTCAATTAATCCAAAGTGATACAAATGAAATCCTATCACAAAACTTTAAACAATTGAAACAATACATTCTAGTGAAAAGTGTTACATTTGTACATGAACCATACAAACACAAATTTATTTTCATAAAAATATGTGACTAATGATACAACTGCTAATCAAACAATTTACACGTAATTTATGTAGCCAATTTTGATGTGATTACAAATTTAATATTAATTCTATTAGTAAGAACATAAGAGAAATAGGACATAATATGATTACGTGAACAATGATACTAATATAGTAGAATCAAAACTGCATTGCGTTTAAGAACTAAATTAGCAAAAAAATACGTAGTACACAGTGATACAAGTCGCGCAGCTCTTACGCACCCCACTCCCTACTTCTCCGCGGGACGCATGGAAAGAGCGCAGGCGACGCGGGATTCTTAAGGCGCGTCTCCTGCTCCAAATTTTGAACAAAACATTGTTTTACGAACATGTTCACGACCTTAATTCATTCATTCACCCGTCTCCTGCTATGTTCGACGTTTTTGTTTTGCTAAACAAGAACATCGAACAATGTATGACAGGTATGCCTAGGGTTGCCAACTATCCTATCCTACTTCCTACTAATCCTACTAATATTATAAATGTGAAAGTTTGTGAGGATGTATGGATGTATGGATGGATGTTTGTTACTCTTTCACGCAAAAACTACTGAACGAATTTTGATGAAACTTTACAGTAATATAGCTTATACATCATAATAGAATCAGAATAGGCTACTTTTTATCCCAAAAAACGCGGGCGAAGCCGCGGGCGGAAGCTAGTACTTTATAATAACGTATCCTACTTTATTTTCTACTAGCTTCCGCCCGCGGCTTCGCCCGCATTTTCCGGGAGTAAAAAGTAGCCTATGTGTTATTCTAGGTCCCAGGCTACCTCCTTGCCAAATTTCATCCAAATCCGTCCAGCCGTTTCAGCGTGAAGAAGTAACAAACATACACACACACACACAAACTTTCGCATTTATAATATTAGTGGGATTAGTGGGAGTGGGATATTTATACTTTTGCATAAAAATAAAGTATGAGAAAATACTTTATTTTCAATTTTACTATTCATGTGCAAATACATCTGATAGCTTACCAAATTTTAAAAAAATATATCTGATTTACTCTCTGTTCCCGCCACTTCAGCTTTCACTAAAAGAGTTTTTTCGGTATTGAATCTGACATGGCGAGAAGAGAGAAACAAATGGTCCATAAAAATAAAAAACGAGTTATTATTTATTTATTTAAATATAAATTTCGATTGTCAAACTAGCCTTGATACTTTCAAAGACAACACAAAAAATATTACATGTGCTAAAAGTACCAACACAATTTTTTTTTTATATGAATAAAAACATACTTAAATACGAGAAATCCTTTTTTTTTCTTCCAAATAAGTTATTTTTCTCAAAAAAAGTTGGCAACCCGGCAATGGCAAGTATGCCATTTCAAAATGAGTTCCGAAGAATGTGAGGTCATTCATTCATTCCCCCGCAGGCGAACGCGGGGATGTTTTCCGCTAGGCTCGGCAAACACGTTTGTGTGTTTTTGTTCGTCAAAATTGTTTATCGTTCACTTTATCGTTCACTGTTCACTGTTCGATGTTCGTCGAACACGAAAAAAGGCGCAGGAGACGCGGCTTTAGTCTGGGGCATGCGTCAGGACAATACTTATTATGTACTTGTATCAATAAACACTTCGATGTAAACAAAATGTATCACAATAAATTCTAGCTTGTAGCATTATTCACTTACTAGTTTGAAAAATACATTGGTGTTTAGGGGTACAATTGAATATTTACGTAGGAATTTTAAATAAAACAATGAAAAAAGGTTGCTGATAATCAAAATGATCATATTAGTTTTACGACTTTTTCTCACAACAACTATTTGCAGGCAAAACATGCCAAAACACAAGCCTTATAACATTTCACACAAAACGGTAACTAAATGTGTAAAATAATTCATTTCATTATAGATTTAAATACACAAAAATAAGCAAAGAAAACTATAGTGTACGGTGATATAACTGGCTATTTTTACTAATTACTTAAATTCCGTGCAAAATAATAAATTCAAACCAAGCTCTTTATAATCTTTATAATATTATCTACACGTACCACATATCGTTTTTTATTTTAGAACGTTAGAAAAATAACGAGATTTTTTTAAATCTTTAACCTTAATTTACTCAAAACTAGGATTTTTCACTTATATCACTTTTCACTGAAGGTACAGATTTATAATAAGGAATTTAAGAAATGCAGTTAGCATTTGCATAAATAAATAGTCTACTCAGCAGCTGGTGGGTAATGAGCTGAGCGTAAATAAAATTTAAGTAAATAACAATTAGGTATAGTAAGCAATTATGAATAAAAATGTAGGTTGCTTAATTTTACAATAATTATCTTATTATAGTTGAGAATGTAAAGTAAATAACAAAAAAACAGTATGTAGCATGCATAGTGCACAGCAGTGGTGAATAGGGGAAGCTAGTACAATAAAATAGTAACAAAATTATAAAAAGTTCCATTTTATGTCATCATGCCTATTCGCATATTCAAATCAAAATATGTACCTAAATACACTAAATAAACAAATAGGTTACATGAAAAAGTTAAACAGAATTGTTATTTACAACTTTGTTAATACATATTTTATTGTGTTACTGTTTTCTTTCTTTTCACCCTTCACCACTGGTGCAGTGATGAGTGCCTGTACACTAAACTAATTTGTTGTGTGTACATGAAAAATTTTAATAATTTTTGTTTTAAAAATATTTACCCTTCTCAATGTTGGTCCATGCTTGTTCCAGCTCGGTTTCAATGGGTCTGACTTGCTCCGGATCAAAAAGCCAAGTAGTATTGCAGTTGAAAGGTCCCTTAGTGCCTTTTTTGGTCGGCCAAATACCATGAACAGTCCAAGAATCTGTATTCTTAGGGAAAACGCAGTGGTGGTGGGGTTTATTGTGTGTCCAAACTTTACACGTGGAGCCAGGCCATTCTTGAGTAAAGATCAGGAAGTCCCACTCTTTTTCTGAGTTTTTAACATCTTCGGTCGGACTTCGGTGCTGATGAGCATAATCAAAACTAGAAAAAGTCCAAGGTTATAACTTTAAGTACGTACGGTAGGTATGTAATGTTATTTGCTTACAGAAAGTCAGACATAATATGCTCACCATAAATAAAGTAATAACGCTGAAATTAAGATCTTGTTACACATTATTATATGCTTATATAACTCCTTTTTTGTTTAAGTCCTGTTTCATAAATAACAGTAAACACGCACAAACGTACAAAATTATTTTTTCATTTCTTTGTGTTGACGTCCTTCTCCTCTCGCTTCTGTTCTGGCAAGTAAATTGTCAATGTCATTGTCATATGTCATTTGTCATTGTCATCCTAAATGTCAAACTTGACGTATATGAATTCGTTCGTAAACTTTTGTTTTACTTTGATGTAATTAAAGGTACATATTGCTTTTGTATTATATTCTCAGTTCTTACAATAGAATAATGTACATTTATGTACACATAGTATGTACATACCTATTGTTTTTAATTAATTTAATTTTATATTAAAGCCCGTCACAGACGTAGCTATAATTGTATATTAATATGAATCATAGCAAGGCATATTACGACATATTTTCTATACAAAGGACATGGCAGTTTTGGGCTTGATATGGTACAGTAATAAAAGCTTTACCAAAATTAAAAATATATTTTAATTGTTCTTTGCCTAATTTATCTTAGAGATTAAGAATTGTAATAAAAAATCGAAATAAATAAGAAATAAAATGATTATGCCGTCGACATTTTGAAAAAAAACAATAAAACATAAACGGGTGCACGCTGGCTGGCGCGTGCCTCCATAGAATATCACGTCGACAGCAACTAAAACCTTTGAATTGAGAACTCTTTAGTCGGGCTGTACTTCATTAGACCTCCACAGAATATCATATCGACAGCAACTAAAACCTTTGAATTGAGAACTAGTCGGTGAGCCGGGCTCTACTTCATTGGATCATTCACACCATACTTAACCTCAGTCATAAATACGAAGATTTCTCTTTAATGCCATTACGTACAAAAACAAATAAAAAATGAATTTAAATACTCTTGAAATACTCGATCACACCAAACTTTTCATATCTGTACCGACATACACAATCTGAGGCCCAGCGTTCTATGGGCGTCCGCCGTGACCTTTTCGAGTGACCACACACGCAGCTATATACTTCTATGACGTCACCAATACATTATACTGATATATTATTATATATTATAGCTACGTTTGTGACGGGCTTATGAGTTATACCTATGGTAGTATAAAAATATATACAGTATAATCCTATGAAATCTGAATCGAGTTTGAAATAATTCCAAAAGATGGCGTTAGCGTAGAGAGTGAATTTATTGCAAACAGCTGAAGTTGGCGGTTTTTATGAAATTAGGTACTACCTACCTAATCTTTGGTTGTTTTACACTCATTGAATACAATGTTGAGTCAGCCGTCTGCCGTTAAATGGTTAACTGAAAACTGATCTCATGTAAGACACCTAACTAAAAAGCTTTTGCATGCATAATCATGTTTCGCAACTGAGACCCATCCTCAGGGGCTCAGACTCAGGGCTGGTCCTAAGGACAGGTAGGTAGGAACTTAAAAAGTATAGGTACTCTGGCTGATAATGGGCCAGTTGATAGGTAGGTCTATTTAAGGAATGAGTTCTATCTACTTAGGTGTTACTTAGACCTACTGGGATTGTATAGGTATTTATCTCAGCTTTGTGTTCTGTGCAAAACCACAATAGATAATACGATAGTATCTACTAGTGAAACCAGCATTGTGATGAATGAGACTCGACCTCACAACACTTGACTGTGTATGCTTAACCTAGTATTCTAGCTAGTGTGAGGTTCAGTTCAGTGTTATTTGTACCATCTTGTAAGAAACTTCTAAACCTACTGCTTTACTTCTAGATTCTAGAGATAGTAGGTAGGTACAGGTACCGGCACTAATCATATTATGAGCACAGATGGCGCATGTACATTTTCGGCCCAATAGACAATAGACGTTGACAATACGTAATAGAGAAGACGACGACCATCGACTGACGAACCAATCGCGTGCAACCTGGGCACCAAATCAGCTAATGAGCAGGTGACGTTTGTGCTCATAACTGCTGCCGGTACCTACCTATAGCCTACTCAAAACCCAGTATATTCTTCCAAAATCAAAATTTTAGGTGTCGGCACTTCCTCATTCGTGTTATCTCGTCCCTCGGCCGAAGCGGACGGTGACCCAAGCTTTTTTTCGCGATACCGTTCTTCGGTAACCTCATTTCGCGTTTTTCTCTACCCGTCACTCGGTCCGGTGCCGATGCACCAATGAAAAAAGGCGATCGCGTGTTTTACGATACGGTGGGTAAGTATCACCACATTACCACAGATACATTATGGAACTTGGTATGATCGCAATTAGTGGCGCGCGCCATCCGACGGCCCGGCCGCGGCAATAACTATCCGGTGTTGCCAGGTGGCGAGTTTAATGTGAAACCAGTTGCTGGTTTTATATTTAACCGATTTGTACCTTTAAACTGGAAGATAAATTCTTTGCAGCTTTAGGATTCTGATTGGGATTCCTTTGAAGCTATTAGAACCAGAAGTCGCGTACCTACCTATATCGAAATAGCAAATCCTGGTAGTAAACACTGCTACGTCTGCTGACTATTAATTGGGCTCTTTTAATTTAGATGTTTGGTTTTGGACTGCTGCGGCGCGCGGTGCCGCCGTAGCGGTGCGGGTGTCGTACTGCGCATGGACCTGTTGTTTTTTTCCACGCGCTTCGGACAAGTGCAAAAAGATGAGATAACTTTATAAAAAAAAAACTTTTGCAGTCGGAGGACCCCATCAGAAATAAAGTTCCTTACGCCTCGTAAGTAGGTATATAATAGAAAAAAACCGGCCAAGTGCGAGTCGTACTCGCGCACCGAGGGTTCCGAATCATTTTTGGATGTATAATGTGAAAAAATCCGGACCGCATAACTAAGTTTGTTTGTGAAGGAATTTTGATGATTTTGAAAAAACTGTACTAGTTAGGAACATCGTTTTATTTTTGGTGCCATATTTGGGTCAATTCCTATCAACTCTAATTATTTCAGATTTTTCGCCCCGCAAACTTCGGAGATAAGGGGGGGGGGAATGGTATTTTTTTGGAAATTTTTCATCATATGTGAGTGGTTGACCAAAAAGGGACCTCAAGGGAAAATAATTGATTTCGAGTAAATCGCGTTTGAAATTTCGTGTAGAAACAAGTTTCGACTCGTGCGCGGGCGGGGGGCGCGGCATGTTTTATGTCAGTATGCGACTTCGTCAGTGAGTGTCAACACGTGTTTGCGGTGAGTAGCGTCGTCGTCACTTTCTGACAAGTACGAGCGTATTTTTGGACCTGCACACGATAAAGAGACTTCGTTGCACTAGGGATAACCATAAAAGTACGATAAAACAATAAAACTGATTGTATCCACTTACCTGACATCACAGAAACTAGTGTGCGCTGTGTGTAAGGTGTAATTTTTCCAAAACTGCCTCGGCTCACAAAAAAAATCATAAAAAAAACACTACGGCACCTAAAAATATTCTGGTTAGACCAAAACAAAGCTAAAAGACCACAGATTAAAAAATTCAAAAAAAAAATAACGGTTTCCAATCCCTCCAGGTCCCTTTTTGGTCAACCACTCACATATGTCGAAAACTGTGAGACATAAAATAAAATAAAAATATATTTTGAAATGTGCAAATCAAGCCCTTTCATATGATATGTCACTTGACCTAGTAACCCCACTTTAAAATATCGGACCCCCACTCCGGCCCCTTTTGCAATGAAAATAAAAATATTTTTTGACTTTTTTTATTTGCAATAAAGTTGAACAAGCATTCTTTATAACTGTTCCAAATTTCAAGTCGATAGCATAAGTAGTTGCTGAAATAAGCAGGTGTGACAGACAGACAGACAGACAGACAGACAGACAGACGAAGTCGCACCATAAGGGTTCCTTTTTACCATTTTGGTTCGGAACCCTAAAAACAGAGAGAAAGTTGCATGGAGGGGGCATATCGCTTTTACCTTACGTGACGATTTCTACCAGTTGACTCCTACCGCAATATTCCCCTCATCCAAGGAAAATTTTTAACCTAGCAACATTTCAAATATCCTAGAGAACATGATTAAAAAAAAAAGTAACAAATGCATTCTCACGTCCACAATTATTTTCATTTGTTACACACAACACAACAGTAGCGAAACGTGAAGTGGATGGCTTGTTGCTTTTTTTTAATTCAACGTTTCTCTCTATGGACTGCAGTTTTCCTGTTCAGCATTGTTATGATAAAACTGTCTACAATGATTATTTTTAGTAAGTACCTAGGTACCTAATAACTGAACATCAAAACATCACGCTTGTATCCCTGACGGATAGACAGAGATGGTATACACCACCACATTTTGCCAGTCTAAAGTCCAGTGTAATGGAGGCGACCATTGCTAAACATACCTAGCTCCAGAGCCGGATTTAAAAGTGTGGAGGCCCTAGCTTAACGCAGAAGTGGTGGCCCCGATTTTTTTTATTCAGATAAAAAAAAAATGTTTCACAGTTCTATTATAATAAATAATTTATTTCAATAAAAAAAGGTCTTATCGAACCAAATGAAACGGATAATTAACGTCAATTAATAGAAATATACAAAAGAAATGTTGTTAAAAAAAGTACTTTGTACTACGTGAACTTTTTCTCTTTGACAAATAAGTAGGTAGTTTTTTTTTTCTTAACTAAAAAAACAAATGTTGTGGAAGCCCCTAGGCCTCCGGGTTAGAGCCCGGAGGTCTGCTGTGCCTTGACCTAAATCCGGCCTTGCCTAGCCCTCTCCTAAGTTGGGTGATGTCGGCCTTGCCTAGCCCTCTCTTAAGTTGGGTGATGTTGCTATATTATGCTACGCCACGCCGCCGCCGCGGCCAGCGCCGCGCCGTGAGTGAAGACCAGCACCCTAATTGCGTAACTCAATTGCTATCACCATGGCATTGTTTTTGACATTCATTACGCTGTATGATTGTTAATCCGTGCTCCCGTAACTAGCTCAATGCCGTAATGGATGTTGTTGAACTGTCAATATGAAAGCCATGGCGAAAGAAATTGAGTTACACAATTAGGCCGCAGTTTTTTCAGTCTTCGCTTTCAGAAAATATGTATAGCCGTGTTTTGACTGTGATTCAGATAGGACCTAAGCCGTGCCTAAGCCCATCTAGAATAAGGAATAAAGGACCTTATTGTTGTCTTAAGCTCAGGAGCACGCTATAAAAATGAACACCTACACAATTTTAATAATAGGTAGGTACCTACCTACTTACGTTTTACAGACGTTTATTCTTTAAAAATTCTTGATAAGTAGGTAGGTATAAGTTTTGTCGAATAAATCCATTTTCTTTTCTCAAATTACTTACCATATTTTGAAGTCTAGCCTAAATTATTCTTCAGGGTGACTGGCTAAATAAGCTATTCAGTATTCAAATCTCGTTAGATTAATTACGGAATCAAACTAAAAATCGCAAAAAATCTACTGTTTCATCGAAAAACAGCAGATTTTTATTTCGCAATTTTTGGATTGGTACCTACGACCTACCTACCCTTTTTAATAGGTACCTGCTACCTATGTAGGTATATCCCTTATTTAATCAATCATCCTATTATATTAAAAGATAAGCTCAATTATCAGCTCCAATTTCTTTCTATCGATTACAAACAATTTCTAAAAAATAATTCTCTCCATTCGTTCGCAAGTTCATGCGAATCGAGATAAATTAATGTTTAGGGCACCTTGTTGGCTCAATGTCATCGGTTCGATGACTCTCTGCCCGTGACCCTTACACGATAAATGCCTACGTACCTATAGCGCTGATGCACCTACGCAATGCTGATCCGATTCAAGCGACAATTTTTCAATAAAAACCTGTATCTGCGTAGTTGCAATCGATTGCAAATATTTATTCAACGGTATTGTTGTTGTTTTCTTTGGGTAACTATTGTTTTTAAAAAAATATACGTGGGTGCTCTATGAAGAAAAAAACCGGCCAAGTGCGAGTCGTACTCGCGCACCGAGGGTTCCGTATCAGTTTTGGACGTATAAAGTGAAAAAAACCGGACCGCAAAACTAAGTTTGTTTGTGAAAGAATTTTGATGATTTTGAAAAAACTGTACTAGTTAGGAACATCGTTTTATTTTTGGTGCAATATTTGGGTCAAATCATATCAACTCTAATTATTTCAGATTTTTTACTCCGCAAGATATACTCCGGAGATAAGGAATGGTATTTTTTCAGACATTTTTCATCATATGTCGTAAACTGTGAGACATAAAATTAAATGAAAATATATTTGAAATTTGTAGATCAAGCCCATTCATATGATATGTCACTTGACCCAGTAACCCCACTTTGAAATTTTAGACCCTCACTCCGGCCCCTTTTGCAATGAAAATAAAAATATTTTTTAATTTTTTCATTTGCAATAAAGTTGGACAAGCATTCTTTATAACTGTTCCAAATTTTAAGTCGATAGCATTAGTAGTTGCTGAAATAAGCAGGTGTGACAGACAGACAGACAGACAGACTGACGAAGTCGCACCATAAGGGTTCCTTTTTTACCATTTTGGTACGGAACCCTAAAAAGATAGGGATCATTAGAAAAAAAATTGTTAATTCACATCAGAAGCGATTCAAACGCCGTTAAACATTGAACAGTGATTGTTCAATTGTTGTTTATTGTTAATCGTGATGAAGCCTTCAGGAAGTCTTAGATAGACAGCTGTCGCATAGGTAGGTATAAATATTTTCCTCAAAAAATATATGAAAATTCCTCCGCGTCATGGTAACATTACAATTAATTCAATTCATTGGTCCAAAGTATTATCGAACTGAATTTGTGTGAGTCTGTGAGACAGGGCGCCGACCCTACCACCTATCCTATAGGGTCAAATATTAGGTGATAAGATTGCAGGGATGCCGAGGGCACTGACACCAATGAATTTTCATACTACAGGTATACTTTTGTTTAAATATACAACAGCAGGTGCAGGTGGTGGTTCCAAGGGGGTAGAACCTGTCAAGTTTTATCGGTCGATTGAATGGCAGCAAGCAAAACAATTATCATCCAACTAAAGTCAAAGTCAAGTCAAAGCATTTATTTCAATTAGACCAATTACAGGTACTTTTGAATTGTCAAGGAGTCTGTCAGTTAGTCATAATGATGAAGCTAGTTGTCCGTTCCAAAGCGTAGATTCCTATGGAGAAGAACGGGCAAGAAACTCCATGGTTATTCTTTTAAATCAAATGATTACAATATCATGGTTACATTGCTTTTGTGGAAATAACACAAATATGAGAGAACAATGTAAAAGTCTAGAATAATAGTAAACACAACTCCAAATATTGGCAATAGCAGTTCAGAGATGACCAGTCCCAACAGACGGCGCCCGTTCACGAACATGTACTGAACTTTGTACCTGTTCTCCGCGGTTTCACCTCTGTTGCTCGGCTCTTATGGGTCGTAGTGCGATGTTAAAGAGCCTATACTATTCCTCATGAATCGGGCTAACATATACAATAGTATTTTTTTGAATCCGACTGGTAGTTCCAGAGATTTGCGCGTTCTAACAAACAAATTCTTTAGCTCTACCTTTTATATTAGTACTAGCTGTTCCCGCGGTTTCAAACCCCTTTGCTCGTCTCTTAAGGATCGTAGCGTGATGTTAAATACCCTGTAAGTACGTAATATTTCTCATGAATCTCGCTATCATATTATACAAAAAGAATTCTTTGAATCCGACAGGTAGTTCCAGAGATTAGCGCATTCTAACAAACAAACTCTTCAGTTTTATATTAGTACTAGCACTTCGCCCGCGACTTCGTCCGCGTGTCCCACAGGAACTGTGCATTTTTTCGGGATAAAAAGTAGCCTATGTTACTCAGTGATAATGTAGCTTTCTACTAATGAAAGAATTTTTTAAATCGGTCCAGTAGTTTCGGAGCCTATTCGGAACAAACAAACAAAAAAATCTTTCCTCTTTATAATATTAGTATAGATAGAATTCTATACTGATATTATAGATCAGAAGGGTTTGTATTTGAACGCGCTAATCTCTGGAACTACCCGTCAGATTCTAAAAAATCCTTTTTGTGTATGATAGCCAGATTCATGAAGAATAGTACAGGCTATTTAACATCACGCTATGACCCTTAGGAGCCGAGCAAAGGGGGTGCTGCGGGAATCGACTAGTATGATTGAATTTTCCTGATCAGATAACACTACCGCTATACTAATACCGTTAAGATAAGAAAAAAAATGTGTCAGCCATCGAACCATGGCTGTTCTCATATATTTTATTATTATTACAAGATAAACATTATAGCCTCATTATATTATGTAATAAAAGAAAAAGCGTGGTTATTGCAGTTCGTACTTTTAAATTATAATAAAATTCTTTTTTAAAAGAATATAATATTACAAAGAGGCGTCGCTATAGCTTTTAAAAAATATAGGTATTTCTTCATATAAATTTTACCACCCCTTTTCGAGTTTTCGCCCCTTTAGGGATGGAATTTCAAAAATCCCTCCTTGGCACATCTCTATGGTACTCAAAGAACATTTCCTCCAAATATCTAATCCCTAGAGATTATATATTTGGAGGAAATATTCTTTTACCAGTTTGGTCTTGGCATTGATGAATAGTCAGTCAGGACAACATGTAATTTTATATGTATAGACTAGCTGCTCCCCGCGGTTTAACTCCTGTTGCTCGGCTCCTAAGGGTTGTAGCGTGATGTTAAATAGCTTATACTATTTCTCATGAATTTGGCTATCATATACAAAAAGAATTATTCGAATCCGACAAGAAGTTCCAGAGATTAGCGCGTTCAAAAAAAACAAACTCTTCATCTTTATAATATTACTAGCTGTGCGCCGCGGTTTCACCCCCGTTGTTCGGATCCAAACTCAGATCATAGAAACAAGGAGATATGCCATCATAGCAAATTAGTACGGGAACAACTAATACCACTTTTAGTATATTTTTCGACACAATTACGCGCATAATTAAGCGCTTCTTGTGAATAAAAAGATCTCCCGCGCATTAAACATTCCGCACACCCTCAATCTAACACTGTTAATCGTCACTCAACACTAGCACTAAACTAAAACACTGTATTTATACCATCGATCGTGTTCGGTTCGTCGCCAGCGCGTACGTTTTTAATATGAGCAATTTGCTCAAGATCAGGCATCAAGCTCGATAGCGCCTTGGCACATCTCCTTGTTTCTATGATCTGAGGTAGTTCCAGAGATTAACGCGTTCAAACAAACAAACTCTTCAGCTTTATAATATTAGTATAGGCACAGATAAATAATACTATACGTACAGATGCCTCATCTCATACAAAGAAATGTGACCGATTTAGCGCGGGCTATCTTCGGGCTATAAAATTTTCTGTGCATAAAGGATTTTTCAAAATTTGAACAAATATTTATCATGATGTGTTTTTTCATGTTCTTAATTTTACACAAACTTCAATAACAAATCGATACATATAACGCCATCTATTATGAGTTATTTCAACAAATGTTCCTTTGTTCCTGATGAGACCCCGTGGTATAGGTTAGCTCTCATGTGTAGAGATGGATTGGTGATACAAGCAATTTATTTGCATAGAGAACTATCTGTGGGTGTTAATTATAATGATTATTTATTCTTCACAGCTTCAAGCCGTATCAGATGGTTTTTATCTCAGATCATAGAATCAAGGAGATATGCCATCATAGCAAATTAGTACGGGAACAACTGTCGCCACTTTTAGTACATTTTTCAACACAATTTACAAGCGCCCCTCGTGAATATAAAGATCTCCCACGCATTAAACATTGCACACACCCTCAATCTAACACTGTTAATCGTCACTCAACACTAGCACTAAACTAAAACACTGTATTTATATCATCGATCGTGTTCGGTTCGTCGCCAGCATGTACACTTTATATGTACGGTCAATGTGACCGTATCAAAGCGTCAATTTTAGTAGCGCCTTGCCTTGGCACATCTCCCTTGTTTCTATGATCTGAGGTTTTTATCAACTTGGCTAGCTGCTATATAGACACATTATATACGAGGGAGAAATCCTAGTGTGGGGTCCAGCCAGCGAACTGAGTAAATGATGTTTATTTTTCGAGAACAATAAACACATTTTTTATTGTATTTAAGTAGGTAGTAATTATAAAAAAAAATATACCTACTTACCTACTCCAATAAGTATTTTTTCGTTTTTATGGCATCTTTACCACCTACAGATGTACCTCTTAAAATATTTAGAGTATGAAGGGTAGGACCTTATATTTTTAACATTTTTATTTACGAGCTTCTGTTTAAAAATATCTATATTATGAAATCATTGAAATACATATTGTAGTGTTATTTCTTATTTATATTATTATGATTGATTGTACTTACTTGAACATAACACAAGATTACCAAACGGGACATAATCATATCTAAGTACCTTATTATTTTGAAAAGGTGCTCAATGGAGACTTAATGTAAGAAATATAAAATTGTTATCAAAGTACACTTTTGGTATTTCATGAGGGTGTCTAAATGGTAGGCCAGCAGCCTAATTGCGTAACTCAATTTCTTTCTCCATGGCTTTCATTTTGACAGTTTAATAACATCCATTGCGGCGTTGAGCTAGTTACGGGAGCACTGATTAACAACCATGCAGCGTAATGAATGTCAAAAACAATGCCATGGCGATAGCAATTGATTTACGCAATTAGGGTACCTACTGTTTACCAAATAGGATGACAAACAAATAGGAGGACAAACTCATAACCCTTAAAGTGTGATTGAAAATTCTACCTATTCCTTAAAAAGGAATAAATACTAGAGCTCATTTACAACGGAACCGTATAGACTTGGGCTCAATACTGAGTCATTTCCGAGTCACACCACGTTTTAAGTTTTTTGGAAAATTTCCTCCTTTCAACAGAAAACTCCGTTCAAAATCCTTTGAAAATAACAATTTGAATCCGTTCAAAAAATATCTACCTACCTGATATCTTCAGGAGGAATGTTATTTAAAATTGGAAGGAAGGATTGAATTTCACAGCTTTCTAATATTTCAGCCAAAAATGAACAGTAGATTGGCAGCATGACAGTTGGGTAGACTGTCACTCCGACACAAAACCATGCTACGAATGAAGCACGTCATGTTACGAATGAAGGAAATGAGCGTGTGTGCGCACGCGACCATTTCCGAACGCGCGACCCAGTTCCTTTCAAAGCTATAGCTGACTATAATTTACAATAGACCGAGTGAGATAGGGGCGATAGGCCGTGAAATCTGATAAAATATCTACTACCTAGGATCTAAACTGCAGTGGCTCCTCATTTTTTTTTACCACTAGGACATTCGGTGTGGGATCCCCAAAAGTCAAAACGCGCTTTTTTAATTTGATGGCGATGTTTACAAGCTTTTATTACATGAATTACTTTACAACACCAAACCTAGATGAATAAAAACATTCCTGCATACCCCAGCCTCGCCTCAAGCACCATAAACAATACAACATAACACCTGACTGGAATGCACTCACACCCTTCAAATTACCTTTCCAAGCTAGATCATTTTGCCAACCGGCCATTGCTCTCGATCGCATTAAAAATTAATGCATTACAGCAAAAAATGGCGATCGCGCGTGCGTTTCCGGGCGAGTATGCGGTTGCAAAAACTGCGCGCGCGCCGCTTGCTGCGCCGTGACGCGTTTTTCTTATTAATTAATGCTGTAAAGTGCGATGGGCACGCAAACGTCGGCTTTACAGCCAATTTACACTTGGCCTAGCCTGACGTAGGCGCCTGCGCCGATGGGCCCTAGTCTTATTTGTGGTACACTTCTGATCCTTGACGGCTCCAGGGCAGCAATTAAAGAGATATTAATGTGGTTTCTGGACTGCGTTTACTGCACAGTAATACTTTATTCGAGTTTTATGGGATTGTAGGTTTCAAAGACTTTTTGTTTATCCTTAGACCTAACTTTGCCGCCAACTTAGTCTGCGTGGCCCACAGGAACTGTACATTTTTTCAGAATAAAAAGTATAGCTTAAAAGCACTCAGGGATAATGCAGCTTCCTATTAGTGAAAGAATTTCAGAATCGGATCAGTAGGTAGTTTCGGAGATTACCTCTCTTAGATACCGTGTACATTAAACTAAACTTACAAACTTTTTCTCTTTATTATATTAGTATAATAGATCAGTGGAGACGAATAGTTTGTGGTGTTGATACTTTAGTAGACTTTAAGTTACTACTTAAAGTCTACTAAACTAAGACAAATTTTACCTTATTAGAATATTGTTCCAAAAATGAAAAATTGATTAGCAAACTAGAAGTGACTTCAGGGGGGTGATTCTCGTGGGTTCGATATTGATATCGAATTCGATATAATATATTGCAACAACTGTCAAAATCATTACACTACCATTTTGACATTTGTTGCGATATACATCGAATTCGATATCAATACTGCCGTGCATTCCCTAAAACGCAGTAACAGGGTTTTTTGCGTTTTTGAGTTAAATATTGAGTTTTGACGAGCATTTATTAAGGAACACAAGGAACATTGGACTAACCCAGTTTTTGATTCGATGATTTAAACGGCCAAAAAACCAAATTTATGAAAGCAGTAACCACGCAGTAACTCAATATACACAAATTAGAATGTAGTAAAGAAAGTCTTATGCTGCATATTAGTCTGCAAAATAGCGTATAAATCAATAGTTTTTGCAGTATAAAGTATTTTTACCGCATTTTAATCTGCATATGTGTACCGTTTTGCGTGCAGTAACTGCTATGATTTTCCATGATTTAAAAAAAATCCTTTTTATTTTTAATGTAATAAACTAAATAGTATGTTCTATATCAAAATTCAATCTTTGTTAACACCTTAGTCCTTTTGGTAACAAATAATCCACCATGAAAATGTATTATTATAAAAAAAACAGTATCAAAAAGTTTTTTGCGTTTTTCTCGAAACCACATTTTTGCTCATACTGCGTTTTAGGGAATGCACGGCAGAATATACCTATCACCCGCGAGAATCACCCCCCAGTAATCTAATAAATCGAATATTAAATCGATATGATACGGACTGTGTGTACGCTACTTATGAATGGTAAATAGTACAGATCGCTCAAACAAAAGAAAGCTTATTTATTATCTGTGCTATTTATTTTATTAATATGAAACAAGAAAATTATTAGCGGATGCAACTATAAGCAAATATATTATTTTCAGACTTAATTAGTTCCAAAGTGAGCAACGATTCTCTGTTTTCTAAAAATATAAAGATTGGAGTGGGAGTCTGGTTTATTTTTAGGATCCCAGAAAATTATAGACTTTCTCTTCACGTGGGTGTTGCAAGGCAACAAAGATAAGCAATAGGGTTAAAGTGCCTACGAACAATGGCGTGCCTAGAGGGCAAGCTCGAGGGTATTAATCTTAATTTTTCATGAATGTAAGTGAGTAGCGTACAATAAAAAAAACTTATATTCATGAAAAATTAAGATAAATACCCTCGGGCTTGCCCTCAAGGCACGCCACTGCCTACGAACGACCCAATTTGTCGCCCGATATGTAGAGCCTACAGTGGCGGTCCGAGGGGGTTATGATCCCCCCCAAAATCGTACAAAAATGTGCGAAACACGATAATTCACGGTATAGCACGTCGGCATTAATCGGTATGACCCCCTCCAAAGTCTTTGGCTGCGCTATGACCCACCCCTAAAGTCGTCGGCTGCGACCACGCCTGATGAGCCAATCTGCACCCTAATTGCGTAACTCAATTGCTATCACCATGGCATTGATTTTGACATTCATTACGCCGCGCCGTATGTTTCATAGTCCGTGCTAGCTCAACGCTGCAATGAATGTTCTTGAACTGTCAAAATGAAAGCCATGGTGATAGAAATTGAGTTACGCAATTAGGCTGCAGGTCGCAGGACAAGTCTTGACAGATTGGCACGTTGCGTTACTATTAGCCGAAATTACCTAATTTGTTGTGACTCGACCGGATTGGCTCTACAGATCGGGCGTTAAACTGGGTCGTTCGCATTCGCACCCTAAGGGTATCTAGGCTGGTTATTCTAAAGCTAGAGCGAAGATAAACAGTACCGGCCGTACCACAAAAAAGATAAACACGTGTTCAACACGAATGCTACCAAAAATAATACGCACTTGTTTTAGCAGTCACTTGTCTACAACAAGTGTGTATTATTTTTGGTAGCATTCGCGTTCAACACGTGTTTATCTTTTTTGTGGTAAGGGCTTACACGTTTAATTAACAATCTAATTATAGCAGATCACATACTCAGTTACTAGAATAAGACGGATTACAATCTGAAGCCCAATTCTCGTAAATAAAAATGATCAGAGGGCCTAGCACGAACGATTTTGACGTTGCGTATCGTAAACGTAAGCATATTTTGAATTGAAGATACACGTTTGCTACACAATATTTATATAATTAAATACTTTATTTAAATCTCTGTGTTTATTATAATGCACAATTTGTATAAAATTTTATGTAAATGTTCTATGACTGTCGGATTTTTGATTCGCAATTATTTTCGCTTACGTTTACGATACGATACGTCAAAATGATTCGTGCTAGGCCCGCAGAATGTACCTACTAGTTCCGATTTGGTTCCGATCTAGTCTCAATATTTTATATGTCACAAATGGTATTCTCTTATTCGTTTGATGTCATTCATTTGTAACAATTCTAATTCAATTAAAACCACCAATTAAAATGAATCATCAAAACTATAAACAGACAATAATAAAACCTATGTATCCTTTTCGCGCATCACTGACTTTAGCGCGCAATTCAAATAAGGAATGTAGTTTAAAATAGCGATGCGTCGGCGCAAAAGCACCCCGTGACGTCAGCAGGAATTCGAGTCGGAAATGAGTCACAGACAAGTTGCCTGAGTCTGCCTGAGTCATAGAATGCGGTCCAAGAGATTGTGCTTTTATACGTCGCGTTTTTTTAAAATTCGAACTGTTTTTGCTTTGTCTATGCGGTTTTGAGGTTTGCTTCTTTTGGTGAGAATTAAAGTATTAATATTAATTATAAATAATTAATTTGCCACTTACTGCCCAATTGTTCTGGATGACTGGACTCATGGGCTTAGCTAGGATGGGGACAAGGGTGGACGGTGCCCACCTCACAAAACTCATTGCCCACCCTTGAAAAATTGACAGTATTGAGGAAATGTACTGTTGTTGTTGTTATTAAACCTGCGGTGACTGATCGGGTGGATGGCTGCCCCCTAGGATAAATCCCTAGCTACTCCAATGATCTAGAATTCTAGAATAATCAACTTAAACTAATATTGTAAAGCTGAGTTTGTTTGTTTGAACGCGATAATCTCTGGAACTACCAGTCGGATTCGAAAAAATTGTATAAATATGATAGCCAGATTCATGAGGAATAGTATAGGCTATTTAACATCACGCTACAACCTTTAGGAGCCGAGCAACGGCGATGAAACCGCAGGGAACAGCTATGAATAATAATATGCCCACCCACTTCGTGGCACTATCTCTGACAGGATCTGCTGTTTTTGTAATCAATCCTACTAATCGTAGCACATAGCTGGCTACAGAGGTATCATGGCCTCATAGCGTCTTGCTCTAGTAGGCGTGAGTTTTTTTAAATATTATTTATGGCCTTTTCCCCACCTCCGCGTTAGAGAGCGTTTCACCTATAGTCTCTTGGATGATGGTGGCTGCACTGAATGTCAATTTGTTACAACGTTTTTAACGGTGTTGGAGGTTTTTTCCAGTGCCAATTCTCGTTCACATTAACAAACGAATACACGCCGCCAACATGTGTTATTTTGGTCTGTGTAAGTAGGTACTTTCGTTCTAATCTGCTTCCGAGAAAAACCAAACTACTACTTATAAAACCCTAATAAGGCCTGTGCTAACTACGGTTCGGAAAGCTGGGTTATAAGCAAAAAGGACGAACTCAGTCTGTTAGTATTCGAGAGAAAAATACTTAGGCGCATTTTCGGAGCCGTACTTGATGGTGACTGCTGGCGAATTAGATATAACCACGAGCTTTACGACCTGTTCTAAGAGCCAAATATTATAAAACACATAAAGCTGAGTCGTCTTCGATGGGCAGGCCATGTTGAGCGTATGGGAGATACCAGAGTACCTAAACGTCTCCTACACGGAAAGCCTGACGGCCGGAGGCCCCGTGAAAGACCTAAACTTAGATGGCTGGATAGCATTGAGAAGGACACAAAGGCTATTGGAGTCAACGCCTAGAGAGAGAAAGCCAAAAATAGAGATGTCTGGAGAAGTTTACTCGACCAGGCCAAGGCCCACCCGCGGCTGTAGCGCCTAGGATGAATGAATGAATTCTCGTTCACCACTTTTTAATGTCCTATGTATTACTTTATCATTATCACCTTAACACCTAGAAAAATTACAAAAACTTTAAACGTTAAGAACTAAACAGGAGTGACAGACAGGGGAGCCAATATACCGAAGGGAACGCTCTATAGTTCCGGTTATATTATGCGGCAAATAATATTTCTACATGATTTGTTCCAATTTTGAATTTATCATCAGATAAATTCAGCTGCGTCTCAATTCCCTTTTTATCTTCTCGATTTATAAGAACAGATTGATTTTAAAATTAGAACTCACAATAAATTGATTTAAAAAAACGTCTTGCATTATAAAGAACCTCCTTATATTATCACCATTATAACTTGAACGTCCTCACCGGTTGTTTATGAGAAACTATACCAGAGTGTGAGGTCAGCCATAGCTGGTGGTTGTCTGGAACAATGGACAATGTCTGCCGTCGTGTTTAAACTGTTTTTGGATGGGTTTGCATGATACTGAGGTACCTATTGTTGCAGATCTTAAATCAAAATTATTATCTGTTTTAACAGTGCCGTAACTAGTCTTTTACGCACTCGGTGTGAGCTTCTATAACTATGCCGTAATATTGTAGGTATGTATACTACTAACTACCACACATGACACAAAATTTGGTCTTGATCTGGTAATTTCGGCGCTCCTCCAGGGTATGCTCTTTATGGCACCGCTGGCACTGCTCTAGTTACGGCACTCTGGCACTGCCCTAGTTACGCCACTCTGTCACTGCCCTAGTTACGGAAATGACTGTGAGATACATTTGGTCTGTAGTGAGACGATTACAGGTTGGTATAGTATAAGATTGTGAAGCTAATTAATTTTCTGAAAAACTCAATAACAGTACCCGACCCGAGGATCGAACCCAGGACTTTACGCTCAGTAGACACGCTTGCGACCACTCGACCAACGAGGCAGTGTACTAATGTAATATGCAAACTAAATAATTATGCTAAAACGTTTTTATCGGAAATTAAATGTCACTTCAAATCATCAATACACATGCACCATAGACATATTAACCACATGAAGCGAAACGCGGTCGTCCGCGAATCTCGTATTTATTTGCCCGGTTCACATTATTCCAGTCCAGTAATCCAACGAGTCAATTCAATCCAATGATAGACTGGATCATATCGTTAACATTATTCTAGTCATTGAAACAAAAAACAACAAAGCGTGTTCACTGTTTAACGTTTAATCCAGCACTGGATTGGCCGGCTACACTATTGCAGTGGTGCTAGAATGGGCGAGCTGGAATGAAAAAGTACTGTCTGGAATAAGACAATAGGTATATTAAGTATACTACCTCCACTCCCTCGTCATTATGTTTCCAAATCCGTATTCCCGAATACCAATAACTAACATGAATGTAATAGATGTCGTTGAACTGTCAAAATGAAAACCATTATGATAGAAATTGAGTAGAACTTCATATGTTTTTCGAGCGTCCACAGAAAAACTAAATATCAATTTAATTTATTCCAGCTGTCCCCCACTGGTGGCTAATATTTGAAAAAAATAAAACATTTCCCTGTAGCCAACAGTGGAGCAAAAAAAAAATTCACTATGCACCAGTAGTGAACAATGGGAAATCAGAAACTATTCAGTCTCAGTATCCCCCAGTAGTGGGCAACGGGAATAAATCCCACATCCCGTGGTTAATATGTCTGTGACAGCACACTCCACTTACACATACGCACATTAATTTGAATAAACAAACAAAGTGCTACTATCTACTACATAATGTGATTGTTTGCAAAGTCAACGACTCCAGCCAATGATGCGAGCGACTATTAAACGGTAGAAAACAATATGATTGTTATACTAGCTAAAGGACGTGGTTTTGCTTGCTCGATATGTTTTTTAACCGACTTCAAAAAAGGAGGAGGTTCTGCATTCGGTTGGATTTATTTTTCATGTAGGTATTGTACACCGATTACTCCGTGATCTA
This sequence comes from Thalpophila matura, assembly GCA_948465475.1. Lineage (NCBI taxonomy): Eukaryota > Metazoa > Arthropoda > Insecta > Lepidoptera > Noctuidae > Thalpophila > Thalpophila matura. The sequence continues at coordinate 16,535,563 of OX419182.1, forward strand.
TGAGCCGATTTACGTGATTTTTTTATATGGTAGAAGAAGCTCGCGCGGTGGTCCCATATAAATTGTATTTAACTTAGGTTGACTAGTTTTTTAACCAGCTTCAATAAAAGGTATTTTTTAACTCCCGAATTTGAAAGACGAAGGTGTTATAGGTATGCTTGATGCTTATATCTGCTTGTCTGTGGCTCACGGATGGACCGATTGCAATGAGGTATTTTTTTATTTGAAAGACAGTCTTAATAATAAAATAAAAAAATATACAGGGTGGCAGGTTAGACAGTGGAAATATTTTAAGGGGTCATTGTACTCATCATTATGAACAACTTTTACTATGGGACAAACCCTGAAATCGCGAAAAAAAAAATCAGCTATTCCATACATTTATGTTCACATATCTCAACAAAATGTATGGAACAGCAGATTTTTTTTTTCATGATTTCAGGGTTGGTCCCATAGTAAAAGTTGTTTATAATGATGAGTACAATGACCCCTTAAAATATTTCCACTGTTTAACCTGCCACCCTGTATATTAATTTGGACTGCCTTGCAAGGTCGCAAGCGTGACAGTTGGGAGTTTGGGAGGCCCTGTGTTTGATTCCCGGCTCGAGTAAAATGATATTGGGTTCCATTAGGAAATTCTAGAGTCAAACTTCATGCTTTTTTCCTAAAAGCCTTTCAATTTAGACGTCACGACAGACTGATAATTCATCTATGATAAAGTTGACTGTCATTTTTATTTAGGTACCTACAGTAATTTTTGTCAATGTAATTTTTTGTTATTTACAGAAGTTTTAATTTGACCTTGTCATGTTTTCAACGGACCAGCAAGGGCGGATCCAGCCTTATTCGAATCAGGGGGTCACTACATGTATTTTACTACAAAGTTTTTTTTTCATATTAGAAATATTACCAGTGGTCGACCTAGGCCCAGCCCAGGTCATGACTCCCATGACCCCCTCTGGATCCGCCCTTGAAGAGCAGTCCCTGTGGTTCGAACCGTGGTTCGAACCCAAGCAGATGCGCACTTTAATTTGTGAAAGTTTCACAACCACTGCTCTTAAAATAGTGAGGGAATACATCTTGAGCAAACTGGCATATTCTAGAACAAAAAAATCGATGATATGTGACGTCCAACAACCCACATTGCACCCGCGTAGTGGATTACGGCCCACTACTTTTCAAGTTTTCACTGGACTCGTGTGGTGGATTGCGGCCCACTCACTCTTACTGGGCCCCAATTCTGCTATTGCAATTGTGTAAGAATGGTGTCATAATGACACCATAACTGTCAAAACCTAAGCGGTCATTGGCTTAGAGTAAGACTATCTCTTTCATTATTGGTCAAAACGATGTCATTGAGAGACCATTCTGACACGATTATGACATTGCATTAGCAGACTTGGGGCCCTGGGCGTATGTAGTGGATCACGGCCAGTGGCGGTTCGAGGGGGTCGTAGGGGTCATGACCCCCTCAAAATCGTACAAAAATGTACGAAACACGGTAATTCACGGTATAGCGGCAGTCATTGGCATTAATCGGTATGACCCCCACTGAAGTCTTCGGCTGCGGTATAACTCCCCCCAAAGTTAGTAGGTATTAAAAAAAAAAAAAAAAAATGCATTTATTTCAGGCGATTATGACACCCATATAGTTAACAGACACAGACATAATTATACAGGACATACACACTTACAATCTTATATATATATATATATATATATTATGTATAAAATAGGTAAATACAGACAAATAGAACCTAATAATTAATATATTTATTTATAACACAAAAACATTCAGGCACTGCCAGTAACATGTCTGCTACAGCAATACCTGATGTAGGGACAGTCAATCCGCCCAGCAATCATCGCCAGCACAGTATTGGAGCTCGCCCTCACCCTGCGCACTAAGGACACGCACCGCTTGCACATGGTGGTGTGGAAACAGTCGGTGCGCGCCTCCGCAAACATGCCCGAGGCGCTGCAGAAGCGGGGCAGCCCCAACACTGCCCTGAACGCGTTGTATTACAAATTAGTTTTCCGTCTACCTGTGTTTGTGTCCCTGCGTCAAAAGCAATGGAAAATCCCTAGGAATAACACGAGCAAGCTTGATATAACGAAGTATGATAGCGTGCTTTCTAGGGGCGGTAATCGATAGAGAGGGGAAGCTGAGACTATTCTTAGATCTGCCTGAGAATTTAAAATGTAGATAGGTCCCTACTTTAAAACTAAAATAAATATAAAATTGCTAAATATTGAAAAAAGGAGGTCGGTTTTCATTTCGTCATTTGTTTATATTAGGTAACTATTTCAAGCAGCGTTCAACCGCTGCTTGAAATAGTTATTCATCCGTAATTCGTAAAATTATTAAGTTTTTTTGGCTTTCTACACTCCTTCTCCACAATAAATAATTCGCATATTATGTACTATCCAGTGAGCGCAATATGCTTAAAAAAATGGGTACCTACGTACATACAAAGCTTACAGATGCATAATAATATTATAAGAAACTGGAAGCACGTCAAATACAGACAAAAAGCAAAAAATAATCTCGTTTTATTCTACAGTATTTAAAAAAAGAATTCGTCTACCAGCAGTGGTACAGATTCTTCGAATAGTATGGAAAAAAATATTCTTCCGTTTTCAAAAAAATGAATTCGCATCGAACCTACCAGCCAGTGCTAGAGATTCTTCGAATAGTACGGTTGTGCTAACATTGACCAGCTCTAGTTTTTATAACAAAATTACCAATGCGTGACGCATCACTAATATTCTTGGTAACCCTTTATAACGTGCCTTATGTGTTTACCGCACGGATTTAATTAGGTAACCAAGAAAGAAAACCGGCCAAGTGCGAGTCGTACTCGCGCACCGAGGGTTCCGAATCATTTTTGGACGTATAAAGTGAAAAAATCCGGACCGCATAACTAAGTTTGTTTGTGAAGGAATTTTGATGATTTTGAAAAAACTGTACTAGTTAGGAACATTGTTTTATTTTTGGTACCATATTTGGGTCAATTCCTATGAACTCTAATTATTTCAGATTTTTCGCCCCGCAAACTTCGGAGATAAGGGGGGGGGGGGAATGGTAATTTTTCGGACAATTTTCATCGTATGTCGAAAACTGTGAGACATAAAATAAAATAAAAATATATTTTGAAATGTGCAGATAAGCCCTTTCATATGATATGTTACTTGACCTAGTAACCCCACTTTAAAATTTCGGACCCCCACTCCGGCCCCTTTTGCAATAAAAATAAAAATATTTTTGGACTTTTTTCACTTGCAATAAAGTAGAACAAGCATTCTTTATAACTGTTCCAAATTTCAAGTCGATAGCATAAGTAGTTGCTGAAATAAGCAGGTGTGACAGACAGACAGACGAAGTCGCACCATAAAAGGGTTCCTTTTTTTCCATTTTGGTACGGAACCCTAAAAATGGTTAAAGGAATAAGTGAACGCTTTGATTTAGTCACCTGCAACTTTTAAGGGGGTGATTCTATCTATACTGAAAACTTTCCCTATGGGACCCATAACTGATTCGTAAAAAAAATCAACCAAATGTTCGGCAAAATAACACAAAAGTAGCCAAAATGTATGAAAAGTTGTTACATTTTATTCAGGAATCGGATACTGGTCTTATAGGGACAGTTGTTCAGTATGATGGGTAGAATCACCCCCTTAAATGTTGCAGGTGACTAAAACATCAGCCTGTATATTTCTTCCTAAATTAGGTTGCATTCACACATACATAGGTACCAACATACTTACATTCAAATATCACTTTTAAAACTTTCACATTCATATTATTAGTGGGATAGCTGACATCATTATGTCCTAATGAGAAATTGAGCAGCAGTGAATCTTTTCAAACTGATACGGTAACAAATGAGTTAATGCCTTGGCTGTGAAGCTTATTATCTTTGCTTTTTTTCTGCGATTAATTAACTAATAGCTATCTACTATGTGTATGAAATAAGGAAACGCCTCGCAATGGCGCCTAACTGCATTATCAATAAACGTCAGCTACGAATCTGTAGAAGCGCCAGCTGTGCCAGGATATTTAAACAACGTATTTTGATTGAGAGCATTACAAAATGCACTCGGAACGCGCTAATCTCTGAAATTACCTACCAGTCGGATTCAAAAAAATCTTTTTGCATATACAGGGTGGCAGGCTAAATAGTAGAAATATTTTAAGGAGTCCTTGTACTCATCATTATGAACAACTTTTACTATGGGACCAACCCTGAAATCGCGATTTGATTTTGAAATGAATTATTTTTCGCGATTTCAGTGTTGGTCCCATAGTAAAAGTTGTTCATAATGATGAGTACAATGACCCCTTAAAATATTTCCACTGTCTAACCTGCCACCCTGTATATTATCTACCTAATAGCCAGATTTAGACGAAATAGTATTAGGCTATTTGACATCACGCTACAACCCTTAGGAGCCCACCATGGCAGGTGAAACAGGCACGGCTATTAGGTATAATATATAAACAAAATTGTCATTCCACAAAACTCAAGGGAGGGCATTTTTAACATACCGTTAATTCATTAATTAAGAACATGGTACGACACACCCGTAAAACGTCCATATGGTTATTTGATGTGATGTTCTAGCGTACCTCAGCTCTGTGGCCTGGATCTAGGTTACACGCGCAGCTGTGACGTCACGCTACTGTGCTAACAAGATACGGTGACCATACGGTTCGATTGATGTAGCGGATAAAAAATATCAGTATTTTTTATTTGAGATTAACAGTTTTCTTCTATAGACCTATAATATAGATAATATTATATTGAATTGAAAACGATGTTTTAGTTGGACAAATACTTAGCTATATTTCACTACCAAACTAGCAAAAGACTCGCCCTGCTCTTATTGGTTAATGAGAACTAGGGTCAACTTGTAGTACTCTGTACCAATGTCCACGGAAAAGTATGGTAAAGCAAAGCAAAATCGATTGTGGTTCCGATGTACATTTCAAAGCGTACGTATTTCGGTTATGATTCGGTGATATTGATATTTATAATTCAGAGTTTTATAGCGATACCAGCTTCCGCCCGCGGCTTCGCCCGCGTTTTTCGGCATAAAAGGTAGCCTATGTGTTATTCCAGACTATAATTTATCTGTGTGCCAAATTTCATCCAAATCCGTCGAGCTGTTTCAGCGTGAAGAAGTAACAAACATACACACACACACACCCACACACACGCACAAACTTTCACATTTATAATATTAGTGTGAAGTGTGATGATCAAACACGCTCGAGCAATAAAAATCCATATGGGTTTTTACCGCATTTTGCGGTAACAGGCTGTGACGTCAAAGCCCACAATCAAAATATTCAGTCAGTTTTACGTCAGGAATATGATGTACAGATTATACATTTATGTAACCCCTACTAGTCATAATGTACAACTTGTTACAGGCAATTAAGGAAATCGCTAAATCGTCACGATTATGCAGAAACGTGACGTTTAGGCTCAACAACTTACTACCACTGCTACTCACTTTGACAGGTACTTACACATTATAGTAATTTGTATTATTTGTGCATTAAAAAAAAACAGTAGGTATATTTGGATGGTTTGGTCATGTTGAGAGGATGAATTAAAGGTGATGAATAAACAAATTAGAAGAAAATGGCGGAATGAGCTGGTGGGATCCTATGTACTAAATAGTACATAGGATCCCACCAGCAGCCATTCTATAGAATGGCTTCTAACTACAATAGATGAGAATTGATGAGAATATTGCAATTATTCTCATCATTGTCATCATCATTTTAGCCGAAAGACATCCACTGCTGTCCAGCAGTGGATGTCTTTCGGCCTGGGAGACACCTATGTCCATAGGCGTCTCCCAGGCGTCGCCACATTGACCGGTTTTGTGCATCTCGCATCTATTGGATTCACACGACCTTCACCAGGTCATGGGTCCACCTTGTGGGAGGTCAAATTATTGTCAATTTTGCAGGAATCCAAAAAATAGAGAGCTAAGCAACAAATGAGAAAGAGCATCTTCACAGTTAAAACACCCAGATATTATGTCCTGAATTTTCTCAATTCTGAAAGGGACAGCGCTACTCCATTTCCGGCCATTCTGAGAACAGGCCCAAATCCCACAAAACGTTATATAAACCAATAAACAAACCGAACTAGATCACCAGTTGACTAATTCGTAATGTTTACATGAACCACCAACGGATTCGCGCGGAGCGGTGCGCCCGCAGTTTTTTGTACGAGAACGAACGGGACGGCCGGTGACGCCGAGTTTGCCTTTATATTTAGCCATTTAGGCCGTTGAACTTTGTTTAACATTTTACATACACTTTTCTAAACATCATTCATTGTTTTATCTTAGACTTAGATCAATAGTGATACTTCAATAGAATACAAAGTCCTAATAGCTAGGCATACAATTTCAATAACATTACCCTATTTTTCGCAAACTAAGAGAGGAATAAGGTTGTCTCAAGCGTTACGTTTAAACATGCATGTTGCCAAAATTCGCTTGGCTTTACAGCATTTTCAAGAAAAGTTACGGCAAATAGTATTTGTTGGTTTTCACAACTAAAGCAGCTGTAGTCCAGTGGTAAGGATCTCGGCTTATCAGTCGCAGGTAGTGTGATCGAATCCAAGCAGCGCAATTTATTTTGTGCAATTTGTTTTATTACAGCTATCGCATCTTGCGCTACCACCTTGCTGATTGGCTAATATTTATAAAATCAAATCAAATCTTTTTTTTCTTAGAACGTTAGTATACATATACTTAATATCGATTATCGAGGGGTGAAAGTGAAAGGCTATCTGATTTAAGCGTCATTTTGGGCGATATTGATTCAGGATTTTATCTTTAGGTTCAAAATCATTAAGACCCAAAATCTCGCTTAAATTCTATAGGTACCTAGCACAACTCGTTTTATTACAAGTTACGTGCCGGTAAAAGAGAAGAAGAACATAATAGACGGCAAATTTCTAAGACATGGAAACCCTACTCTTAGCCGAGAACTACACGAGGCTGCGTATGTAGTTTGAAAGTACATAAAAGTGTTTTATTTGATCGGATACTCTGGTGGCTCAACAAGATGTTTATTCGTCCTTCATCGTGATATTTTTCCTTTTCCTATTTTGATTTGGAGAGGCTACCGTGTAAATCGAAAGTCTTATACCTAAGTGCTTACCTATATAGGTATATACGGCCTACCTGATATGAAACACTTGCAACACCAAGTATCATATCTTTTGAAATGAAAATTCGCTGTGCCGACAGCTTAAAGGACAAGCAGCAGCCTCTGCATAACTCAACTTCTATAACCATAGCCTACATTTTGACAGTTCAACAACATTCATTGCGGCGTTGAGCTAGTTACTGGAGCACGGATTATGAAACATACAGCATAATGAACGTCAAAATCAATGCCATGGTGATAGCAATTGAGTTACGCAATTAGGGTTCCCCGTTATCAATGCAGTGCACCCGTAAGGTGCACAGAGCTCCTCTGAGCTCTGGCGACCCTATACAGGGTGGCAGGTTAAACAGTGAAAATATTTTAAGGGGTCATTGTACTCATCATTATGAACAACTTTTACTATGGGACCAACGCAGAAATCGCGAAAAAAAAATCAGCTGTTCCATACATTTTGTAGAGTTATGTGAACATAAATGTATGGAACAGCTGATTTTTTTTTCGCGATTTCAGGGTTGGTCCCATAGTAAAAGTTGTTCATAACGATGAGTACAATGACCCCTTAAAATATTTCCACTGTTTAACCTGCCACCCTGTATACTCATCACAGAAACAACACTTCCGAAGAGTAGCGTTATTTGGCTGTGATATTCTGTGAGGTAGAAGTACTTCCCCAGTTGGCCGTCACAGTGTTTTTAAGCATCGATCGACAACTGTAACCCTATCATGAGTTTTTTTTTGACGTATAGTTTCGTTAACGTAAGCATATTTCGAATTTAAAATACAGAAGTCTTGGAACATTATGATAAAATATTATACAATTTGCACATTTAAAAAAATACAGAGAATTTAATTAAGTATTTAATTTATATTAATATTGTGTAACAAACGTGTATTTTCAATTCAAAATATGCTTACGTTAACGATACTACACGTCAAAAAAACTCATGATCGGGGTTCTGAACGTATAAAGTTGGTAAGACATAAATTCCATCAATCTTGAAACTTCAAAGGCCAATACTTAAACTAAAGGATACGAGGTGAGAGTATTAAACTTTACTTATCATTTTATGCTGTGATGGAAGAATTGAATGAAAACATTGAATTTTATAGTCCCAAGCAAGTTGTAAAGAGATTGAGGGAAATTGGTTATATGTCCGGGGGTGGCTTATCAATGTGTTATTGTATAACTTTGTAAATAATCACAGACGCGAAACACGGCTATTCTCACCTTTACCATAAGAGTAACAAAGGGTATAGAGATTTTAGATCCATAGACTCTACATCTATACTTATAATAAGAATGTAAATTCCACGTGTCTGTACATTGCATATATTTGCATAAAAATAATATGGGGAACTAAGAATAAGTAATATAGTAAATTTCTATAATTTTTAGAATTAATGTCTGTCTGTTTGTCTGTCTGTTTATCTGTCGGTTTGTCTGTCTGTTTGTCTGTATGTTTGAACACGCATCAAATCAATACTACTGAATTGATTATGAGGAAGTAGAAAGAAATGTATAGGCAGTATCTTTAGGTAACATTTAGTCTTTATTTCATTAAAATCGGTCCATTCTATCAAAAGTTATTACAAAAAATCTATCAGTCAGGAGTAACTTTGCTAACATGTATTATGCCGGGTCCACATAATGTATTTGTTCAATCCAATCACCGTATCTGTCATGACACGCGGCGGTCTTGATACACGGTTCGATACGATACGCGATACGGTCCGTTCCATCTCGAGTCGGTTTTTGTCCGATCGGGAAAAATAATGCATATTATTATGTGGACTCGGCATCACTTGGTCAGTGGCACTAAAGAGTATTGTGTCGTTGTTTGGCAGCATAGACCTGTCATTAATCTCATAAATGCAATTAATCAAACTTCATATTTATGTCAATGTAATTACAATAATATCAGGGCTTTAATTAAAAATAATCAAAGTATCAGCGCTGTTTAAAAACTGTTCCACTGCTGGGCACTGGGCACGGGCCTCCTCTCAAAATGAGAGGGGATAGACCATAGTCCAACACGCTGGCCAATTGCGGGTTGGCAGAATTCACACACCTTTAAGAACTTTATGCAGAACTTTCAGGCATGCACTGTCCCACTGCTGGGCACTGGGCACGGGCCTCCTCTCAGAATGAGAGGGGATAGACCATAGTCCACCACGCTGGCCAAGTGCGAGTTGGCAGACTTCACACACCTTCAAGAACTTTATGCAGAACTTTCAGGCATGCATCCTTCCTCACGATGTTTTCTAAAGCAAGTGATAGTTAATTCTAATACGCACATGACTTCGAAACGTCAGCGGTGCGTGCCCCGGGATCGAACTCGCATCATCGCCGTGGGAGGCGCATGGTTATACCACAAGGCTGTCACTGCATTTTTCATTAAAATGTCTCTTATCTTTAAGAGTGACGGTTTATACACAAGTGATTGATTTCAAATCAAGAAATAGTAACATGTATTAGGGCTTCGTCACATCACCACGTTACGGCGCCGGCACCGTTTTATGGCGTTATTTTCCGACTTCCACGCGGACGGAGTCGCGGGCACAGCTAGTCTATAATAAATAACAGAGGCAAGAGGCATAATTGCAGGTGCGTTGTCTACTCTAGACACAAAGTTGAAATGTCTGATGTGCCTGTAATTACACAAGCACCCATAATCTTCAAACCGGAACACAGCATTTCTGCTTAGCGGCAGATTTCTTTCACAAAGAATTCCTCTACTACATTAGTACCTAGATCTATTGTCGATTCAGACTAGGTCCCTAGCAGCCCTAACTTGTCAATAGATATTGCGTATCGATTTAAATAAAACAACGTCTTGGTGTGTGGAGCTCCTAAGACTTCACGACAGGCCTATTGTTCCAAGATTGTAAGCTTCATGATGACGTACTTATTCTTCAAGATGTCTCGATTAATGAAGTTTCACTTATGGACCTCTTAACTCAATAAAGAAAATGTCAACTTTAATGCTGATAAGCTTTATTTTAAATTTTTAAGACATGAGAGAGCTGTATCGACTTACTTTTTTTTTCAATCCATTCAGCCTATCTCAATTCAACGCTGAATTAGGCATCTCGTAATGTTTTTAACTTTATTTACAAAAATGTTCGTTTTATATAAGAAATTACAAAAATGGCACCTAATATTAACACTTTCACTACGAGGCCACAAATGTTGAAGGTCCAAACTCCACTAGCATGGTTAATTTATGTGTTTACAATTATGTTGTGATCTTGTGACATGTAGATTTATTACACAACATTATGAATTTAAATAAATATCTGTATAAATTGATGCAAAAATTCATAAACGAGTGTAAGTAGATAAATAAATTTTAAAATTTATGTTGAACCCTCAAACCGGGTGAGGTTTGAGGGTTGAGTGAGTGAGTGAGTTCCGACCTATTCAAAATTCTTCTCTACAAGGGTGTAGAGAAGAATTTTGAATAGGTCGGAACTTAGAAAAAAGTCGCTTGCATCCTTCCAGTTTTTAAGTCTTTAAGATTTCCCTTCCCAAATTGGGATAATACTTTACATAATATTTAGATACAATTTGGTCAAGGTTTTTATTGTCAATCGTGAGTGCTGATTGGATAGTATATCTTTCAAGAAAAACTTCTCTGATTGATCTTTTCTAGTTTTTACCCGACTACCCCAGAAGGAGCGTAATGTTTTCGAGTGTATGAATGTCTATTTTCTGGCATGCTCCGTAGCCTAAATGGCTTGATGGATTTCAACATAGGTATATACTTATATTATGAGGTGTCGTTAGATTAGTCTTCATTGTGGGAGTGACATAGGGTACTTTTAAATATTACTTAGTCAGTTTTTTTTTGTGAGGGGCTCGTGGCTCGTGACAGCCACATTGATCAATCGATCTGCAAGGTTAACCTGCGTGTGCCGCGGTCAGTCTTTGGATGGGTGATCCGTCCGTGCCTCGGAGTCCGTTAAACATGTCGGTGCCGGACTGCCGGTTGTATTACTTCTTTGACAGTCGTTACGGATAGTCAGGAGCCCAAAAGTCTGACTAGCTGTCAGACTTTTGGGCTCCTGTCTAACTTTCGAAGCAGTATTCCCCAATAATTGGGTTGTGGAGGTCAGATAAAACCATTATTTTTCTAGAAATCTTGTGTCATATTATGTTTAATTTTATCAAATTATTTAGTGTTTATCAAAATGCTCGCCAAATATCGAGAGCTAGTATAGTGTCAACAGTCTGGTTGACATTCAGATACAGAAATAAATGTCTACCCTTTGTGCAGGCGACGAGTAAGATGGTAACAGCTTGCCATGGTACAGGAAGATGGCAGAAAATTAAACTGGTGTGACCTGTGAGAATAGGACCAACTGCCTCCTGGTTCATTTAAGGAGAACCTTAACAGAATCAAAGGGTAAAAATAAAGTAAGTTTTAACATTTCTGGATAAGTTTTAGTTAAATTATCTGGCAGAAAATTTCAAGAAAGTTGGTCCAATTCTAAATAAAATTGTCTAATCTAATGAATAGCCTAACGGACAAGCCTTTAGGATTTTAATCAGTCCGTACCGTAGTATGTACCTAGTGGCTATCAATATGTACTTACCTAGAGCAGTGTCCTCCTGTGAGCTAATAATTTAAGCTCACAGGAGGACACTGCTCTAGTAGCTGATTTATTTTTATCCGAGATCTGGTTTGATTGGGTAGTTTTAAATGTTAAAAATCCTTAAATTTTCGCCTCCTCCAAATGTCCTCACGAAAATATATTTTTATTTTTTATGTGATTTGTTTTGAATTCGCTTTTATTACATCTCATACAACTATTTAGTAGAAAGGATTTGGAATGTGGGAGGTCGAAAACGCAAATGAAGTCTGTGCTTTCGTGCTATAATCAGCACGTGTAATGAAAGGCTTAATTTGTCCTTCTGTACGTTCCCTACGTCGCTGCAGCATCGTTTGACCTGCACGCTGCGTATTATAGACTTATCATACTTTCGTGCTAATAATCAGCACGTGTAATAAAAGGCTTATTTTATTTTAATATCACTTGTCCTTCTGTCCCGTCCCTATGTGCCTGTAGCAACGTTTGACCTGCACGCTGCGTCCATATAGACTGACTCTAAAAATAGAAGTGAAGTGGCGAAGACCGCGGACCGGCCGCTCCTATCGCGGATTTGAACTTTTTTTGTATGCGTTTGTTTAAAAACGCAATGCCTGTATGTTTTGTGGTCGCGATGTGTGGAGCAGTAGGCGGGTGATGCAGAATTAATAACCCTTCTCAGTTTTGCCATTGTCAGGTAAAAGGACAATGCCGGGGGCGTACCAATTTGTGCCGCGGAATGTCAAAATAAAATTTAGTTTATAAAATTACTCGTTTTTTAAGCCAACTACCTATGTTCTTCGTAATCAAAGGATACAGCTACAACTACTTATATTTATATATATAACTACAACTATTTATATTGTTTAAGTAAATGGGATTTTTTCTATCGAGCGAAAGCGAAAATAGATGAATTGTATTTTGGGCACAATATTGCTCTTCAATATAATATTTTCAAGAGGCAAACCTTTGGTATTGTCTAAAAACATGCACAAAAGACTAATTTAGCTGCTGTAGCCTAAGCTGCAAGTTATAAGCTTAGTCATTCAGTTTCTCGGTATCAGTTGTGCAGCGTGCGTGGGTCGATGAACCACCACTGTGTAGGCATTTTCCTTGTTTACTGGTTCATAGCTTGCCTATAACGTTTGTAGATAATTGTATTTAGGTTTAATTTTAAAATAATTGAACTTATTAGTAGATATTGCCCGCGACTTCCTTCGTGTGGAAATTACAAATCTATTCCACGGGGACTGGACAGTACATTTTTCCGTATAAAAAGTCTATGTGCTATTCCAGACTATAATCTATCTCTGTGCCAAATTTCATCCAGGTCCGTTCAGCCGTTCAGGAAAAATAAACGATGTTCCTAACACAGTTTTTTTAAAATCATCAAAATTCCTTCACATATATAGTTATGCGTCCAAGGATGGTATGGAACCCTCGGCGCTCGAATACGACTCACACTTGACCGGTTCTTTTTATCCTATTCTGTACCACCGGCGTGTCTTCCACATGTATAGAATTTGCCTATGAAAACTAAGGCAGTATCGAATATACAGTCCGAATTTTATCCATAAGGAAATTATTATTGTTGTAGTAGTCCCGTGGCCAAGATTTTGCCACTACCTATTGTACTTAACCCTACCATAATATTACCTACTAACTAAAGTCGTTGTATCAATCATTATTTCGACGTTACTGAAGATTTTAATCTCAAGATAGGACGAGTTCACAAAAACCTTAGGCGTCCAGTTTAGATCGGGACTTAGAAATTACGTAAAAAATCTAGCCTTGATTCTAAGTTACAGGCGGTTTAGTACGGATCTTAGTTGAAATAATAAATACCTACCTACATAAGTTGGTTCAAAAGACTATTAAAATACTAATTGTAATTATATTTAATAATTATACAGGGTAAAATTAAAACCAGTGCGGATATTTTAGGAGGTGTAAGTACTCATGGGACCGACACTGAAATATAAAAAAAAAAATCAGCTGTTCCCTACAAAAATGCACTACAACACGATCAAAATGTATGGAACAGCAGATTTTTTTCATATTTCAGTGTCGGTCCCATAATAAAAGTTGATCATATTCATGAGTACTTTCACCTCCTAAAATATCCGCACTGGTTTTAATTTTACCCTGTATATAATTTGTTGGTCTCGTAATACATTATTATGTAGGATACTATACACGAATAGGGTTGGCAACCCTATCCGTGTGACGGCAGCTATTGTGATTCGCACATGTAAATTATGTTCGTCAATTGAGTTAAAATATAGGTCACAATAATTTGAGGTTATAAAAGAGTTGCGGCTAGTATGCACGAATTCTGCGATTTTGTTTGAATACTAGCTTTTGCCCGCAGCTTCGCTCGCGCCTGATTTCACCCTCTTGGGGGTGGAATTTTCAAATATCCTTTCTTATCGGATGCCGACATCATATAAGGAATACGTAATCCAAATTTCACGTTTCTACGACCAGCGGTTTAGGCTGTGCGGTGATCCATCAGTCAGTCAGGATCAGGACAAAGCATTTTATTAATATAGATGGTTAACCAACAGTCTCGAAGTTAGATGCTCGACTGGCAAAGGTGCGGGTTTGATTCCTAGAATAGAATAGAATAGAATAGAATATACTTTATTGTACACCATAATTTATTATTGTAACATAGCAAGGTATCGTAAATCTAGGGTACAATGGCGGTCTTATCGCTGATAGCGATATCTTCCAGACAACCTTTGGATGGACTGATAGAACTTAAATAAAATATGGGGGTAGTTCGTGATGTACTGTTATTAAATATATACCATGAATGATACATAAATATAATACATAAATAAATATATAATCCTAGGTCGGTTGATTTTGAATAATTTTGTCAGTTTAGGGATTTTTTTCTTTCATTTTAGTTAGAAATATTATGTTCACGCTAGGAATTTTCCTGTTCCATACAAAAATATCCATTGGACATCATTCGACAAAATGTATGGAACAGCTGATAATCGGACTAGTATTGAATAGTACTGAATATTCCTTCAATTGATACGTCCTTCGTTTAAATAGACAGTAGGTACCTACCTAACTGTATTTTTAGGGTTCCGTACCAAAATGGTAAAAAAAGAACCCTTATGGTGCGACTTCGTCTGTCTGTCTGTCTGTCACACCTGCTTATTTCAGCAACTACTAGTGCTATCGACTTGAAATTTGGAACAGTTATAAAGAATGCTTGTCCCACTTTATTGCAAATGAAAAAAGTCAAAAAATATTTTATTTTCATTGTAAAAGGGGCTGGAGTGGGGGTCCAAAATTTTAAAGTGGGGTTACTAGGTCAAGTGGCATATCATATGAAAGGGCTTGATCTGCACATTCCAAAATATATTTTCATTTTATTTTATGTCTCACAGTTTTCGACATATGAATGTCTGAAAAAATACTATTCCCGCCCCCTTATCTCAGAAGTTTGCGGAGCGAAAAATCTGAAATAATTAAAGCTGATAGGAATTGACCAAAACATTGCACCAAAAATAAAACGATGTTCCTAACTAGTACAGTTTTTTCAAAATCATCAAAATTCCTTCACAAACAAACTCAGTTATGCGGTCCAGTTTTTTTCACTTTATACGTCCAAAAATGATACGGAACCCTCGGTGCGCGAGTGCGACCCGCACTTGGCCGGTTTTTTTTTAAATGAATTTTCAATGTCATCAGAGGAAATAAAAAGTCCTTTTCAGACCAAAAGACTTAGGTACAATGTTTTCCTTCATACTATTACAGCAATTCCCATGCGTACTATTTACCTTCAAACAAATATCTGTTCATAGTGTGATAGTGTATTCGTAGGCAGGCAGTACAACCAACAAAAGAGATAAGTATACAGGTAGCGAATATTATTTTTTTATCCCATGTTGTACGTGCCAAGCTTCTTACTTCATTTTTTTTCGTGTGGAAAATTTTCATGCATGTCCTCCGCCTCGGGGCGGGAGGCCCCCTTATAACTCTGACGGCCATCGCTGGCCTACGACTGTGGTCTACGCATTAGTGCGATGTTGCTGGTCGTCAGGTTGTCAAGTCTTTGTCCTCGCTTGTCGGAGTGTATCCAAAAAAAAAAACAATGACTCACGCAATACTGAGTGTGTTTCAAAAGTGTACTTACTTATAAGTAGAGATCGGACAATCGGATGCATATTTACCTACACTTCACTTTTTCTCACAATAATATGGACATACCTCTGAATAAATTTATTGTTTATCTTAAAAACTTTTAAAAAACATTTCGTCTCAGTATATCTCAGTCATATTATTTATTATATTAACAGTTGGAGTTGTACGTAAAAGTATATAATATAGGCGTGGACAATTTTGTCTGACTTGATGCAAACATTACCAACATACATTCCTATCACATTGAAATCGTACTAACACATTAATGAAATACTATCAAATTAATAAAATAATCAGTAAGTAGTATGTATTATTAAAAAAATCACAAAGGTAATGTTTAGGTAAATATGCATCCGATAATCCGATCTGTACTTATAAGTTACACCTCACGCATTAAAATAACAAACAATTATTTGTCTGTGTTACAGTGCAAAGACGATAATTATTGCCTGTCTACCTAATTATTTTGTTGATTGTACTATGTACTATGGTTTATTATTTACTTAACATATAGTTAAATAAGCCTTGATTAAATATGTTTAATGTACTTCGTGTTTATGTTTACTAATGGTAGCCCAGGTACTGCCCCGGAGTTTTGGCACTCATAATATTTGTACTAGGACGCTAGCAGTTTGAAGAGGTGTTGCGAAGGTGTCTACTAGACTACTATGGAACGCGGTGTTTGTACTTGAGTAAGGAGGTTAACATTATGGCAGGAGTGCACAACAGTGGCGAAGTATCCTTATAACTTGATTCCTGCCGTCTTTCCTTCGAAAAATGGCAGTCAGTAGTGTTTACTTTTCAAACTCATTTTTATTAGAAAATTAGATCGAAATAGAAATTAGATCGTTTTAGAAATATAAATTAGATCGAGTTGGTCTAGTGGTCGCAAGCGCTTCTGCTGAGCGTGGGGTCCTAGGTTCGACCCCGGGTCGTGCAAAGGCGTAGCAGCCCAGAGGCTTGATTTGTGTATGAAAATGTGGGTGTACTATAAGTTTCTGCCTAACCCTTTGGAGAATTCAGGCGTGATGATATAGCAAGAGAATAGGAAAATGTTCCGTCAAAGAACATTAACCTTGTTATTTATCGATACGGTCCGTTAGTTCCTAAGTTGTAAACTAAAAGCGGAAACATAAAATAGGTTGTACAGGAAATACCGAAAATATGAAAGGTCTACGCTAGATGAGAGAGAGAGAGAAGAGAGGTTCGTGGCTAAACTACATCGATCTGCGAGGTTAAGCTGCACTTGCCGCAGAGTCCTTGGATGGGTGATCATTCTTTACATATCGAGACCCCTTAGTGTCTCGGAGAGCACGTCAACAGTCGGTCCCGGTTGTTATACAATATCTATGACAGTCGTTATACCCGTAACCCAGTCAGAAGCCCAAAAGTCTGACAACAGGTCTAACTTTGGAATACCCAATAATTATTGGGTTGTGGATAGGGCTGCCATCCGTCCGGGTTTCCCCGGATTTGTCCTAGTTTGAGCGCCCGGTAGGGGTTTTAAAAATGTCCGGGGGAAACCCGGACACTTTGTGTCAGGGAAACCAATAATAGGAATCAATAATAGGAAGGAAACATTTTTTCGGGGGCGTCCGGGAAAAATATTCAATTTCACCCAAATGTCCGGGGTTTTTAAAGTTTTTGTCCGGCGTCAGCAATTTAGGTGATGGCAGCCCTAGTTGTGAAGGTCAGGTGGCAGTGGCTCCACCTAAAATACTGATATCTAGCCGCATCTAGTTGGACTGGAAGCTGACCCTAATCCAGTTTGGGAAAAGGCTAGGCGATCGCTAAATATAACTTCTTATTTAAAATTTTTGCTCCTTTATAAATTTACTGCCTGATCCGTATTAGGTACTTAGTACGGTACCGTTAGTTTTTAGGAAAAACGAACATTATCTCAACGTTATACTATACCTATTTAATTATTGTTATAGTATACGAGTAGGGCTGCCATTACCTAAATTGCTGACGCCGGGCAAAAACATTAAAACCCCGGACATTTGGGTGAAATTGAGTATTTTTCCCGGACACCCCCGATAAATATTTCATCAATCAGGATTCCCCTGACACAAAGTGTCCGGTTTTACCCGGACATTTTTTGAAACCCCTACCTGACGCTCCCCGGACGCCCTTTAAACTAGGACAAATCCGGGGAACCCCGGACGGATGGCAGCCCTATACGAGTATCTAGCACACCGTGTGCTAGATATAGGTACTTACTAAGTAAGTATAACAATAATAATATTATGTGTGCTGAATTGGAATATCTATATAATAACCTACATATACAGGGTGGCAGGTAAGACAGTGGAAATATTTTAAGGGATCATTGTACTCATCATTATGAACAACTTTTACTACGGGACCAACCCTGAATCGCGAAAAAAAAATCAGCTGTTCCATACATTTTGTTGAGTTATGTGAACATAAATGTATGGAACAGCTGATTATTTTTTTGCGATTTCAGGGTTGGTCCCATAGTAAAAGTTGTTTATAATGATGAGTCCAATGGCCCCTTAAAATATTTCCACTGTCTAACCTGCCACCCTGTATAATTAACCTACTGTAAATAGTTATAAATTACCTTTTTATAGTAAGCTCAACCGTCAAGAACAGCTTGTCTATTCTGTACCGACATGCCGCGTGATATCACCGCGAGAACTGCCAATGTATTTGCGAACGTTCGAGGGAGAATGTCACGGTGAGATTCTCCCTCGAACGTTCGCAAACAAATCGGCAGTTCTCGCGGTGATAAATATCACGCGGTGTGTTGGTACAGAATACGAACAGGAACAGTAGGGTTCGAAATTAACAAGTTCATATTATTTATTCTATGATAATTATTAAGTTAATTAATAATTAATTCTTGTCTTCCTCTCTCTTAGGCCAATTATCAAAAACTTCAACCCTGGTCAAGACAGATGGTCTTGACCAGGTGGTTAGATGGTCATGACTTCAGCAAGATTGATTTCAGCAAGGAAACTTGATCAATTCTGCTATTGCAATTATGTATGAATGGTGTCATAATGACACCATAACGGTTAAAACCTAAGCGCTCATTGGCTTAGAGTATGACTATCTGTTTCGTCATTGGTCAAAACGATGTCATTGCGAGACCATTCTGATACGATTATGACAATTGCATTAGCAGACTTGGGCCCCTGCCTTGTTGTTGACAATTATTTGGTGAGGACATTATCATTACACCTAATTTTCCATTACCTATAGCATCCAGGAAAAATCGAGTTGTTGGGAATCAGCAAACGCTGCGTAGATTACCCGTTACCAGATGGAGCGAAGACCAAAAGAATACAGCTTGGATGAACTAGAGCCCGGATGCAAGATGTTGATAATTCCTGTATGGCTAATTTTTTCTTTCCAGCAGGACGCTTGGACTACAAGGCTTTACCGTTTCTTCTGTAAAGTGGGTATACAAATCTAGTTCTGAATTAACTATCTTTTAACTGATAAAAATATTATAAAAAGTTTGTGTGTGTGTGTTTGTTACTCTTTCATTCTGAAATGGCTGGACGGATATGGACAAAATTTTACAAAGAGGTAGCCTGTAGAAGAACATAGGCTACTTTTCATTCATCAATACACTCAGGCGAAGTCGCGAGCAACAGCTAGTAAACAAATGTATTTACAAACGGGATTCGAACCCGCGACAAAACAGCTAAGCTTCTGCGTTAATCAAGCCGATTCAAGCCCTCAAAACTATTCATTTATTCACCAATTGTCTGGAGGCAATACGCTTAAATCAATGCCAATGTTCCTTTATTTTTCTTCCAGATCAAAACCTAACCTTGCCTTCAAAAACGGCAAACGACGTCCTCTCTCTGACTTTTATAGACAATCTTTTTTTTTTCAAAAACCCATGGTGACCCGAGCGGGCGGTGGCCGCCGAACGAATTCATTGTGGGGGTGTGTGCGTCTGTGTATGTGGACACACAATTGATTGCGCATGTAGGCGTGACACTCCTTACAGGGAGCGACTAGTGTATTAATTGATGTTATAGTTTTGTGGATGTGGTATTAAATACTGATTTTATAGTAGGTAGTGCTTCGATGGTCGTGTTTACAGAGATTTAGGCCAAGATTAATGAACGTTACTTAGCACGTGCATTAGCATTATTTCTGTCACTGTCAAACTACAAGTGCAAAATCTATTTTGCACTTGTAGTTTGACAGCTCATGTATTGACTTGACTTAGCTCATGTATTGACTTGACTTAGGGTTAACCGCTGGATACTGTCAGCACTGGACCAGTCGTTGTGGCGATCCTAGAGAGAGGCCAATGTCTAATAGTGGACGTCTTTGAGTGATATGATGATGCTTTTAGGACTTCATAATGCGTAAATCATGAGACTAGTGTTGCCCAAAATCGGTCTTGCATCAATCATTTTCGCAAGATCACCTAATTACAGCAATACTATGACCAAGACCAAGACCATGACTGAATGTCCAATACTAAAACTAAGACAACGACTATGGGTACTGATGCAATACCGAGACCAAAGACGGGGTTAGACTCGTCTCGGTCTTGCATTTGGGCAACACTACATGAGACTGACATGTGAGAGGAAAGAAATGGCGTGATCAAACTCTGATGGTTTACTTGCTTTCTTTGGCAGTGTTAGAAGTCAGGTTATGTTATGTATTATAATGAAGATATAATTAAGTAACCTAATGACCTCAAGTGTGTTAAAATGTTCGGCCTCTATTGGACTATATTCTTGTCCCTATTGAGAGGCAAATACACTTCATTAAATTAATATTATCTTGAATTTAAATACTAGAAACTGAATAATTAACTATTGAGTATTCATAGTATTTGTAATATTTTGTTACTATTCAGAGAATTTTAACAGTTTGCAATGGAATGTCGGTAATTAAAAATACCGCAGTACGGATTTTGTAGACTTGGCATCTTTTTACTAGATCAAAATAAATTTATGCTGCCATTAAAACTGTAGTCAAAATAAATAAAACACCACATCAGAATAAAACATATTTTATTTACAATATTTTTCTTTGCACTTTCCAGTGAGAGGACACTAGCCTCATACAATGTGCGTTAAGGCAGGGTTCAAACTTCAAAGTTAGTGATAATTATCAATAATAATTATCTTGAGAGAAAAGAAAACATTAATAATAATTGGCATGGATAATTATTATCAAAGAAAAATAATTTTCTTGATAATATTTTGATAGTAATTTAAATTAAAAAGCTACAACAATTTACACAACTCAATGGACTCTATACAATGTTAATTAAGGTCAGTGTTCCTAAAACAATGCGGCAACCGTCCGGTCGGAACAAAGAGCGATGCCGTATCGTATCATTACACTTGATTCATGCATCCTTAACAAAAGTCGATGAACTTGTGCGCGAAATTGGCAAACGAGACTGGAGGCGCGCGTCGGATACCGAACGCGCACAAAGCAGGCCTTCCTGCGATACTCGCTATACATTACTGCGTAGCAACGACGACAGTTTCGAAGCTGTTGACTGGAGTCAGCATTGGATGTTGATTTCTTCGACTGCGTTGGTGCTAGTGAGGTGAAATCGTGTGGTGCTGGGTTCGTCTCGGGCGCAAGGTCGAGTGGTCCGCCGCCCACTGCTATAAATACACGCAGACATGCAAAAATGTGATACATAAACATTTGTGTGCCCTAATATGTGTGGCTATGCGAACGTTTGATTCGTCTTGAATAGTTGGGATTTGATTGGGAACGATGACATTTTAGTACGTTCGGTACATTGTGGACGTTAGCAACCGTTTTCGGTGTATAGAGATAACATTTAATTTTGCCCGCGACTTCGTCCGCGTGACCCACAGGAACTGCATTTTTTGGGATAGAAAGTCGCCTATAGTAGGTACTCAGGGATAATGTAGCTTTCTATTAGTGAAAGAATTTTCTGATTCGGATCATTTTCCGGATTTTTTTTCAAGTTCCGGAGACATTTTTTCATTTCAATTTTCAAGACAACAATTAGACAGTTAAAAAATCTTATAACAGTCTGTTTAGGCAATTATTTTTCCTAATTTCAAAAGATGGGACTTCAGTTTAAAATAAACGCGTGGTGTTCCTTACATAGCTACATTTGTGATTTTAAAAACTACCCCATTGATAATTTTGGAAGGGAATATGAAATTAAAAGTTAACTCTACTGAGTACCTACCTACTTATTTCATTAAAAACCTTTTACCTGAAAATGGAACTCCAGGCCTCACGATCAAAGTATTCGCACTTGCGTCCATTACCTAAACAAAATACTCGTAGTAATAAAACAAGTTTAAACGGATTAAATCGCGTATATTACAGATTTTTCCTGACACTTCGAACACTTTGCAGCGTTCGTGGTCGCAGGTGCGAACCCTGCAAAGTCTTCGAAACGTCAGGAAAAATCTGTTACGCGATTTAATCCGTTTAAACTTGATTTATTATAATGTGTAGTAATCGCGAAAACCTAAGACATTATTAAACAAAGTAGTTTTTTGAATAATCTTGTAAATAGCTTTATTTGCCATCAATCAGCTACATATAGGTCATTACTTCCTTTAGCAGCTTTTGTATTGCCAAACAGGAAAACTACTAGCACATACAATAGGTTAAAGTACTATTTGATTCAATGCCGTCGAAAATATGTGGCCTCATTTATTAGGTTTTCAGGCGAGACAGCTCTGTCATTTAGGTAATTTGTATTGTGAATGGAATATTGGAATTTTGAAAATATATTAGTATCTAGTATCGCGCTTATACCCCTATACCTACTTACCAAGAGGTAATTGACAGGGGAAGTTAATTTCACTGAATTAAATGTTTGACCTAATACTGCAAAAATTTCGTCCCAAAATTGGTTTTATTTGGGATTGATTAGCTAGTTACTCATAATTATATCATAATCTTTTCTGTTTGAGGTCTTTCACCGCTAGAGCTGCCAATTTGCTTGCGAACGCTCGAGGGAGAATCTCACCGTGACATTCTCCCTCGAACGTTCGCTAACAAACTGGCAGTTCTCGCGGTGATATCACGCGGCGTATCGTTAAAAAAACAGAGAGGCTGGATAATTTACAAACTGACCCAAAAAAAAAAAGATTTCGCCTAGGTATTTTAAATTTTCACAAAAATACGAATTAAATCATCATCCGCCTAGTCTTTTTCCCAAACATGATTGGGGTCGGCTTCCAGTCTAACTGGTTGCGGCTGAATATCGATATTTTACATGGAGCGACTGCCATCTGACCTCCACAACCCAATTATTGGGGAATACCGGTATTCGAATGTTAGACCAGTTGTCAGACCTTTGGGCTCCTGACTACCCGTAACGACTGTCAAAGATATTCCTATGACAACCGGGACCGACTGCTTAACGTGCTCTGCGAGGCACGGAGGGGTCTCGATGTGTTAAGAACGGTCACCCATCCAAGGACTGACCGCGGCAAGCGCAGCTTAACCTCGCAGATCGATCGATCAGCGTGGCTATCATTTAGCCACGAGCCCCTCAAAAAAAAACGAAAAAATACGAGTAAGTAGATATAAATACATTTTTTACTAGTTGTAATTTTTTTGTAAACTTTATTCAAACTACTTATTAATAAAAAAAACCGGCCAAGTGCGAGTCGTACTCGCGCACCGAGGGTTCCGTTATTCCGTATCATTTTTGGACGTATAAAGTGAAAAAAACCGGACCGCATAACTAAGTTTGTTTGTGAAGGAATTTTGATGATTTTGAAAACACTGTACTAGTCAGGAACATCGTTTTATTTTTGGTGCCATATTTGGGTCAATTCCTATCAGCTCTAATTATTTCAGATTTTTCGCTCCGCAAACTTCGGAGAAGGGGAATGGTATTTTTTCAGACATTTTTCATCATATGTCGAAAACTGTGTGATATAAAATAAAATGAAAATATATTTTGAAATGTGTAAATCAAGCCCTTTCATATGATATACCACTTGACCTAGTAACCCCACTTTAAAATTTCGGACCCCCACTCCGGCCCCTTTTGCAATGAAAATAAAAATATTTTTGGACTTTATTCATTTGCAATAAAATTTGGCAAGCATTCTTTATAATTGTTCCAAATTTCAAGTCGATAGCATTAGTAGTTGCTGAAATAAGCAGGTGTGACAGACAGACAGACAGACGAAGTCGCACCATAACGGTTCCTTTTTTACAATTTTGGTACGGAACCCTAAAAATATCTGATACACGCCAGCCGCTCGCCAATATTACATATACTATATTAAGCAACTCCACCGCAATACATTGTAACCGAACGATTTACATTTGACCCAGAATTGAACCCGCTTACCGGCTTACACGACGACCAAAAAATAAAATGATACATAAGTTGTAAAAATAAATGACTTGAATACGATGCGGTCATGACATGACCTTATTTTTGGTATGGCAACTCAAATAATTTGTATGGAGATGTAAAAGTTTTAAGCAGGGGTTCCTAAACTAACCTTTTAAATTTTGTTACTCCTATGACGTATGACTTTTTAGATAAACTCATTCTAACCTTAGTTTAAAGTGACGCGTGATGCGTCATTATTTACAATAAAGTACAGCAATAATGTTTTTTCAAACTTAGTTGTAAATTTTTACGAAACTTTATGAACGGACAAAATCGCCATCATAGCGTGCTGCAGATATACTTTAGTCTTCATTGATCACAATAAATTACACAAAAAGTTCATGAATCAATGATATCCAGTGTGAAGGTTTATTGCATTCACAATCAATTTTTTTTTGTTAAGTTATGTTTGTAATCAATTTATTATCAAAAATATTATAAAAAATGTATAATCTCTTACCAGTCTTATTACCCTTGCAGAAAAGCTGTTTTACCCCCGAGGATAACCCACAGGTTAGGAACCCAGCCGCTAGAGTAATGAACATGTAATAAATTAGTATCAGATCCATTATGAAAAGGATTACCATAATACAGGCTCACAGCTACTAATCAGTATTTCGTAAATCTTTACCTGTAACACAGTACTGTCTACTGTGACAGACAGACTGACAGAGAACGTACGTAACGTAACGTAACTGATTGATAGAACACAGCCTAAATTTGGACCTAGAGATGTGAAATTTGGAGGAAATATTCCTTGACTGGAGAGCAAGGAGGGATTTTTTTCAATTATTTTCCATCCCTGAAAGGTGAAAATGGGTAGTAAAGTTTGTATGAAGAAAATAATGACAGGGGTTTGCAAAATTTTTTAATTAATGATTATTACTTCAAATGCAGTGTATGTAATGTGGCTTTTTAAATTCGCTTTATTACCTCTTTGTTTGTAGACTTCTGGAACACCTGAACAGTCTTCAGATCCTCGTCTTCTCGTCTCTCCATCTTCGTAAGGATATGCAGCAGTACTCCATGTTACCGTCATTTGTCACAGTGGGTACTGCAATTAGGTGAAGTTGATTCTCCTGCAACTTCAGTTCAAATCTAAAATAAAGTCTGTGATTCATATCATCTGAAACATAATTAAGTTATTTTTATTGTATTTACTTAACGCCTTCGGCATTTTCTACCAGTCATACTTTGAGTGATGCAATAAAAACAATTGTGAAGTGCATTTTTGATTTACCCAATATATGAGCACCATTTTATGTAAAACTATTTATCTAACTAATTTATTTTAAGTTATGTTATGCTATCTCACGAAAAATACTTACGCTGTTAATGTTATTAGTATTGTGTACAACGGAGCCACTTCTCCAGACATTATAATTATGTAAACCGAAAGAGGTACATTTACCTATTTTTGGCGGCGCCTACGCACATTGAACAAGGAAATGTATAAATTTAGCTACCTAATCTTGACATTTATTATGCATTAGAATAAATAATATGTATGAATAACAAGATCATTATTTATTATGCCTTTTTTACTTTAAAAAGGTGCTATCAATATTTTAATTCCTTGATTTGATGATTAAATTATTTTAATTTAAAATACAAATTCAAACTAACAAAATCTCTTAGACAAGAACGTTTTGTGAAATAAGAAATGACATTTGATATTGAAATGAATCTGTATGTAATTATCACAATATACAATTTATTTAATTGTCATCAAATACGCACCCTACTTTAAAGCCAAATTAGTAATGATACAAGGTGTTTTTTCTTCTGAGGATAGCACACACATATTTTTTTTTTTTGTAGTTTATCTACCAAACAAGTAACGCAAAATTCATGTAGGTAAAAATATAAAAAGATAGGATTTTTATCCTATCTTAATATTAACATAGGTCAAAACTTTCCGATAGTCAGGAAAATTAAAGTTGGTACACCCACTTTGAAACCAGCCTTTTAATATTTTTTTTAGTTTTTATCAAACTTACCTACTTGATACTTTCATTGTGTATCAAAACTTCTCTACATTTTGAACATGCAGCGCTTGCTGCACATCAAGTTGCTTGGCCAAAGAAACGGTCATCATCTGCGAAAAAGTCACGACACTTAACACAAAATATAGGCACCTATAATATCGCCGAAACTGCTATTCTGTGTCTATTAAAATGTATAATAAGTTGCCTCAATGCTACAGAATCCTGGCAATCAAACTGTATAAATCCTGTCTATGTGGTACCTACTATTATACAAAGCCTTTTAGTATCCAAGAACAAGAATATACTTACAATTAATTTAATCTTTGAGCAATAGTTGCATTCAGTAAAGGGAAGCATGGATATTAAATAGGTCACACAGCATGCAATAATATAACTATTTTAACTTAATTACAAGTACTAATTTATATGATGCATGCTGAGAAACAGCCAAATAGTTATGTGAAACATTTTTTGACGCAACAAATTATTTATATTTCTAATATTAAAAATAATTGAAAGATTTTAATAATAATTAATCTTAACATAGTCAAATATTTATCTGATTATTTTACATATACTTCTCCGTAAGATAAAAAAAGTTTCTGGTTTTGTTGGACCTACTTTATTGGAACTATAAATAAAGCCATTTCAGTAATAATTTAAATGAACGTAGATGATGAATGAACCAGCTGTGATGAAATCAACAAATTAATTTGAGGCTATTCGTTATACCTCTCAGATATCGATTTACAAAATTTGGTCCAAATTGATTTTAAATAATTGCTTCTTGTCAATATCCATTGATGTTTGATAGGTTATTAACTACCGTGATATTCTTCTTTTATATTTCGTGGATTATGGACATTACAAATTATAGTTAAAGTTTGTAATTTAATAGTGTGTAGTGTAATTACATAAATATTAGAAAAACATGGCAGCATGATTTTGTTGTTACCGTAAGATTTTTTAATAAGATTTTTTACTGTGGATAGAACACTGATCTTATGGATTTTGATTATTCACAGCGTTTTATATTGTTGTAAGTAGAACGCAACTAATAATACATAGTATTCTGAACTGAAATTATAAGTCCATTGATTGCTGATTACTATTGTTAGACTGGTATAGTATAGGTAACTTTGAAAAACTTGTGTATTGTGTACCTATTGAAGGAGATAAGAATAATATTACACATATTTTCCTGACTCTTGCCATAACACGAGACACAACATCGTAAGTACTTAGTTTAATACATTGTAGACACAGCACATAAGTTACATACACATAAAATCACAACAAATAGGTACAGTAGGTACCTACATTTAAAATACAGATAAACATTCATTTCTAAAATTATAATAGTAAAAATAACTGATAATTATGTATACTTGAAGGTATTTAATATTTATTGAATTAAGCTGACAGACAATGATGTTTTTATCAAGGTCGTGAGTTGCGTCATCATTTCGCAAAGTAAATGTCAGCCATATTTGGTTTTTTCAAAGCGGACCAAACAAAAGTGCCATAAAAATAGGAAGGTTGTGAAGAAATTAAGTCATTTGGTAATTGTAAAAGAGTATTGTCACATAGTTTTTGAGGATGATTAATTATATGAAAAGGTAATTGCAAAAAAATTTTGTAAGCCTTGTGTCTATTATGACACACTGAATGGGCACATGGTTCAAGTATATAATTTTAAATTCTATGTACCTACCTACTTACCTACCAATAAGTAATCAAACCAAAACCAAGGCAAATAAACATACATACAAACTGTGCAAATTTTTATACCTGGGCTTTCGCACTTGACAGGTTTTTTTTATACTTACTTATTTTCACTAAAGGTCGTAATTATTTTTATTATATTTATAAATAAAAAAAAATAACACCGTGATTCTCTGTCTTTAGTGGAAATAAGCAAATAAAAAAATATTCCTCCAGTGCAAAAACAGAAAGAAAAACTTGCACTAAATTTGTACGGAGAGGTCTTGCCTATAAATAGATAAAAACAAAGTAAGTAAACAACATGAATGCATAATTGTTATCTTATCGACGACAATTCTTATTTCTTACACTCAAATAAAGTATGTACCTACGCACGGCTACAGATCAAGCTATACATTTCCAGTATAAGCTGATCTCGCATTGTATAGGGATTTCCTTACAGTGAGAGGTCAGTGTAAACTGGGAATGTATAGCTTGATGTGTAGCCGTGTGTACCACTCACAAATAAAAATACAAGAATTCATAATTTTAATTTATTGCAATTTAAATTGACACAAAATAAAATACCTAAAATAAAACCTGACTTATGTTCACATTTAAATAAATATAAATTATAAATCGATATCTCATAAAAACATATATATGTTTACAAGTTTACATTACGTTATGTGATCCGCCTAGCCTTTTCCCAAGCTAGATTGGGGTCGGCTTCCAGTCTAACCAGATGCGGCTGAATATCAGTATTTTACGTGGAGCGACTGCCATCTGACCTCCACAACCCAATTAATTATTGGGTAATACCGGTATTCGAATGTTAGACCGGCTGTCAGACTTTCGGGCTTCTGACTACCCGTAACGATTGTCAAAGATATTCCTATGACAACCGGGACCGACTGTTTAACGTGCTCTCCGAGGCACGGAGGGGCCTCGATGTGTAAAGAACGGTCACCCATTCAAGCACTGACCGCGGCAAGTGCAGCTTAACCTCACAGATCGATCGATCAGTGCGGCTGTCATTTAGTCACGAGCCCCTCACATTACGTTATGTAAACTTGTTTTTTTACATACAAAAATACTACCGATATTGTATTGTGTTATTGTATGTTTTAATTTTGTTGAAGTTTGAACTTCGTGTGCACGTAAGATTTAAAATGTTAATTTAATTGCCAGGGGCCAGCTGAAAATCAGTGCGGTGCCCGAGCACAGCGATTACTGAGCTGGTCTCCTTTGTTACACATGTGTGATTATTTGTTATAATGTAGGTATGTTTATGTAACTTGTTTGTGTGTAACAAAAATAAATGATTTAAATGGTTTATTGACGTAAAATAGTTTTGTAGTGTAGATTTGTGTTGGTCTTACTTATTACTTAGTTTCTTTTAGTTCGTAGAATTTGCTAATTATATTGGTCATCATTAAAATAATTCAAGCTTTAAATCAAAAGTGATAACGAGTGAACCCGGTTGTGTAGTGTAGCTACCTCGAATAAGATTCAAATTCCTAATAGAGCTCAGCAATACAGCTTTGTCATTGTATTATGTACCTACATTTTAATTTTCTGGTTGTTTGAGTATGAAATTTAATGTATTATAGTGTTTGGGTTAGCTAGTATGTGCACTGGCATGATAGTAATGTGATTAAGCTAATTCATAAGGTATTCGGTTGCAATTATTCAATTAACTGATTTTAAAGACAATAATCTAAATTTTATAGTTTTTAAAATATAGCTGAGTCCTGTGACAGGTGTCAAATATGAACAAATAATGTCAAACATCAAAATTTACAGACATCTGTCACGGGGCTCGAGCTATATTATACGAACTATAGACTACTTACTAGCAAAATATCACTAGCCATTGAAACGATATTTCTCAGAAAAAGTACAGCCAACATAACTATAAACACACAAAGGCAAAGGCTTATCGCGACACAGCCAACAGCCTAGTTATCTGCGCGTGCGCAGGACACACAAGGTCGTGGCCGCGGCGACCGGCGCGAGCGACGGCGACGACCCGCAGGTAGCTTCGACGATACGTTAGTTTAGTTGCCAACAAGGAATCTCGTGCCTTCCGATAATTAAGTTTTGATTTTACAGCTTTTTGATTCACCGTGGTATTGTTCAGGAATATATTCTTGAGTACCTACCTAGCGTGTTTCTAGGTCTTGTTTTATGTAAGATACAGACTTAAATGAGAAAAGGTAGGTAACGTTAAATTATTATTTCTTTTGTGTAAATTCAAAAGATTTTGACACTTGTTAGTACTTAGTGTTTTTGTGTTTTATTATTCCGGTTGCGTCATTGCATGCCGCAATTATAGACACAATAAATAAAAATAGTAAATTAAAAATTTAAAAAACCCGACTGCCAAAAAACAACTAAAAAGTTCAAAACAAGAGCACTTTTCAAGCAGTCTGATGCAGTTGGTGGCAATTATTTGTGTTAAATCTTAGATTTTATGCCACCAACTGCATCAGACTGCTTGAAAAGTGCTCTTGTTTTGAACTTATTAGTTGTTTTTTGGCAGTCGGGTTTTTTAAATTTTTAATTTACTATTTTTATTTTTCACTTTTTAGTTTTTAATGTATGTTTTCGTAATCTTCTTTTCGAGCCCTTCATTTTGATACCCCACATGATAGGTTTTGAGGATAAGTAAGAATTAGCGAGAATGATTGCTTTGTTGAACAACTTTAAATCGTTATATATCCTAAACTATTATTTAAAATGAAAAATGATAAAAGGAACCTAAAGATGATTTTAAAATACCTATTCAACGACACCCCACTTGACATAGTTCATCAACTTTTTTTTTTTCATTTTGACAATATGGCGTCTGGTTGTCGCTGTGGTGAATTTTGATTACTGTTATGTCTTTAGTGACACTCGCAAGGTTAAGACGAATCGATTGACGTAAGAATTATCAAAATCGGCCTACGCATTTGGTCTCTAGAACGCCACATAGAAACAAACATACATACATACATACATACATACATACATACATAGACTGATAAACACATTACCCTCCTTTGCGTCTCGCAGTCGGGTAAAAATATTGTGTCTCGTGTAGCATACGACGGGTTAATTAAATAAAACTAAAATAAAATACATACATACATACATACAAACATACATACATACATACATAGACTGATAAACACATTACCCTCCTTTGCGTCTCGCAGTCGGGTAAAAAGGATAAACAAGATGATGTTTTCTTTCCTAAACAGATTAATCTATTTGCATAACATTATTACTTCTAAATTCCAAACTGGATCTATCTATATAATGCTATGGAAATCTACAAATAATCGTTGCATCAAAAGTAAAAACAACGCTGTTGATTGGAACTTTTCTAGCAACGAACAGCAATATAAATTGGCTACAATAGAACCTCTGTTGCTAGGCTAGGCCTTTAGTTGAAACGAATACCTATGTCAATGAACCCAATAAATGTCAAACAAACAACAACTGTACTTTGTGCATCTTTAAACAGTGCAATGAATAAACTATAAAAGCTATACCTATAATTGCTGTGATAATGTGTAATCAAATTTATATCACGACAAAAATAAACATTATTACCTTAAATTACATTTTTATGTTCAGGTAAACTCGGTAGAGGACTTAATAACATTTTTCAACATTTTTAGGGTTCCGTACCAAAATGGTAAAAAGGAACCCTTATGGTGCGACTTCGTCTGTCTGTCTGTCTGTCTGTCTGTTACACCTGCTTATTTCAGCAACTACTAATGCTATCGATTTCAAATTTGGAACACTTATAAAGAATGCTTTTTTAACTTTACGGCAAATGAAAAAAGTCCAAAAATATTTTTATTTTCATTGCAAAAGGGGCCGGAGTCCGAAATTTTAAAGTGGGGTTACTAGGTCAAGTGACATATCATATATTATGAAAGGGCTTGATCTGTACACTTCAAAATATATTTTTATTTTATGTCTTACAGTTTTCGACATTTGATGAAAAATTTCCAAAAAAATACCATTCCTCTTCTTCATTAGATTTTTCGCCCCGCAAACTTCGGAGATAAGGGGGGGGCCTTATCTCCGAAGTTTGCGGGGCGAAAAATCTGAAATAATTAGAGTTGATAGGAATTGACCCAAATATGGCACCAAAAATAAAACAATTATGTTCCTAACTATTACAGTTTATTCAAAATCATCCAAATTCCTTCACAAACAAACTTAGTTATGCGGTCCGGATTTTTTCACTTTATACGTCCAAAAATGATACGGAATCCTCGGTGCGCGAGAGCGACTCGCACTTGGCCGGTTTTTTTTTAAAGTAAACTAGCCGTGTTCCCCGTGACTCAGTGAGATTTCCTATTGGTAACATCTCAGGAACCATCCGACTTTTCTCAAAAAATTTACCCGACTGCGCCAGAAGGAGGGTTAATTATTGACTCCCTATTTTATTCCCTTAGGGGGTGAATCTTCGAAACTTATTTACCGGTTTAAGCTACCTATACGTTATCTGTCAGTGATAGAATTTTCTTAGAAGATGACCCATCAATAAAAGTATTGACAGATAATTTTCATTTAATTTTTCAACATTTTTAAAAATATTTGGCCCATTTTAAAATTCTTTAATGTCTCAATCTTTATTTGCATAATATATACTTAAACTAGTTTAGTTTATAAAAAGCGTTAATCCTGACATTAGTATTCGCAATGACTACCTACCTCATCATGGCTAGCCATGCAACCATGAATATTTACAAACCTGTTCTTGCGTTCATACATTTTTCTAATTTTAGATTTCTGTAGTAACTACATTAATAGCTTTTATAATATTCTGCTAACAATAAACTTAGTACTATTTTGGAGGTATTCCATGAAGCACACCCAAACGAAGCACACCCAGACGAAGCACACCTAAAGAATTCCACTTAGCACACCCGTACGTGGGCTTCAAATAAAAATTTAAAATAATTAATTTTAAATTTTTATTTAAACCTCCTATTTTGTGTATCAGTTTTTGTATAATACTTAGGGCCAAGTTAAGCCAAGAAAACTGCCGTTTAACATATTTTCTTCTATACAAAAAATTATGTTAAACGGCCGTTTTCAATTTATCGGACTGTCATCTTGTCGGTGAACTTGGCCCTTAAAGTGTTCTTTTCAAGTATAAGTCATAAAAAAGAATGAGAATTTAATAGAGGTACGGCACAGTCGGATATCTCGCTTAAATCTGGAGCATCCCGACTGGGGAAGTACCTCCAATTAGAATAGCCAAATAACGCTACTCTTCGGTAGTGTTGTGTTCCTGTGGTGAGTAAGGTCACCAGAGCTCGTGAGGATGCACTGTGTTGACAGCGGGGGAAGCTGTTGGCACAGCAAAATCATTTTAAAGGGCCAGCAATGCGCATGTGATGCTCGGTGTTGCGCACGTTTCATAGGGTACGGTAACCGCTTACCATTAATTGGGCTGTACGCATGTTATGCCGCCATCGTCGTATAAAAAAAAATATTGAGGCCTTAGTTCGTTTTTATAAAAAGTCTCTGCCTTGGAAAAAAGTTTAACGTCATGCTGATAGCTTTAGTGAAATCTACTGTTCTTGGGTGGGTTTTTGTTAGAGTGACAAGCGATAAAAAAATATCGGGCATCTCTTTAACTTTAATCTATCCATACTAATATTATAAAGAGGAAAGATTTTTTTGTTTGTTTGTTTGTACCGAATAGGCCACCGGACCGATCCACTCCGAACCACTGGACCGATTTTAACAATTTTTTCATCAATAGAAAGCTACTCGTACATTATCATTGAGTAACATTGGCTACATTGTATACCGAAAAAAATTTTTGAAAATGTTTTTTTAAAAGTGATATAATATTATAAAGAGGTAAAGTTGGTACATAAGTACACATGATTTTTTCGTATGTGAGAAGTAACTAATTCGAAAAAAAAAACCGGCCATGTGCGAGTCGTACTCGCGCACCGAGGGTTCCGTATCAATTTTGGACGTATAAAGTGAAAAAAACCGGACCGCATAACTAAGTTTGTTTGTCAAGGAATTTTGATGATTTTGAAAAAACTGTAATAGTTAGGAACATCGTTTTATTTTTGGTGCAATATTTGGGTCAATTCCTATCAACTCTAATTATTTCAGATTTTTCACTCCGCAAACTTCGGAGATAAGGGGGGGAGAATGGTATTTTTTCAAATATTTTTCATCATAAGTCGAAAACTGTGAGACATAAAATAAAATAAAAATATATTTTGAAATGTGCAAATCAAGCCCTTTCATATGATATGTCATTTGACCTAGTAACCCCACTTTAAAATTTCGGACCCCCACTCCGGCCCCTTTTGCAATGAAAATAAAAATATTTTTGGACTTTTTTCATTTGCAATAAAGTTGAACAAGCATTCTTTATAACTGTTCCAAATTTCAAGTCGATAGCATAAGTAGTTGCTGAAATAAGCAGGTGTGACAGACAGACAGACGAAGTCGCACCATAAGGGTTCCTTTTTTACCATTTTGGTACGGAACCCTAGAAAAAGAGTTAAGGGGTACTAATCTGATTGTGGAAATTCTTTCACTAATAGGAATTTACATTATCCCTGAGTGCTTAAAGGTATTTTTTTAATATCGGTTAATATGGGTCATGTGGACAAAGTCACGGGCCAAAGTTAGCAGTAAAAAGGTCAACAAATATATTCGAACGTAATAAAGATCTCTCTGTAGACATTTTCCAATCAATACAACAAAACACAAACCTAAATCATACGAACATGAGATAAACAGTAATCTCCAGGGAGTCTGCTATTGACCTAACCCCGGCAAGGACATTGTGGAAGGTCGGAGGGCCCAGTGTCGGCCGGGGGTACCGCTGGAGGGGATTTTTCTATTATTTCTAACCTCGAGACGCCCTTACAAACTTCTGTAGACGGTTTTAAATCAAATCAGAGTACTTTGCGTCTCTATGATCTTGGTTTAGCCTGTTGCTGGGGCACTTGCGTATTATTTTAGGTACTTAAGGCGACGGTAAATGGTAACGGCCGTAAATCTCAAGTTTTAAATCTCTTATTTCGCCGTCAAATAATGCAGGTTAGTTGTGCAATTTTTTTTATATTAAACTAGAACATATGTACATCAATCGTACGTGTGAATATTTAACTATTGTAGTAAAATACTTAATGAAATAAATTCATGAATTACTGTCTACCCAAAACATAAAAACGTAATTACTTTCAAATCGCTTAAGATATTTTCATGATTTGTTTTGTGTGAAAAGACTATGTTACTACCTATAATATTGCCTGTTACTTTTTTTTTATTTTATATTTTAGATACTAAAAAGTATTATTACGTCTAATTCGGCACAGCGCGCTCCTTGATAGGCGAGTCGTATTGCTCGGTGGACGTATGTCGCGTTGCTTGAGCTCAGCGCAGAACACTCGAGCTATACCACCCAAATCACTCAAGGCCGTTGGCAGTTATCAGCACCTTAATCGCTCTCGTTACGCTCCGCGCACACGGATGCCCGATATTCGTTCATCTGTCGCACTTGATAGACACAATGATTTCGAGCTGAATGAGGCGGTTTTTTCAAATGCGACAGATGGAGGGATATTTAACACGCGGAATGCGTGAGGAGGTCGCTGGGAGGGCGTTAGACCAAGAGTGCAGTGCCAATAAAATTATGAAGGTTAACGACATCATGAAATGAATTTACTAAAACTGTCTGGTGGCTAATTTAATGTGAATAGTTGGATATACTTATAAACACTTACCCTCTTACTTATAGACGCGTCTTAACTTTAACTACTGATTAAATATACTAGTATCCTTGTCATTTGTATGACAATGAATAAGAGCGGTTTAATTTAATCATCCTTTTTAAGTAAGGAGATTATGGTCTATCTGTAGCCGTTAGGCGACCCCTAAACGATCAATTTAGGTACCTATATTGCATAGTATTATAACATATTGCGCAATGTTTTTAATTGTTTAGGTTGTCGCTAAACAATTAAAAACATTGCGCAATATGTTATATACTAATATTGCGCAACAACATAGAATTGATCTTCAAAGCTAAAGCATTATCGATCGAAGCCCTAAAGAGGCCTTTAGGGCTTCGATCGATAATGCTTTAGCTAATATTATTGGAGGTTTAGTTTCTAATTAGATTTTTGTTAGTTTAGTAACAGAAAAATCTTATACATAACGTGTAATTGTAACCTAGATTTAAATGTAGTCATATG
This sequence comes from Thalpophila matura, assembly GCA_948465475.1. Classification (NCBI taxonomy): domain Eukaryota; kingdom Metazoa; phylum Arthropoda; class Insecta; order Lepidoptera; family Noctuidae; genus Thalpophila; species Thalpophila matura. The sequence goes on from OX419182.1 coordinate 16,571,833, forward strand.
TCTACTTAAGGGGGTTATTTCTGGATAATAATCGAAACTTTTAAGTGGTCTATGACAGTTTGGGGCTAGTATTCAATCAAAACCGTTTTCTCACAATAAATCTCAAGTAGGTAAACAGCACATTGAAAGACAACGCATATTTTTACTAGAAATTAATTATCAACTTGCTTTAACGGTGAAGGAAAACATCGTAAGGAAACCGGCATATCCTAGAACCAAAAATTCGAAGACATGTGACGTCCACCAACCCGCATTGGGCCCGCGTGGTGGACTACGGCCCACTCCCTCTCACAGAGAGGAGGCCTGTGTCCCAGCAGTGGGAACATTATAGGCCGATTATGCTATTATGCTAAATTCACGTGGGTGTGACTGCTTTGAGCTAAGTTTGCTATTATTCTAGGCTTTTTGTTAGTGATGATCTTAACTGAGTAAATTATTGGGTGTTATGACGTAACTTGGGAAGGGAGTGAAAAATTAACAGTGTGATAGGTAAATTTATTGATTGCTTAATAACACTAAGGGCGGGTTGCTTCAAACCATCTGTATTCGTAAGTCAGTACGTAATCGTTAAGTCAGTATGAAATTGTCGTACAAGCCGCCATATTTGACGGTTACAGATACGTAACTGTAAGTTGAAACAACATGGCCTAAGTCTGCATTTATATTATATCCTAATAACATTGTGTTTATTTTGAATGAAGCTTTTCATAATAAACTACTTAACTGAAATTTGGTATAGGTAGGTTCGTATGTAATTTGGATAACAATGCAATATTATGGACTAAAAAGTAAAAAAATAATTAGGTACTTAGATACTTGAAAAAAAAAATACCATTTTTTAAAAACGGACTAAAAGGTATAAAATATTGAAGTATTTTATTTTTCAAGTATTTTTATATTTTTTTCTTCTTTTAGTTATTCTGTTAACTTTCTTTACTTTTTATTTTTATTCCCTTAACTGTATAATAAAAATAATATGTCCGTCTGCATGCAATATCGGTATCGATCGGTCGTACATATAGTCCCAATCGAGTATCGTAAATAAAGTGTCAATAATTTATGTAACACGCTCCAGTTCTAATAAAATATTTATATTATGGAAGTGTGAACGCCCTCATAATTTCTCATTACTCCAATGATATTCAAATTATGTGCCTCTGCCTACTACAGTCGATCAAACTATTAACGAGCAAGTATAATCGAGAATGGTTTTGTTCACCAAGAATTAAAACAAGGTTTGTTTAGATACCTTTAGTTGCTAAGTAAAGGTGTATTTTTTTTTTATTAGTTTAGCACTAAATTAACGACGAGGTGTTTTATTTTTTTAGAAGATAGTTTTTGTAGGTAAGTATGTATGCATATTGAATAGCAGCTTTAAATAAAAACCCGCGAATATATTATTAATTATGTAAGTACCTAGGTACCAATCTAGAACTCAAAATATCTTTTGATTATAAGTTTATATTTTTACTCGACTTCGGAAAAACCAAAAGTAAGGGTTATGTTTTAGCCGTATATGTTTATATTTACGTATGTTCCACCGTAGCGCCTAAACTACTGATATCCGATTCTTTTTGGTTATTAGTTGGTATAGTGGCGTTTATTTTTAATTTATTGTAGGTACCTACTTATATCTACAAATCATATTTTAACACCCGTATGTACCTACCTATTCTTAGTAACGCCTCAATTACTAGAAATATAACCTATAATTAATGACCACTCTACGTGGGAAGATAATGATAAATGACGCCAAAATATTATGTCATAATAATATCATAAATGTTGTAAAAATCCTGCAAATACCGTTATTACGTGGCTAGTAACGAATAACATGATGATTGAACGTTATTTAATACTGAATTGTGTGTGGATAAACACGTAATACAATATCGAGATACATAAACGAGATTGGGAGAAAGGAGGTCAGGAATATACAGGGTGGCAGGTTAGACAGTGGTAATACGAAAAGGGGTCATTGTACTCATCATTATGAACAACTTTTACTGTGGCACCAACCCTAAATTCGCGAAAAAAAAGCTGTTCCATACATTTTGTTGAGTTATGTGTAAACATAAATGTGTAACAGCGGATTTTTTTTCGCGATTACCACTTTGTCGGCGTAATTGATATTCAACACAGCATGTACCTATGCTTGTCGGTTAGCTATTAGCACAGCGGCTAGGCTCAAGGCTTCCGATCTGCATCTGAAGGTCAAGTTTGAACTTTGAATCTATTCAAAGTTCAAACTTGACCTTCTTGTAGATTGAGTAGGGTTCTAACCCTACTCAATCTACTCATGCTATTATGTCGCAATACTCGTTAAATCAGAAAGAAAGCGTTAACGATATTAATAGTGGAAGGGTTTCACGATATTATTAAGTTACTTGCTGCGCCTGCGACTGCCGATAGGAGTTGCTAGGCAAAAATAACTTGCGCAAATAGCTAGATACTATTATTTAATGTACACGCACATAAAATTAAAAACAGTTACAATGTTACCCCCTCACTCATAGACGATGATTAATTATCTCTATCCATTGACATACAAATGACAAGGATAGCTGTATATTTAATCAGTGGTTAAAGTTACGAGGCGTAGCAAGGGGGTTAATGTACAAGGCGAGCTTAACCCAGAAATGCGTTCTCTGACAATAAACCTCAGTGCGATAAAGAGATTTGCAAATGAGTAATAAGTTTACAACTAATAGATATTACGAATTACATAATAAATACGCACTTACATGTATAAACTAAAAAAATATGTTTATACACACAATACATAAACTACCATTGGTTGAAATTCAGAATAAATTATAGGTATCTCCTCAGATCATAGAAACAAGGGAGATGTGCCAAGGCGCTACTAAAATTGACGCTTTGATACGGTCACATTGACCGTATATAAAATGTACACGCTGGCGACGAACCGAACACGATCGATGATATAAATACAGTGTTTTAGTTTAGTGCTAGTGTTGAGTGACGATTAACAGTGTTAGATTGAGGGTGTGTGGAATGTTTAATGCGTGGGAGATCTTTATATTCACGAGGGGCGCATGTAATTGTGTTGAAAAATGTACTAAAAGTGGCGACAGTTGTTCCCGTACTAATTTGCTATGATGGCATATCTCCTTGTTTCTATGATCTGAGGGTATCTCTATCTCTACTAATAATATAATTAGTCATGTAAGGCGTAATGGAGTGAATCATTCTGGCTTTCACATTTATGAAGTTAGGTAGTGGGTAAAAAAAACTTAGGTAGGTACTAGGTATACCTAACAATGTCTACATAATTATTACTTACTTTAGGTATAATATGACTCTTGAGAATGGGATAGTGTTGACCGCCAAGACCTTTTAAATTAATTATTATGAGATATATTTATACAGGGTGGCAGGTTAGACAGTGGAAATATTTGAAGGGGTCATTGTACTCATCATTATGAACAACTTTTACAATGGGACCAAGCCCGAAATCGCGAAAAAAAAAAACAGCTGTTCCATACATTTATGTTCACATAACTCAAATTATGGGACAGCTGATTTTTTTTTCGCGATTTCAAGGTTGGTCCCATAGTAAAAGTTGATCATAATTATGAGTACAATGACCCCTTCAAATATTTCCACTGTCTAACCTGCCACCCTGTATAAGAGTAACAAGTTCTTTTATGCGCCAAATAATTTAAATTTTTTATACGTCCTAACATCCACCTTTTAATCTGAAAAACTTGATCTAGCTTCTTTAATTACACAAGCATCACGTTTAATTTTGATAATGGTAATATATTCTTACTTACCATAAAGTAATGACCTAGTTTGGGGCCCCAGACTTGGATTTGGCAATCTATAGATTGTTAGTGACCCAAATGGCGCAGTGACGGAGCGCTCGCCGTCAGGTCAAGGCCATGAGTACGACTCCCGCATAGTAACTACATAGGGCGTTTGTGCACTTACCCGCTTCCACCGCGTTTTTTACGTCTCTTATTTTTTCATCTTACATTTTAAAAACTGGCAGGTATCGAAATGTATGAAAAAAAAAACGTTCCGTAAAAACACTTGTTGGAAACGGGTAAGTGCACAAACGCCCATAGGTCCTAATCATATTGCGCACCCCATAGCGCGAATATGCGTTAGGCGTGCTCTATTTTCGGTAGAAAATTTTCTCCAATTCATTCACTTTAAATCTCTGTTACATTCTCATCAGCAATGCGATTCTGTAACCATCTCACCGTGAAAACATAGGTGAAATGAGCGTGGAGTGAGCTGTCAATAGTGTCAATTCCTAGCAAAAACAAACTCACTTCACCTAAGTTTTCACGGTGTGATTTTTACAGAATCGACCGGCAGAACGTATAAATAAGATAAATAATACACCATTATGTAGAATTGTTGATCATTTATTTAACTTTCATTCTGACCTAGTTTTAAGTCGATTCATCGATACATTTATTTAAAAATAGATAGTTTTGTCCAAGAAACCCGTTCTGTGGATTGACTAGCCCAATTTTCAAAGACGGTTTAGATCTTATCTTATAGAAACGTTTAGAATCGTTACCTAATTAATTATACTAAAAATAATAGAACTTCCACCTGGAAATTCTAAAAAATATTTTCATACCGAAACCCTCGTAGGTATCTATATTTTTTAAAACTAGTCCGTAGGTTTAAAATTGAATTTCGTGATACTGGTAAGTGAGAGGTATTTCGCTAGTTTTAATGGTTTCTCGACCATAATCATTTAGGCTCATTTTTCGACCATGCCTACTACATAACACCAATTTACGCAACAATTTTGCAGTAACGACCGCAATTCTCCGGCATCTGTTCCTCAATGCCGGTTGTGCAACCAGTTGCTGGTTGTTGGGCGCCTAGCAACTGATGGTGAATCATGAGCCTTCGGTGGTAACGTGATTTGCCGTGAGTGACTAGATTTAGAGAGGCGGGGAGTGAATGAAGGCTGTTTCCTCACATTATAATGATTGTGTTAGAATATCAGTTTGGCCTCTTCATTTGAGGCCATCTTTTTTAAAAATTACGGTAAGTAAGAGCTTGGATTGATGGAGCTGGAAGGCCATATGTTATGGGATAAGCAGGAAAATGGAGCAAAATCGTCACAAATTGGTACCCAAGGGCAGCCCCGGATCTTCAATTATTTCGAGGCGGGGCAAAAACTGAAAAATGCCGCCCCCACCCGACAATATTTATCTTATCATCATCATAATTTCAGCCATAACACGCCTACTGATGCTGATGGACATAGGCCTCCCCCAAAAAACGCCACAACGGCCTTTCTTATCTTCACAGCATTTGTAGAAAAAAATAATATAAGTATATGAAATAATTATTAGAAATTAGGAATAGGAAATAAGCTTTAAAAATAAGGAAATACCTAGGTATTATCGTAAGATATTTCGTCTTCAGTAAATAAAGGCTATTAGTTTAAGAACTTTGATTAATTATAGTACCTACAAGGTGTTAGGTTAAATGAGGGATTCAGTATTAGGAATTCAGATATTCAGTATTCGGTATTCAGTATTCGATACTAGTTTAATTAACTACGGAACCGACCTTGAAATCACGAAAAGAAAATCAACAGTTCCATACAAAGATATCTACCTATACCTATCACTCGACAAAATGTATAGGGGATCTGTTTTTAGGGAACAAACAGATCCCCCTATACATTTTGTCGATTGCTGCTGTTGCTGTTGGCACAGTTAATCCACATTTTAAAGGGTCGGCAATGCGCATGTTACACTCCGGATTGCAAGGGTTTATAGGCTATGGCCCGCTATGGTAATCGCTTACCATCAGGTGGGCCATACCTACGAATCTATACTAATATTATAAACCTGAAGAGTTTGTTTGTTTGTTTATTTGAACGCGTTAATCTCTGAAACTGCGAGTCGGATTCGAAATAATCTTTTTGTATATGATAGCCAGATTCATGAGGAATAGTATAGGTTATTTAACATCACGCTACGACCCTTAGGAGCCGAGCAACGAGGGTAAAACCGCGGGGATCAGCTAGCAAAGAATAAATACAGAGATGATACCAATGTTGAAATACTCATTCACCTTCTTAACTCAGGCCAGTGTCAAAGCCATTACCAGAAATTACAAATTCAATTACTTATTCGCAACTTATCTATGCAAATGAAACCATACTGAGTGAGGTAAGTACTCTTTGAATGCCCTACCGAGCCCCTAACAGTAAACAAATATAAAAGGTATGTGTTCTAAATAAAGGACAGAAAGACGTTATAGTCTCTATTTCAGATCATAGAAACAAGGGAGATGTGCCAAGGCGGTATTGAGCTTGACGCTTTATTAAGGTCACATTGACCATAATTAAAACGTAGGTACTTATACGCTGGCGACGGACAAAGCGCGATCGATGATATAATAAATAGAAATACAGTGTTTTCGTTTAGTGCGAATGCACCCCCTCAATCTAACACTGTTATTCGTCACTCATCACTAGCACTAAACTAAAACACTGTATTCGAGATCTTTGTGTTCACACGGAGCGCCTATAAATTGTGTCGCAAACTGTACTAAAAGTGGCGACAGTGGTTCCCGTACTAATTTGCTATGATGGCATATCCTCTTTTTTCTATGATCTAAGGTCTCTATACTTAGTTATAAGTAGAACAGTACATTCTCTCTTCGTCTTAAGGAGGGTACAAAGTGCTTATAGATTTGTATGACAAAATGCGTGAAGGGTGCCGAAATGAGATTCTAAAAGGCTTTTTATGGTGGCGTTTTATTGGTCATGGAGCTTTTGAATGGAGTATCAACTGCTTTAATGAAATGAAATGAAATAGTTTATTTCCAGATTTACATCCAACTTAAATACAATATACAATAAATAATAACAACTACTTAATATATAAAATAATATTGACTAGCGTACTAGGTGCAATCTACTGATGTGGTAACATGTCAAAACATCACATTATATTATTTTATAAACCTTAATATGTACCTTTATAATAAATAAATAAATAATCGAGATTTCTGTGCCGTATCTAAGTTAAATAGGTATTAACGTATTATTCACACAAAACTTCTCAAATAAATTCTTTAAATGGTGGTGAAAACCGCATTAAAATATATTGTGTAGTTAAGAAGAATTACGTGGATAAACAGACAAACACAAAAAGCAATTATGTTATATACTTTTTAAAGATATAGGTAAAGAAAATAACGAGAGTTGGTATTACTAAAAACATCTTGAACCTCTAAAAGTCTTTAAAAATACAGGTATCAAAATCTTCATTACTATAATTTTATTATAAAGACTGATGTTGATTTAATTAAATTGATTTTTTTTCACTAATAAGTATATCGACAAAGATATACATGACATATCTATAAATATAAAGAATTATTTATTACATAATTATAAAGAAATTATTAAAAGCTAATAAAAGATTGAACTACTTATTAGAATGAAATCTAACGAATAGTGTGACCATAGTGGCGGTATAAATGAAACTTAATTGCAATTAATATATTTTATTATGATCTCGGTTTCTAGAAAGCTTGGATATAGCGTTGTTTTCGATTCTATTTTTATAATTCTTACCTCCCATGCATAAACACCAATTAATTAAGGCACTACCACGTCTACCACAATGTATACTAATATTATAAAACTGAGAAGTTTGTTTGTTTGAACACGCTGTTCTCTGGAACTACCAGTCGGATTCGAAAAGTTATTTTTGTATATGATTCATGAGGAATAGTATAGGCTAATTAATATTACGCTACGACCCTTAGGAGCCGAGCAACAAGGGTTTAATGGGTTGCTTTTTATTTGCAGCATCAATTTTAAGCTATCATTGTTGACGAAATACACGCAATGAATCATCATCATCATCCGCCTAGCCTTTTCCCAAACATGATTGGGGTCGGCTTCCAGTCTAACTGGTTGCGGCTGAATATCGATATTTTACATGGAGCGACTGCCATCTGACCTCCACAACCCAATTATTGGGGAATACCGGTATTCGAATGTTAGACCAGTTGTCAGACTTTTGGGCTCCTGACTACCCGTAACGACTGTCAAAGACATTCCTATGACAACCGGGACCGACTGCTTAACGTGCTCTCCGAGGCACGGAGGGGTCTCGATATGTTAAGAACGGTCACCCATCCAAGGACTGACCGCGGCAAGCGCAGCTTAACCTCGCAGATCGATCGATCAGCGCGGCTGTCATTTAGCCACGAGCCCCTCGAAATACACGCAATGAATAATAAGTTATTATTTTTTAAATACAGAACAAAAGCAAAAAAAAAATATTTTTTTTGTCAATACATTGTGGTCTAGTTTCAGAAATATCAGGCATGTTTAGCTATAAGTATCATTAAGACTACTAAAAAAAATATTTTTAGAATCCTTATATTTATTTAGTTGTTATAAATGATACCCCACACGCGTTAATTTAAACTTTTTTATTGGCCCTCTAAAATAAAATTTTATCCTGTTATTGAGAGCTAAATATGTACATACCTATACGTCATCGAGATCTATCATTAGGTGTGCCGAATTTTAAGTTTTTACGTTACCTACTTAGTTTTCGAGAAAAACCTTTGTGACAAACGGACGGACACGGGAGTGATCTTACAAGTGTTCCGTTTTTCGTTTACGGGACCCTAAAATCAGCATTGTAACGCACGCACGGGTACAGCTGAGAGAAAATAAATACAAAATTAAAGCACTTATTCTATCTAAAACATGAATGATAAATAGCTATGTCACCGCTATTTATTCACGCGTACATTTCCCAGAGGGTTAGTCCTCAGATCATAGAAACAAGGAGATGTGCCAAGGCGCTATCGAGCTTGATGCCTGATCTTGAGCAAATTGCTCATATTAAAAACGTACGTGCTGGCGACAAACCGAACACGATCGATGGTATAAATACAGTGTTTTAGTTTAGTGCTAGTGTTGAGTGACGATTAACAGTGTTAGATTGAGGGTGTGCGGAATGTTCAATGCGTGGGAGATCTTTTTATTCACAAGGAGCGCTTAATTATGCGCGTAATTGTGTCGAAAAATGTACTAAAAGTGGCAACAGTTGTTCCCGTACTAATTTGCTATGATGGCATAGCTCCTTGTTTCTATGATCTGAGGGTTAGTCCAATAATAAGCTAAATTCTCAGTAATTCCATTATACCTAGTGTTTATTTTAAAACTAAATGATTCAAATACCTACAGAATGAATCTGACTGAATCGACTCATAATACTAAGACAGCGTTTCAAATACACTTTTTCACTTTATTTATTTTCCTGTAGTTTATTTTTATTGAAATTCAGCTTTGTAAAGGAAAATACTTGCGTTTAACGTATGATCGAAGTAGTTTAAGTTGTTTATACAGGGTAAAATTAAAACCAGTGCGGATATTTTAGGAGGTGAAAGTACTCATGAATATGATCAATATTTTTATGGGACCGACACTGAAATATGAAAAAAAAATCAGCTGTTCCATACATTTTGATCGTGTCATAGTGCATTTTTGTAGGGAATAGCTGATTTTTTTTTTCATATTTCAGTGTCGGTCCTATAATAAAAGTTGTTCATATTCATGAGGAGGTATTCCATGAAGCACACCCAGACGAATTACACCATACTTTAGGTGTGCTTCGTCTGGGTGTGCTTCGTTTGGGTGTGCTTCGTGGAATACCTCTTCATGAGTACTTTCACCTCCTAAAATATCCGCACTGGTTTTAATTTTACCCTGTATTTCCGACCTATTTGTCCGGCAGTTTCACCCCCGTCGCATGGCTCCTAAGGGTAGGTAGTAGCATGATGTTAAATAGCCTACCTACTATTTCTCATAGATCTGGCTATATCATATACCAAAAGAATTTTTTGAATTGATAGTTCCAGAGATTAGCGCGTTCAAACAAACAAAAAACTCTTCAGCTTTATAATATTAGTATCTTAAAAATATTTAAAGAATAATTAAGGATTTTTATTAGAGACATCTTTTTTTTTTTTTCTGAACATTTTTTGCATTACACATAACCTCGTTAACTCGAAGTAGGTTAGCCTTATCTATACTGAAAACTGACCTACCACACAGAATTTATAATTTTAACTTCATAAATTACAGGAAAATTATTTATTTATTCAAACTTGTTCGAATATGCAGCACGAAAACCCCGTAAATACACGTAGGTAAAGTACTTATACCTACCTACTATAAAGAATAGTCGTAACTGTTCCTCATGGCCAAAACAAAGCTAGATACAAGTTGCCCTACCACCAAGCTGTCATCAGTGGCGGATTTGCAGTCTTGGCCGCCCTAGGCCGTGTAGTACCAGCCGCCCCTTTCTCAGCTTTTATCATAAATGATGAAAGCTGAGAAAGGGGCGGCTGGTTTTATTAGCTAAAGCTAATAAAAATTATAGGCTTAAAATAGGAAACTATTGTTTATTTAATTTAGTACAGATTTATTCTCATACTAGCTTTTGCCCGCGACTTCGTCCGCGTTTCCGTCGTTTTTCGTAAAAAAGTAGCGTATGTCCTTCCTCACGGTTCAATGGTTTTGATGTAACAGACAGATTAACTTTCGTATTTTAGTAGGGAAATATAATATGTCAATCCACAATACTGTTGAAAAATATCGCAATAAAGAACCGCAGAATATTATTATTAATAGCTGTGCCCGCGACTCCATCAGCGTGTAACTCCTTGTGTGTAATACAATCAGAAAGCTCCGAACTGCTAAGCTATCGGGAGTTACACGTGTTATTGTGAGTCAACCATAAAAGGTAGACCTATGCTGTTGTGGGATATTTTTTAGATAATTTTATGTAAAACATTTCCGTCATACATGATTTCTATATAGCTTTAACCATTAAGGCTGCACACGCGACGAAAGCTTAAAAAATGGAGTAACTTCTCCCGTTTTCCCAACATTTCCCTTCACTGCTCTGCCCCTATTGATTGTAGCGTGATGAAAAGTATACTTTAACCTGCCCAGGAGTATGAAGAATAATTGTACTAAGTTTCGTTAAAATCCGTCGAGTAGTTTTTGTTTCTATAAGGAACATACAGACAGAACAGACAGACAAAAATTTTACTGATTGCATTTTCGGCATCAGTATCGATCACTATTCACCCCCTGATAGTTATTTTGAAAATATATTTCATGTACAGAATTGGCCTCTCTACAGATTTACTATAAGTATAGACAAGGTATAAAACGTGTTTACATTTACAATGCATCTACACACCTAAGCCCAACAAAATCATTAATTAAATCTTCGCAATCCAAATTCCATAAACAATCTGCTTGAACTCAATACTCAATACTCAATTATTTATTGCATTCCTTATGTATTACAGGTGGTAGGCTTAAGTCTATAGGTTCTATAAGGACCCTGTCGGGCACAGCACAATTTAATTTGTAGGTAGGAGAGAGGAAGAGCGCTATTTATTATAGTTATTTAAATATTAGTTGTATTTAAGTAGGTAGGTAGGTTTTTATTACATTTCACTGTTTTTTAATACTAAAATTTATTACATTTTATAAGTATATTATATGATTATTTTATAAGTAGGTAGGTAGGTGTATCGAATTTAAATATTGAATTATTTTTGGTATTTGTCTATTGTAGTATGTAGTTATGGTTATTAATTGATATAGGTAAGTAGAATAGTAGGGGATTGTAATATTTGTACTTAATTAAGTTATTGCACTTTTATTTTTAATTATTATTACTACTATATTATTATTATTACTAACTATGTTGAGTAAGCTAGATCAAGCTCGACTGTATTTTTTTTCCACGATTGGCCACCCCTAATAATTATCTAGCCGCCCTCGGCCCGGGCCTACTGTGCCTTAGGGCAAATCCGCCACTGGCTGTCACATAGCCAACTTGTCTATTCTGTACCGACACGCCGCGGCGCCGCGTGATATCACCGCGAGCCTATTCTTTTTTTATTGTGAATCTGTAAACTACTTGAAAAAAGATAATTAACACCAAAAAAACCGATGAAACACTTAAAAATTGGCAAAGTTATAAGCGTTTTAAAATGATTTGCTGGACACGGTTTTTTTTTTTACTTTTTTGTTATTCCTATTCCTTCTTTGGAATAAAATAATTTATTTGTACTTTTTTAATAGTAGTCCACTACCGTATTTGCTTGCGAACGTTCGAGGGAGAATCTCACCGTGACATTCTCCCTCGAACGTTCGTAAACAAATTGGCAGTGGCACGCGGCGTGTCGGTACAGAATGACAGGTGCCTATGAGTTCATGTAAAACTATCGTGAGTTACTGGATCTTCAGCGCGGAGACTGCCCCCAAACCATGTGCTATACCTCAGATCATAGAAACAAGGAGATATGCCACATCATAGCAAATTAGTACGGGAACAACTGATGCCACTTTTAGTACATTTTTCGACACAATTACGCGCATAATTAAGCGCTCCTTGTGAATAAAAAGATCTCCCACGCATTCAACATTCCGCACACCCTCAATCTAACACTGTTAATCGTCACTCAACACTAGCACTGAACTAAAACACTGTATTTATACCATCGATCGTGTTCGGTTCGTCGCCAGCGCGTACGTTTTTAATATGAGCAATTTGCTCAAGATCAGGCATCAAGCTCGATAGCGCCTTGGCACATCTCCTTGTTTCTATGATCTGAGTGCTATACTAATAGAAATCTTAATATCTGCTGGAATTTTTAAACAAGGCAAAAATCTATTTGGTAAAGAATCGGTGGTCAGTTCTTGAAATAAGAAAACTACAATCTTGCAAATATCGATCCGCCCTTGCTTTGCGCGGGCGCAATCTACTGATGTGACGACAAAACATCAAAACGGTGCTGTATCTAAGTTATATCTTATAACGGGATTATCAGCATTAACCTTCCGGAATAAATTCTCTAAATGGTGGTGAAAATCGCATTAAAGTACATTGAGTAGTTTAGAAGAACAAATATTATAAAACAAAATCGCATTTCGTGTCTGTCTGAGACACGAAATGCGATTTTGTTTTATAATATTTCTACAGGGTGACAGGTTAAACAGTGGAAATATTTTAAGGGGTCATTGTACTCATCATTATGAACAACTTTTATTATGGGACCAAACCTGAAATCGCGAAAAAAAAACAGCTGTTCCATACATTTTGTTGAGTTATGTGAACATAAATGTATGGAACATCTGATTTTTTTTCGCGTTTTCAGGGTTGGTCCCATAGTAAAAGTTGTTTAAAATGATCAGTACAATGACCCCTTAAAATATTTCCACTGTCTAACCTGCCACCCTGTATATTTAGATATGTTCTATATTCTGGACACAAAATGAAGAATTTTAATTAAACAATTCGTTATCTTTTCGCAAAAAAATTAAATTACTCAATCGTGTTTACGATTTAGCGATTATACCATAGTACCTGTTTTATCATACTTACAAAGAAATTATCGCGAATGATGATACTAATAAAAAATAATCATTTCTATGAGACAGAGATATACTCCGTCTTTTTCAGTAGATACGCCCCCTTTGTTTATTTTTCACTGTGCGTGTAATATCAGAAAAAAAACAATATTACCTCCAAACATTATAGCCCCAAGTTTTTATATGGCCATCCAGAAAGACTTCAACCATAGAGTATGCACCATAGAGTATTTAATATGATCTATAATCTGGAGAATTAATTAATTTACAATAAGCTCTAAAATTATGGCCATATTATGGCTCTTGGGACCTTTTATTGTTGCAATCCGTGAGGGGCGCCTAAATTAAGCTACTTAAAACTAACCCCGTAATTCTGAAAGCCTGTTTAATTAATCTGTATTTCGGTAAACCAATAACAACAGTTGCTATAATATTTGACAGCAGATTTATTAATCAAGAGATTTACAAACGTGGTACCTAACCTAATAAGTAATGTTTTATTTTTTGTCGAGACATGAACATCTTATACTTATGACTAGGGATGTTACGGGGCTTCGACTAGAATCGAAGCCCCGTAACCGGTCCAGTTCCGAATTATCGGAGTTAGAACTCCGACAAGTCGGAACTTCCGATTGACATTACACCTCCGGTTCTGACTTCGACTCCAATTCTTTTAAATCAGAGATTTCGGAGGTCGATGCATATTTTTCAAATTCAAATTATAGAGTCTGACTGAATAATGTTTATACTGTTTTATTTTATTAGGCCTGCCCTTAACACATCTCTCTTCTGCCACCACCTCCGACTCCGACTCCGACTCCAATTCCGGTTCCGACTCCGACAAACCAGAATTAAAAACTCCGACTCCGACTTCGATTCCGATAAAACCACTTCCGTAACATCCCAGCTTATTACATGTACCTACGACATCTCGATAAAGAGTAATTGCTTTAGTGTATACCTACTATAATGTACCTATATATCGGTACTCATAAAATGATAGCAAAAAAATACATTTCAGACAGTAGGTAAGTAGTTAGTATTATAGAACGATGCTCGAGCACAGATCTCTGCTTGAGAATAGATTTAAGCCATTTGATTGGTTGAAATATATGCTCAAGCAGAGATCGGTGCTCGAGTATCGTTCTGGAATACGGGCCTTAGTCTTATTAGATTCCATCTAATGTACCTACATTCAATGGTGCTGATTCTGTTGAACATCGCACTAAACTAATTTTAACCACTCTTTCTTACAAATAACATTGAAAAAGGACAGAAAATATTTAGAACTGTCAAATTAAAAGGTTATGACTAAATTGACATTAAAACAATTCAAGTGGACTAATTTGACAGAATTAAATATTTTCTATCCCTCTCTCATGTTTTTTTGTTAGAAAGAGACATTATTATGTCTCTTTCTAAACTAATTTAGTCTTATTAGACTAAATTAGTTTAGTTCGTAAACAACAGAATCGGCACCAATGGCGTGTATTTTTAATTTAAGACTTTGTTTTGATGTAAGTATTAGAATGGAAAAATATTTAATTAACAGCTTTTTGCACTGTTTGTATGTCGAGCAAAAAGTGCAATGATAAAAATAGCTGGTATTAGATACAAGAATTAGTAAAATGATTGTTTACATGATTCAAGTGCTAACTTTTATTTTAGTTAGGTAGATATTTTTTTCTAAAAAATTTGTTCACTTCTGAATAAATTTTATGTTCTTTTTTTATAGGAATCTTCACGTAAGTAATTTAAAATCGCAAAGAAAATTATTGTTAATCTACTATACCTATAGATACCTAGGTACTACAAAAATTAAAGATAAAAAAATCTAGCTCATGATGACGTCATCCAGAGTCGTGGGGAATGACAGATAAGTAGGTGTAGGTATAGGTCATTATGTACTGCTTATCAACAGTTGTAAGAAATTATTAAGGTTGAAGAAGTGGGGGTGATTACGTGCCGCTATGAGGATGTTAGGGTGAACGACTTTGTTACCCCCCGAACGAGTCAGTCAACAGGGAAGACACTGTCATTCCACAGGAAAGACGGACCTAATACAGGGTGTCCGGTTTTGAGTGGTCCAAGAAAAAACCCCGATGAAAGAACATGTCTAGCTATCAGTATGCTGCATTAGTTTGGAGAATTTCGATACCGATTAGAAATCACGTAATCGATTTTAAGTCATCAAAAAAACTTACATTTTGTCAACAATTCGGAAGGTTCGAATGAAAAAGTGAGATCATTATGCGAAAATATTTAAAATAAATCGTGCCAGTTGGGAGTTTTTCATGAAGTAACAATAATTATTACATTTTTAGTCGATATCGAAATTCTCCTTCTCATTGTTTGTATTAAGGTAAGGTTTATATTTGTATGGAGCGCTTGTTTATATTTGCGTGTATGAATATATGAATATGAACCTTATTCTTATACTTATAATGTTCATATTCGTAAGAGTTTTTTGTACACTGTGCGTTCGAGACCTCATAGTAAAGTTTGTGATTACGGGGGTTAATCATTTGCTTGAGCAGGCTTTCAAAAACTGTTAATTTGATTGTGATAAAAAGCAACAAAAAAAATTGCCATGTCGCGCCATTTTTTTATTAATAGTCAAGATCTGGTTGATGTCTACGTACCTAAGCAACGGTCATAAGTTAAGAATAATCTCAATGTATCTATAATAAATTCATAACCTAAAGTGCTTTTATATTATGAACTAGAATATAAATTGTTCCAAACCTACTAAGGTTTTGCTAAACCTACATTGATTTTGTTAGCTGAAAAATCTTAGAACTATTTTCTTTGAAACACTCTAGAACTCTAGACGAATAATTTAGCTGCTTGAACAAATATCTAGTCTACAATAATATACATATAATATATTAAAGTTACCTGCCTATTTTAGGTCAACTTGTATTCTAGGTTTTCGTTATATTAGACTAATATTAATCTGAACTGGGTTCGTCTCTATCTCAGCTGTTTTTAGGGTTCCGTACCAAAATGGTAAAAAAGTAACCCTTATATGTATAGTGCGACTTTGTCTGTCTGTCTGTCGGTCCATCCATCTGTCTGTCACATTGCTTATTTCAGCAACTACCAATGCTATCGACTTGAAATATGGAACAGTTTAGCATGCTGATTGTTTTTTTTTATTTTTTGGCATGTCATAGGTATAGTTCTCCATTGCTTGTACCTAGACTATGTACTCGTATCTACTGACTTGTTCTATATCTCGTTCAACATTCAATCAAATGAGCCCTTTGAGCCTTGAGATTAATATAATTATAAGAAATAACCTTTCATAAAATAAATTCGATCTGATGATCTGACCAAAGACTTTGGTACAAGAGAGAGACATCCATTTTTCAGAGACAATATTTCTTTAGAAAAAGAAAGTCACGTTTGTTTAGGGTGACGAAGTTAGTATCCTGCGTGACTTTTATATCCTAAAGATAGGGAACGGTCGAAAGGATCTGTCATCAGCATTCAACGAAGTGACTGGGATATTTTTTGTAACGCTAAACTTTAATCAAAATAACAAAAACATATATTTACCGTCAATAAAAAGAAAACAACCAACAATTTACCACTTTGTACCTTAAAATCTAGTTTTTATAATTTATTAGAACCAAATAAAAACACAATTACGGCAACTGCAAAAACATTGATGAGATTTCTTTGCACTTAGGTGCAAAACTGCGTTCACACTGAGCGACGTGATATGGCAATAAATGTCGCCTAAAAATTCAGTAGCAAGCTGCAGCTACTTCTTAAACTCGAAAAAACTATAGGTTGTAGGTACCTTGTTTATGGGGGTATTGCACTATTAATACATGGTGGCAGGTTAGACAGTGGAAATATTTAACGGGGTCATTGTACCTACTCATTATTATAAACAACTTTTACTATAGGACCAACCCTGAAATCGCGAAAAAAAAATCAGCTGTCCCATACATTTATATTCACATAACTTAACAAAATGTATGGAACAGCTGATTTTTTTTTTCGCGATTTCAGTGTTGATTCCATAGTAAAAGTTGTTCATAATGATGAGTACAATGACCCCTTTAAATATTTCCACTGTCTAACCTGCCACCCTGTATAAGTCGGCGTAGGTGGAGACTTACCGCCAGTAATATTGGTCTCCCATTTAATAATAACGCCAAAAAAATAAACTAATAAATCGCGTTTTTCTCGAAACTACAAAAATGAGTAATTTAGTTCTCCACCTACGCTGACTTAATGATGATAATTGTAGGTACTTAATAATAGATAACAGAATAATATGATCCTATTTAAATGATCATTTATAATACAATTTAATAAAGTAATACCCCCCTAAGACGAAATTCGTAGCTACTCACGGCTTCAGTTTAACAGTCGAAAGTAGCCATTAGCATGCCTCATTTATATCAGTATCACCAAGTGAATTTTATTGGCAAAATAATCTGTTACCCAAATACAAATTTGGCATAACAAAAAGATACGCTTCGTTATGTTAATTCGGCTTAATCGTTTGGCTTTATTGACTTTCCACATAGGCCTACAACTTGTTGCTTAGGTGTCGGGCAACATGTTGCGCAACTTTTTGTCGCTTATTGTTAACCTAGCTTTGTTGGTATTGGAGCGTGAATTGGTAACTTGTAAGAATTCCTGGCGTGACGTGGATGTAGTACTAATTAGTAATAGCTAGTACTAGCAGTAATAATTATTTAATTAAAACTCAGTTAACTGGGATGCTATTTCGGTTACCTATCACGTTTTGTAGTTAATTGGGTGTCCGTGTGTTAAATCAATAATAAGAATATGTTATTTTATTAATAATGATATTAAAGAGTATGTATCTTTTGAAAAGAGGCTTAAGTATCTTGTGTTACCGTATGTACTCAAATTAAGGTCCTTTTCGGATAAAAATACCAAATTATTTTGGAGTTTTTTAGTAAAAATAATGATAATATTTTTAATTTAGATAAATAAGTGTTGGAACTATAGGTAAGTAGGTAGGTACCTAATAATAAAAAATATTTTGGCGACAAATATTTCTCAGATTTTTTTAAATATCCACATATTTGTTGTTATTTTTTTGTAATTTTGGGCCTTTACAGCCTATTTATTATTAGTTTCTCACCAAAAGTTTTTTTACTTAGGTACTGCCATTTTTCTTTAGCCTCTTGTAACAAAAAATAGGCAGGCACTTTATTACCTAGTAAGTACCTATACGTTAATAATGATAGATATATCTGCACTCTAAAATGGCGGTAGGTAATATAAATATTTTACAACGGAAGGCAGACAGTAAAAAAATAACAAAAGAATTCGTGAGTCTGCTTTTTTGCGCGGAGTTCAATTTAGGAACATAATTTCATAGACAAATTGAAAATAATAGGTGAAAAGACGTCATCGTATTTATGGTGCGTATTCTTTTTTCGAAGAGGTTGTATAGGTATTTGAATGTGTTGACTTGGCTTGATAAAAGAGGTGTGAAAGCGATTGAAATCATTATGAATGAAAATGCAATCTCGAATTTGTGTTCCGTAAAAGTCACGTACACTTTTCAAAGTCGAGATAAATGGAATCGATCAAAGTATCTGATCTATACTATTATTACAAGAAATACATGTAAAGACGATTGATTAAATTCCCATAGCTTTTTAAATAAAATAGGCTAGGATTTAAGTTGCTTGGGTTGCAAACGAAAAAAAAAAGAATGTCTGGATTATAAAATCTAGCCCTATGCTAATGTTATTTTAAGCTAAAATCAGACTAGGTAATTGTTTAGATAAAGATGAAAAGAGTAAAGATTAATAATTATATATAACCGCGTCTTCATAAATATTAAAAGTAAAAAAAGAGATATCGATCAAAAAACACTTAAGTATTCTAACTACTTAGTTTTATTTTGCATGCTGCCATTTATATAATTATGATTATGTGCCTATTTTTGGTTCTAAGCATACATAAAATGACTTCACTCAAAGATAAAGATTTATTTTTTACAAAAGAGTACACAAACAAATTAAATTAATAATATATTATCCCCAAACTAGGCAAGCAGTGTCTTGGGTGCCAATAAAGATATACCAAATGTATTTATTTCTATATTACATTGTTACAAGTTAGGTAATGTTATAATAAATACCAAGAGCGTCTTATAAGATCTCCTTTGCTCTTAAAACAGTTTGTAATAGAAATTATGAACACGCGGTCAAAATTGTCTAGCTAGAAAATTCAAATTAAGAATAACAAGAATAATTAAAAGCTTATCAAGTTCTGCGATAAAAGATCCTCCAGCCAACCGCTGAAAGTACTAGAAGGACCTCTAGATAAGAAAAAAAAAAACATCTGAAAACCGTTGCCTAGCAACAGACGAATAAATAAGACAGTCAGCTATAGAACAACTAAATAATTATAATAGATATTATAAAAGTAACTTGGGCCGTACTTTGAAGCGTCATCCCTTTTACGAAATAGAACAATCATATCTAATGGCTTTAAAACTTCATCATAAGGCACCAGAGCAAGAACTGACAAGTCTCCAATAAACCCAGTCATTATCCTAAAAACCAATATTAGTATTAACCATTGACTCATAGCTTGCCTTAAGTTCGAGAAACTTATCGTTTCAGACCATGTCTGAGTCATTTTAACTTTGTCCCCAGTCGTTCACTACATAGACAAGTCTGGCAACACTGACGTAGGTCACCTGTGTCGTCATTGGCCAAGGAGGCCTAGCAGAAAATGTAATTTTATATACCAAGGCAATATGAATTTGATAGTGAATTAAGTTAGCTTCTAGAAAATGAGCTTCGTGTGCCAACTTAAGAGGTTACTTGAAGGATAAATTAATGAATACTTGAAGTCAAAAGCATCACTATTAAAAAGGTTTTGTAGCATTTTTCATGTGGGCAAAGCGTATAGTGAGTGGTTTTAGCGATAAGTAAGGAATTAGCATTAACAACAATAAAATGATAATTTTCTAGAAGTATCGTGCGGGAATTGCGTAGGCAATCTAATAAGTAGACGTTAACGAGTGACAGTACCAAAGCAACTCGATTGCGTTTCACTTTAATTTGAAATCTAACACGATACATTCTTTGTGTTCACTTCGACAATTAGACGCATTCCTGTGAGTCATCCACCCGAGACTCGTATTTTTATTGGCTGTTTGCATTATTATATCTTGACAAAGATATATTTACGTGAAACTGCACGCAATCGGATCTCTATCGAACGATATATACAGTCGAATTTTGCACCACCGGGGTTTTCGCGAACCTATCGCTGCGAAGCCGACTCGCACTCGAAAGTAAAGCAATAAACGTTTCGAAATCACCTTGGTAGAGACGACGCCGATGGAAAATATGTATGCGTCCATCTGACGTCACGCGAAATTCGACTAGCAAACATTATGTGTAATTATTGTAATACGAAACAAGTAAGCAAGCCGTCCATCGCCTAGCACCGCCGGCGCCTGCCACTCGCAGGACACGCCGCGGAGACGCCGCTGTAGCGCTACTCAAACACATTTTTGCGTAAAATCTTCTCATTTTAGTCTTGAATACACTTTTTTCATCTTTTCTGAAAAATTGGTCATAACACAGAACGAACACAGGCCATAAGACTTTAGAGTCGTACAGGAAAATGGTGCGACGCCGGTTGGCGGCTGCTGTCGAAAAACATGCGAAAACCAGTTTGAGCTGCTTTTGTTCATATTTTATCTTTCGGTGGGAGTTCGATGACCAATGCAAATGTACGTGCGATTTTAGGTGCGAGGGTGGTGCGAGGGAGGGGCGAGGCGAGGGTGCGGCGGGAGTGCAGCCTGCAGCGGTCGACAACCGGCGCCGTGATTAACGCGTGACTCACCGCAGCCTTTGTCTCCTCACGGCACGGCTACTCACCTCCCGCCCTGGCCACGTGCTCCGCACCACGTGCACATCCGACGCGCCCGACGACTACCGCCGACACGGTAAGTGTACTCCAACAAGCGCCTGGAACGATCATCACCAGAGCACCTGATGAAGTACAATGGGCGTGCGGCGGCTGGGCTGCTGGGCGGGCGCGGCTTGCGGGCTGGCGGCGGCGGCGGCGCGCGCTACTTCAGGTACCTGACTCGTGAGCACAGCCCGGCGCCGGAGTAGCGCGCACTGCCGTCGCCTGCTCCTATTTATAGCGCGTGTAAGCCGGCTGCCAGAGAGCGTGCGTCTCGGCGGCCGGCCGGGAGGCGACTGCAGCTTGGGGCCGGCGCCGCGTCCCCCGCGCGTCCCCAGACGTCAGCTGACCGCGGCTGCACCGGCCCTGACATTGGCGGGCGCGCCGGCGCGGGGGGCGAGGTCGCTGACCCCGCCCGCGGAAGCCTCCTCGCGAATCTGACGCGACGCGACGCCCCGCGCCCCTCCACCCGCGCCACCACGCTCTCACATTCACCAAGTTTGGCTGTTGAATGATTTTCGGCTTACTGGAACCTGGATTCTGTTCAGAGCCCTTTTTATTTGCTTCATACCCTAAGGAGCTGACTTGGAGTACTCCTTTAAAAATGACTCGCAAGTCACAAACAGCTGAGCAGCTATTATTTACTATTATTACTCAAAGACTTCCAAAGATGAAATATTAGTCGTCATAATGTTCCGTGAAGGTCTCCAATCTTTAGTCATAACGTGTTTACAGTTATTCTGGGTAGCCACAGTGACTGGACCTGAAACGCGATACACTAGGGCAAAGTAACCACTCACTGTATTGTCCGTACCTACTACGGTGTTATAAATACATGCAAACTTGAAGAGAACTTTATGGAATATCTATTATAAGCAAGCCCTGGCAGTTACATTAAGATTTTCATGCCCTTTCTTAGGAGTTTGCGCAAAGGATCTGACTCCTGGATGCAGTTGAGTGCATATCCTAATGTCAGACATTTTTACTGAAATTTACTTTAGGAAATTGTTAGCAGGAGCTCGAAGTCTGAAGAACAGTCTGCAAACGAGTATGTAAGACACCACATAGCCCATAATCACTCTTTCTGAATATGGGTCTCAGAGGTCCTCGAATAGGTCCATAAAAGTTCTGACCCTTGTCATGAACTAGAGTTATTTTGTACAATCTTTACGTTTACAGTTCTTTTTGCCGCAGTTTGCATAACTTATAAGGGTTGAGTTGAGATACGGAGTACTTAAAATATCATGTTTTGCTACCTTAGCAGTAGGTTTTGGACGTTTTGGTGAAAGAGCTAGTCTGGGAAAGTTCTACTACCATAGCCATTTCTGTCGCTAATGTTGCCGAGGTACCTAATTACAGGCATTTGTCTTTATGGGGGGCAATACATTTGCGGTGCCTCTGGTATTGCAAATATACATAGGTGGCAAGGACCACTTACCATCAGGAAGACCGCCCGCTAGTCAGACACTAAACTTTAAAAAAAAAACTGTCCGGTAGCGGTTGTAGCCAGAAGTTATTCTTAAAACATCCTTATTCTCTTCTTGGCAAGACCTCATTTTCTATGATAAGGTAACCTGTTGAAGGTAGTGTCCGACCGAAACCGAAACTAGTGGCCGAAACAACCGGCCGTAAAAACTAGTTTCGGTCGGACACTAGTTGAAGGTGCTTTATGGAGTTTGTGACCCACATATTCAGCCGTCTAAAATGACACATGAATATTTATTTTTATTTTATATTCTTTATAAAAACGCAATACAGGTAGCTATTGTATCGAATCACAAAAGCTGCTGGTGACACGGTGATAGGAAGCAAAAACATGTACCGAAAACTTTGAAACGGACCAAATATTTATTAATAAAACACATTGAAGGTCATGGATTGGTCGCCATTGGATAGGGAAGGCCCAGAACTGATCATGATGGAATTCCATAGAATTCCTGCTGAAATGCTTGACAAAGGTTTTTCCCATAGGAAAAGCCGGTTGGTACCGGGGTACTATTAGGGGGTTTTTAGGGAACCAAATAGCCATCTGTAATAGAGTATGTTCCCTATATATGGACAAACATATCGACTTTTTAACATAAAACTAAGAATTTAAAAGCTATCCATTTATTTAATGTTTTATCAGTCGATAAAATAAAGAATAACAGTGTATAATTAAAAAGTTATAAACAAACAATTTTTCTAACAATTTTACTTATTTTTTATCAACCGTCATAATTTGATCTTATGAAAAAGGTAGTTAAATGTAGACCACCAGGCTTTTAATATGGACCCTGGATGCTTAATATGGACCACAGTAACATTTTGGTAGCTAATAATTACAATATAGTAATATTATGAACTGAACGAAAAAGGCTGACTGATTAGTCAGCAAATAAAGTACCTAGGTATATTGTTTATAGAAATTAATTGGAATAATCTTTCGGAGATAACACTATCAAAAACACAAAAGAGATAAGTTTAGTAACTTGACAATATTGCAATATTGACAAATAAACTTGCTGCCTTTGACACCAGCAAATTCTTCATGCACCCATCGGCTGGAAGAAGGATATTGTATCCACTGTTCTCCACGATTGTCCTCCGAAAATAGATCATCACAATAAAAAAAAACCGGCCAAGTGCGAGTCGTACTCGCGCACCGAGGGTTCCGTATCAGTTTTGGACGGATAAAGTGAAAAAAACCGGACCGCAAAACTAAGTTTGTTTGTGAAAGAATTTTGATGATTTTGAAAAAACTGTACTAGTTAGGAACAACGTTTTATTTTTGGTGCCATATTTGAGTCAATTCCTATCAACTCTCCTTATTTCAGATTTTTCACTCCGCAAACTTCGGAGATAAGGGGGGGGGGAATGGTATTTTTTCAGACATTTTTCATCATATGTCGAAAACTGTGAGACATAAAATTAAATAAAAATATATTTTGAACTGTGCAGATCAAGCCCTTTTACATAATATGTCATTTGACCTAGTACCCCCACTTTGAAATTTTGGACCCCCACTCCGGCCCCTTTTGCAATGAAAATATTTTTTTTTTTTGAATTTTTTCATTTGCAATAAAGTTGGACAAGCATTTTTTATAACTGTTCCAAATTTCAAGTCGATAGCTGTAGTTGCTGAAATAATCAGGTGTGACAGACAGACAGACAGACAGACGAAGTCGCACCATAAAGGTTCCTTTTTTTATCATTTTGGTACGGAACCCTAAGTTATCATTTTGGGATCGATCGAGCTTTCGTCTTGTATCATCTTTGACTTCGTTGACTCGAACGTTCGCAAGCAAATTGGCATTTCTCGCGGTGATATCACACGGCGTGTTGGCGTGTTGGTATAGAACAGACAGGCTGTATGTAGTTGGTTGATCCTAATACCGTCATCGGCATACTGTGGGCGTACATAACAGTTATGTACGTAAATGATGGCACAGTACAGCAGTGATTCATGATAACCATAACCATATTATGCAGATAATTATCTATAATAATCACATATTTTTATAAAAACGTCTGCATGTAAAATTGCACACTTCTTGTCACAAAATAATCAAACAGGCCTTGAAAGAAAGCATACGTTATCAGTTAAATTCTCGGTCAGTAACCGAGAATTTAACTGATAACGTATGCTTTCTTTCAAGGCCTGTTTGATTATTTTGTGACAAGAAGTGTGTAATTTTAAGGCTGTTTTGCTGACATCGGATAGACCACATTTATGTAGATGCAGTAGCCACACACATTTTTATAAACTATGTACTCCAGGTTGATCGGCACTTGGTCGAGGCTGTCGGCTGGTAGGTAATTACTTTGGCAAAATAATTTGCAATGCTTTCAGTTTTGAAGAAAGAACCATAGGTACCTTATATATAATTCCAACAAAGTGACACAATAGGTGTCTTTGTGCATAATCACTATCCTAGGTACAGATTGGTGAATGGTTATTATGCGGACAAAAAATTAGGACCATTATGTACATAAAAAGAAATAATAAAAAAAAATATTTTAAGTACCACTAATTTGATTCTAAGGCCAATTCCAACCAATGTCAGTCCAGCCAATAAGAAATTTCAACTAAATCACACCAAGACCATCATTCAACTTCTAGTATTAAAACTTCTTTCAATAATGCACCTTCTTGCTGCAACTGAACTAGCATAACCCCACAATAAATAGAGCGTATCAATAAAGTAAACAGATATTTTAATTGGCAAGTAATCACGGTGAATAATTGCCACTCGATGCACCCATATAGTGCCGGCAGTTTACTTTACTATTACTTTAAAAAAAAGTGCAGATCACCAGACCAGAACCGTTCGTGCGAGGTAGTCTCAATTAAAATCAATGTTCCTTTTGAAATTGGTTGTGGACTGGTGCACTTATCTGTAGCTTTGCTATTAGATAAAGAGAAAAGCTATTTGGTTAGTGTTCCTAGCTACTTTTTAAAAGATGGTGTTGTATTTCAGAGATCGGAATAGGAACGTCAATGACCTGTAACTGTCAACTTTTCCTACTTGAAAAGTAAGGCTAGCAATGAAGGTGGTCTCGCGATGGAGTCGGGAGGTGGCTATAGGAACCTCTCAACTTCTTAATATAACTCCATTGTGTTTGGGCTCGTTGGATTTGTCTTGATAAGTACTTACTGTGGACCTAGATGATGTCCAGTGTCTCACGATGGAGCTGGAAAGTTGTCATTATGAAAACTTGTTTTGAAAAATGTTTTTCAACATTAAACTTGTTTCACTTTATTCAGCTGCGTCTTAGTTTTACCAAATCTATGGTGATAATTTTTTGCAAATTTGAATATACAGCTAAGTCATCACAATATGGCGCAAGGTCATTCCTATTCTTAATTGGATAGCATTGTATAATTCACAAGTGTAAGGTAGCATACTACGCCAAATAACACTACACTTCGGTAGTATTGTGTTCCTGTAGTGAGTAAGGTCGCCAGAGCTCCTGCCGGCCTAGCATGACCACGATAGAAACGGGTTTTGTCTACATAGAAATAGACAAAGTGACAGAATGTAGAAACATTTCTACGTTTTATGAATGAAACGGTAGAATTTTTTCTACAATCTGTCACTTTGTCTATTTCTATGTAGACAAAACCCGTTTCTATCGTGGTCATGCTAGGCCGGCTGAGGATGCGCTGTGTTGACAGCGGGGGAGGCGTTTGTTCCTTTTGCTGTTGGCACAACGAATCCTTATTTTAAAGGGTCGGCAACGCGCATGTAATACTACGTACTCGGTGTTGCAAGCGTTTCGTCGGCTACGGTAACTGCTTACCATCAGTGTTTCAAGTGTTTTAATATAACGATAGGCTTGCATGGGACTTAAACCACAGAATATTCTTAGGGCTCTTTCAATTCAGACGTTTGGTGTCGGACTTCTGCCGTGCGGGTGTTGTTTTGCGGGTGTTGGTTAAACAGTGGAAATATTTTAAGGGGTCATTTTACTCATCATTATGAACAACTTTTACTATGGGACCAACCCTGAAATCGCGAAAAAAAAATCAGCTGTTCCATACATTTATGTTCACAAAACTCAACAAAATGTATGGAACAGCTGATTTTTTTTTCGCGATTTCGCGGTTGGTCCCATAGTAAAAGTTGTTCATAATGATGAGTACAATGACCCCTTAAAATATTTCCACTGTCTAACCTGCCACCCTGTATATGACGCGTCGGGACGGGAGCGCGCCGTCCTGCTGTCGTGCGTGCGCAGGGGCCCTAGTCAAGTAGCTTCTCTGTTAGCATTTACGCCAAACGATGAGTGTACGAAATGTATGGTAATGAGTATGACATTACACACTATTATAATGTCACTGCCATACATTTTGTACTGAACGTTTGGCGTGAACGAAAGAAAAGTTATTTATCTTAAAGTGGGGTCTACGTGACATGATTGCCAGGGGTCCATAGCCACTTAGTTCACTCTTAAGGTACCTATTTTAAATTAGGAAAAATATGCAGTACCTAATTCAAGTGAAATTTTTTTCGACCCGTGAAGTTTCTAGGAATTCCCAAAGTGGCCCGCGGCTACAAAAAGTTTAAGAACCACTGATCTACGCGCCTACAGTAAACTCATCAGCTTGAATGTTGTCAATAGATGGTTGCACGGTGGGACGTGTCAGAGACCTCTGAGGGCCTCTGGGGCGAGGAAGGTGACACTCGCGGTGACGTCAGGGGACACGCGGTAACCTTCACCATGCTTTTATTTAGAAAATATACAAATTATGTACTCTGTCCTTCTAAATTATAACCAAAGTAATGTAGGAACGTCATTTTATTTGTAAGACTAGCTGTCCCCCGCGGTTTCACCCCCGTTGCTCGGCTCCTAAAGGTCGTAGCGTGATGTTAAATAGCCTATACTATTCCTTATGAATCTGGCTATCATATACAAAAAAAAAATCTAATCCGACTGGTAGTTCCAGAGATTAGCGCGTTCAAACAAACAAACTCTTTAGCTTTTATAATATTAGTAAAGTTATTATAAGTATCTAAGTGTAAATATGATTATTTTCGCATTGTCACGATACATCATGTAGTTTTCGGCACAACTTTTTATGATTCATATTCACGTAATAAAAACTTAGATTAGTGCGGTGGTCTAGACGTCGCAAGCGCAAGTGCTGAGCGTGGAGTCCTGGGTTCGATTCCCGAGTCGGACAGCCAGGTATTTTTAATTGGCAATTGTGTGTGGTTATTAGCAATAGGCTTGCTGTAACATGGATCTATAGATAGATCTCAAGTTCAGTCTGACAGTTTGAGTACCTACTTTAGGGGGCCTACCCAAATGTCCTTTCTGATGGTAATGTTCGTCGGGTCGTTGAGCTCCCTAGTCTGGGTTGAGCTACCACGATACCCGGCACATGCGTGCACAGTCAGGTCAGGTCCACTCAAATCTGTATGGCTCTTTCCTCTAAAGGCCATTTCAGACTAACCTGCATGGTTCTTACACAATTTATCTTAATTGTCTGGACTTTAAAAGAGACATCAACCTTTGAGTTTGTTTCGGTGTTTCTTCTCAAAGGTAGTCATATAGGAAACACCGAACTCATCTAGCTTAAAAAAATGTTTTGACGTGTATAAGTGTTATTTTTAACCTATTTACAAAATAAATATCATTTATCATTTATGGGACTTGAGAAATTTTGTTAGAGGTACCTACTGATGTACTACTATACACCCTGTTTACCCCTTCAGGCGTTATCTGTATTATTAGAAGTTACATATACCTACTTACCTAATAATATTATCCCCAACGTCTAAAATTACAATCTACATACTAAGACGACGCCTTTCCAATCACAAGTAGTATGTCACCTTAAAAAGGGCGCGGGGTGAACCTCAAGGTTCACATTGACGAGACAATGCCTCCAAGGGCGCTCCGTTGACCTCAGCGTGTTTTTTCAACCCCGGCCAGAGTGCGCGAACCTTTTGGTAGGGCTAACTCTGAATTTTTTTGAGAACTAGGACTACTAGGAATTTAGGTAGTCTTTTGTTTTGTGGAATCCTGAAGATCAGCTACACGTTAAACCCTTTCTTAATATACCTAAGTACCTATGCCATGTGTTCTCTTTTTATTATATCCAAAATACTCCACGTGCATTGGATGACAACGTCACAACGTGATGAAATTCCAACTCAAAACATTAATTTGCCAACCAAGTATAGAAAGTAGATATTAAATAGGTATGAATCAATAAATTAATCCAGGGGTGCCCAAAGTGTACGCCACCGCGGTCCCTAAACAAACTTAAAATACAAATCGCGCGCCTTATTGGGACAGCACGCTTGTCGTAGTGGCTTCTACGCGACGTGTCGCGTGTTTGATTCCCGCATGGAGCAGGAGTCACGACCCCCCCAAAATCTTACAAAATGTGCGAAACACTACCGTGTTTCGCACATTTTCACACACATTCACGGTATAGACCGTCGGCATTAATCGGTAGGATCCCGCCAAAGTCTTCGGCTGCGGTATGATTCCCCCCAAAGTCTTCGGCTGCGGCCGCGCCTGTATACATTGCGTCGACCTAGTTGTTAAGCCGACGAACTTTTCAAACATAGAAGCAATGGATCTCGTTGTGTTGTCAAAATGATGCTATTGTCATCGGGAGTGTGTTACGCAATTATATAATAGGTAGGGGACTATAGCATAGATATATGACAATGTAATCTATACTAATACTATTAAGGTGAAAAGTTTGTTTGTTTGAACAAAAAAATATTTTTGTATATGATAGCCAGATTCATGAGGAATAGTATAGGGCCTTTAACATCACGCTACGATCTTTAGGAGCCGAGCAACGGGGGTGCAACCGCGGTGCACAGCCAGTGACTAATACAATTACCTACATTAAACTGACCAGACACGAACAACCGATGACTCCCAGAGGTATGTCTAAGAAAGAAAGGCAACCCTACCTTTATTATTTGTTTTATTGTAGCTGAATAATGAACACTATTTCGTTTCTCTGTCGTGAGTTATCGGCGCTTATTCGGCAGGACAACAATTTGGATAAAAGGGTTTCTGCGACCTCTGTCGTATTCTTACTCTGTGGAAAAGGGAGGCAGACAATAAAAATGAATTATTTCAACTAAATAGTCGGAATAATAGGTGCGTCAGTATCCCCCATAGGGTGCTGGAGAATAGGCGAAAGTTGTTTCATGCAAATTACATATCCATATAATTATTATCTACTATTATAAAACTGTAAAAATAAACGTATCGTTACATTAAAAATATTCGTTTACATTGAAGAGAACAGTACCCTATGTGGGTACGCACTGGGACGTGGCCACCATGGCCAAAGATATTTTTTTGGGATTTTTGCCTTTTTGTTTGCGCGCATCACGCAAAAAGTACTGAACAGATTTTGATGTGGTCTTCACAGTTTAATAACTAGGGGTCCAACTTAAAATCTAAGCCTAATTTCGATGGGATGAACCAAAGATACAGCTTAAACTGTTCGTAGTACTATATAGCCACCCTACACTAGAGGTAATTTTAAAATTGTCCTTTTAGTAGTCCACACGGACGCAGTCACGGGCGAAAGCTTGTAGACAATATTTTGACTCAAAACTTACGCACGATATTTAGAACGTTGTAGGATCAACAGGTTTTTTCTCCTGATAAAAAACTGAATAACTTCACATAACATTCCTAATAATAATAATTTGCTGACTTACTAAGCGACTTCTTGACACTTCAACTCCATAATTATGAATGGTCTAATTGAAATAAATGCTTTGATAACATCAGATCATCAATCATCGTTAAAGCGCGTGAGCTTCTAATGCTTAAAATAAAAATACTTAAAAAACTAAAACTGGACTACAAAAAAGTGTCAGAGTATAACCTTGGTCAGATGCCGTAGAGCGTAGAGGATCGGTGGTACAAGGTCGTAGATTCGAACCCCGGCAAGCGCACACTTTGTGCAATTAGTTTCATCACTGCTGCTCTAAAAACGGTGAAGGAAAACATCGTGAGGAAACCAAACCAGCATGTCCTAGAACCAAAAATTCCAAGACATATTGTGTCGTCCGCCAACCCACACTGGGCCCGCGTGGTGGACTATGGCGCACTCCCTCCCACAGAGAGGAGATCTGTCTCCCAGCTGTGGGAACACTATAAGCTGATTCTGCTATGCTTATGGCCCTTTGCTGCGCGCTTAGCATGACCACAATAGAAACGACTGATAGATTCTTCTATCAGTCGTTTCTATTGTTACAATACAATCTGTCATTCTATTCTTAGAATGACAGATTGTAAAATGAAGAGAAGAATGTTTCTATTATTCATTATACAAAACTCTGATAAGCCAAGCACGGGTTGCCGCGTGCTCGGGTAAAAGAGATAGCAAGTTGGATAGAAAGAACTTTGTCTATTCTTTGGAAGATTAGAGATAGAATTGATCATGTTAAGCGTGCTGGTTGGTAAGCTAGCATAAGCATAATCGGCCTATAATGTTCCCACTGCTGGGACACAGGCCTCCTCTGTGAGAGGGAGTGGGCCGTAGTCCACCACGCGGGCCCAGTGCGGGTTGGTGGATGACACATGTCTTCGATTTTTTGGTTCTGGGACATGCCGGTTTCCTCACGATGTTTTCCTTCACCGTTAAAGCAAGTGATAATTAATTTCTAATACGCACATGACTTCGAAAAGTCAGCGGTGCGTGCCTCGGGATCGAACTCGAACCATTGGCCGTGGGAGGCACATGGTTAAACCACTAGGCTATCACTGCTCTCGTAAGCTAGCCAATGTATTTATTAAGTTAACAAAGTTGTTTCATACCTACATGTTAGTCTTTGTTTAGGTTTTGAATAGTCTGACTAGACAGTAAGATAAACATGATTAAATTATTAGTCTAGAATAGTTTCAATTGTTGATCTTTTAGCCTAACTTGTTCAGTACAATTTGAGCTGAATTTGAATTATTTATCTCATTATATAATTGAATTTAAGTACCGTTTTGGGACTATTCTTTTAAAATGATTGTGTTTTAACAATGGGTATCTCGGTATCGGTATCTCATACCTGGGGCCTATTTGATGTAACTACTCTACAAGTCTGCACTCCAATTTCCGAACTCTTCAACTGAATCATGTTTTATGTAGGTACACACGTTTTGCAGACTGAAAATTGAAATTTGGAAAAGTAAAGAGTGAGCTCGTACATTCGAAAAGCTAATAATTTTTCATAAAACACTTTAGCTCCACACTCTACAATATTTGAAAAGTGAAGAGAAGAGAGCAGAGGGCAGACTTGCAGAAGTTGCATAGTGGTTACATTGATGCGATGTGCGGTCGACGATGGTGTACGCTTGCCTGAAAAAAACCTAAGTATTCCAGCTACTTTCAGAAAATAATTATAATTCAAATTGCTTTTACAAAAAAAAATACATTAGGCAACACTTAAACAAAAGCAACAAGAATATTCAATTAAATTCAATCTTTAGAAAGTGTGCACCAATGCATAGTTGCAGACAAAACCAAACACTGTTAATTGGAAAACTTGTAGCGATGTACATTATAAGTATAAAAAAACCGGCCACGTGCTAGTCGTACTCACGCACCGAGGGTTCCGTATCATATTTGGACGTATAAAGTGAAAAAATCCGGACCGCATAACTAAGTTTATTTGTGAAGGAATTTTGATGATTTTGAAAAAACTGTACTAGTTAGGAACATTGTTTTATTTTTGGTGCCATATTTGGGTCAATTCCAATTAACTCTAATTATTTCAGATTTTGCGCCCCGCAAACTTCGGAGATAAGAGGGGGGGGGGAATGGTATTTTTTTTGACATTTTTCATCATATGTCGAAAACTGTGAGACATAAAATAAAATGAAAATATATTTTGAAATCTGCAGATCAAGCCCTTTCATATGATATGTCACTTGACCTAGTAACCCCACTTTAAAATTTTGGACCCCCACTCCGGCCCCTTTTGCAATCAAAATAAAAATATTTTTGGATTTTTTTCATTTGCAGTAAAGTTGAATAAGCATTCTTTATAACTGTTCCTAATTTCAAGTCGATAGCATAAGTAGTTGCTGCAATAAGCAGGTGTGACAGACAGACAGACAGACGAAGTCGCACCATAAGGGTTCCTTTTTTACCATTTTGGTACGGAACCCTAAAAAGATAATTTGTTAAGCAAACAATCGCTTTATATAAGTACTAGCTTACACCCGCGGCTTCGCCCGCGTTTTTGGGATAAAAAGTAGCCTATGTGTTATTCTGATGTATAAGCTATATTATTGTAGATAAAGTTTCATCAAAATCCGTTCAGTAGTTTTTGCGTGAAAGAGTAACAAACATACATACATCCATCCATACATTATATATATCCTCACAAACTTTCACGTTTATAATATTAGTAGGATAGGATAGGATCTCAGATCATAGAAACAAGGAGATATGCTATCATAGCAAATTAGTACGGGAACAACTGATGCCACTTTTAGTACATTTTTCCGGTTAGTCCCACTATGCTCTAGTTTCTCTATGCTCGACTCATAAAATACCTACTAAAAAGTTTCGCTATGCACAAAATTCTTCGATTCTACTTAAACAATGGAAGGTACAGTTGGAAAGAAAAGTGTTTAAATTAAAATTTGTTTAAATTTATAGCGCTATTCGAATAAATGCGTAAGCGTCTGTAAGTTAAAATTTGTTCCGTCTCGTTCTGACACACAAAAAAGTCAAAATGACAGATAATGATGATTAAAAATAGGGTATATTACTTAATTTACTTTTTAAATGGTTAAATAAAATATTACACTGTAACAGTTTTCTTCATCACTGCCCGCGAATGTGATTTCGTGCATAGCGAAACTTTTAAGTAGGTATTTTATGAGTCGAGCATAAGGAAACTAGAGCATAGTGGGACTAACCGCATTTTTCGACACAATTACGAGCATAATTAAGCGCTCCTTGTGAATAAAAAGATCTCCCACGCATTGAACATTCCGCACACCCTTAAATCGCGAAAAAAATATCAGCTCTTCCATACATTTTGTTGAGTTATGTGAACAAAAATGTATGGAACAGCTGAATTTTTTTTCACGATTTCAGTGTGGGTCCTATAGTAAAAGTTATTCATAATGATGAGTACAATGACCCCTTAAAATATTCCACTGTTTAACCTGCCACCCTGTAGGTATAGGAAAGGTATTGAAGCGTTAGGGCATCAATAGAACAAGCGTAGGTATTGAGATTACAAAAGAGTATAGACAGATAAAAATATAACAGCATCAAGTTTTTCGTGTCTTCTGATTCAGGCCACGAACTTTTCAATTCACCCTCGTATCATTATAATATAATCCATTACCTAGTTAAGAAGAATTAAATGGATAAACAGACTTGACACGAAAAGCGCTTTGTTTTATTCTATTTTTAGATAATTTGTAATTAAAAAGAAAAACGTCACGTCTGTAATTGCTGAAAGAATAGACAAGTGTAGGCGTTATAGTATCTTTATAGTTCGACTAGCTGTTCCCCGCGGTTTCGCCTCCGTTGCTCGGCTCCTAAGGGTCGTAGCGTGATGTTAAATAACCTATTGTACTTATATGCAATTTTTCGAATCCGACTTGTAGTTTCAGAGATTAGCGTGTTCAAACAAACTCTTCAGCTTTATAATATTAGTATAGATGGAAGATTTCGCCATCGCATGTGTATTGAAGGAATCAGGACATCGGGCCAGCAATATTCTGCAGTACCTACCAAAGGTGCATACGAACGAGCCAACTTGACGACCGGGAGCCAATCCGAGCGAGTTTGAACAGCCGGCCTAGCATGACCACGATAGAAACGGGTTTTGTCTACATAGAAATAGACAAAGTGACAGATTGTAGAAACATTTCTACGTTTTATGAATGAAACGGTAGAAATGTTTCTACAATCTGTCACTTTGTCTATTTCTATGTAGCCAAAACCCGTTTCTATCGTGGTCATGCTAGACCGGCAGATTGGCTCTACAGATCGGACATTAGGTAAGTTGGGTCATTCGTACGCACGTTAACTCACAATTTTTACAACGAAGTTACAGAACGCGGCTTATTTATTTACTTATTTAGATTTACCAACGTTTGTGTACATTAGAAATGCAAATGGCTTATTTATATGGCTTGTGGTAGGAGTTGTATGGTAGAAATCGTCATGTAAGGAAAAGTGTTATGCCACCCCTATGCGACTTTCTGTCTCTTTCTGTATACGAGGCGTAAGGAACTTCGTTCCTGACGGGGGTTCCCCGACCGCAAACTTTTATTTATGATTGCGTGGCAAAAAATCTGGCTACTCACCTCATGACAAGTGATCACCATCGGCAATACCAAAGGCATAGCCGGTGCATTGCCTACCTTAGAGATAAAGTTGAAATATCTCATTATTATCCCTATTGTCTTTGTCAGGCATTACCAACTTTCAAGTCAAAAATGATACCAGCCACAATACCGTGTTTAATTATCTCGAATTATTAATAAATTAATAATTCTTTCATGATAAGAGAAAATATAGATTAATGGATTTTGTTTGCTAATTTTATCTTTACCGCTGCGTGAGGTCAGAGCTGATATGATATATAAATGAACAATAACGTTTTAAGAACACCTGGTTTTATCAGCGCCACACCTTTGCTTAAAACGTGGTTCGTTCAGTCATAAGTCTTAAATTAATTTTATTTATACTTATATTATGCCATCACCAAAGCATAACAAATTAGTCAATCATAGCAAATTAGTACAGGACCCACTGTCGCCACTTTTAGAACAAATGCGTCACAATTACAAACGCTCCTTGTGAATACTTATACCTACAGCTCTCCCACACATTAAAAATTCCGCACACCCTCAAATCTAACACTGTTGTTCTTCACTCATCACCAACGCTAAACTAAAACACTGTATTTATATCATCGATCGCGTTCAGTCCGTCAGGAGCGTGACGCTTTAATTCTGATCAATGTGATCAAACTAAAGCGTCAAGCTCAATAGCGCCTTGGCACATCTCCCTTGTTTCGATGATCTGAGGTGTTCCCAGATACCTAGTTACAATTTGAGTCTCTTCAAGTCGGGATTGAATCGGTTTCTTCTAGGCCAGCGTGCTCCATCGTAGACCACATCGCTTAACATAAGGCGAGGTGGCGGTCAAACGCAGGGCTATTATTTAATTTACACAAGTATTAAGAGATAGAGTTTGTTTTGTAGTAAATCTCCGGAACTACCGATCCGATTCCGAAAATTCTTCCACTAAAAGGAATCTACACTACCCCTGAGTGGTATAGACAAATTTTTATCCCAAAAAATTAAGTTCCTGTGGATCAAGCGGACGATGTCGCGGGCAATATCTATGTATATCGGAGATTTTGATCCACCGTAGATTTATTGCCTGGTTTTAATACGACACACCAGCGTTCTAAATACGCATGTTCGCGAACAAGGTCAGACTATAAAGAAATATATATATTTAGGCTTGTATGTAAATAAAAAAGTGGTTCAAAATGGCGGGACCTTGGAGCCAGCGAGTTCGTTGGCCAATGACGTCAGACAATTAAAGTGATAATGCGCCCAGCGTTTATACGGCTAATGAGAAATGATAAAACAATTTACACTCGTGTGCTTCGAGAAAAAACAAGTTTTAAGACAAGTTGATAAGTTTTTAATAGAGCAGTGGTGGCTTCAAAAATTCGAAGACATGTGACGTGACCACCAACCCGCACTGGGCCCGCGTGGTGGACTACGACCCACTCCCTCTCACAGAGAGGAGGCCTGTGTCCCAGCAGTGGGAACATTATAGGCCGATTATGCTATGCTTATGCTATAGTGGCTCAGTGGCTCCGACTTACCAATTTTTCCACGTTGTGGGTTCGAATCCAAGCAGGCGCGCATTTCGTCCTATTTATGTCTTACTTCATTACCTACCACTGCTATGATATAAGAGGCTCGTAGTTAAGTGACAGCCGCACTGATCGATCGATCTGCGAGGTTAAGCTGCGCTTGACGCGGTCAGTCTTTTGATGGGTGACCGTTCTTTACACATCGAGACTGTCAAAGATATTCCTATGACAACCAGCAGCCTAATTGCGTAACTCAATTTCTTTCGCCATGGCTTTTATTTTGACAGGTCAACAACATCCATTGCGGCGTTGAGCTAGTTACAGGAGCGCGGATAGCTATCATACGGCGTAATGAATGTCAGAAACAATGCCATGGTGATAGCAATTGAGTTACGCAATTAGGGTGCAGGACCAACTGTTTAACGTGCTCTCCGAGGCACGGAGGGGGCCTCGGAGAGCACGTTAAAAAACAGTCGGTCGGTTTTTATAGGAATATCGTTACGGGTAGTCAGAAGCCCGAAAGTCTGACAACTCATCTAACATTCGAATACCGGTATTGTCTGGGTTGTGGAGGTCAGATGGCAGTCGCTCCATGTATTCAGCCGCAGCTAGTTAGACTGGAAGCCGACCCCAATCTAAGTAGTTTGGGATAAGGCTATGACCACTGCTCCTAAAATGGAACGAAGACATGTGACGTCCACAGTGGCGGTCCGAGGGCGGGGGATCGAAGGGGTCATGACCCCCTTCCAAAATCGTATACAAATGTGCGAAACACGGTAATTCACGGTATCACGACACGTCGGCATTAATCGGGATGAACCAAAATCTTCGGCTGCGGTATGACTCGCCCCAAAATCTTCCGCTGCGACGGCGCCTGTACGTCCACCAACCAGCATCGAGTCTTGAGAAATCTAGCATGATGCTCACTGTTGTAAAAATTGATGCGTTCTATTCAATGACCTTAACAAAGCTATGCCGCACATGGCGATGAGTTTTTGCTTTTATTTATCAAATGAATGTACAACAGAGAATGAGGGGCTCGTGGCTAAATGACGGCCGCGCTGATCGATCGATCTGCGAGGTTAAGCTGCGCTTGCCGCGGTCAGTCTTTGGATGGGTGACCGTTCTTTACACATCGAGACCCCTCCGTGCCTCGGAGAGCACGTTAAGCAGTCGGTCCCGGTTGTCATAAGAATATCTTTGACAATCGTTACGGGTAGTCAGAAGCCCTAAAGTCTTACAGCTGGTCTAACATTCGAATATCGGTGTTACCCATTAATTGGGTTGTGGAGGTCAGATGGCAGTCGCTCCACGTAAAATATTGATATTCAGCCAAAACTAGTTAGACTGGATGCCGACCCCAATATAATTTGGGAAAAGGCTAGGCAAATGATGATGAATGTACAACAGAAAATACCTACCTAATAATAGTAGTAAGCGATACCTAAACGTTTATTTTTGTAGACACCGTCGTATCTTTGTTGATGCGAATTGTAAGGAGAGGGACCTAAGAGAAAATGCAGGCGGCGTTTAGTCCATAAAAAAGGTATTTCTCTATTTTATTCCCGAATAATGGTACTAGAGCAAATACTGATATACCACACAATCTGTATCTACCACTGCCATGTTCTTATGTTTTGATTTTTTCCATTATAAACAAGAAAGGAGCCTTGTATTTATTTATTTATTTATTTATTTATTTATTTATTTATTATAAAGGTACATATTAAGGTCTATAAAATAATATAATGTCCAACAAAACTATATATATAGTTTGTCTGTTGTTAGATGTAAAATTACTAAAATTGCCCAGTTATAGGTACCGACGTTATCAGACATCCAGCAAACAAAGACGAATATAAAAACAAACAGGCAAAAAACGCATCAAAGGTACTTATCAAATAAATTAAATAAAAAAAATCTAAACCAAAGTTGTCGTAGTAACAATTTTTAAACTGAATTAACATTCGTTTATTTTTGATTGGTGCAGATTGGCGAAAGACAGAAGGTCGTGGAAGCATTTGGAGGAGGCTTTTACCGCCTACGGCGGTCCTTACTTGGAAAACGAACACTAAAATGTAAGATTAGATTATAAGTATCTACTAACATTTTATTTTATAATACCTACTTCATTTCTCTCATAAAAGCTGTTTTATTTTTATTTATTTTATTTTTAGACCAGTCACATTTTGAGGTTGATTTGACTTTTTGTTAGAGTGCTAAGGCGGTAATAATATATGAAGTGATAAAACCATTATTGTTATGGCAAGATTATAACTAAAAGTAAAACCACATTTTAGTAATAAACATTCATTTATTTCATTTCTACAAATAAAATATTTAAAAATACTTACACCATAGTTAATTATTTGTAACCACATTTTAATAATAAACATTCATTTATTTCATTTCTACAAATAAGTAAAATATTTACATCTTTTATATTTTCATTCAATCATGATTTTAATGTGTATACTTAATATAAAACATAATTATAAAAAAACAATAATAACATTACTACTAATATGTCTACAATTTTCTAGCTAGTTAAAAGATTAAATAAGTGGGAATTTTGTATTTCAAATATCGGATGAAAATCATGACCTTTGCGCCAATATTAAAAACAAAAACTGCAAAAAAAGTATTTTAACCATTTTATCATCGAAGGCAGTAATGCGCTTGCGCCCGCTTAAATCACTTATTGTGGATCCCGCCCTTTTTTATTCGACGAACCCGGCGCAAGTAACACTGAGTAGTTTGTTGATTATTATACAATGTATGGAGATGTTTCAGAAATGTATGGAACCTGGGTCTGGTCCACGTACGCTATAAGTAATATAGCTATTACATTATAGTAACCGGTTTTTTGTGTTTATTTTATATAATGTGACTTCGTTTATTTGTAATTAATTCTTAACTTTGTCAAGGTGAGCAAGACGCCACGTTACGAAACAAAGCTGTCAAACTCATGTCAGATTATCAAACACAAGTGTCATGGCCGCCCTTAAAATAGGGATAAATATATAATCATTTTATGACGACTGTACTTTTCTTACAATTAATTTAATATTATTTTTATGAAAATCCCCTATTTTTTCCTATTTTTCTATGTAGCGTACATAGACCAGATCCAAAATGAAACATCTCCTTTTGATTTGTAAATTTTCTTCACTTTTCATTGTATAAAACAGTTATTGAATAGCATTCTATTCTATTTCATTCAAAAAATCATTATCTGTATAGGTACTTCTAGTATATTTTATTGTATAGTAATAAACAGACAGACAGACAGACGAAGTCGCACCATAAGGGTTCCTTTTTTAACATTTTGGTACGGAACCCTAAAAATGAAACACTAACTTTAAGAAATATTTTGTAAAATATTACCTAATTATTTACAAGTTAAATCTAATTCTAAATAAAAAATAAACCCTAAATATTTACAGGTTTAATTTTAAATCTTACATTCTAATTTTGTTCTTATTCCTATCCTACGGAAAACCAGTAAGGAGAAAAAAAAACTACATTCATTTAATTTCATTTTATGTAACACTAGCTCTTGCCCGCGACACCGTTCGCGCAAACCATCGCAGGCGTGTCAACAACAACAATACAAAGTTTCAAGTCAATCGACAATCGCATTAACGATGCGCACACGCATAGAAGATAAACACACAAACATTAATTTTTAAATAATAAGAAGATACGGAGGACGTTTTTGCTCTTTAGTTTGTTTTAGAATATAACTGTATGTTTTTTTTTCTATTTGTACATAAAGCTGTATATAGGTATTATGTAAATAATAAATAATTTTAAAAAATATGACAATATTATGTAACTCATGTCGTCATTGATATTCGTTAAAAATTAAATTGTAACTAGGTATATTTTAGAATATTACGCAGATATTTTTAAAGAACGCCATCTCGCGGTTTCTGATAGACTAAATTTGACATTACATACCTACTGCAAAATGGCGGTCTAACAAGCCTCAAGGTTCTAAAAGTTTTAGTTACAAATTAAATATGCTAATTTGAATTGGATATAGGTACAACGAATTTTAATTGAATTGAAACAATTTCATTATTATTAAAATTCATTATTAAAATGGAATATTATTATAATTATTGTAAGGAGGTATTTTGTTGAGTGCTGCCGGACGAATGTTGCCGAGGGTAAAATACAGTAGGTACATAGCTACATTATTCAATAATTCATAATTAAATAAATAACACTATATTATTATTATTAAAATATTTGTAAAAATAAGCTAAAATAACTATAAATAAAAAATAATTACCTACGTGAAATATAACTTCGTAGCATAGGTACATTAATAATATGCTCCTAGATTGCGCAATAGCGTTCAGATTACGCTCTAAGAATGCGCCCTATGCGCGCAGTTTGGTGCGCATTTATATACAACAAAGATCATCGGTTTTGGGTAAATATTATCCGTAGGTTAAATTCCCATTCAAATAAAATTTACATTTTAAAATAAAATCATTATTTTACATAAATAATATCTACCTTTGATACGGTTTCTAAGGATTACAAACAAAATATGCATTCTACTTATAGTTAATAATTGTCACACGCGAAACAGCTTCTAAACCATTTAAAATATGTATACAGAAATTCTGAAATAGGTACGGTACGTAAATCTAGAAAGTATTTTGAAAGTCTTCGATGTGATAGCTACAACACAGTCACCATACGTTAAAATTACACATACTGACACACTGATCTTGAGCGATGCCTTGTGCCCTCCCCTCCCCCAGGGCTGGGCAGGGCTAACTGCATGCCAGAACTTGGAGTGGCAACATTTCGGCATAAACACTCCGTTTGTGACACCGCCAGAGATTTATTTTCGCCCGCACACCGCATACTGTGTATGAGTAGCCACATATGAAGTGAGTACATAATTATAGAAGTTCAGTGATTTCACAGTTCACACTCCAATAATAGCGCAATGTCATAAAATAGGTATAGAATGCAGGCTTAGCAGAAATACGAGGTTATATTCAAGGGGATTGTTTGGACTCTTATTCCATAGGTGAAAAAAAAAAAATCGGCCAAAAATGTTTTTCTCTCCATACGAATTGACTCGATCAGCCATTTCTATAGCCGAAAAAAAAAACCTTTTTTTTATTTGACCATATTGCTCTGCATAAGAGTTCAAACAACCCCCTAAAATATAACCACGCCGAGTCCACGTAACGCGACGAGACACCTCCTCTAGTCAGCCCCGGATCTTGAATTATTTCGAGGCGGGGCAAAAACTGAAAAATGCCGCCCCCGCCTGACAATTTTTCCGAATATTTTTCTTATCATCATCATCATGTCAGCCATAACACGCCCACTGATGCTGATGGATATAGGCCTCCCCCAAAGAACGCTACAACGACAAGCGCAGCTCTTTGCGATTACTACGCTTGGTAGACGAATAAACTGAGTAGTGTTACTCAGTGTATTCGTCTACTAAGCTTGAATTTGCCGCCCGGGGCACGGGCCCCGGCTAGCCCCCCCCTAGATCCGGGGCTGCCTCTAGTACGTACCTGTTAGTCCACCGTGTCCTATAGCAGTGCGCGCGCGGCGCTGCTGTTGGGGCGGCGCGCGGCGGGGGCGCGGCGTCAGCGCGCCGGCGGCGCCGCGCCCGCGCCCCACCAGCGCAGACACGCCGAGTCCACGCACCGCGCACGCGCCGCGCGGCGAGATACCTCCTCTAGGACATCCTAACGAGGGTATAAGGATCTTTATGCCATGTCGTAGACTTTTAAATGATAACATTGTGATGTTTTCTTTATTTTGTCGATGCTTCAGACATCAAATAAGTAAGTTTTTAGGGCCCGATCCTACTGGCGACTGTCGGGCGTGCGCGTTCTTCCAACTGAAACGTTAGAGGAACGCGCAATCCCGACAGTCGCTAATGGGATCAGCCCTTAATGAGCTCACGCTCAGTATATCTTTTTCATGTTGGAAAAGGATAAAAATACAAGAATATTATATAATATACAAGAAGATTGATCAATCTAAATCTTTCTTACCTAAAACATTTTACAAATGTCACAAAAAATTTACAAAAATCACCATGTCATTAAACAAAACCAATACAATAACTCACCTGTTTCTTCAGCACAATATGCTTTCCCTTCCAGTACTTCATGAGTCCTCTCTCCTGCAACGTGGACACGATATCCGAGGACGCGATAGCCAGGTCCTTGCTGAGGTCCCTTATGCAGAGCGTAGGTCCTGGGGCGGAGCACAGCCGCTTCAGCAAAGCCTCCTTCCAGTAAGACCGGTAGGAGATCAGACCGAGGTCTGATAGTGGAGTTTCTGGGGACCCTACCTTGCCTTCTTCTTTGGTTAGGAGGTAACCTGGTGAGAAAAATGGAAAATATTGCATGGGATTTTTCTGGATCTATGTGCTTACTGAAAATTTATTTTTTAATAGGCAAATCTACACTTAAATATTATAAAGATAAAAGATTTGCTTTTTAGGATTCCGTACCAAAATGGTAAAAAAGGAACCCTTATGGTGCGACTTCGTCTGTCTGTCTGTCTGTCACACTTATTTAGTAGTAGTTGCTTATTTCAGCAACTACTAAAGCTATCGGCTTGAAATTTGGAACAGTTATAAAAAATGCTTGCCTAACTTTATTGCAAATGAGAAAGTCAAAAAATATTTTTATTTTCATTGCAAAAGGGAGTGGGGGTCCGAAATTTTAAAGTGGGGTTACTAGGTCAAGTGACATATCATAATTATGAAAGGGCTTGGTTTGCACATTTCAAAATGTATTTTCATTTTATTTTATGTCTCACAGTTTTCGACCTATGATGAAAAATGTCTGAAAAAATACCATCCCCTTATCTCCTAAGTTTGCGGAGCGAAAAATCTGAAATAATTGGGCCGAGATAAATACACATTACTTAGCACGTACTTTGGCTAAGCTATGTTCCCGTCTCTGTCTTGCTTGCAAGTTGCACGACAGTGACAACGATACAGCTTAGCCAAAGCACGTGCTAAGTAACGTCTATTTAT
Source organism: Thalpophila matura (assembly GCA_948465475.1). Classification (NCBI taxonomy): domain Eukaryota; kingdom Metazoa; phylum Arthropoda; class Insecta; order Lepidoptera; family Noctuidae; genus Thalpophila; species Thalpophila matura. The sequence continues at coordinate 16,615,586 of OX419182.1, forward strand.
CTCAGCATTAGAGTTGATAGGAATTGACCCAAATATTGCACCAAAAATAAAACGATGTTCCTAACTATTACAGTTTTTTCAAAATCATCAAAATTCCTTGACAAACAAACTTAGTTATGCGGTCCGGTTTTTTTCACTTTATACGTCCAAAACTACGACTCGCACTTGGCCGGTTTTTTTATATTTTTGTTTGTAATATGTACTCAGAAAGCTACATTGTCTGAGTAAAATAGGCTACTTTTATGTAACATAGATGGCACGGTTGTCGTAGTGACTGAGCGATTGGCTGCTGACGTGTCCCGGGTTCGATTTCAGTTAGAAAATCCGAAATGGAGTAGTAACATTTATTTATTAAAAGTACAGTTAGTTTCTTTTTGAAAGTTGTCACTGGTTCCTCTTTTATAGAATTAGGAATGTGGTTAAAAATAGCCGGTGCCATGCAAAAAACACTTTTTCTCAACAAAGCAGTCCTATATCCACCTGTGCGTAACAAGTTATGGTATTGTGATCGCAAAGTTACATTTCGGTGTCTGCTATCCGATAGAGTTTGAAATAAATTTCGATTACATTTGACAAAAAGAGCAATTTCTGAAATGTAAAGGCACGGATATGTCAATAAATTATTACTTTTAAAAATTGGAACACAGCTGTCAGTTACCTTCAAACCAAATATTGTGCGTAGGCAGCGTTTTTGGGCCTTAAAAATACCCTCTCTTTCGGTACAATTGCCCATATTTTATAAGTTTCTTTTTCGAAATTATGAAAACTTCAAACAGCCAACGGTTCGATTTCAAAGGAAAAATTGCCCTTTAAAGAACATTTTGTATGATCTTCTCATTCTTGTTTTTTCTCCCCTGCATTGTAAATTACAATTGAGTGATTTTATCTGGCGTATGGGACGCAGCGTCCCTATGCACTGATAGGATAACACGGATAATATATCGTTACCTATCCAATTGGTTGTCGAGCTCTTATGGTTTGGTCACGATTGACTACAATATTGTAAAATTACAGGAGTCTTAAAAAATTAAATGAAAATCTGACAGTTATTATCTAAAAAGTTTAAAAGTTTATGTGGTCAATGACTCGATGTAAATACATTGCGACTTTAACCCTACGGCGCGAGCTTCATCTCGTTTAGTCGGATAATGCCTAATTCGCAAAATGGCACCCGAGTCGCAAAAGGGCCAATTCGCGAATGGACTAGTTCTCGAAAGGACTCATTCGCGAAAAGGCTAATTCTCAAAAGGACTAAATAGTAAAATGCCTAATTCGTGAAAGGACTCATTCGTGAAAGGACTAATTCGTAAAAGGACTAATTCGCCAAATGGCCAACTTTTACCAACTTACGTATACTAATATTATAAAGCTGAGGGGTTTGTTTGTTTGTTTGAACCCGCTAATCTCTGGAACTACCAGTCGAATTCTTTTTGTATATGATAGCTAGATTCATGAGGAATATAGGCTATTTTACAGCACGCTATGACCCTTAGGAGAGCAAAAAGAAAAAAGTCAGAAGGAACGCTGAGCAAAAACAAAGTCACAGCGACGGCAAGTCAATAATCCGAGTTCTTTTAAATTTAACGTGTTTTATTGAAATTTAACAATAACTGAGCTATCAAGGGATTAAAAATGTAATAAAGAAAATCTTAATTATTCCTCTTTGATCCTTTTAGTTAGTTATTGAAGTATTCTTTGTATGTACCAAATGCATTGTACCGAACAGTTAATTAATTTTATAATAGAACCCTCTAAGCCGCGCACAGACAGGGAAGTGACGCCGCTAAATTCATCGCAGACTCTCAGCTTACAATAAGATTGCCTGCTAGAGAAATAATCTTTTAAAACTTTAATAATAGATTTAATTTGTGGTTAACAAAAAGCTGTCAGAAAATTGAAATTCTTTTTTCTTAGTAATATTAAGCAAAGAAGAGCTACTTGCCAGAAGATCTCTTAAGATTAAAATATCAGACCCCAAAGAGAAATTTCAAATTAAATTGTAAAAGTTACTTCTTAAAGAACTAAGTTGATTAAGTTTATTATCTAAATAAGCCTTGATTATTTATAAAAAATCTTTTGACAGCTAACCCTCAAATGGCACAAGTGCATTAAAAATTGCTTCATTAAATTGAACATGTCACTATTTGGCACTTTTTAGGGTTCCGTATCAAAATGGTAAAAAAGGAACCCTTATGGTGCGACTTCGTCTGTCTGTCTGTCTGTCACACCTGCTTATTTCAGCAACTACTCATGCTATCGACTTGAAATTTGGAACAGTTATAAAGAATGCTTGTTCAACCTTATTGCAAATGAAAAAAATCCAATAATATTTTTATTTTCATTGCAAAAGGGGCCGGAGTGGGGGTCCAAAATTTTAAAGTGGGGTTACTAGGTCAAGTGACATATCATATGAAAGGGCTTGATCTGCACATTTCAAAATATTTTTTTATTTTATTTTATGTCTCACAGTTTTCGACATATGATGAAAAATGTCCAAAAAAATACCATTCCTCCCCCTTATCTCTGAAGTTTGCGGGGCGAAAAATCTGAAATAATTAGAGTTGATAGGAATTGACCCAAATATGGCACCAAAAATAAAACAATGTTCCTAACTAGTACAGTTTTTTCAAAATCATCAAAATTCCTTCACAAACAAACTTAGTTATGCGGTCCGGATTTTTTCGCTTTATACGTCCAAAAATGATACGGAACCCTCGATGCGCGTGCGGAGTACGACTCGCACTTGGCCGGTTTTTTTTTACAATTACGCCACGTGCTATAGCGACGATCAGTCTCCTCATTAAAATCATCTGTTTTTTAAGTGCCCAATACGTGGAGCTCCTTTTATTCAAAATTATATTCAATCCTTTGTAGTCTCATAAAATTCAAACAAGTTAACTTGATTAGTTATCATACTCAAAGTTATTCGATTCAAATTCGCTGTGAGCAACATTAATAATCTGCCGCTAATTTACAGTTGCCAAATTCTAATTGAGACACGTTTGAACTTGTCGGTCAAAATTCATGAATAAAATATTTTACCGATTAATATTCGCGTTACTCCAATCAACAACTTTACACCTAAAACAATAATTAAGGCACCTATCAAAATACCTTGCGTCTACAATCTGACTTGCACAGGCAGGGCTGTCGGATCAGACTAAATCGAATCATTTATTAGTGTCGGAAACCATTCTGTGAATTCATAACCCTGTTTTGTAACCGGTAAATAGAATATGAAATGGGTTTTGGGCATTTCAGTCGAAATTGGGGCGTTGCTTGCCAGTTACCTGAATACATTTATTCTTGATTGTTTTGTTGCTTTTCTGTTGTATGAATGAATTTGAATTTCGATAATTTCTAAGCAATTAGTTAGATGATATATAAGGTCCTACCCTTCATACTCCAAATATGTTAAGAGGTACATCTGTAGGTGGTAAAATTGCCATACAAATGAAAAAAATATTGATCTGAGTATATATTTTTTATTTCGAGTATGAAGGGTACCTTATATTTATCCCTATTTCTTATTATTCTGTAAAAAGTACATTAGTAAGTTTGATTACAAATTTAATTCTAAACAAGCACGCGACTAACCAATCTAATCGAATCAACCTAAACAAATCGTGTTAATAAAACAAAAACAAAAAAAGAAAATAGCTACGAAATTGCCAAAAAACGCCCATCCCAAAACAACTTATCCTAGGTTAGTTATGTTACACATGGCAACCCTATTTACGTCTCACGGTGGGCTCGTCGCCCCCGTCCCCTGGCTAGACCCGAGAGGGGTGAGTCTAGACGGCAGACCGATCCATACTGCAGTGCATCGATCGGGGTCGGGTCGACGGCCGACGCGTCGCGACGCCCCCTCGCCCGTGGGGGACAAAACAAACCCGCAGTTGGAGGGTTTATCACGTTGACCGCACAGGTGGTGTTATGGGTTTGCGATTTGTAAGAATTACGCATCGGCAGTGTTGACATGGGAGTGTAGCACGCCATGGAATTTAGCGAAACGGTTAGGTTAGTCCCCTATTGTTGGTGAGCTAGGTTCAATTGCTAACGTGAGTTGGAGCTGGGTTAAATTACCGTGACTGTTACACAGTTTACAACCAATAATAAAGTGGTAACGTTGTAAACTCACCATTGCAGCTTTATGGTGCAATTCAACAGCCTATTCACAAGCTTAACCACTAGATAAATAAAAAATGTGACACAATTTGTATGAAACGATCATCTGTCAAATAAATTCGTCGTACATCTTCATTTTATAGGACTTCCAAGTGTTCATCTAAAAGTTATCAGCCAAAAAAATTACCAATTACCTTTATGGATCTTGAGCACAAAAATATGACATTTCTCCGTTGATAAATAGACACATAAACCAATCGTCTGTTGCCCGGGTAATGACGGGCAATGCCACGCTGGTGACATTGACATTCGCACTGAACTATTCCACGCGCGTCGCTGAGGGCAATTTGTATGACTTTTTGCGTTATTAAAGGTTAAGCCCTTGTGAATTATGTCCGTCTGGGTAGGGTTGGTACGGCCGAGTTAATGTGATGTCACTTTAATGGGATATTTTTGAGGTATGACAGCAATAATAATGAGAAGTTCGTTTCAGGGGTTGTTTAATTATGTTAGTTTTTCATCCTTTTTACCCGACTGCGAGACGCAAAGGAGGGTAATGTGTTTATCAGTCTATGTATGTATGTATGTATGTATGTATGTTTGTTTCTATGTGGCGTTCTAGAGACCAAATGCGTAGGCCGATTTTGATAATTCTTACGTCAATCGATTCGTCTTAACCTTGCGAGTGTCACTAAAGACATAACAGTAATCAAAATTCACCACAGCGACAACCAGACGCCATATAGTCAAAATGAAAAAAAAAAGTTGATGAACTATGTCAAGTGGGGTGTCGTTGAATAGGTATTTTAAAATCATCTTTAGGTTCCTTTTATCATTTTTCATTTTAAATAATAGTTTAGGATATATAACGATTTAAAGTTGTTCAACAAAGCAATCATTCTCGCTAATTCTTACTTATCCTCAAAACCTATCATGTGGGGTATCAAAATGAAGGGCCCGAAAAGAAGATTACGAAAACATACATTAAAAACTAAAAAGTGAAAAATAAAAATAGTAAATTAAAAATTAAAAAAAACCCGACTGCCAAAAAACAACTAAAAAGTTCAAAACAAGAGCACTTTTCAAGCAGTCTGATGCAGTTGGTGGCATAAAATCTAAGATTTAACACAAATAATTGCCACCAACTGCATCAGACTGCTTGAAAAGTGCTCTTGTTTTGAACTTTTTAGTTGTTTTTTGGCAGTCGGGTTTTTTTTAATTTTTAATTTACTATTTTTTTTCTTATTTTTCTGATACAACCTTCACGACTTTCAGTATTCATATTTGTTTATTCTGATGTTGTTGTTTGTTTTATAAAAAAATATCCTTTTTCGGGATTTTAATTTTCAGGGGCGAGGGCGATGTAGGGTTAATTGTTTGACTTTATTTTTTTAATTCACACATAACGTTTAAACATTTTATTTTTAAATAAACAAATAAGCGTTAACTTAAAACAGGTTTCTTCATTATTTTATAAAATTATTTTTAATGTAATAGAACGTTATCAAATAAATCTGGTTTCATAATTTGTTTTGTAACTCAATTATTACAGCAAAATTCTGGAGTGGACTGACACTTTATTGTGCCCTGGAAGCGAAGGCTTCAAAACCAAACGTCATTAAAATCAGTACTAAATAGTATAAATACTCACTGAAGTCTATGAGCAGCCTGCCGTATCCTTGTCTCTGGTACGGAGGCAGCGTCAGGATGCACGACACGTTGTAGTTCAGGAACGAGTTCTTTTCCTGTCACAACAAAACAAAAAAACTTTAGTTAGTTGTTGTTTAATAAATATGAAATTTTATAAAAATGAATGTACCAAAAATTTAAATAAATAAGGTTGTTGACATGTGGGATGTTGACTCTAACGCCCAATGGTCTTATATTGCCAAGAGCCTCGACTAACATCTTATGAGGCTCTCGTTAGGCGGCTGGATCAAAGGCCTGATACAGAAGGCAGTTCTCCTCGTTACGGCACGCATTGTGAGGAGGTTCCTGTCTCTGGAGCCCTAACCACCTGTAGCTTAGACCCTGCTACCCATATTTTTAAATGTTTTTTTTTATAATTTTATTTAAGTTATTAAGTTAGAAAATATTTGAAATTTTAATCAATTGGTAAATTAATAAACAAAATATATAAAAAAAATAGAATTAAGTAAATAAACATTAATTTCTCAGCGTTTGCTTATCCTATCAGATACCTACTGGGCAAAGGGTCTCGATACCCTTGGATGTTGGAAGACAAAGATGGTAAACGGTAAATTATGGTTTAGTCAGCAGTGGAAAAGGCTAGATAGATTGTCCTCAGTCTGGGTAATGCCCACAAAAATCTAAATAATAAGAGATTTCTGTGGTAGTCTACAATTGTAAACTTCTTTCAGTCGTTTTCGCAGGTCAAATGTGCGGGTTGCGGGGCAAAGACCCCAACTGCCATACATGCAGTTATTCTAATCCGGGATCTATCACTTTCGTTATCAATTTTGACATTTCTTCAGTCCTGTCAAATGTATAAACGACTAGCACTTCGCCCGCGACTTCGTCCGCGTGTCCCACAGGAACTGTGCATTTTTTCAGGATAAAAAGTAGCCTATGTTACTGTAGTAAATGATTAGATAATGGTAGATAATGTAGCTTTCTATTAGTGAAATAATTTTTAAAATCGGTCCAGTAGTTTCGGAGCCTATTCGGTACAAATAAACAAAAAATCTTTCCTCTTTATAATATTAGTATAGATAGTATAGATGAACCACTGTACTATTTATACATTGTTGTGATACTAGAATCAGACTACAATAGAAAAAAAAAAACATTTATATGGTAGCTTCTGCACAGGCAGAAGTACGTCATTGTTCAGCCTATCTTTTAATTTAAAGGCGGTTTAAAAATACGTCTTGATGACGCGCGCCATGGCCCATGACGTATGTATGGTACGGTTGCGTTTATAGCACGTGCGTTTGTTAGTATAAGCTAATGCAGAAAGAAAATTACATCCAAGCATATATTATTTGTGAAATAAAATTGAATGAACATACATAAAATAAAAATATACAGGGTAAAATTAAAACCAGTGCGAATATTTTAGGAGGTGGAAGTACTCATGAATATGATCAACTTTTATTATGGGACCGGCACTGAAATATGAAAAAAAAAATCAGCTGTTCCATACATTTTGATCGTGTTGTAGTGCATTTTTGTAGGGATTTTTATTTTCATATTTCAGTGTCGGTCCCATAATAAAAGTTGATCATATTCATGAGTACTTTCACCTCCTAAAATATCCGCACTGGTTTTAATTGTACCCTGTATAGGGCCTTACCACAAAAAAGATAAACATCTGTTGAACACGAATGATACCAAAAATAATAGGTACACACTTGTTTTAGACAAGTTAATAATACACACTTGTTTAACACAAGTGCATATTATTTTTGGGTCATAAGGTTTTTTTTTAGAAACTTTCTAATATTATTATTTTGTAAGTCTATATTTAACGGTATAAAAAACAAATAAATATCATCCTAACCCCTCCACAGCACGTTAACCCTCTACCGGTTACGAAAATACGGCTGACTATCACAAAATTCTTCATAACTATACAAATACCAACAAAATCAGAGCCAGACGTACGATAGCTAATGCACATTTTAAGTTAAACTTTAATGTTTCACCTTAAATCTAGACAAAACATCCTCTGTCTGCAGCATCGGGTCGACGAACTTTAGGGGGGGTAGGTGGAAGGGGGGACGCGTCGCTTCCCGAAACATTAAAATAAAACCTGACCTCGGTGTAAATATTATAAGCATCTTAGTAAATAGGAAGACAAATGTCCGGGACGTGGACGAAGGCCTTTACTGCTGGAAACTGTTGCAGGAAAGCATTCTGAATAAATAAAACAGTGCCTATGTATCAATATAATACATAAATAAGGGTTTCCACACAATGGGTGCAGGGTTCCGTACCTCAAAAGGAAAACAGAACCCTTATAGGATCAGTTTGTTGTCCGTCTGTCCGTATGTAGGTACCCTTAACTGATGAAGGCATCTACCGTAACCGTAACTGACTTAGGGCCAAGTTCACCGACAAGATAACATTCCGATAAATTGAAAATGACCGTTTAACATAACTTTTCATGTATAAAAAGTCATGTTAACCGGCCATTTTCAATTTATCGGAGTTTTATCTTGTCGGTGAACTTGCCCCTTATAAAGTTTAGTCTTTCAAATTTATATTGTTCATTGAGCTGCGAATATATTGCTGCAATTTCTATTTTTAGAGTTCCGTACCAAAATGGTAAAAAAGGAACCCTTATGGTGCGACTTCGTCTGTCTGTCTGTCTGTCACACCTGCTTATTTCAGTAACTACTTATGCTATAGACTTGAAATTTGAAACAGTTATAAAGAATGCTTGTTCAATTTGATTGCAAATGAAAAAAGTCCAAAAATATTTTTATTTTCATTGCAAAAGGGGCCGGAGTGGGGGTCCGAAATTTCAAAGTGGGGTTACTAGGTAAAGTGACATATCATATGAAAGGGCTTGATCTGCACATTTCAAAATATATTTTTATTTTATTTTATGTCTCACAGTTTTATGACAATGATGAAAAATGTCCAAAAAAATACCATTTCCCCCCCCTTATCTCCGAAGTTTGCGGGGCGAAAAATCTGAAATAATTAGAGTTGATAGGAATTTACTCAAATATGGCACCAAAAATAAAACGATGTTCCTAACTATAGTACAGTTTTATCAAAATCATCAAAATTCCTTCACAAACAAACTTAGTTATGCGGTCCGGTTTTTTCACTTTATACGTCCAAAAATGATACGGAACCCTCGGTGCGCGAGTACGACTCGCACTTGGCCGGTTTTTTTAATAAAAGGTGAAAGGTTAAACTAGAACATGTGACTCATCCAAGTGTAAGAGCACGCTTATCAATAAACTTCAGCCTGAAGATCAAACGTTTCATGCATAGTAGGTAATTTTCACTATGTGTTGCTCGCAGTTTCACTTGGTTTTTAGGCACCTAATACTTTATTTACCCTGATTAAAAGTATTTTTTTTTTTTATTGTACACACATAAAATTACAAATACAAGTTTTTACAAATTAAAAGATATGTACAAAGGCGAGCTTAACCCAGAATTGGGTTCTCTTACAGCAAACCTCAGTACGATAGAGAGCTCTGTAAATGAGGATAGTACCTAAGTGTACAACCAAATAGTGTATCACAATACAAATTATATATAATATAATATTTACTTACGTACATAATAAAATATAAACTAAACAAATATGTGTATAGTACACAACACATAAACGTAATACATAATTTAATATATAAACTACATATATATAAATAAGTCATGTTGATAGGAAATGTTCCCTAATTCTTTTCCTCAAAGTATCATATGTCCTCTCCCAGGAATCAAGCTATTTCCGTGCGAAGTTTCATCTAAATCGGTTTAGCGGTTTACCGGGAAAAGTAACAAACAGATTTACTTTCCCATTCATCCATCATCCATCAAATCTTATGAATAATATTATATTGTATACACAAATCTAACATTCTACATCAAAATCTACACAAAAATTCAGATCTACCATTCTTCCTGTGGCGTCATTAATCCCGCCACTTGGTTTCCCTATACAAATCTACCATTACCATACAAATATTCCTAATAATTTTTTATGTAAAAATATGAGTCTCCCATACGTGTCTGCGAGGTAATGAATTCTCACAATAATGGTGGATACAGCGGCGCGGCCACCGACGTCTAGACGTCTACGCCCGCCTGTTTACATCGCTAAATTGTCACTCTCGTTCAGGGCTGTGCATAACCATCAACCATAGGGCCTTACTTATAAACGCCTCTTCTTAATTTAACCACTGATTGAACTGCTGTCCAACTGTTTCGGAGATTTGCCGGAATAGACAACTATACAAAATTTCAAGTCAATCGGATGAAAGATGCGCAAACCCATAGGTGACGAACAAACCAACAAACAAACGAGAATTGGTAGATGTTTCGATAAGTGATCATCAATATTTAGAAACGTTTCATAGGCCGGGATTACACCTGTAAGTTTTGGTCACGTAAGTCCCTTACGTAATTAACTTACGATATTTTTGTCACAGACACGACATTTGCAAAATCGTAAGTTAGGGACTTACGTCACGTGAGCAAAACTTACAGGTATAATCCCGGCCATACCCCAAACTAATAAAAATCTCTCCAGAACCGCCGACCTACCAGTGAGTCAGTAACAAAAGGTTTTTAATTGTGTCATTAGCAAGTGTTTGATGGGTTAAATAAGAACTAATAGATAAATTAACATTTATATTGACGGGACAACCCTAAAACTGAACGCGGGCGGTAACATTGGGGGACTAAAGTACGAAATCAAACGCCGATATTTGGACGTAGCCTAACCATAACCTACACCACATACGTACGATTTGTTACCATCATTTTTATGACGTGTGTTACTGTTTACAGAGGATAACATTGAAAGAGTTTGTTTTACTAAATGTTTAGGTGATTTAGAGTCTTTTAATTTAATTGTACAAGGTTTAAATTGCTTTAAATGTATGTTAAGGAAATATTGATAGTAGTAGTAGAGCTAGGCGAAGTACTACCACCGGTATGGTGGTATTTCAATTTTATAAAACTTAAGGTGTTAAGGTCATAGTTCATTAGAGCCACCCGGCACCCGACCAGCACCACCTCATGCTCGGTGTCCACTCGTTGTCGACATCGTGGACCACCGTCCACGGTTGGACGCCGCGTGGTCAGCCCGCGGGCGAGGCGCTCCAGAGTTGATGTAGTGAGCGTATACCATCGTACTCCATACAAAGAATACTGACCGCTCGAGGCGAGGCGGTGCTGGCCGGGTGGCTCTAATGAGCTATGACTTTTAGAGTGAAACCAATACAGTTTATTCATAGGAATAAATTTTATCTGGCGATTGAAGAATCGGCCCTGTTTGCAATGGCAGGCAAATTCAAAATAACCTAAAAGAAGATGTACAGCAATAATATTATCGAGTATATTCTATTCACGCTCATGTTCACACTTATGGGGTGAAGTACAGGTCTATTCAAGTACCGTGAAGCGTAGGCCGGGGCTGTGCGTGAGAACGGACGCCTGACGTGCGTAGACTGAGAGGTACGAACGTACGTACATCTTGGGTGCCGATGAGGCATCACATTAAGAGGCTTACAAGACCCAATTTTATCGATTTACGCAATTCCCGCCCGTGAAAGCTGATACGCTCGGGTCACAATAGAGTGAACGAAAAACTGTCAAAACGTGTTCTAAAACAGGGTAAAATTGATTAAAATTTGTAATTGCGGCGAAAATATAAACTTTATGAGAAATCTAACACAGTATTGTGTTAGTATGTTGCTTGTAGAATAATCTGAAAAAAAAATCTGAATTAAGTATTGCATGTATATTAGTATGGTTTTTATCCGTTAAAATGATTTTTTAGAGGTATCTTCGTGATTTTTTTCTATCGAGCGAAAATAATTGAATCATGTTTTCAGCACAGTACTTAACTAGCTTATATCTTGAAGAATAACATATAATGTTATTAAATATTAAGACATTCCAAAAACAATTGACACAGGCGGGACTTGAACCCGCGACCTTTGCCGAACCGTGGCTAGCACTCTCACCAACTGAGCTACTGTGTCTTCGCCTGAATCAATTGAAATTTGGAATCCCTTCAATACGCCTCTTCCGAGCGTCAGTGACATCTATCGGAGAATAGTTACAAACTCCAACTCAATGTTTCCAATCTTTGCAGTTTGGAAGAACATCGATACGATATCACCTACTATACATTATATATGTATATTTTTGCTAATTTTAAACATGTTAAAGCCATGTTATGCTTAACTTAATGTTATTAAATATTAAGACATTCCAAAAACAATTGACACAGGCGGGACTTGAACCCGCGACCTCTGCCGAACCGTGGCTAGCACTCTCACCAACTGAGCTACTGTGTCTTCGCCTGAATCAATTGAAATTTGGAATCCCTTCAATACGCCTCTTCCGAGCGTCAGTGACATCTATCGGAGAATAGTTACAAACTCCAACTCAATGTTTCCAATCTTTGTTAAAACATTTGTCAAAACATTAAGTTAAGCATAACATGGCTTTAACATGTTTAAAATTAGCAAGAATAACATATATTTTTCTGATATTTTGCGTTTAGCTCCTCTAGGCGCCTTAAGAGTGCGCATGCCGCTTAGACAATCTGTCCGGTGGGTGGCGCCAAAACACTTGCTTCACCAAGCGCCACCGTGTTAGAAAGAGGGATGAACACTATTCTTACGTAAAATGAACGCAAAAAATATTAACAGTCCTTTGGGAAAAGGGTTTGTACAAAAAACTACTATGCAAAATGAAGTTATTCGAAATTTTAAATAAATAAACTATAATAAATAAACTAACAGAGCTTGGTGAAATTGGCCCTAAGGCCGCGGCCGCACCGGTACGCGCGACGCGGCGCGACGCGACGGCGGCGGCGATTTCGTGAAAACAACTTCATATAAACATATGACGGTGGCCGCACTGCAGAAACGACAAGCGAAATTTATTTGTTCAGGAAATCGCCGTCGCGCCGCGTCGCGCTTACCGGTGCGGCCGCGGCCTAACATGTTAAACCAGCGAATCCACAATCCTAGAACTAACTTACTCTTCGACCATTCACCTCTGAATCGCAACCACAATAACAGACCCAAATCCACTAGCTCCTAAAACGCACAAAACCCCGTCTAGCCGACAATACGCGGCGTGTCCGGATGCGGAGGTCGGCGACCCCGGACAGACGTCTGGGTCTTAAGCTATGTATACGTTTAAGATGCGAATTTTACAGAGTACCGTGTTACGATCGATCAGTCTGTCTACGGGGTGGACGGGGAGTGGGAGGCCACACTTATGTGTTTGTAAAGGCGAATGGAGCCTTTTGACCGTTCGCTTGAGATGTTTTTAATAGGAAGGCAGATATTTAATTAGTTGACGGTGTTTAGTTATAGAATTTAACGTAAACAGTCAATTTTTGATTTTATGTTTATCTTAACATTATGCGTGTTTCGTGAAGGTATAGATTATATTTCAAAGTCAGTGAATAATCATAAGTAAAATAATGATTTTGTTGTTTTGTTATAAAAAGCACCTAAATACAGCACTTCTCGAATAAGCCGAGCAATTCTAGGTAATAAAAACGCTTGTTATTCGAATAAGCTCAGTTAAATGTATTGTCGATCTATTTGTAAATAACGCCACGTATGTCGATTATACTTCCGCCACAAAAAATGCCAAGTCAAACGAAAAAATTTCAAACTAAAATAATAGCGAAAACGTTAGTACAAACACTGTCATGTATCAAAACTTTCATACATAACAATAACAATAAAACGCAATAATACTCCCGACTCTACAATAAAAAAAAACATAACGCCAGTAAAAGCAACATAAAACATTCATTTATCTCTATGTAGAGACCGAGCACTAGACTCTACTACGCCGTAGACTGTCTACGAGCTACGTCACGTAGTTTACGTTGAGTGCGCTACGACGCTACGCTTGGCGTAGACAGCTGTACGTAGCTTTGCCTTTGGTGAAAAACACGTTTTATTCGAAATTCATCTGTATTTCAATAAAGGTAAGGTTTATTTTGTGTTGTATGTGTTGGTATGAATTTTTAATACGCTACGGCGGAGTGTCAAAGTTAATGAAAATATTTTATACAGTTACATTTACGGTTTTAGTGATTTTCGCGGATTTGTTTATGGATTATAATTTTAAAATGGCGTTCACGATTCTGTTAAATATGTAATGAGTTAAAAATCTTTTGAGAGGATCATTTGAGAAGGCAAATATAAGGAATTACTGACATAAAATAAACTGGAGGAATTTTTAATTATTCTTGTTCCTAGTGACATAATGATAAAAATGTACAAAATGCGGAAAAGTTTGCAATAAAACTTTTTGTGCAATTAATGTCATTCTCTTTACTGATTGTATTTACCATCCATTTGGGTTGAGTACCTAGTAAACGTAATAAAATAAGAAAATAACCACTGTGAAGATTCTTGCAAGTTTCTTAAAAATATGCAATTATTTTATTACGAGGGGCTCGTGGCTAAATGACAGCTGCGCTGATCGATCGATCTGCGAGGTTAAGCTGCGCTTGCCGCGGTCAGTCCTTGGATGGGTGACCGTTCTTTACACATCGAGACCCCTCCGTGCCTCGGAGAGCACGTTAAGCAGTCGGTCCCGGTTGTCATAGGAATATCTTTGACAATCGTTACGGGTAGTCAGAAGCCCTAAAAGTCTGACAGCTGGTCTAACATTCGAATACCGATATTACCCATTAATTGGGTTGTGGAGGTCAGATGGCAGTCGCTCCACGTAAAATATTGATATTCAGCCGAAACTAGTTAGACTGGAAGCCGACCCCAATATAATTTGGGAAAAGGCTAGGCAGATGATGATGATGATACAATTCTTTTATTATTATAGGAAGTTTATTAAGCTTATCGAAACTATGCATTTATTATTGCATAAAATGCATTATTAATGCTAGTACTATTTTACTTTAAAAAAGATGACTCCGTTATTTTATAAAATTCGCAACAAAGCTAAATATGTGTTGAACTCATTATAATTTATAACTCCTTTTATTATGTCTCGGTACACATATTTTAAGTGAAATAAATACATTGATTCATTCAATACGGTTAGTGACCAAATTGTAAAAAATCAAAAATAAACCGCCACTCAAAATTCCGTAACAAACTAGTCCATTTCTGGTGAACTTACAAAAAATACAAAATATTTCATAACGCACATGTAGAGCAATATAGAGTCAGATAGGGCACTCCATCTTTTTAATATTCGGCCCTCGAGCTATAGCTCTACGTAGAGGTGTCTGTCTGTCTGGCATTTGTAACGGGCGAGTTAAATTTTTGATTTGAATCGAAAATAGAAGGGCGGTAGTATTTGGACCATTATTTTTATGATTATATGCGAATGAAAAGTTGTATGTGGTGTATGTAAATGATTTTGAGGATGGATTTAATAATAATAAATAACCGCTGGATCCCTATTTTTTTTTCATATTTTTTAATGTTTTGTTTTTTATTTAATTTTTATTTTAATATTTTACAAATCGATGCCCCCATGCAATGGGTCGGTAATGTTCTACTATTTATTAAGACTTGTTTAAAAATAATGATAAAAAGAAATATTTTCTTATCATCACATTACAGAAACACAATAAATGTCGTCTGTTGCAGGTCTGCTGGAAGAAATTTCATATGGACTAAGCAGTGCTTTTGCGCTCAATTATCTGTCAATATTTTTAGGTGCCATGTTTTGTATGTAAATAAATAAATGTATAACATCTTAAATAGAGACTAGCGTCTGAGACAGGTATATCCTGTGTTACAGATCATCATAGGACTACCCCCTGAAGAAACGAATTACATTACATAATGCCATTCTTATCGTATTATAAAATCGTTACATATACGCTTATGGCAAAAGTAATTTGACACATAGTATAAATATTTAGCAAATAGTCTTTTTAGACATTATTTACCGCTGGGACGTACAAAATTGTGATATTGCGGGTCTTTTGGCGCATTAACTTATTAAAAATATCACGACGTTTCGACTAATTTCATTGACCGTGGTCACGAGAAGACTGGTCAGTCGTAATCCCTCTTACATATAAAAACTTGTCACTTTTAACCACTGATTAAATAATTAAACAACTTTATCCTTGTCATTTCTATGACTTATTTAAGTTAAATAACGTTAAATCATCGTTAATAGGTAAAAGGGTTAATGGTCATTTAAAAACACTTAGGTATTCATGAAAAAAAAAATTACTTCCGTTTTTAATACAAAGTACCAATGTTGTCTTACTAAAATATTGTCAAACATTAATTGCCACATAAAAATATTACAAGAAACTGTGAATAAAATAATTTAACCATCCTAAAACCTTAACTGCCCACAAAATATTAATAATCAAGTTTCTAATTTTCACGTATTGCAGTACTCACGGAGGGGGCTGCATTTTGGAGGCGTGGCGCTCCCCCGACTCCCCCCAGGTCATTGAACCCACAGCTGACGCCGTCGCTGAATGGCGGGCATAGTACGAGGATACTACTATACTATGATAGTACTATGAAGCAATCAACGTACTAATTATGGTTTTTTCTCGCTTAAGCTTGTACGTGGAAATATGTTTGTTTCATGATTGTAGGTAAGTCAAAATAAACTAAATGTAATATAATGTTGATAATATTATTCTACTATTCTACAAGTATAGGTGTGTCCAATTATCTTGTTATTAATTAAATCGTTTACGGAAACTATTGCAGTTTAAATATGTACTTGTCATCACTGTTACACTTAAATTATGTTAAAATAAAATGAAAAATTCATAATATCATAAGAATAAGGCATGACAGAGATATATTAGGTTTTTTTATAACGATGGCTGTCTTTCATACTTATACTAGATTTTTTAATATGAAAACTAAGCATTACACCGTTTATCGAAAACTAATTCAATATCTAGTTAATTATGTTACCGAAATTAAGGTTGTTCCTAAGTAATAATAAGCGTTACTGCTGAGCGTGCGATCCTAGGTTCAATTCTCGGGTCGGGATTATTGGTTTTTCCATTACGAATTTAGATTGTGTCCGATAAAAATTAGGATGTTTTATGATCTAGCCTACACTTTCGGAGAACAAAATCTGAGACCGAAACTTCGGTTATAAGCAGACGATATAACGACTGCGGTTGCCACCCGTACTCTATTATAGAGTATTGCACTCTATTTCAGGTCGGCGTACTTAATTACTGTTGTAGATTATAATCACCATATTCTTTTCACCTGACACCATTATTACTTGATTCTCTCTCATACTACCAGTTTAGAACAATTATTTACTGATAGTATCTAGAAGCAAAAAAAAAAAATTGAGTATAACACAAAAGAAAAAACAAAAGTAGGTACTTTTTTTCATTTATCGTAAACTCGAGAGCAATGACTCCGGGTTGTTTTCAAAAAAATTAATATCACTGAAAGTATCAATGCTAGCTTAATATTGATAAAAACTGTATGAAGTCTATTTCTTAATAAATCAAAATAAAATTATAAGTAAAAGCTGAGTATTGAGTATTGAAGAATTTTATGACGACCAAGATTAATTGCTCTCAAGTGTACTTTATTTTTGCTCTCTCAAAACACAAAATGTATTTTTATTTTTCCAAAAAAGATGGCAACCCTATTTACGACTTCGAAAGTCCGCAACATCCGACCGAGATCTCATCTTCAATTGGCTACAATCAGATTATTTTACAACGGAGGCTTTATCGTAGATTTGAGCAGCATCACGCTCGGGTCTAGCCAGAGATACATCTATGTCTGTCTGGCAGGAAACGTCTGGATTATTTATGTTCCGTCTGAGTGCAAATGGATCCTTATTCGACATTGTTATGTTTATGAGATTTACGGTTTTACCCTCAGATTATACAGCATGTAACAAAAACCCTGTTGTATAATGGCCCCCTTTGGGATCCCAAAGGGGGCCATTATACTCATCATTATGAACAATATTTTGTATGACACATCCTCAAAATCGCATCAAAAAAATCTGCTGTTCCATACATTTTATCGATTTATGTGAACAGCATGTGTATGGGACAGCAATTATGTTTCGCTATTTTAGGGTTGGTCCCATAGTAAAAATTATTCATAATGATGACTGATGAGCATAATGGCTCCCTTTGGGATCGAACGGGGATATTGTTACATCCTGTAAAAACAAGGGAGATATGTCAGGGCCTCAGATCATAGAAACAAGGAGATATGCCATCATAGCAAATTAGCACCGGAATAACTGATGCCACTTTTAGTACATTTTTCGACACAATTACGCACATAATTAAGCGCTCCTTGTGAATAAAAAGATCTCCCACGCATTAAACATTCCGCACACCCTCAATCTAAAACTGTTAATCGTCACTCAACACTAGCACTAAACTAAAACACTGTATTTATACCATCGATCGTGTTCGGTTCGTCGCGTACTAAAAACGTACGTTTTTAGTATGAGCAATTTGCTCAAGATCAGGAATCAAGCTCGATAGCGCTTTGGCACATCTCCCTTGTTTCTATGATCTGAGGTCAGGGCGCTATTGAGCTTGACGCTTTGACATGATCAATGTGACGTGTTGCCGATGGACCGAACGCGATCGATGATTTTTATACAGTGTTTTAATTTAGTGTGCGTGACAAGTGACGAATAAGTGTGAAATTGAGGGTGTGCAACCTTTTTAATGTGTGCGAGATCTCTATAATTACACAGGAGCGTTTGTAGGAGCGGTTCCCGTTCTAATTTGCTATGATAACATACCTCCTTGTTTTTATATCTGAGATTTTACAGCACTTTATAATCTATACTTATAATAAGAATGTAAATTCCACGTGTCTGTACATTGCATATAATTGCATAAAAATAATATGGGGGACTAAGAATAAGTAATAAAGTAAATTTCTATCATTTTTAGAATTAATGTCTGTCTGTTTGTCTGTCTGTCTGTCGGTTTGTCTGTGTGTTTGAACACGCATCAAATCAATACTACTGAATTGATTATGAGAAAGTAGAAAGAAATATATAGGCAATATCTTGAGGTAACATTTAGTCTTTATTTCATTAAAATCGGTCCATTCTATCAAAAGTTATTACACAAAATCTATCAGTCAAGAGTAAGTTTGCTAACATGTATTATGCCGGGTCCACATTTATGTATTTGTATTGGTAATAGGTTAGTGATAGGTTAATTGCGTGGTGGTGATTGGTGATAGATGATATCAGATATGTGTCGTTACGATTGGTGAAACATTAAGGGTAAGATTGGTACTGATCGATTCTGTGTACTGCATGGTGTTTGCATAATATTATTATTTTTTGTCGATTTTTATGCAGATGATGAAGTAGCATACCCACTACCTACATATCATTATTCTTTAATGAAATAACGACCTCATGCTATTTTCCGACTTCCACGCGGACAGAGTCGCGGGCACAGCTAGTATAATAATAATGATAATGTAAGCATTTGTGATATGAACGAATGAACGACAACACAATCAGACACAATGAACAAACAATTGTGAAGTTAAAGACAGATGCTGCTTGTATATTTTTTTGGAACGAAGTTCTGCGGTAGGACTTGACTGCTAGAAATGAAAAAAGCTTTATGCCCCCTCCATAAACCTAAAACACACGGCAATCGGCCAAATCCGAAATTATAAGAAATAGCGAGAAGTACTCAAAGGAGTCTCCGGCAGTGGCGACGGGTCCCCTCCCTAAAATACGATTCCTACCGGCTTCCCTTTGAAAAATAACACAGGCAGTGTTGCCTACTATTGTTAAATATTTATAATTAGCTTTTCGTGGCCAGGTAAGCATTTGTAGCTCCGACTTACCCCTTACAAAAATTTACCCTTCGCCACTGGTCTCCGGTACAATTTTTATAAAATTTATACAGCTAAGACGTCACAATATAGCGCAAGGTTATTCCTACTCTTATTTGGGTAGCATTGTATATTTATAGGTACGTTCATAATAATATCAAAATTCCTAAAAACACATCGAAGTTTTTGTTGGCTGTTAAGTAGGTATCATAAAGTTCAACTGTGTAAAATTACAGTGAACTACAACCTACCTTACTGAAGTACCCCACAATGTGACAGCCCTCGTGGTCAGCGCTCATGACGTAGAACAGGAACGGCTCCACGTCGTAGTACAGCGTCTTGTGGTCCAGGAAGAACTTGGCGATATAGTGAACTAACTTACCTTACTGAAGTACCCCACGATGTGACAGCCCTCGTGGTCAGCGCTCGTCATGACGTAGAACAGGAACGGCTCCACGTCGTAGTACAGCGTCTTGTGGTCCAGGAAGAACTTGGCGAGCAGGCAGAGCTGCTGGCAGTACTGCTTGTGCTTGCGACCGTCCACCTGCCACACGCTGAGGTTGTCCTTTCTGTATACCTGAGAATATAATATGATTGATGAAACTGATGCAGGCGGGACACAGTAGCTCAGCGGTTAGAGCGACGCCACGGTATGGCAGAGGTCGCGGGCTCAAATCCCGCCCGTGTCAGTTGTTTTTGAAATCTCTTATACAGGGTGAATTTTTCAAGTCGGCTTGGATGGCCAAATCCGAAACTATAAGAAATAGCAAAAAACACTCAAAGGAGTCTCGGGGCCGATTTTGATAAAAACTAAAACTGCATCATTAGATTTTTGAAAAAACAATTTTCCTAGCCAGGAATTGAACCCGTTGATTTTGGAAAAAAAACACACTGTATTATTGCACCATCTGATAGTGTCGCTAATAAGGATACAATTCTGCGAAGTAATGATGTACGGCAAACTAAAGAAAGTTTTGATTTTTAAAAAAAAATTATTTTATTTTCGGTACGGGTAATGTATGAATACTTGTAAATATGAAAAATCAACACTTTCCTTTAGTTTGCTATATGCCATTACTTCCCAGAATTTGATCCTTATTAAAGTTAAATATTTTATTTAATTGACGACATCTTCAAGCTCACCTCGTCTCCCGGCGGATGGCTCCACACACACTTGACCTTGTGTCTCTGTGCACCGGTGGCACTCTTGTGGTGGTTGAGGCAGAACTCGCACACGAACAGGCGCGGTACCCGCGCCGCGTCGCCCGGGTACGGCGACTGGTACCACACCTCCATCATATATTTGCCCATCACCACGTATCTGGAAGAGAAAAAAATATAATTTGGTTTTTGTGTTACGGCTATAGATGGGCAATCCACCGGGTTTTTTTGGTAAACACCCAATAAATTACCCGACAAACACGCGTAAACACCCAAAATTTGGGTGTTTATGGGGTGCTTACCACAAAAACCCGGTGGATTGCCCAACTGTTTACGGCTATGGGTGAAAAAAAAATCTACATGCACTGAAAAAAAATGTAGTTACCTATACGTTTAACCAAAGTTTTGTCAACCTATAACATAAATAATTTAAGTTTGATGTTGAAAAAATTTTTTAAAACCACCTTTTATAATTACCACTTCCCAGCTCCATCATGAGACCCTGGATATCATCCAGATCTACAGTATTTGTCACGACAAATTTAACGAGCTCAAACACGACGGAGTTATGTTAAGAAGTTGAGGAGTTCCTATAGCCACATGCCAGCTCCATCATGAGACCACCTCCATGGTACCATATTATTGCATTGTAAAAAATACGACTATTTCAAATCAAATATCATTTATTGGTTCAATAAAATGGTTACACTATCATGATCACTGTCACTACGTTAAACTAGGTAGATCCTGTGCTATAAGTAACAGTTTTTCCTCGAGGTTGACCTTAGGAACCGGTTTAATTTGTGTACAAACTATCTATAAATTACATAATATAATTTGGAAAAGACAAAAATAATATCTAGGTAAGTAATTATAAAAGAGAGATACAAGATAACTTATGCCAGGTTAATGTGTTGATGTGTTTTTGTGAATGAGTGTGATTGTTTGTATGTATATGTGTGTGAGTATGTGTGGTGTTTGGTTTATATGAAGATTAGTGCGATAACATTATTCAGGGACACTTAGGAGATTTTCGGTTTCTTGATAATTTAATTTACTTAACAAAATAATTACTTTTTTCTTAAAGACAAAGCATGAAAACTGACTATTTATGTCGCATATTTTCATCAAAATTAAATCAAAATCAATTCTGTAGCTTTCACGATACGAGTATGACTAATTAGTGTAAGTGTGACGGGCTGGCTTATTGATACGAGCTATGGGTGTGGTGTCAAAAGGAAAACATCTCAAAATCTTGGTCGAATTCTAGAGCATGTGAGAAAAATCTATTTATGTCACTCAAATAGAAAAAAAAACTTAAAAATAATAAAAACGTAGTAAAATAGTTAAACCGCCTTCAAAAAGATTAAAATAAAGTGTGCAACAGTTTCGGAAGGCGGTGCCGAATCAAACCTAAGCTAAAATCAAAAGCATCGACTTACGGAACTGTTTCACACATTATTTAGATCTTTTTGAAGGCGCTTTATTAATATTTTTTTTAAACGAACCTTGTGCCCTTATCAGTAGGTATATCACCGAGTTCCTCTTCAATCTTTATAGCGGCCAACGCCTGCGCTTCTCTGAACAGTCTTAAGTCGTAATCCGGCGCGAAACCTTCCAGGATTGGCTCCCGATCTTCCGTGATCTCCTCGTTGCCCGACGCGGCTAGCTTCTCCCTCAACTCTTGGCTGCCTTTCCATTTTGAACGCATGTCCTGGGGAATAAGGTACATTTTGTAATGAGTGGAAAGAGAAGTAAAACTTTTAAAAGTCAATTTCGCAAAATAATTCTGGAAATTGATAGATTTTTCGAACAAAAACGAAGTCAGTATTCCAACGCATCGAAAATAGTGACACAGTTGACTATCGGGGCGAGCTGTTGGCTGCCGCCACTCTACAAACATTATAATTGGGATGTAAACTACTTTTTTTTTATTGTGAATCTGTCAACTATTTGAAAAAAGACAATTAACACCAAAAAAACCGATGAAATATCTACAAAATTGGCAAAGTTATAAGCGTTTTAAAATGATTTGCTAGACACGGACGGCACTACCTACTAGTGACGTAACACCACCTACGTCCGCTTGCGCGACAAAGACTGAGCGATACTCCCTCCAAAAACTTTAAAAGCGTCTATGTTTTCCATTTTGTGATAAATTATTATTTTTGCCTTTACTTTTTTGTTGTGCCTATTCCTTCTTTGAAATAAAATAATTTATTTGTACTTTTTTAATAGTAGGACACTACCGTATTGTATTAACCAAAATAATAGGTCCTCGCTGACATACCCTCAAAAATATCACCGGTTGTTACGACTATCGGTTTTTAAAGCCAAATATGAGTAGTGCCTTCGATGTCGTTATAACAGATTTTGACTGTACTTACAAATAATAAAATAAACATGAAAAGATTTTGTGTATTTTTGTAACCATACATATACAGGGCGGCAGGTTAGACCGTGGAAATATTTTAAGGGGTCATTATACTTATCATTATGAACAACTTTTAATATGGGACCAACCCTGAAATCGCGAAGAATAATCAGTTGTTCCATACATTTATGATCAGTTATTTCAACAAAATGTATGGAACAGCTGATATTTTTCGCGATTTCCGGGTTGGTTCCATAGTAAAAGTGATAATGAATATGACCCCTTTTGGGATCGAACAGGGTTTTGTTGTTGTTGTGGTAGATAGCGTCACATACCTTCACTTTCAGCTGGTAGGCGCGTTGCTCGAGCGTGGGCATGGCTCGCGGGCGCTGGTGCAGCTGGTGCAGCGCTCCGTCACGTTGTGGTAGATAGCGTCACATACCTTCACTTTCAGCTGGTAGGCGCGTTGCTCGAGCGTGGGCATGGCTCGCGGGCGCTGGTGCAGCTGGTGCAGCGCTCCGTCACGTTGTGGTAGATAGCGTCACATACCTTCACTTTCAGCTGGTAGGCGCGTTGCTCGAGCGTGGGCATGGCTCGCGGGCGCTGGTGCAGCTGGTGCAGCGCTCCGTCACGTTGTGGTAGATAGCGTCACATACCTTCACTTTCAGCTGGTAGGCGCGTTGCTCGAGCGTGGGCATGGCTCGCGGGCGCTGGTGCAGCTGGTGCAGCGCTCCGTCACGTTGTGGTAGATAGCGTCACATACCTTCACTTTCAGCTGGTAGGCGCGTTGCTCGAGCGTGGGCATGGCTCGCGGGCGCTGGTGCAGCTGGTGCAGCGCTCCGTCACGTTGTGGTAGATAGCGTCACATACCTTCACTTTCAGCTGGTAGGCGCGTTGCTCGAGCGTGGGCATGGCTCGCGGGCGCTGGTGCAGCTGGTGCAGCGCTCCGTCACGTTGTGGTAGATAGCGTCACATACCTTCACTTTCAGCTGGTAGGCGCGTTGCTCGAGCGTGGGCATGGCTCGCGGGCGCTGGTGCAGCTGGTGCAGCGCTCCGTCACGTTGTGGTAGATAGCGTCACATACCTTCACTTTCAGCTGGTAGGCGCGTTGCTCGAGCGTGGGCATGGCTCGCGGGCGCTGGTGCAGCTGGTGCAGCGCTCCGTCACGTTGTGGTAGATAGCGTCACATACCTTCACTTTCAGCTGGTAGGCGCGTTGCTCGAGCGTGGGCATGGCTCGCGGGCGCTGGTGCAGCTGGTGCAGCGCTCCGTCACGTTGTGGTAGATAGCGTCACATACCTTCACTTTCAGCTGGTAGGCGCGTTGCTCGAGCGTGGGCATGGCTCGCGGGCGCTGGTGCAGCTGGTGCAGCGCTCCGTCACGTTGTGGTAGATAGCGTCACATACCTTCACTTTCAGCTGGTAGGCGCGTTGCTCGAGCGTGGGCATGGCTCGCGGGCGCTGGTGCAGCTGGTGCAGCGCTCCGTCACGTTGTGGTAGATAGCGTCACATACCTTCACTTTCAGCTGGTAGGCGCGTTGCTCGAGCGTGGGCATGGCTCGCGGGCGCTGGTGCAGCTGGTGCAGCGCTCCGTCACGTTGTGGTAGATAGCGTCACATACCTTCACTTTCAGCTGGTAGGCGCGTTGCTCGAGCGTGGGCATGGCTCGCGGGCGCTGGTGCAGCTGGTGCAGCGCTCCGTCACGTTGTGGTAGATAGCGTCACATACCTTCACTTTCAGCTGGTAGGCGCGTTGCTCGAGCGTGGGCATGGCTCGCGGGCGCTGGTGCAGCTGGTGCAGCGCTCCGTCACGTTGTGGTAGATAGCGTCACATACCTTCACTTTCAGCTGGTAGGCGCGTTGCTCGAGCGTGGGCATGGCTCGCGGGCGCTGGTGCAGCTGGTGCAGCGCTCCGTCACGTTGTGGTAGATAGCGTCACATACCTTCACTTTCAGCTGGTAGGCGCGTTGCTCGAGCGTGGGCATGGCTCGCGGGCGCTGGTGCAGCTGGTGCAGCGCTCCGTCACGTTGTGGTAGATAGCGTCACATACCTTCACTTTCAGCTGGTAGGCGCGTTGCTCGAGCGTGGGCATGGCTCGCGGGCGCTGGTGCAGCTGGTGCAGCGCTCCGTCACGTTGTGGTAGATAGCGTCACATACCTTCACTTTCAGCTGGTAGGCGCGTTGCTCGAGCGTGGGCATGGCTCGCGGGCGCTGGTGCAGCTGGTGCAGCGCTCCGTCACGTTGTGGTAGATAGCGTCACATACCTTCACTTTCAGCTGGTAGGCGCGTTGCTCGAGCGTGGGCATGGCTCGCGGGCGCTGGTGCAGCTGGTGCAGCGCTCCGTCACGTTGTGGTAGATAGCGTCACATACCTTCACTTTCAGCTGGTAGGCGCGTTGCTCGAGCGTGGGCATGGCTCGCGGGCGCTGGTGCAGCTGGTGCAGCGCTCCGTCACGTTGTGGTAGATAGCGTCACATACCTTCACTTTCAGCTGGTAGGCGCGTTGCTCGAGCGTGGGCATGGCTCGCGGGCGCTGGTGCAGCTGGTGCAGCGCGCGGCGGCGGGCGCCGGCGGCGGCGGCGCGCTCCTCGCCGGCCGCCACGCACCACGCCGCCGTCACGTTGTGGTAGATGGGGCAGGCGTCCCAGGTCATGTGCTTGTTGGATTTGCCGCCTGTACACAAGTTAATATAGGTATAGCTGAACCGCTTAATGAAGATCTCGCCTGCGGAGAACGGATGGAGAACGAGGTAAGGGCAGTGAACGCCTGCCACCCACACCTCGGCCGATCCCCGTTTTCATCCCTGTACCTGCAGGCGAGGTGTCTGTCAATTGTTGAAAGGTTAAGCGGTTTAGCTATAGGTAAACTGCTTAACCTTAAGCTACGCTTCAACTTCAACTGTGTTCAACTGCAGCGAAAATAGTGAGTCATCAGTGCAACTGCAGGGTAAAGGTGTATTCCGTGTGTTCACAGTGAAGTAAAAATTCAAGTGTCATAATTTTATCTAATGTACTAATGAATAATAATAGAAATTTCTCTTTATTGCACATTTGTCTAATCAATCATGGATAGCCGAACCAATAGTGAACCTCAGTTAAAGGTCATTAGTTGATGGTTTTTTGGATTAAGTCTTGGTGATGTAGACAAGAGCTATTAAAAGAATTACTAACCAAGATGTCCGCTGGAGTCACAGCCGCGTACAGGGCAGCGTTGCCGCGCCGGCTCCTGTGGCGAGGGCAGTACGACGGGCGACCGAGCGGGCGGAGCGCGGCCTCGGATGTTCTTCTTCATGTCTTTGTTGCTGTTGCTGTTGCTGTTGTTGCTCCTGCAACATAATGTTGCTGCTGGCATTTCAATGTTGTATCCTACTTCCTACTGTAATATTATAAATGCGAAAGTTTATGCATGTGGGGGTGGGTATATGTGTGGGGTTTGTGTGTGTGTTTTTTACTTCTTCACGCTGAAATGGCTGGACGGATTTAGATGAAAGAAGATGTTTCATCCTGGAACTGGTATACGTACGCCACATAGAAAAATAGGAAAAAAATAAGGGATTTACATAAAAATATTATTAAATTCATTTGAAGAAGAGTACAATTGTAAGAGAATTATTTGAGATGAATTTTTTCACTATGATATCCCTATTTTTAGGGCGGCCATGACAGTTGAGTTTGACAGTGTTGTTTTATGACGTGACGTTTGAGTCGTTGTGCGCATGCGTGGTGGATTGAATGTTGCCATTTTGAATGACATTGACATAACAACAGTTGTCAAAATGACATTTCACTTAATTCATTTGTCGATTGTTGATCCACCACATTTGTATTGTGTTGCTCTCCTTGACAAAGAAAATAATGAATTACAATTCAACGAAGTAATATTATAGAAAATAAGGATTAGGAACCGGTTAATATCATGTATAGCTATAATACTTAATTGCGTATGTAGAGCCCTCCCAGGCTCCATACATTTCTGAAACAACTCCTTTGGCACACAGATAGATTATAGTCTAGAATAACACATAGGCTACCTTTTATCCCAAAAAACGCTGGCGAAGCCGCGGGCAGAAGCTAATAGTTTACTAATACAATATTAAAACTAAATTCACTTCTAATTCAAAAATCATTTATTCAAAGTGGGCTTGGCATTAGCAATTTTTGAATGTCAATACATAAGACAGCCCCCAAAAACGCCCGCCCCTCACCGCTTCCTAGTGTCTGTCGTGCTTGCGATAATCCCAGTAAGTCGCGTTTCTTCGATATTGAGTTAAATACATATACCTACTTATTTGGTATGTAGAGATTGAGATCTAACATTTGTGTATATCGATTGTAGTCAGATATCACGTGTATTTATTTTTTTGTTGAACGCGCGATTTCAAAACCGAAAAAAATGTTTTGCTGTATTTAAAGATAATATTCTGAAAAAAAAAAAGATAATTTGTACCAAAAAAATACACGTGATCTTGGGTAGGGGGGGAGGGGTTAGTTTAAAACCTTAACCAACCTTACCCCAACCCAAAAAGTTGCTTAAAAAACATCACGTGAATAATGGACGACCCCTTAGCAAACAGGGTTTCTTTTGACTACCTCACAAACTTGTCTCTTTAATCAAAACACTATCCTCCTTTTGGGCTCCACCATAGTCGGATTAAATCGTAGGCAGTACCAAAAACATGAACAAACATAATGAAAGCTTAACTTACGTCTTATCATTGCTTTTATCGTCGACATCGGAGTCAGTGTCAGTGTTGGTCCGTCGTGACACGGTAGCTAGTCTCGACACTCGCGCTGACAGCGACCTGGTCAGCTTCCTAGGCATAGTAGCTACTGCTGAGTCCCCAGAGTCACCACTCTTCGCTGCTTGATCTCTTATTTCTTGCTGTAATGTTGTATGTTGGTGTGAATTTTTAACAAACCTTATTTACAGTTTATCCAATAGATTTTGACTTCCACTGCATGACTAATGACAGCTGCAGTAAACAGTCAGTATAGTTGCCGGCACCAGTCTTGAGCACAAACGTCACCTGCACATCAGTTAATTTTTCGGTCTCTTTGGTGGAATGAAGAAAGGGGAGGGCGCCGAGGCTGCACACGATTGGTTCGTCAGTCGATGCTAGTCGTCTATTGTGTCAATGTCAAACTGTCTTGTCTATTGGGCCGAAAGTGGACATGCGCGATCTGTGCTCACGACTCATGCCGGTATCTATAATACGTTTTCGCTCCTAATGCCATCCATATGCCTATGGAATAGAAATCAATATCAGTTGAATAAACTGGAAATAGGGATTCTCTTTCTAATGTTATTTGAAATGGTGTATAGTTACATTATGTTTACAAACCTTAGTAGCACTTGATGGTGGTTTCGTCTTTCCAGTCTTCAACGGTTCCTTCTTAGGTGACGGTTCACTGTCACTATCTGAAGAAACAGACTCAACTGACGATTGACTGGAAGTGCAGGACGATGCACTCTTTTCCTCTATCGTCTTTTTTGGTGGAGGCCCACTAGGTCTGTTCACACTCTTACGTTTAGAATTGGAATCAGATTTAGAATTTGAATCAGACTTGGAATTCGAATCAGACTTAGAATTTGAGTCATCATTGTCAGCACTGTTGTTACGCGTAGTCGGTGGAGAGGTATCCTTTTCGTCACTTGACTTTCTAGAAGTGCGTTTAGGTCTTGGCGATGCTTTCGGAGATTTCGTTGTAGACGATTTACTTTCAGATTCGGATTCAGAACTGTTGTCAGGTGAGAATATGCTCTTCTTCTTTAATGCTCCTGTGTCAGGCTTCGGTGCCGCTTTTGGTATTGTTTTTGGAATGGGCTTAGGAGTTTTAGCTCCAGAAGAAATTCTCTGCGGGGGTTTTCCTTTAGCGAGTACAGCAGCAGCAGATTTGGGTTTTGCTGAAATACGTCTTCTAGGCGGTGCCGGCTTTGGGCTTGGTGGTTTGGGAGTATCATCATCACTTGACGAGGAAACTTTAGCTTTAGAAGGTCTACGTGGTTTCGGTTCTTCTTTCTTTTTGACTTCTTCGGTTTTTTGGGGGGATTTTGGTGCTGGTGTGGTATTGGTAGTGTTGGTCGCTGGGGTGTCTGAGGTTGATGATTCAGAGTCTGAGCTGCTGGAGCCAGACCCTGAGCTAGTGGAGGTACTACCACTGCTGCTTGAATCTGAAGATGATCCTGAGCTACTGTCTGTACTGCTGTTGCTTACCTTGAATTTCGAAAGAGGTTTTAATTTACAAACCTCATTTACTTTCACTTATCAAAATTAATTTATCTAGTATTCAGATTCATTATCCATTCATTCCATATCCATTAAAGTCTACTGTTGGAAATAAACGTTTATTTACCGTCAAAAACACTGCTCATTGCTTTAAATCCTAAATTATTTAAATGTAAAACATCCACACTCACTCGCAATAACTGGTATGAACAGTGTATTAGTAAATTGTTTTGTGATAAAACTTGGATTGTAAACAGCGATAACGATGTAAAGCCAACAGTAGAAGATAATTTGAAGGAGTTCACAGTCTGTCTCCACTCATAAATATGTAAAACTTTCAATACAATTTGTTACTCACGTCCAAATTCGTCATTTTGATTTTTATGCACACAAATGAATGTATTCACGTATTTTCTTGGCGCTATAATTAAAATTACAACGTTACTGCTTATTTAATTATGCATTATTTATTACTAGAAAGACAATATTTATTTATTTACGAATAATTATTATTGAAAAGTGTAAAAGGCTAAAAAATGTTTGAACTTTGACAACTGACAAGTAATGAAGTAATGTAATACGTCACACGTCACAGACGTCAAGAAGGTGCACAGAGTAAAAAAATACATTTCGTACAGTTTAAGGTGGATCCGTCAAGGTTGCGCGCGAAATTCAAAATATCTTGGATTTTTTACAAATTCCATCGCTGTTTTACGTTAATAATGTGGTTAATAATAATAAAAAGCTCTTTATTATTCCTTATAAAACATTAATGGTACATGCAAATTAAATTATTTACACTAAAACTCTAACTAATTCACACGATTCTAAATAAAGAGTCTCAAATTGATTTAAAATTATAAAATTCAAATTAAAAAATTCAAATTCAAATAAAAAATAAATAATCAAATTGGAATAAAAATTGAAATTAAAAAAATAGGTACTAATAAAGTAAATTCTAATCAATTGAATAATATAAATAAAATAATTATACTTAAATTCAAATTATAAAAGGTACATTCAACGATTAGCATTTAAATTATAAATTCAAATAAAAAATAAATTAACAAATTGGAATAGAGGTAGGAATTATAAAAAATAATGATAAAGTAATTTTATAATCAGTTAAATAGTAGAAATAAAATAATTATTATACTTAGATTCAAATTATTACACATTCAGAGATTAGCATTTAGTTATAATTAATAGTGAAAGTGAGATGATTAGTTTAGTTGATTTCGTTATAAGGACCGCCTAGTGCGGTAAAAGCCTCCTCCAACTGACTCCATCTTGTTCTGTCTCTAGCTAGTCTGCTCCATGTTGTGCCTATTAAGCCTGCTATGTCGTCGCTCCATCTCTTGTTGGGTCTACCGCGACTTCTCTTTTTATCAATAGGATACCAATTAGTTATAGTTTTTGTCCATCTTTCGTCGCTTAGCCTTTGCAAGTGTCCAGCCCATTTCCATTTTAGCGATAGTGTTTGTTTGATTACGTCTTTGGCCTTGGTTTGCTGCCGTATTGAGCTGTTGCTGACTCTATCTCTTAGTTTCTGTCCCATAAACTCCTCTCTATCTCTCTCTGACAAACTCTTAATTTTTGAAATGATTTTTTTGTTAAAGACCATGTTTGGCAGGCGTATGTTAGGCACGGCATCAAGCATATCTCCATAGCTTTTGTTTTTAATTTGGTGGGAAGTGTGCTCTTGAAAATTTCTTTCATAGCCCAGTACTTGCTCCATGTGTTCTTTATTCTTCTGTCTATTCCTAGTTTTGTGCAGTCTTTTGTAGAAATTATAAATATAAATATATTCGTTAACCCATTTAATAAAATCTAACAACCAGCTCCGCCCCTCCCTGTTTTACGTTATCCAAATTCAATTCGCGACAATAATGATAAAGTTACTAAGTAAATAATAATCATCAAAATCATCAATATAGCCCTCGAAATTACATGTACCTACATATTTGAGGAAAATACGATTATTTTGTGAAAACATTACGATTTTCCTCAAAATCAATATGTAAACGATAGATAATATGATTTTAAATGATTAGGTAGGTACATATACTTACTTATTATTATTAAGTAAAATATATCATTCTTACAGTCACAAATTGTAATTGCACGACGACGTCTACAGAGTTGCAGTTTGCAAAAAACTAAAGAATATAATTTTATATTTATTAATATTAAATATTTAATTTATTATAATATATTGAATTATTCAAGTTATTATCTAATATACACATATTAAGTATTTAATTAATTTAAAGAATATTAATTTGAATTTACCTACCTAAGGTAACCCGGAGGAGCATCCTCACTAAGTAAATAAAAATAAAATAAAAGACAACGTCACTAGTAATAAATATTTATTTCATTATCAGCCTTAATCATATCAGATGCTTTTTCACCGATCATAATCGTTGGTGCATTTAAATTCCCGCTTATTATTGTAGGCATAATACTGGCGTCTACGACTCGAAGACCTGTCACTCCTCTGACCCGCAACCTCTCGTCAACCACTCCTTCGGGACCCATTGCACAAGTCCCTGAAGGATGCCACTGCGTCGTCGCAGTGTTTAAAACAAAACATTTCCAATACTCATGACTACCGAAGCGCAATGACTTGCATTGAGGTACCTTCAAATTAATAACTTTAGCTTTTATACTTCTAAAATATGGCGTATCTACCACACTGATGTAGTCCTCTAAATAACGAGCGTGATTTTCTATATCCTTTTTGTTAGAGTAATATCCATTATAAATTAAAGGACTCGATTCAGGATCGTTACTCCTTAGTCTAATTTTCCCTTTTGATTCTGGATGTAGTAGAGTCAAAATTGGGAACAAAATCCGTCTGCCTTTATTGGCTTCGGTTAGAGCGTAGCATATTTCGTCATCCAAACGAAAAACGTGCGAACATACAAGAGTTGTTAGAGGTGAGTATGAAGGCAGAGGAAATATAGATGTTTGATAGTCAGGGTATGTCTGATTTTTGTTGAGAGCCACATGTCCTAAGATACAAGGAGTAGGAAACTTATCAAGATTAGTTAGAAGGTCTAAATTGTCAATAACCGATGTGGCATCCTTCTCAACAGCTATGGGAGCCATAACTATGGGATGGTCCTGCAAGTTACTGCCGACGCCCGGTGAATCAACCATTATGTCGATATCTAACTTCTGTAAATGATTTCTTGGACCTATACCTGACAACATCAATAGTTGAGGACTATTGATGGCACCAGCTGATACAATAACTTCTCTTTTAGCAAATACATTTATAATTTTCTTATTTGGTAATTTAATTTCTACTCCGGTAGCTTTCCTATAGCTGTTGAATAATATTTTCCTAGCCAAAGTCTTTTTTAATACGAAGAGATTTTTGCGGTCTTTAATTGGCTCGAGAAAGGCAGTGGCTGTGTGTTGCCGTACGTTGTTGTCGATTGTATAAGATGGCATTACATATCCCAGCTGATCATTCCCATTACAATCTAAAAGCATGTTGTGTCCATTTTCCTGGAACGTTTGTAGATACTTCTGCGTCCTCTTCGTCCATAGTGGTCTTGTAACTCCTAGTTGTCCTTTATTATTGTGAAAGTGTCTTAAGTGGCTGTCCATGACGTCATTGTCCTGGAGTCGTTCGCTTTTCTTGAAGTAATACACGACGGTGTCCCAGTCCCAGCCTTCGTTGCCTTGTTGCACCCAGTCATCGTAGTCGCGCTTGTTGCCTCTCACATAGAACATGTAGTTCGCCCCGCTGGACCCTCCGAGCATCTTGCCTCTGGTCAGGTGGACACTTTTCATCTGAAGTCCTTGACTAGAGTATCCATCGTTGACGGTGTAGTAGTTCCAATCAGCTTCGGAGTAGTCAACGAGTGGAAAGAATCCGGGATACTGTAACGAGATGACAATATTATCATAGAATATCAATTAGATGAGGTATTCCATGAAACACACCCAAACGATGGTAGGCGGTAGGTGGGCTTCAAATAGAAATTTAAAATAATTAATTTTAAATTTTTATTTGAATCCCACCTACGGGTGTGCTAAGTGGAATACTTTAGGTGTGCTTCGTCTGGGTGTGCTTCGTTTGGGTGTGCTTCATGGAATACCTCAATTCAAACAACATTTCAACCTCAAAACCAAAATAAATTCCAAGGTAGATGAACTAGGAAATTCCTTTGATATCATGTTTCTGTCTGTAGGTAATTAGTTAAATAGAACATGGATAATACACGCAAATGTTATAGATACGTTTGATATACTTACTGCTAGTTTTATTCAAAAGATACGCTAAGGATTATTATGAATACATAATTAATAAACTAACAATTATCAACGCTTACGAAATGCGGATCTAAGGAATTGCATTATTATAACTAGTTTTTTAAATTATGTATCTAGATAATTATCTACCAATAGATCGTGTTGTTTTCTTAACGAGATACCTACGTAAACTTTTATTAGCGTTTGAAAAAAGAGTGCAATTATCAAGCTTCTTAAATTCAATAAAACAATTTTCAGTGAGAGGCTATTTTTGTGCTTACCTTTGCTGAGGGCGGTGGATTCCCTCCAGCTTCTATGAGAAGTACATTCCAATCAGATATCTCGGTGAGTCTGTTGGCAAGCACACAGCCTGCTGACCCAGCGCCTATTATTATGAAGTCGAATATTTGCCCATCTGAAACATAATTATCTTTTAACTCTCAATTTATTCACAGGTAGAGTCTAGAGTCCGGTGCACTTCGGTTGAGAAATCATCACCATCTTCTTTAGGTCTCCCAATTTTCAATATATTTGTAGTCAGAGCAGTAGGTAGGTACGTCTTTTTCTTCCATAGCTACTTTACTATCAGCCATCATCTCAGTCATCACTTTTCTGGCCATACCATTTCGTAATACCTACCTAAAATGTCGGATATAAAATTGTCTTAATAATGTACAAATATATACAGGGTGGCAGGTTAAACAGTGGAAATATTTTAAGGGGTCATTGTACCCATCATTATGAACAACTTTTACTATGGGACCAACCCTGAAATTGCGCAAAAAAAATCAGCTGTTCCATACATTTATGTTCACAAAACTCAACAAAATGTATGGAACAGCTGATTTTTTTTTCGCGATTTCGGTTTGGTCCCATAGTAAAAGTTGTTCATAATGATGGGTACAATGACCCCTTAAAATATTTCCACTGTCTAACCTGCCACCCTGTATAGAGCATTGGTGGCCTAGTGGTAGCCGCTACGACTTACAAGTCGCAGGTCGTGGCGTGGGTTCGAATTCAGGCAGGCGCACACTTTGTGGAATTTATTTATTTAATTACAACGGTTGTACAACCAATTACAGTAACTAAAATTAAAATATAAAAATAAAAGAAACAATAATATAATATTTATAGGTATACAAGAAGGTTAACAACACTTTCATACATTCCTCTCACAGTACTTCTGACACACCAATAAAATCTTCGTCCATCCGTGCGCAAACAGGGGCCCAAGTCTGCTAATGCAATTGTCATAATCGTATTAGAATGGTCTCTCAATGACATCGTTTTGACCAATGACGAAACTTACTCTAAGCCAATGAGCGCTTAGGTTTTGACCGTAATGGTGTCATTATGACACCATTGATACACAATTGCAATAGCAGAATTAGGGCCCAGATCGTTTGTTGGATTGGAATCCAAGAGATCTATTAAGCGCGGCCAGAGTGCGAAGAATTGGCGACTAAGCTCGTACAATATTGTTACCTCACCACTGCACTGAAAACGGTGAAAGGAAAACATCGTGAGGGAACCGGGATGCAAAAATACGAAAACATTTGCACCCTTACCACAGAAAAAAAACCGCCCAAGTGCGAGTCGTACTCTCGCACCGAGGGTTCCGTGTCATTTTTGAACGTATAAAGTTTGTACTAAGTTTGTTTGTGAAGGAATTTTGATGATTTTGAAAAAACTGTACTAGTTAGGAACATCATTTTATTTTTGGTGTCATATTTGGTTCAATTCCTATCAACTCTACTTATTTCAGATTTTTCGCCCCGCAAACTTCGGAGATAAGGGGGGGGAATGGTATTTTTTTGGACATTTTTCATCATATTTATGTCGAAAACTGTGAGACATAAAATAAAATAAAAATATATTTTGAAATGTGCAAATCAAGCCCTTTCATATGATATGTCACTTGACCTAGTAACCCCACTTTGAAATTTCGGACCCCCACTCCGGCCCCTTTTGCAACGAAAATAAAAATATTTTTGGACTTTTTTCATTTGCAATAAAGTTGAACAAGCATTCTTTATAACTGTTCCAAACTTCAAGTCGATAACATAAGTAGTTGCTGAAATAAGCAGATGTGACAGACAGACAGACGAAGTCGCACCATAAGGGTTCCTTTTTTACCATTTTGGTACGGAACCCTAAAAAGATAAACACGTGTTAAACGCGAATGCCTCCAAAAATAATACACACTTGTTTTAGACAAGTTAGTGCTAAAACAAGTGCGTATTATTTTTGGTAGCATTCGTGTTGAACACGTGTTTATCTTTTTTGTGGTAGGTACAGCACTGAGCCCGCGTGGTGGACTATGGCCCACTCAGGGACTTGAGGCCTGAAGGGACTCAGGACTACTGCAGGCCAAGAAGCTTATCAACAACGACTCCCTTGTTCAGACCAAGCTCCAAAGTCTTGAGCATCGGCGCAAAGTTGCTAGTCTATCGGTTTTTTACCGGATACATTTCGGAGAGTGTGCTTCAGATCTGCATGATCTAATTCCCTCCTGCCCTTTCTTCTATCGGACGGCCAGAAGCACAACAAAACACCATCGGTTCATGGTAGATATACCAAGAACCCGAACAAAGCGCTTTGATTCCACTTTCATTGTGAAAACCGCCAAGCAGTGGAATGCGCTGCCCGAGTGGGTGTTTCCCAACAGTTACAATCTGGGTATCTTCAAGTCACGAGTGAATCGGTTTCTTTTAGGCAAGCGAGCTCCATCGTAGACCGCATCATCGCTTAACATCAGGCGAGATGGCGGACAAGCGCAAGCCTATCATAGAATAAAAAAAATAAGGTCTCTTCTATACCGATG
Organism: Thalpophila matura; assembly: GCA_948465475.1. Lineage (NCBI taxonomy): Eukaryota > Metazoa > Arthropoda > Insecta > Lepidoptera > Noctuidae > Thalpophila > Thalpophila matura. The sequence goes on from OX419182.1 coordinate 16,652,076, forward strand.
AACGAACGAGGAACGACGAACGTTCGAGGGAGAATCTCACCGTGACATTCTCCCTAGAACGTTCGCAAACAAATTGGCAGTTCTTGCGGTGATATCACGCGGCGCAAGCAGCGGGAACATTATAGGCTAATTAGATTATACTTAAATTCATGCAATTCTCTATTCATTTGATACAAACCTGCGACTTGTGCTTGAGGAGGAAAGTCATTGGCATCCAGTTCTAGTAACGTTACTGAATTGAACATCATTTGCAGTAAGTTGATGAGCGGCCGGACAGTCTTCGGGTTGAAAACAGACAGGATTTGTGTTAAAATATTCATCCTAGAGACAATAAAACAAATATTACAGCGACAACCATATTTGAATACAATAATATACATACTATAATAGTGAAATGACAGCTGATAGAGATGTAAGTATGGAAGAAAAAGAAAAATCCCAAATAAAATGGGATGGATGGAGGAGGATGATGAAATCAGATTTCTATCTCTAAATAAAACAAAGTCGTTTGTCTGTGTATTTACATAATACCTATTTCAAGCTATTTAAAGGATTTTGATGCGGTTTTTGCCACCTTTTAGATAATTTCTTGAGAAATAATTATTATGTGTAAATTACATTTGCATAGAACCCGTGCGAAGCTAGGGCGGGTTGCTAAGTTTGTAATACTAATGATATCCCTACTGATGCGTAGTTTTTCCCGTTTACCCGGGACTAGGTAATAAATAACGCCAGGCATAAGAAATAGTTCTAAAATCACAAACTTGATTAACAAAGACGTAAAAAAATCGAATAAAAATGTATAAAGCATAAACATTATTTTATATGCTAATAAAATCGGAAGCGAACCGTTATGCAAAATCGCTGTCAAAAACGTTAATTGTAATAATTATCCTAGGTCGACTTTTTATGTCCATCGTCTCGAGTTTCTTTGCTTCTGTACCTAATTTGGAAATCATTAGACTAGTGGTTGGTGTAGGTACTGAAATTGAGAAACTACTGCACGTAACTCTGAGCTGGATTCATCTAAAAAAGGCCATATTACTATCGATACGACTATCGATAGTATCGAACTATCGATAGTAGGTATACTTAGTCAACATCTGAAAATTTATGAAAAACAATACTATCGATAGTATTGACTAGTATCATACTATAGATTGTTTGGGACTATTGATTGTTTTGGACTGTCGATATTCTTGATATCGGTCAGCTATCGATAGAACTATCGACTGCAACACTAGTGTCTAGTGCGAGCTGCAAACCCTCCAGCGCTCATCTCGCATTCTCCGCGTGCTAGTGTCGGCTATCGCGTCGAGTAAACATCTCGCGAAGTGAATGGGACAACCAATCACGTTCGAGCGTGAGCCAGTGCTCCATTGGTCGTTGAGTATGACCTTAGAAGATGTTCACGTGATCGAATACATGTTACAAAATCTCCCACTAGGCATTCAATCCATCCCTCGCTAGAGTAATATTGCTCTGTGATCCATCCGTTGCCTTGTCAAATCCTGTACATATTTTATTATTTTAATTTAGTATTATTTTGAGGGTGCCCTATGCATGAAGGTATAGACTATACCTTCATGGCCCTATGTGAGGGGTGACAACTTACCATGGGGCAGCCGCACTAAAACTTCCGATGTTACAAACTTGCAAAACTTGTTTTTCGTACCAATGTTTTAGTAATTTTTCAAACCTTATTCATGAATTCGAAATTCGTGACAAAATTAAATCATAGATATATGTATTTAAAAATATTTACATAATTTTGCCCAACTTAAATAATTATTATTAATTAACACGTTATACAGAACCGGATACATTTACAAGTTATTTTATTGTTAAACGATTAATTGCTTGTAGTGATCTTTAAAAAATACCTATACACGCTGAAATTTTAGTGGTTGTTTTCCGACAGCAGAACGATTTGCCATCAGTAGTACTATCGAAACATAGAGTTCAATTTAAAAAATATTATGTTTTTTTTTTCAAGTAATCAAAAAAAATATTCATAGACTCGAAAGTGTGAAAAACAATAGTAACTCACTAGATCTAACGTAGGTATAGTTATCTAGTCAAACCGACACGCGGCGCGCGCCCCGATTCCGCGAATCAAAGCGGCGGTGCCGACAAAAGCGGCGACCGATTCATAAATGTGCAGAGCAAAATCAGCTCTCGCGCATAGTGATACGGCATAAAACAGACTGATCGCCCGTTGCAACCGCACCGCACATCGCCCGTTGCAACCGCACCGCACCCCCCCGACCCGCACTCCACGCCGACCGTTGGCCGCGACGCCGACCGGCCGACTGGCCGCCAGTTGTACCGCGAACGCGAATCTCGTAACATGCGTAGTGAACTAGTGAATTATCGTTGCAAAAATGGATCGACATTACATTATTATTCCAATTTAGAGTACGTCGCTATGGTGCAAATGTACGCTAGGGCTAATTATGACTCCCATGCTGCCGTGTTTACGCGGAGCCGCAACAACTTGGAGTCGAACAATCTTGGCGGTGTTCTGAAACCCCAAGTCCCGTAGGCCCGGACGATCGTAGCGGCGACACAGTGCTACTCGATCATGGCGAGGCGAGTTACAGTGCATGTACCCGTTTGCCCGAGTTCGGCGAGGAAATCCACGAGTAGGTACTTCAAACGGGATCCTCGTCGAAGTACCTACCTATGTGTATGGCTGTGGTGGCTGGGTTTAACGTAAGTCAATACTACGTTTGGAAAGTGCTCAACAATGAAAGACTGCTTAAGTACCTATCATTTTCGTAAACATAATCAAATAAAACGTGCTCGATTGTGTTATTGTGTATGGAACGCAGTGGCTTGCAATTTGAAAAATTACTCCGTTACCGGGCCTAAGCGTAAGTACCTACTTGTTGTACCTTTGTATTAAATACCGAACATTTAAAAGTAGGTAAGTAATTAAAATCATTGTAAATAAGTTTATTCCATTTTTTTGAATACCTACGGCTTAAATACTGTAATAGGTATCTAATTCAGAAAATATCGTTTTCTAAGATAGGTGCCTACCTACCTAGTAATCTCGTTTTTTTAGTTTCGTGTTCACGTGTTCAGTAATTTGTCTATAAATAACTCAGGAATAGTTATCAGCTGATTGATAAACACGGAGGGCAATGACCGCGCGGGCGCGCCCCGCTCGGCCGCGGCCGCTCGCGTCGTCGCCGCGCTTGCGTAGCTATCGTGAGGTACCTACTATTGGTTTGAGATTTTGTTTTTCACATCATTCTCATCACACCATTCTGCCATTTTTTGATTCTAATTTTTCTTTTATATATCAATCGAATGTACTGCCAAGACAAAATCATTTCGCTACGGGAAAACATCCACTTAAATTTCACCGTGTATAGCTTTATTAACGTATATACCTAGTTGTCATGGAAAAAATGATGAAACTATCGAATTAGGTAGACAGTTTATTTAATATGACGTATTTATGTCTTATCATTTACCATTGTGTCACTATAAAAATTAATCCACTGTGAGATTATCTACTTAGATACTTTAATAGATTACTTAGATCATTTTGATCCTAGCCTAACCCTACACTCATTCTATAGCGAACGAAACGAGTTCAGGAGCTTGGGGGGCACCCCAACTCGTTTAGGTTAGATTAGTCTCATCCCTTCGTGTTAGGTTTATTCAAACCATGAAGTAATAGATGAGCCGCGGAGTGATATGCTCTGCCGACTTAGCCAAACACAGATAACCAAGTAGGATTATTCCGAAAAACAGTTTTGATTAAAATAATACACTTAGTTTGGTAAAATAAAAACACTTGATAACTAACTAAGTGGTACAACGGGTATTACTTGGCAGTGGCGGCCTTAGGGGGTGGCGAACGGGGCAACCGCCCGGGGCCTCGCTCTTGCAGAGGCCTCGCACCCTCGCGCAACAACCCATTACAAAAAGTTCTTGGGCGATTCGCACCGTGGTTCTAACCGCTTGCGGTGCGAAACGACTGAGGAGTCAATATAAAAAGTAATTTTATAGAAACATTTTAAAACTCTACATTTATTTGTTTCTAACTTTGCATTTCTCGTCAATCATCAATGATCATCAAAAATACTTACTTTCATTTTAGATAATATAAATTACACAAAAAACAAGGGCCTCGCAAAGATCTGCCGCCCTGGGCCTCGCAATGGAAAAGGCCGCCACTGTTACTTGGTTCCTTACTATCTAGGTTCAAGTTGTTTGATTGTGCATAGATACCTACCAAGATTAAGAAAAAGTACCTAACCGTGGTACACGTACTTACATCTAGGATTATACATTTCATCATACTACATTTCGGTAGCAAAAGGATTAAATCTAGACACGGCGGCCAAAAGAAAAAGAACTTAATGTCAATTAACTAAAAAAAATGCCTTAAGTTTTTTTGCATTGCCCAATCAGTGAAGGAATCAAGCCAGAGACCCTAGACAAGTTGCTTTTCTGTTGGCGTTCACGCCAAACGATAAGCACAAAATGTATGGCAATGACATTACCTGCGGAAAAGTCACGTGACTCACAAATGTCACTTCCATACATTTTATCCGTAGCGTTTGACGCTAACGCTAACAGAAAAGTAAGTAACTTGTCTAGGGCCTCTGGTCAATATAATATCTCCAATACCTCTTAATTGTCGTCTTGTCCACCCATTTGGGCATTTTTCAAACCCGGGCGTCATAAATAATGATTACCTACGTAGGTAGTCTGCAACATATACATAGGTACCTACCTACCTCTTAGTTTACGTATTTGGAAAAACCTTTTATGACACAGATGGCTATTAAAAATTTAATCGTACCTTTTTATATTAAAATTAATGTTTATTAATAGCGCGTACAGAAATAAAAAATAAAGGTTATTCGAAAAGTTTGCCTGTTGTTAGTGTTGTTACCGACGTAACAACATAACAGGCAAACTTTTCGAAAAACTTAATCCCGCACTCATGAGTATACTTATCTATAATTAAAGAGAATGAGATAAACTCAAAATCCTATTGTACCAATACGGATAAGTTTGTTTAGGTAAGTTTTAAGGTTCCGTAGTTCTGACTAGGGACCCTTATTGTTTCGTCATTGCCGTCTGTCTGTCTGTCCGAGGTTTTTCTAAGAGACCGTTAGTACTATAAAACTGTAATTTTGTAGGAGTGTGTATATTAATAACGCCGAAAAAGTGGTAAAATAAAATTTTTGAAAAAAAAAAAAAAACACGGTAGCTTCCCTACATGAGAAGAGGGGATGAACTTTTATTTCGTCGTCTACCCCATCGTGTGGGATATCGTTGAATAGGTCTTCTAAAATGACTTGGGAGTTTCTAAAATAATTTTTCGATTTAATGCTCCATTTACGAAATAATCAACTTTAAATTGCAAATTTTTGTTCAAGTAGGGCATCCCCCCCTGTAAAGCTAAACTGCTGGAAAAATTCACGATGATAGTGCATTTCATGAACTTTAAAGGAAAACTATAGCGGTTAAGATAACTTTATTAGTTTAGCAGTAATAGTCGTTGAACTTGGGTGTTGGATAATTTTGTACCAAAAACAAAATTTAATCCCTATAAAGTGACTAAAGTAGTTGCTTGTTGCTACTACGGAATCTTACACTGTGCGTGGCCCGACACGCACTTGGCCGGTTTTTTGAAAGAAGCCTATTAGCTTTTATAGAAGTCTCATTTACGTTTTAAAAAGGGGTGTGTGTGTAGCAGTCGCGAAGCCGGTACAATAAAATAGAGTTCTATTTGATCAGAAATGCATACCTACATAATAGAAATAATTACCTATTAAGAATTTATTATTGATCAGCATTTATATATTAATACTTATTAATATAAAGTAGGATGAATAAAATCTACCTTCGTGACATTGCATACAATTTTTAACCCTTTGACCGCCATCGTACCTACATTTTTAATATTTTTTACCCCACCAACCTACCTAGGTAGGTCTCTACCTACTAATTATACACGCATCATTTGTGATATGAATTTACGTTTTAAAAAAAATAACCGACTTCAAAAATCCACTACAAAGAAAATAATAATTTTGTTTTCCGAAGTCGGTGGCTTTGGTTTTTGTTTGCTTTTTTTTACCACCGACTTCCGAAACCAAAATTATTATTTTCTTTGTAGTGGATTTTTGAAGTCGGTTATTTTTTGTTAAAAAAGTTTTTTATTTTTCCCTTTTTAGTTCTTTATCCCGTGTTAGATTACTTTCACGAATTCGTTCAACAGTAAATCTTCTACGGAGTGTGTACATTTATGCCTATAACTTTGTACATAGGAATGATTACATAATGTATTATATACTAAAACCTTCCTGAAAGTATGTAGATTACGTTAGTGAAAACCCCATCAAAATCGAATCAGTAGTTTTTGAGAAAATCGCGCACATACAAACATACATACATACATACATACTTACATACATACATACATGCATACATACATACATACTTACATACATACATACATACATACGGAACGAATACAGAACCTCCTTTTTTGAAGTCGGTTAAAAAAGGGTGTGTGTGTAGCAGTCGCGAAGCCGGTACAATAAAATAGAGTTCTATTTGATCAGAAATGCATACCTACATAATAGAAATAATTACCTATTAAGAATTTATTATTGATCAGCATTTATATATTAATACTTATTAATATAAAGTAGGATGAATAAAATCTACCTTCGTGACATTGCATACAATTTTTAACCCTTTGACCGCCATCGTACCTACATTTTTAATATTTTTTACCCCACCAACCTACCTAGGTAGGTCTCTACCTACTAATTATACACGCATCATTTGTGATATGAATGAAGCTTTTAGTCATCATTGGTGGTCAAAGGGTTAATAAAATATAATTAACAAGTCTTACCTGTCTTTTTTGAACTATCTGAAGTTTACAAAAACTTAAACACCACAAACGTTTATTTCAAACAATTATTACGTTACTACGTACGTAATTTTGAAAACTCCAGCTTTATAACAAGCATAATAACAATATCACCAGCACTATCGGAGTTTATGATTGGATTTATAATTAATAAAAAACTTTATTTGACCCAATAATATGAGAAAAAAGAAGACCGATACGCCCGAAGTAAACGTTACTGACTGATCGGTCGGATCGTATCCTGTATGAAAATGTAAATAATTTATTGTGGGTCTGACAGATATTGTCCTAAACACGTATATAGGCACATTAATATGTGACCTTCGCCTTTTAATGATAACAGGTAGAAAACCAGCAGCTGACGTCATGAATTCAAAAATCATTAAAGATATTCAAAGGACCTGGGTCCGTAAAATAAATTATTGTAAGAAAAAAATAGTAAGTAGGTAGGTACCTATTTATATGTTTAATAGTTTTCATTATATTTATTATTATTCATAACTAGCAGGGAAAACAACACAATGTCGTTATTGTCCTCATACAATTTTTACCACCGTTTTTCATCCCTGACGATGATGTTTCTAACACTTTGCGGCGTTCGTGCAGTTGTCGACCACGAACGCTGCAAAGTGTTCGAAACGTCAAGAAAAAAAACCGGCCAAGTGCGAGTCGTACTCGCGCACCGAGGGTTCCGTATCAGTTTTGGACGTATAAAGTGAAAAAAACTGGACCGCATAACAAAGTTTGTTTGTGAAGGAATTTTGCTGATGGACATAGGGCTCATACAAAGAACGCCACAACGACCGGTCTAGCGTTGCTCTTTGCAATTACTAGGCTTGGTAGACGAATACACTACTCAGTGTATTCGTCTACCAAGCTTGAATTTGCCGCCCTCTGAATTTGCCGCTTGGGGTATGGGCCCCGGCTAGCCCCTAGATCTGGGGCTGGATAGCCTTTACCCAGTCTAGAATTAAAGGGCCATTGGTGAAACTTCAAGCTGAGGTATGTAAGGGAAGTCTCCCTACCTGTATATCTAGCGTCTGGAGAGTCTTCTTTTCGGCTGCTGGTCCTTGCTGCATAGGTATTTACAACCATTCGACAAGCTTCCGTGTCGGAAATAATGCTTTCCGAACTGATGAACTCGTAAAACGCTATTTAGCGTTTTACACTTGCATAAACGCTAAATTTAGTGTTTTTAACGTTAGCGTTTTACGAGTCCATCAGTTCGGAAAGCATAATTTCCGACACGGAAACTTGTCGAACGGTTGTGAATACCTATGCTGGTTTCCCTCCTCCTCCCGCAGTCGCTGGGCCCTTGCAGCTCGGACGAAGGCCACTACAGTTTAAAGCCGTTGGTTTGTAGGTTGCACTCTTGTATTTTGTATTTGGAATTGGCTTGAACGTTCTTAAGCTCTTGCTCGGAGCGCCTGCTGTTCGAGTGTTTTTAAGTAATATTTTCGAGGTTGAGGTTGAGGTTTCGAGAAACGGTAACAAAACAAAAAAGTAACCGGCTCTCCTTGTAATGAGGAAAAGTTGTAGGGCTGAGCCTAGTGTAGTTAAGACAGTACCGGTTTGTTTCTGTCTTTCCTATGTATGGAAATCCTTTCAAGATTCACTTTTATTATCTTTGAGTCTAACAGTACAGTACCCGGTAATAAAATCCTATCGAGCGTTAGAAAAAAGATATCAGCTAGCATCGTCTTTATTACTCATACTATGTGATTGGCTTTGTATGGTGCGCGATATTGTTGTGCTATGAGCTATAATTGCTATTTATATTATAGCGTAGTCTGAAAGCAGCTTCATTCGTGCGGACGCTTTTACAACGCGCGCTATGTAGGTATAAGTAACGCAATTAAAGTAATTCTCAAAAAAGCAGCCAAGTGAGTATCGGACCTTGCACATTGTAGAATTCTGTAGCAAGGAGTATTTCTGCTTCCAACCGTAAATATAAGTTCGTATTTCATAATAATATTATTATGAAATACAACATTTTATAAGTTGGTACAACAAATGCGTATATCTGGTATTCAGGATAAGTCCGGGATCTGTTCAGTGCGATATGTCCTAAAATTGTAGCTATGTTGAATTTATCTAAATTAGCATATCCGTTGACATTATCCACTACTGTAGAAATACCCCTTTTAGCTGTAATAGCGACCGGTATACAGGGTAAAATTAAAACCAGTGCGGATATTTTAGGAGGTGAAAGTACTCATGAATATGATGAACTTTTATTATGGGACCAACACTGAAATATGAAAAAAAAAACAGCTGTTCCATACATTTTGATCGTGTCGTAGTGCGTTTTTGTAGGGAACAGCTGATTTTTTTTTTCATATTTCAGTGTCGGTCCCATATTAAAAGTTGATCATGTTCATGAGTACTTTCACCTCCTAAAATATCCGCACTGGTTTTAATTTTACCCTGTATGTACCCTGGAGGATCTTGAAAATTTTGTCCAATATCAGGAGGTTATAAAACTACTTGAATGTCATTCTCTTTTAAGTGTTTTGCGGGCCCTACACCTGATAACATAAGTAGCTTAACCCTGTTAATAGCCCCAGCTGATACGATAATTTCTTTACGAGCCATTAATTTTAACCCGTTTTTGCAAGACCAACTAACTTCCACATCGACAGCTACCTTGTCTTTTAATATTTTTTTTTCTAGCCAATGTATTTCTTAGTATAAACTAGCAAACCCGGCGAACTCCGTTTCGCCACCAGATTTTCCCGCTTTTCTGTTGAAATTTTCCTGAATTTTCTTTGCTATAAACCTCACGAAGCCCGAGACCTTTCCAACGAATGCAAAACCTTGGAAATCGGTTCGTGCGTTCTGGAGTTATATCGTCAGGAAGGAAAACCCGACTTATTTTTATATAGTAGATAAATTCTTCCGATGTTTTATTGGTCTCAGGAAAGCTACAGTAGTACTTTGACGTATTTGATTATCAATAGTGTAAGATGGTTGTGAATATCCAATTTGTTCGTATCCGTTGGTATCTTCAACTATTCTGCGTCCATTATCATTAAGAGCTTCAAAGTAGGTATGGTTCTGTTGTCTCCCAATAAGGGCTAGTGAGCTAGTGACGCCTAGATAGCCCTAGGTACTGTGTAAGGCAGCTGACTCACTAGTTAGAATACGTACGCTGTCGAGTCGTTCCCTCTCCTTGAAGTATGCGGTGACGTTGTCCCAGTCCCAACCCTCGTTTCCCTGTTGGACCCAGCTCTCATAGTCAGCTTTGTTTCCCCTCACATAGAACATGTAGTTCGCGCTACTAGAACCTCCCAACATCTTGCCTCGGGGTAGGTACCTACATGGATAGTCTTAGTAATATGAGGTTGAGAGGTTGGCTGGAGTACTCGTCATTGACTATGAAATAGTTCCAATCGGCCGGTGAGGCGGTGACCCGTCAATCAGAGGAAACAACCCAACAAACTACAAAAGGTAATTTGATAGTAGGTAAGATAAAATCCAGGATTTAGAATATAAATTAATATTCATAGTAAAATCAATACAAACTCGAATGACCTTGAATAAAACGATTTATTGTGTCGATGATACGGCATAAAGGATTTCCAAACCTTTATAAGTAAGTATATCAAGTTAAGGAATTGCCAAGTAGGTATTAATTGATCTACCTAAACCAATGGTGTTTTCTTCATAAATATTTATGTTTTATTACCTAAATACCGGTTTGTGGCTTATGGTTGTAATAAAAAAAATATGTTGTTAACGCGTTTGTGTGGGAAAGTACGTTGTATTTTTTTGTTGTTGATAGTTAGTAGTTGATAGTAGATTGTTGGCAGCATTGCTTTGTTTTTAATTTAGGTGCCGCATACCGGTGACATCACTGGCTTGTAAAATGTGTGGCTTCTAGAAGTTCTACTTGTAGATAATATCCTGCATCGGAGACCAACAGTGTTTTGGTACCTACTTATTATTATTTTTTTTTTTAAACGTTGCCCCACACTTGTTTCACATACACAAACAGCCAGACCTATGTGCAATGCGGGAATCGAACCCGCGACACGTTGCGCAGCAGCCAATCTCTCAGCCACTGTGACAACCGTGCGGTCTATAATTAAGCATTAGTAATTAATTTAAGTAAGCAGGTATCTCAGGCCATATAGTCAATGAGGATCTAACGGATGATGCTGATATTGATAGGGAACGTAGGGCGTTGGCGGTCCGATGCAATATGTTAGCTCGAAGGTTTGCACGTTGCACAGATAATGTTAAAATCACACTTTTCAAGGCATATTGCCAATATTTTTACACGTGCAGCCTTTGGGTGAGATATACGCAGAGGGTCTATAACGCCCTACGTATCCAGTATAATAATGCCTTCAGGATACTGTTGGGACTCCCACGCTACTGTAGCGCATCTACTATGTTTGCGATCGGTCATACTGATGACTTCTACGCCATAATGCGTAAGAGAGTTGCGTCTATGATGGGCAGGGTGCGTGGGAGTCCTAACACTATCATGAAGGATGACCTTCATGATAGATAGATAGCCATGAGGCTGGAAAACCAGACAATCCTATACTGAAGCACTGGGTAAACACTCATTTGTCTATCTGGTGCTCGGTACACAGAAGAGGATTCATATAAATACTTGTATGTAATTATTACTAACATAGATTTAAGTAGGTACCTATCTGTTACTAACACAAATGTGTATATGGATAAATTCATGTTTTATATTTTATCCGAAATAAAAGATTTGATTGATTAGTATTTGATAAACGTTGTTAACACTGTTAACAGTCTCTTAAGCAAGATCAAAATATAGCTAGATGTGACTTATGTTCTGCCACTGCATTCTTTTCACGAGAAATCACGAGATCGAATGTCTTTAACAATTTGTCTTTACATCAGATGTGATGGGTGGGTCCCCACTGGCTTCTACAGGGTGTAAGGCAAACGCTTCCGAAAACGAAGACAGGTGATAGAGCTAGTGATTCTCGATACGATACCATCAAAAAATCGGGAAAAAAAAAATACAATTTTACCAATTTTTTTTTACATTTTTCGTACACTATGCTGTGAGAACAGGTAAATAAAACCAATAATTGCGATTAAATACATTTTTTTTCTTTGCAACATTAACACGCCATGTACTCGTAAATAATATCAGCTGACGCTCGCGCATAACCTCGAGTTCAAAGAACACGCGCTCGCCGACAGCCGCGCGGCCGACAACCCCAGCTCCATCCGTTTGCATTTAGGTTGTATATAATCTACGTTCTGGCTTCGGAAGCGTTCTCCTTACACCCTGTATAAGAAGTAGATAACTTTCAACCGGAGATCTTTGTGAGTCTTGAACCCCGATTTCATAAAATTGGGTTTTACTGTCCAAGCTGGTCTCCCTAGGATTAGACATAAATTCGTTAGTCAAAGGTCGAAACACGCTATTGGTTTGGACTTTGACTAAAACTTCTTGTCAGACCTGAAGTTTGACTAGCCAAACCTAAGAGTGTTGGAGGTTCGATGTTTGACTATGACTTATACAGAATAAATTAATATTGTTGGAAAAACCTATGTAAGGAATAGTAAGGATATTAAAATTCATTCAGGCTTAAAATAAATAAAACTTCTTCAGGTAATTATATAAGTAATGTACCTTTATTTTCATTTGAATATGAATCTGGATGGCTGTAATCTTTAACTGAGGCATGCCAGAAAAAAAATGGTGTTTATAAGACTGATGGTTGAAAACTAGGAAGAAAATGTATTATACTAGGTATTCACTGTTTGTTAATTTTATATGCGTACAGAAATTGGGGAAGACAAGAGATAATTATTTATTTTTAAGAATGAGAATAATTATTTATTTACATAGGAAGATAGTGATATCAATACAGAGCATAATAATATTACTCGTATTATGTAATTGTATGCTCTTTAACGAACACTATTGCTAGGACCTAGAAATCGATAAGAAATCAACCAACTTCGGATTTTGTTCCTATATTACCGTCAATATTCTAAATCCATCCCATTGTCAAGTTTGATCATATCCGCCGCTTTCTCTGCAATCATAATCACAGGTGCATTAGTGTTACCGCGGATGATAGTCGGCATCACACTGGCATCTACCACACGAAGCCCTGTCACTCCTCGCACGCGAAGTCGCTCATCCACCACACCCGTGCCTTCAGGACCCATAGCACATGTACCAACGGGATGCCACAGAGTAGTGGCCATATTCAAAACGTAACATCTCCAATAATCATGAGTACCGAATAAGAACTCTTTACACTGTTCCAGATACAAATCAACTACTTTTGATCCAACACTCCTAAAATAAGTAGTGTTAACAACACTTAAGTAATCTTCTAAACATTTTACATGAGTTTCTAAATCGTTTCTATTAGAATAATATCCAGAGTAAATAAGCGGTTTATCCATTGGATCATCACTTTGAAGTCTAATTTTACCTCTTGATTCAGGTGCCAATAAAGTCAGTGCTCCAAGCAAAGACTCTCTATCCTGAAGAGCAGTTGCCATTGATGTACAGATTTGGTTCTGCAGTCCTATAATAAAAGAGCAGATGATTGTGGCTGTTACCGATGCAGCTGGTTCAGCCAATACTATCATTTGATAATCAGGATAAGTTTGTGCTTTATCAAGAGCAACGTGTCCCAAAATTGATGGTGACGAGAACTTATCGATGTTTACAAGACCATCAATATTTCTTATAGATGAAGCAATGTCTTTCTTTCCAGTTATCACTACTAAAACTGCCACATGATCTTGAAGGTTACCTCCTACATTCGGTGAGTCTACCAATACATCTATGTCTATTTCTTTCAGGTGCATTTCAGGACCAATACCGGACAACATTAACAATTGAGGACTGTTAATAGCACCTGCAGATAGAATTACTTCTTTGCTTACCAAAACTCTTATTGTTTTGCCGTCAGATAGTGTAATTTCAACACCGATTGCATTATTATTGTCATCGAAGATTACTTTTGTGGCCAGAGTATATTTTAAAACGTGCAAATTGGTGCGATGTTTTATTGGACTAAGGAAGGCATTAGCCGTGTTTTGTCGTATGTGATTATCAACGGTAAACGTAGGAGCAGAGTATCCAAGTTGCTGGTGCCCGTTAGTATCAGTTAATATTTTATGACCATTTTGTTTGAAAGCTTTAAAATAATCTTTGGTTCGTTTTGTCCAAACTGGACGTGAGACGCCAAGGTATCCGTCTGTGTTGTGCAAGTCAGCTGAATCACTATTGAGAATGATTGTGTCTTTGAGACGCTCGCTCTTTTTGAAGTATGCGGTGACGTTGTCCCAGTCCCAACCCTCGTTTCCCTGTTGGACCCAGCTCTCGTAGTCAACTTTGTTTCCTCTTACATAGAACATGTAGTTGGCGCTACTAGAACCGCCTAGCATCTTGCCTCTGCTCAAATGTACGGTTCTCGTTTTGTGTGCTTGACTCGAATAGCCGTCATTAACTGTGTAGTAATTCCAGTCTGCTGATGAGTGGTCAACTAGAGAGAAGAGTCCTGGAAGCTGAAGATACGAATTTAATTTTAGCTAGTCTGCTGGATTAAGTTAGACGTAATTACATCACACTATTTTTCAGGATGAGTTTTGGAAAGGGAATTATTATGGCAGCTATGCCAACCGAAAGATAGCAAGATTTGTTGTTAGAAAACCGTCTAGAGTTTTTCAAGTAACTAAGTTTCAAAAACTCAGCCTGTTTGGAGATGTAAAATAAAAGCATTTCTGCTTACATTTGACGTGATAGGTGGATCTCCACCAGCTTCGATGAGCAGCACATTCCAGTCAGAGATCTCAGTGAGTCTATTAGCGAGCACACAGCCTGCTGACCCGGCTCCCACCACAATGAAGTCGAAGCTTTGTCCATCTGAAATTTTACCACTACTAGTAGTCCTTGGCAAAGTAAATCATCCTGTTTTAAGGTCTATTACTTCCAAAGAAGTTCTTATTAGTCAGAAAAATGGGTGGCAGCTTTCTCTTGTATGCCTTAATACATGCTGTTAATAACCTCCGATTTTTGGCTAGCCTATTTGTCCAAAACTGGTCTTTGAACATTGGTCACATTATGCAAAAGTATTTTGAGACCATAAGGTCTCAAAATACTTTTGCATATCTGTGTAATTCAGAAGGTCTCCTAAGCTACTTACCATAGATGTTTGCTTGCTGTGGATATTCCACAGACTCCATCGTACTGAGAAGACTGACAATTGCTTGTATCAGCTTCATGAGCGGCGGGATGGTGATCACCCCAGCTGCTGATAAGGTCCTTCTTAAGGTCATTTTGCTAAAGAAAAGATTCGGATAATTTGACAATACTTAGATAATTTTATCAAGAGATTTTATAAGTACAATATAGTTTTTAAAACAATATAATGATTTAATTTTGTTTTCTTTAATAATGCGAATGTGATTGCATGTGTTCATCTTTCGGTTGGTTTTTTGCGCCTTGGGCGAAATTAGCGAACTTATTTTGATGAAATTTGTAAAGGAATAGCCCGGTATTTGTACCTACCACGAATATGAAAAGATAAAGGGAAATAATCCCTAAAAAATTAAAATATTTCCCGTGGGATGTCGGGCACATAATTATAATAATTTAGTCAACTTCATTTTCATCTGCCTTTGTCATCTGATCTAACCGCTTACACATTTATAAAATAAATTACTTTTTATAAACGGATTACTTACAGGAATTAAAATTATATCGAGGTTGCTTCACAAATATGCACTAGGTAAGTTCATTTTTGAAAACCACAAAAAACAAATAACAGAAATCACACACCCAAAGCGGTATTATACGCCCTTCACTTTAACTACAATAAATATATTTTTAGGCTTACAATCGTTTTATAACAATATTTTTATGTAAATAACTTGTACTTATACCATTACTTAAACGATTGCCAATATGAAATTAATCTTATTGATCAATATTAAAATAAGTAGGTAAGTAAGTACCTACCTACTCTTTAAGTCTGCGCTTGCGTCACATAATTTTGTTTGATTCTACTTATGTAAGTATTGTAAGTAGAAATTAAAAACCGGCCAATTGCGAATCGTACTCGCGCACCGAGGGTTCCGTATCGGTTTTGGACGTATAAAGTGAAAAAAAACCAGACCGCATATCTAAGTTTGTTTGTGAAGGAATTTTGATGATTTCGAAAAAACTGCACTAGTTAGGAACATCGTTTTATTTTTGGTGTAATATTTGGGTCAATTTCTATCAACTCTAATTATTTCAGATTTTTCGCTCCGCAAACTTCGGAGATAAGAGGGGGGAATGGTATTTTTTCAGACATTTTTCATCATATGTCGAAAACTGTGAGACATAAAATAAAATGAAAATATATTTTGAAATGTGCAGATCAAGCCCTTTCAATATGATATGTCACTTGACCTAGTAACCCCACTTTGAAATTTCGGACCCCCACTCCGGCCCCTCTGCAATGAAAATAAAAACATTTTTTGACTTTTTTCATCTATACTTATAATAAGAATGTAAATTCCACGTGTCTGTACATTGCATATATTTGCATAAAAATAATATGGGGGACTAAGAATAAGTAATAAAGTAAATTTTCTATACTTATAATAAGAATGTAAATTCCACGTGTCTGTACATTGCATATTTTTGCATAAAAATAATATGGGGGACTAAGAATAAGTAATAAAGTAAATTTCTATCATTTTTAGAATTAATGTCTGTCTGTTTGTCTGTTTGTCTGTCGGTTTGTCTGTCTGTTTGTCTGTGTGTTTGAACACACATCAAATCAATACTACTGAATTGATTATGAGGAAGTATAAAGAAATATATAGGCAGTATCTTGAGGTAACATTTAGTCTTTATTTCATTAAAATTGGTCCATTCTATCAAAAGTTATTACAAAAAATCTATCAGTCAGGAGTAACTTTGCTAACATGTATTATGCCGGGTCCACATAATGTATTTGTTCAATCCAATCAAGAAACAGTAACATGTATTAGGGCTTCGTCACATCACCACGTTGCGGCGTCGCGCCGGCACCGTGATTTTCAGTGCGCCACCGCAGCGTTTTATGGCTTTATTTTCCGACTTCCACGCGGACGGAGTCGCGGGCACAGCTAGTTTTCCATAAAGTTTGGCAAGCATTTTTTATAACTGTTCCAAATTTCAAGTCGATAGCATTAGTAGTTACTGAAATAAGCAGGTGTGACAGACGACTGACAGACAGACTAAGTCGCACCATAAGGGTTCCTTTTTTACCATTTTGGTACGGAACCCTAATAATGTTGTTACAACATATGTGTACTAATAAAGACTTTCAAACGAACAAATCCCCGGTAAAAAGCATTCGTTGCGGATTATGGTTAAGAGAATAAACACCAATATCCTTCATCTAGATCAACCTTGACGTTTTTGTGTATTGCAGGGATCCAAAATAGTGCTCCTTTACAAGTTTTTAGGGTTTCGTACCAAAATGGTAAAAAAGGAACCCTTATGGTGCGGCTTCGTCTGTCTGTCTGTCTGTCTGTCTGTACGTCTGTCACACCTGCTTATTTCAGCAACTACTTAAGCTATCGACTTGAAATTTGGAACAGTTATAAAGAATGCTTGTTCAACTTTATTGCAAATGAAAACAGTCCAAAAATATATTTATTTTCATTGCAAAAGGGGCCGGAGTGGGGGTCCGAAATTTCAAAGTGGGGTTACTAGGTCAAGTGACATATCATATAAAAGGACTTGATCTGCACATTTCAAAACATATTTTTATTTTATTTTATGTCTCACAGTTTTCGACATATGATGAAAAATGTCCAAAAAAATACCATTCCCCCCCCTTATCTCCGAAGTTTGCGGGGCCAAAAATCTGAAATAATTAGAGTTGATAGGAATTGACACAAATATGGCACCAAAAATAAAACGATGTTCCTAACTAGTACAGTTTTTTCAAAATCATCAAAATTCCTTGACAAGCAAACTTAGTTATGCGGTCCGGATTTTTTCACTTTATACGTCCAAAAATGATACGAAACCCTCGGTGCGCGAGTACGACTCGCACTTGGCCGGTTTCTTTTAAACACTGGCACTGACTGTGCTCGCCTAATCGATGTATTCCACAAACGAGCGGCTTGAACCGTGAATCATTTGTCAAAGAATGTAATAATAATAAAAATAAAATGTTTTATTGCATAAAATTTGTTGATACAATACATTTGAAGCCCTGACTCCTGAGCTAGGTAAACCTGTGTTACAGGAGTCAGTGTCTTCACCCGTTTATGGAACTTTAACATTTATAGTTTTGCAGTAAGTAAAATAAAAAGAAAAAAAAATAAAATAAAAAGAACTTGCTCATGAAGGAGTGTTGGGGGTGTGTACATGCTATAGTGTGGATGTATGAGTGGGTGTGTGGGTGTGTGTGTCTGTGTTTGGTCATTATACTTGGGTGACAGCCGTGAGTTTGTTCAGATTTTTGATTCTAGTTATATATTATTAGTTAGGTGCTGCTCTTTCAATAGGTTTTCCGTTTGTGTATAGTCTAATTTTTGAAGCCATGTGCAAATTTTTAATTTAGTTAGTTTTTTTGTTAAAGGGTTTATGTGTAGGGTCTTGTTTAGTTTATTGTAAATATATGTGGCTAGGTATAGGTGTTGTCGTCTAGCAGATGCGGTCCTACATTTGATTGATCTGCATACATTGGTAATCGTCCTCTTATTTTTGGTTGCGTGGTTTACTGGTGTGATTTCATGCTGTTTTATTGTAAGATTGAGAATGTATAATTGTCTGACTGTAAGAACATTACAAATTTCATAGAGGTCTCTAGTAGGGAACCGGTATGGTTTGAAAGTTATGACTTTTAACAGAGATCTTTGGGCTCTTTCAAGGTGGATCATAAAGGATTTACAGGCACCTCCCCATGCCGTAACACAGTATCCCATGATCGATTGGGCTAGTGCAAGATACACCGTACGGAGTAGATTAAAGTCGGCCACAAGGCGAAGTTTCTTAAACGCCCATATAAGTTTTCTAACTCGGGAGGTGGTTAGTTCAATATGGGGACGCCAGCTAAGTCTTCCATCCAAAATGACACCCAGATACTTCACTGTCTGTTTCCGTGAGATTGGAAGACATGAGCATGGATCCTTGTTACTGGGATAACCACAAGAGTGTGCTCTGAGACTAACCTCCTCACACCTAGTTTCGGCAAAAGTAAACTGTACGTAAGAGGTCTTGGATATATTAAGGGTTAGTAAGTTAACGTCTAGCCAGTGGATTATTTTACTTAGGCCCATCTCTGCAGCTTGCTGCGCTAGGTCCCAAGTCTCTCCATGAAATATGAGAACGGTGTCGTCTGCATAGCAGAGTATTTTACCATTTGTAAGAGACTGCTGGCATAGGTCATTAACATATATCAGGAAAAGACTTGGGGATAGACAGCTGCCTTGTGGGACACCGTAATTCACACCGATTTCCTTACTAACTACATCACCAATCTTTACTTTTTGTGTCCGGTCAAGAAGAAAATCTGTAAAGATGCTGAGAGCCCTTCCCCGAACTCCGGCATGGTCTAACTTATTTACAAGGGTCGAAATACAGACAGTGTCGAACGCCTTGGCTAAGTCTAGGAAAACGCCCAGACATTTCTGCTTTGCATCCACTTTCTCTGTAACATAATCAACGAGTTCATTAACAGCGTCTTCTGTGCTTTTCCCAGACCTAAAACCAAATTGTGCGTCAGATATTGATTTGTTGTGCTCCAAATATTTTATGAGTCTATGGTTTAATAGTTTTTCTAATATTTTTGATAGTGCTGACAGTACTGAGATAGGTCTGTAGTTTTTAACATCGTCTTGGCTCCCACCCTTGTGAACAGGTGTAATTAAAGATTTCTTGAAGATTCGGGGGAAGACTCCCTGTTCAAAACACAATCCAATGAGTTTTGTAATGGGTGGAACTAGTACTTCTTTACCAAGTTTGAGGAGTCTAGCCGGAACAGAGTCCCATCCCGTGGCACAATCGTTTCTTAAGTTATTAATTACTGACTCTATTTCGGCTTCGTCAGGGGAAAGCAAGACCATAGAATGAAGTGCAGGAGGGGTTTTAAATTTGTATGGGGCAGATGAGGCATCCCGGTTTTGAATAATATTATCAGCCAATTTCTTACCTACACTAGAAAAATAATGGTTTATTTGATCGATGGCATTTTGTGCGTCGTCGGTGGTGGGTAAAAGTATATTAGCTGCAGTTTTTTGTCTGGTCTGGTTTGTTATAGATTTTACAATATTCCATGTTTCTTTGTTGTTCTTTGAGGTTTTTAAAGCGGAGCTATCGTGAGCGATTTTTAATTTCCTGAGTAGAAGATTGCAATGATTGCGATACCTTTTGTAGGCTATTTCGTTGATGCCGTTTTTTGGGTTAGTTAGAAACTTTTTATGGAGTTTATCCCTATGTCGGATACACCGTAAGAGGCCAGGTGTAATCCAGGGCTTAAATATGACTTTACGGTTAGGAACTTTTGCTACATTTGAGTGTTGTGATACCGTGGACTTTAGACACTCGACAAAACGTGTTGCGGCATCATTTGCATCACAGTCATGTGTTATATAAGAAAAATCTGTATTTTTTAACTGCTCAACAGTGGCTACATAATTGACCTTTGTAGTGTATCTGATCGCATGTTTATTGTTTTTGGAAGATGCGTTACTTAGGCATATCAATACGGAGGCATGGTCGCTGACTGTGGAATCTATTACTACGATTGTGGCGCATGTAGAGGTATTTATCATAACGTGATCAAGGCAGTTATGTAACCTTGTCGGGTATGTATGTCCTGGTAAAAGGCCCATTTCTGCCGTTAGGTTAAGATAGGATGCGCTGTTCCTGTCTGTGCTGTTGTGTTTTATGTCGATATTGATATCTCCTACAAGAAGTATGTTGTTTGTTTTTATTTTGCTTAAAATACGTTCTAGAGAGTTAAGAAGACTGTCAATACAATATATCGATGGAGATCTATAGGATGCCAAAATACAGGTGTTAGAGTCAATTTTTAACAGAAGAAAATTGGCACCTAATGGGTCCGGTTCTTCGACAGTACATTGGATATGATTTTTAACATATATTGTGATGCCGTCGTTTTGATTTAGACATTTTTTGCTAGAATATGTAACATAATTTTCCATAGAGGGTATCGGTTTGTCATCATTGAGCCAACATTCAGTCAGGATTATAATGTCCATTTCACATGAAAGCCTAGCAAGTTGAGCCTGGAAACCGTCTAAGTTCTTATAGATGCTTCGGATGTTTTGGGTTATTATTTTTAGTGATGTCTTAGAATTTTTCGCGATTATGTTAAATGTATCCGTATCACAGAGATGCGAGGATGCTAGTGCAAAATTATCTATTTGTGTTTCAATATTGTTATAATAATGTTGTGGAATGCTTAGGCATTTGGAGTCTCAAGTTATCTGATAACCTTAGAAATCGTGTGTGAGTAGGTATTTCGAAACAAATCTAAGTATTAGGGGGTAGATCTAGTAGGAGTAGTAGGGAGAGTAGATGGAAAGAAAAGAGCATTGTATCTACCTAAAGAAGCAAAAGAATGTGAGCATTCCGGCGAAGGCGAATGGGTCTCTAACCACTTGAGTTTTACTCGAAATTCTGAGTTAAGGTCATATTTGCGTAAACCAAATATGGACCTTATATTATAC
The DNA here is from genome assembly GCA_948465475.1 of Thalpophila matura. Classification (NCBI taxonomy): domain Eukaryota; kingdom Metazoa; phylum Arthropoda; class Insecta; order Lepidoptera; family Noctuidae; genus Thalpophila; species Thalpophila matura. The sequence goes on from OX419182.1 coordinate 16,673,701, forward strand.
AAACATTTTGAAGTCGCTCAAGCTTATCAATTTGTTCCTCAGTGAGATCAAGATAGCTGACATCAGCATAATCAAGGATGGGAGGAAGTGATTGTGCAAGCGCAACTTTGGTAGCAGTCGGCAGGATATTACGTAGTCTTTTCAGAGACGCAGTGGATGCAAACAACTTACGACTAACCTCCTGTAATTGAACATTCCAGGACAAATTTCTGTCAATGAAGATTCCCAAGTTTTTGACATTCTCGCTGAACGGAATTACAATATTGTCGAAGAAGACTTGAGGAAGCATCGTCCAGTCAATCCTGGAGCTGCCCACCACTACAACTTGTGTCTTCGCAGGATTGACCAATAGCCCGTATTTTTTGCTCCTGTCGTAAATATGAGCCAAATCCTTGTTGATTGTGCAGACAGCTTCTGACAGATTTCCAAACGGAGCCTGATAGTAAATTTGTAGACCATCTGCTTACAGATGGTAGGAAGAAAGTAGGTACTTAGTTGATTAGAGATGAAATTTATGAAAATTGCGAAAAGTAAAGGGGATAGAACGCCACCCTGCGGTACACCAGCAGAAGAATTGCACCAAGAAGACGAGGTCTCTTCAATGCAAATACATTGCCGGCGACCAAACAGGTAACTACGCAACCAATCAATCAGCGATGGAGATATGTTAAGAGAGCATAATACACCAAGTAAAACTTTGAAATGAACTGTGTTGAAAGCACTACTAAAATCTAGCACACCAGAACCGTTAGATTACCGATTTCCATGCCTGACCTGATGTCATCCGTAATATTGACGAGAGCTGTGGTAGTGCTGTGACCGGATCGGAATCCGGATTGGAAGGAGTTGAGGAGATTATTTTTAGTAATTAGCATAGTATATTATATTTAAATACATAGTAATTTCCTGGTTGTTTTGGTAATCAGAATTGGCCGCCCATTGGACCTTTTTTCTTTGGGTTTTTTTAAGTCTAAAGTTTATGCTAACAAGCCCAAGACGCTAGGTGAAAATTGAGCGCCGCTGTATCAACGAAATTCAGCCAGCGCAGGTATGCCACCGCAATCGTAGAGGCCATTTACCCGATACCTACGCTATTCCATTATGTAGTAGTAGATATTATGCTTTACGAATCCGTAAAAAAAAATATTAAACTTATATAATTATTATGTCTGATAAATATGCGTGTAGAAATTGGGTGAAGACATGAAGATAATTATTTATTTTTAGGAGTGATCATTTAATAATATAAAAGATAGTGATATCAATACACATCATTCGTCATGGTTGCTATTGGTATCGGTTTTGTAATCTAACTAACACTATTGCTAGGACCTAGAAATCGATTAGAAATCATACAATTTCGGCTTTAGTTCCCATTTTATGAGTACTATCAATGTTCTATATCCAACCCATTATCAAGTTTGATCATATCTGCCGCTTTCTCTGCAATCATAATCACGGGGGCATTAGTGTTACCATGGACGATGGTCGGCATCACACTGGCATCTACCACACGAAGCCCTGTCACTCCTCGCACGCGAAGACGCTCATCCACCACACCCGAGCCTTCAGGACCCATCGCACATGTACCAACGGGATGCCACGCGGTAGTGGCCATATTCAAAACGTAACATCTCCAATAGTCATGAGTACCGAATAACAACTCTTTACACTGTTCCAGATACAAATCAACTACTTTTGATCCAACACTCCTAAAATAAGTAGTGTTAACAACACTTATGTAATCTTCTAAACATTTTACATGAGTTTCTAAGTCGTTTCTATTAGAATAATATCCAGAGTAAATAAGCGGTTTATCCATTGGATCGTCACTTTGAAGTCTAATTTTGCCTCTTGATTCAGGTGCTAGTAAAGTCAGTGCTCCAAGCAAAGACTCTCTCTCCCTGAAGAGCAGTTGCCATTGATGTACAGATTTGATCCTGCAGTCCTAATACAAAAGAGCAAATGACTCTGGCTGCTACCGATGCAGCTGGTTCAGCCAATATTACTATTTGATAATCAGGATAAGTTTGTGCTTTATCAAGAGCAACGTGTCCCAAAATGGATGGTGAAGGGAACTTATCGATGTTTACAAAACCATCAATATTTCTTAAATATGAAGCAATACCTTTCTTTCCAGTTATCACTACTAAAACGCCCACGTGATCTTGAAGGTTACCTCCTACATTCGGTGAGTCTTGTAATACATCTATATCCATTTCTTTCAGGTGCATTTCAGGACCAATACCGGACAACATTAACAACTGAGGACTGTTAATAGCACCTGCAGATAGAATTACTTCTCTGCTTGCTAAAACTTTTATTGTTTTACCGTCAGATAGTGTAATTTCAACACCAATTGCATTATTATTGTCATCGAAGATTACTTTCGTGGCCATGGTATATTTTAAAACGTGCAAATTAGTGTGATGTTTTACTGGACTAAGGAAGGCATTAGCCGTATTTTGTCGTATGTGATTATCAATAGTAAACGTGGGAGCAGAGTATCCAAGTTGCTGGTGCCCGTTAGTATCAGTTAATATTTTATGGCCATTTTGTTTGAAAGCTTTAAAATAATCTCTGGTTCGTTTTGTCCAAACTTGACGTGAGACGCCAAGGTATCCGTCTGTGGTGTGCAAGTCAGCTGAATCACTATTGAGGATGATTGAGTCTTTAAGACGTTCGCTCTTCTTGAAGTATGCGGTGACGTTGTTCCAGTCCCAGCCCTGGTTTCCCTGATGGACCCAACTCTCGTAGTCAGCTTTGTTTCCTCGTACATAGAACATGTAGTTGGCGCTACTAGAACCGCCTAGCATCTTGCCTCTGCTCAAATGTACGGTTCTCGTTTTGTGTGCTTGACTCGAATAACCGTCATTAACTGTGTAGTAATTCCAGTCAGCTGATGAGTAGTCAACCAGAGAGAGGAGTCCTGGAAGCTGAAGATATGAATTTAATTTTAGCTAGTCTGCTGGATTAAGATTTTACGTAATTGCTTGACGTCACACTATTTTTCAGGATGAGTTTTGGAAAGGGAATTACTATGGCAGCTATGCCAACAGAAAGATAGCAAGATTTGATGTTAGAAAACCGTCTAGAGTTTTTTCAAGTAACTAAGTTTCAAAAACTCAGCCTGTTTGGGGATGTAAAATGAAAGTTACATTTTGCTACTTACATTTGACGTGATAGGTGGATCTCCACCAGCTTCGATGAGCAGCACATTCCAGCCAGAGATCTCAGTGAGCCTATTAGCGAGCACACAGCCTGCTGACCCGGCTCCCACCACAATGAAGTCGAAGCTTTGTCCATCTGAAATTTTACCACCACTAGTACCTAGTTCTTGTAAATCATTTACTTCTAAGGAAGTTCTTATAATATTAGTCAGAAAAATGGGTACCTAGTGGGTTTCTCTTGTAGACCTTAAAATACGTGCTGCGATTATTAATAATCTCCGATTTTTAACCGACTTCATTTACTGGCCTGTTAGTCCAAAACTGGTCTTTGAACCTTGGTCACAATATTTGGAAGGATCTTGGGACCATAACTTCTATGTGATTTAGAAGATCTCCAAGCTTCCACACTTACTGGCTCCTTGTAAGCTACTTGGAGGCTATCACCACAACCACCATCAACACCATCTCACCAGATGAGATCAAATCCTCCAACCCTAGAACCTTGATAAACTTTTTCGTTACCTTGGGGCTAGGGAAAGTGCTATAATATCGAAGAGGTGTCACAATAGATTTTGCAGCACGCTTAGCAAGACCAAGATAGAAACGGGTTTTGTTTACAAAAGAAAAGACAAAGTGACAGATTGTAGAAAGATTTCTATCATTTTATGTATGAAGAGAAAAAATATTTCTATTCTTCAATAGACAAAACTCTGATAGCTAAGCACGGGTCGCCAACTCGCTACTCGCCGCGTGCTCGGGCAGATGAGACAAAGATAACGAGTTGGATAGAAATAGCGTTTGTCTATTATTTGGTAGAATAGAGATAGAATTGGTCAAGCGTGCAGGTGGCAGTGACATAAGGGGTAATAGCCCTTACCTCTGCCTTCAAATATAGGTACCTAAATAAGTTGCATACTTACCATAAATGTTCGCTTGCTGTGGATATTCCACAGACTCCATCGTACTGAGAAGACTGACTATTGCTTGTATCAGTTTCAAGAGTGGCGGGATGGTGATTACCCCAGCTGCTGATATGGTCCTCCGTAAGGTCATTTTACTGAAAAAAAGATTCAGATAATTTGACGAATAGGTAGGTACACATAGATAGATATTTAAATATTCACCATTTATATCAACAGTCTGTTTTTTCTGCGTGTCTATCCTGTACCGACATGCCGCCTGATATCAGCGAGAACTGCCAATTTGTTTGCGAACGTTCAAGGGAGAATGTCACGGTGAGATTCTTCTGGCGTGTCGATACAGACTGTCTATTCTGTACCAACACGACGCGTGATATCACAAAGACGAAAAGAAAGGTTTAAAGTCGGGAATTTCCATTTGCCCATTCATCACAAACCATTCCAATATTGATGTACGGAACCGCTTACAATCAAATAAGTAGGTAGGTAAGTAAGGTAAAAATGGATTACTCACAAGAATAGAAATTATATCCAGACTGATTCACAAATATGCACTAGGTAAGTTCATTTTTAAAAAACACAAAAAATAAAAAAGATAAATCATACACCCAAAGCGTATTTACACGCCCTCAACTTCTACTAGGCACAATAAACATATTTTTAGGCTTACAATCGTTTTATAACAATATTTTTATGTAGGTAAATAAGTAGGTACTTATAGGTGTACCAATATAAAAATAGCCAATATGTAATTAATCATATTAATCAAAATTAAAGAAGGCAGGCACTATTTAATTCTGCGCTTGCGCCACATAATTTTGTTTGATCCTTCTTATTGTACCTACTTACATTTAAGTAGAAATTAATAATGATGCTTAAGTGTGCTAATAAAGACCTTCAAACGAATAAATCATCGGTATAAAACATTAATTGAGAATTATAAGTAGTAAGAAGTTAAACACCAGCATCGATACCTATAGATACTATCTATAAATGCCAAACTAATATATTATATCTAGTACTTGATCACCAAACCGTTAGCAATATTGTTTTTATAGGTTTACTATACAAGAGGGACATAATGAAGTACCTACCTATTCTATATTACTTAGTTCGATTGACTACGGGACCAGCCTTGAACAAAAAAAATATCAGTTGTTTCATACATTTCTTAGTCGATATACCTACATAAATGGATAGTTTTGTGTTGATATTTTTTCGTTATTTCAACCAAGAGTACCTAATACTACCTAATACCCAGATACCCCTGACACAGATAATATAATACTATACGTACAGATGCCTCATCTCATACAAAGAAATGTGACCGACTTAGCGCGGGCTATCTTCGGGCTATAAATTTTTCCGTGCTTATAGGATTTTTCAAATTTGAGTTTAGATACAGATTGTTAATTAAGATTGCATCGGAGGAACTTATAGTTTTTTTTTTTGCGAATACAAAGTTACAACGTTAAGCATTTTTAGGGTTCCGTAACTCAAAAGGAAAAAGCGGAACCCTTATCTGTCTGTCTGTCTGTCTGTCAAGACACTTTTTCTCAGGAACGCATCTAGGCATAGATTAATATGATTGGCCTCCACTGCGCTCTGCATGTAGTCGTCTTTCGTCTTCGTTTATTTTAATATCGTCTATAGCAGGGGTCACTAAATGGCGGACCGCGGTCCGCATCCGGACCGCCGACCCATTTAATGCGGACCGCGAGAACACAGCAACTTGCACTTAATTTAATGAAAATGTATCCCCCGCAACAAAAAATGAAATTTTTCTCATTGATATGTAAAAAAAATCCTTTGTTAATCCCGTAATTACATTATTAACCGACTTCAAAAAAGGAGGTTCTTTTGATTATTAAATTTTTTTTTCTATAAAATGTAGTGCGGACCGCGATTGTCATTTCATTGCTTAAAAATGATTTTTTTTTATACATTTTAACCCAAGAATATTATTCTTCTTGTTTTAACCGGTGATCAATTTTTCTATTTGAAGGTAAATAATATTATAATAATAAAAAGTTTTTAATTTTGGATATTTTTATTCTATTACAAATTATTGAGTGTCACTGCTTCGGGTTACTGTGTGCGTGTAATGGAACGCATAAAAGTTTGACATTTATTCAGTGTTACCCACACATTAAACTAAATATCTCCCGTTGTTGGGGAAACATACGTCTGTGTGGGGAAATGTGTACAGATTATTTCAGCTACTAAACCCAGATTTAATAATGATGATTGAGTAAGTATTGTAGCTATTTGGTATTTAAATCATTTAATTGTAAACATATTTTAACATCATCAATATATTAGGCTTTATTTCTAAATCGAATTGATTTAGAACTTTAGGTCGGGTTAACTCGGGTAATTGAGTTTATGGACATTACAATTCTGTTGTGCTCATTAATGTGAATTAAAGTCGAGTGTTTTTATTTATTTTGAACAGGAAATCCTTGAAAAGTATGGCGTAAAATTATTATTCCACGTATTTTCATTGAATCCGAAGTGTAATTACCATCATTGAGAGTCCTGTGTGCTCAAAATGTCGAGATCGAGCTCCGTGGAAGATATACCCGAGCAATGTAGAGTGAGTTTGATGTTTTTTAATTGTTTATTTATTCTTTGTCCATCGTCCGTCGTGACCTTTGCTCGCAGACGCTGTTTAACAGCCTGTTATATATTTATAAACAACGTTGCTGTAGCGTTGTTTCGACGGATACCTAATAATTATGTTCATACGTTTGATATTGCGTCATAAAAAATGCTTAATTTTGTAATATTAGTCGGGCGCTAGATTCTCGAGTACGCATTTAGACGCACTAGGTGCGTTCCAGCGATGTCTACTGTAGTTTTGCTATAGATTGTATGTAATCAGTAGGTACTTAACTGATTGATATAAAATTGGCTCAGCTCTCAGGCTGTCATTAGAATCACAGTAAAACTAGCTGTGTGCTACTTACCCGCCTATGCTATTACCTACTACGTTTTCGTTTAGCTTTCTTTCAGACTTAATTTGCTTGGCGCCTAAGGGTCATAGGGTGAAGTTAAATAGCCTATACTATTGCTCAGTAATCTGGCTATCATATAAACAAAAACATTTTTTCGAATCCAACTGGAAGCGCATTCAAACAAACAAACTACAGCTTTATTATATTTCTTTAACATTAATTAGGTGAGATAATGACTACTACCTACACCAATTTAAAAAAAATATCAAATAGGTAGGTATGTAATTTAAACATGCATCAAAACCCTATAATAATGATGTCATTGTATGCTGCTTTCATTATGTTTTACCACTTATTATATTATTTTAAAATGAGAAATAGAAATTGTATTGTTTGGAAGCTGCTTGTGTATGTGTGAATAATTTGTTAGTACACGGGTGGCCGCCTGCAAACAATAGACTTTTTTATTGTATCTCGGTTCTCAACATAACAGCCTACAAATATAGCTTCCTTTCAAAGGCCTCCTTGTAGATTGCTGTAATCATGCATTAAGCAAGACAGTGGCATTTTAACTGTTAATACCTACCAGCATTTTGCCCGCGTATTCGACCGCGTAACCCACAGAATCTGTGTATTTTTTTGGGATAAAAAGTAGCATAGAGCACTCAGGGATAATGTAGCTTTTTATTTGTGGAATAAATTTCAGAATTGGATCAGTAGTTCCAGAGATTACCCTTATCCTTTCTCCTCCCTACACAAACTCCCAAAATTTGGACTCTCTCTTTATAATCTCTAATCTATCTATATATCTAATAATCTATAATAAAATCATTACAATTTCCAGGTATCTTTTTATGATGGTTATTGTTATACTCATCAGATTGATTATAATTATTTGATATAATAGGTACCTACATAGTTCTACATTAAATTTGTTACTTTTGAACCTTGTAGTCATTGGTAATACCTTCATAAAAGCCCAAAGCTTGGGTTGCTCTAATAACCTGCTACTAGTCATAGAGTTTGATTATTATACACCATTTGATTACTTTATCCTATTTGAATATCTTAAAATAATCAAATGGTGTCATTAATGAAGCAATATTCAAACAGCAATTGCTTGTATGCATGAAAAACAAACAAAAATAATATTTTCTGGTTATAATAGATTTTTTATTGTAGTTATAATTGCAGCAGTCACTTATTTAACTCATTGAATGCCAACTACATGTTTATACATAGCAAACAATTAATTTTCCCGTTGTGTCTACTGCTTGGTATTTAATGAGATAACTAGGTTTTTATTTATACATTTTAATACCTACTTTAAACCAGAAAGTTTTTTTTGTTTTAGTAAATAGTACTTTTATTATAATTTATAGGTACATATATTTAAAACAAGTTTAAAAGAACATACACAGACGTCATGACAGACATGTTTGTGTACTTCTAGTCTGATGAATATAAAATTATGAATAAACTACTGTTCATAGTAGTTAGTTTAACTACATAACAAGCTAGGCCTTGAGTGAGGCATGCTAATTCAAGCCCATTTTTCTTTAGCGTGTTGTATGAAAATTCTACACTTATCGTATTGAATGTGACTGAAAAATATTTGTAGTAGGTACTGATAAGCTTAATATCTAGATTGTTGATGTACCAAATATCGTAGTTATTTACCTACTAGCATTCTTATTATCCACCTACATACATTACTTTGATTGATTGCTAGTTGACCTACCATTGATTGCTACTTGACTTAGTGGTCAGGCAGTAGCCATCTTGATGCAACAACATTACCTATTTAAGTTAAAATACCAAGACAAGCCCCTTCGTCTTTACAGGACCTGTTCACCCAAGATGGGGTCCTCCTCAAGGCCTGCATGGGCAGACCAGTCACAGACCTCAACGGCATCGGTATGCTGTGCATCGTGCAGAACCAGGATAGCAGCAAGTGCATCGAGTGGAGACCCAACGACCTGATCACCATAGACTCTGACACTCAAGACCAAGAATGGGCGGTCGTCAATACTATTGGTATTAGCATGTCTTATGCTAAAGGTAGATTTTATTAATCACTAGTTTTTGTTCGCCACTTCGGCCGCGGGTGATGGTGTTGTCCCTGTTTTGTCTTTATTTCTCGCTATTTAGGTACCTAAGAACATGGTGAGTCGGATGTTCCAAGTGATCTTCGGAAGGACAGCAGCATTGTGTGTTCACGTTATGCCAGGGGCAGCCAACTTGATTCGACCCAAAGACTGCGATATACTAATTATAAATACATAGGTAATCAGTAACTTTTCATTAAACATAACATCGAATCGTATTTTAACTTATATTTTTCTTTGCCTTGCCACGATCGACCGGATTAACAGCCGCGATCGACCGGTTGGCCACCCCTGCGGTACCTTACTATAGATTGCTTGAGTATGTTAGCAAAGGTTACTCTGTCAGTGTCTTTCCTCAAGACCCGCTGAGGTGCTGCACAGGTACTTTCCATGAGGTCCTGAAGGTATTCGGCATAATTATGCTGCCAAAGGGAGTTGTCCAGCTGATCTGTTCACCGTAGGTTTAATAACAACAACAACAGCAGTATATTTCTTCAATACTGACGCGTTTTTGGGGGTGGACAATGAGTTTTGGCCTCCCCAGCTACAGTCATACTGTCACTTATCACTTGTGAATTCCGGCTGATATATAATCAGCGCTTCTTCAATAAGTTTCTTTAGTTACCAAACTTTAACCATCAGGTCGCCGCCAGCGCACACTCAGTGGCAACTTAACATCAGACTACGCAACCGCGCGCGCACGCATCATTAAAATTCCCATCGACGAGCTCAAAACCTTCAGGGTGACGAGAAACAACCAACAAATGCAGTTCTCCACCAAGCCAGGAGTATGGCAGACAACGTTCTACTTCCAACATGGCAATGCAGAGATTTTCGTCGCGTATTTGAAGAATCACGTAAAGACAGCAAAGACTCGTCATGATAGGAACACTTACGTCGTTGTGGAACCGAACATCGAGTCTCAAGTACTGAACAAGTCTTTCGCGGAGCTGGATATTTTTACTGAGAATACCACGGATGTTGTGTGGAATTTGGTGTCGAATTTCAAGCAGAGGCCTTATGAGACTACTTTGGAAGCTTTTTCGAAGCTCACTGATATTGGTAAGGAAATTTTTATTCGATGCATTCATTCCCTTCAATAATAAATCATTAGTTGTATTCCATCAAAGTAGGAATAAGTACTTCTCTGGAATAACTGTTACATAGACCTTTTTTGTCGGAAGCCGATTCAAAGGTGCCGAATAAACAAAATCCGTTATATTTTTCCTACTAGCTGACCCGCCTCGGCTTCGCACGGGTAAGTTTCGTTTATCCTTATGAATCAAGTCACGCAAAATTCGGTCCTTTAAAGCAATCTCACAAATTATATTTAATCACTCCGTCGCGCATTGATTACATCGTGTTATCTCTGAAACTATTCGTCCAAATATCATAGTGTAAACTGCAAAAACCATCTCCATTAAATACTTGTGACGATGACACTACTTATTTTGATAAGGTATAATGTTTTATTGATAAATGTCCCAGCTAAACATCACCCAATTATTTTTGTAAATAACAAAAATAATTGGGTGATGTTTAAAACATAAAAGCAGCTTTTGTGGCTTAAATGCTACAAAAGTTTTAAAGTTAAAAGTTATGCTGTCGCGGACTTTTAGTACCTATTTTTGAAGGCCAACATTTTTGTCCTACATTGTTTTCACATATATCAAACGGCTTAGGCAGCGTACGCGCAAACAGCCTTTGCAAACCGATATTTTTTCCGACTTCCTTGATAAAAACTGTGACAGCTCTGCTAATATAAATAACAGATTCATATATTATTAAGTAGTTTTTGAGTTTATTGCGTTCAGACAGACAGACGCGGCGAGGGGACTTTTTTATAATATGTACAGAAGATTTAGTTAAAAATTCTCATTTTTAAAAAGTCTTGTCGATCTGGATGTGGACTGCAATAGGCTGACCCGTGATAAAATGCTTTACTCCTAATGCTATTTTAACCTCCTTCCAGTATACTACGGCAACGAAGGCATGAACGGCAAACGCGACGTGTCTGAAGAAGTAGCGGACCTGCTGACTAAGAGTATGAGTGCCATGGAGGATGCCACTACCATCACCAAGAATGATGAGTACGAGGTCATCACCGTCAAACCCACGCTACCACCCAGGCCGTGTATACCTAGGTAAGAATTGGTTCTAGCATAATATGCTAAAAATGGACAATGCACAATGGCCCAATCAAGAGGCTAAGTGCGAAAAACAGCTGATATAAGTAACTAATTAACCACCATTAGGTCCAAATGAATTGACTTTGGGCCATATTTTAGGACAATGGTAGGTTTAAGCCTCAGATCATAGAAACAAGGAGATATGCCATCATAGCAAATTAGTACGGGAACAACTGTCGCCACTTTTAGAACATTTTTCGATACAATTACAAGCGCTCCTTGTGAATATAAAGATCTCCCACACATTAAAAATTCCGCACAACTTCAATCTAACACTGTTAATCGTCACTCAAAACTAGCACTAAACTAAAACACTGTATTTATATCATCGATCGTGTTCGGTTCGTCGCCAGCGTGTACGTTTTTATTACGATCAATGTAATCAAACTAAATACTCAATAGCGCCTTGGCACATCTCCCTTGTTTCTATGATCTGAGGCGGTGACTTATGCACCAAACACCGGGACGTATAGTGGTCGTTGGTTTTTCTTGCTTATTTGAAGAAGTAAACTTTGACATTATTAAGTTTCTTATTTTTGGGGAATCAAAAGTTCCTCGGCTTATTTCATTTAAGCTCTTCCGCGTCCTCACGCACTTCGCGTGTTTATTTCGGACACCCGTGTGCCCGGCTTTCGCCCAAACACAATATGGCTTACATAATAACTAGAGATTAAATAAAAATCATGCAAATGCTTCTACTGTTTGACTTAGGCAGCTCCAGAACAATAAAGAACAGTTTTCCAGCCGATAGCGCTTCTATATTAACATCAAAACAATTAACAGTGAAGGTTATCAGCATCAGGTCATTATTACCAGATATTGATACTACGAACTGCACGTGAACTGATATAATGACAAGTTCAATGCTCACTTATCAAGTTATCACATAATATGACGCAGTCTTGACTCACGAAGATACGTACCGTCAATAACATAAACAAAAAATATTAACAAATACAAAACCGTATTATAACCCTATATCACTTCCACAATGAAGACGAATCTTATGACTCCTCATACGCCGAAATCCATCAAGCCGTTTACAGGGCGTGCCAATAAAATAAACACATCGACATACATACATACATACATACCTCTTTCTAGGGCAGTTGGGTAAAAAAGAAAGTTTTTTTTAGGGTTCCGTACCTCAAAAGGAAAAACGGAACCCTTATAAGATCGCTTTGTTGTCCGTCTGCAAATGCCTACACCCGTTAAGGGTCTTGCCTCGGTCTTGCCTCGGAAGGCAAGACCCTTAACGGGTGTAGGCATTTGCTCATAGATGGCGCCACTAGAATAAGTATGTAATAACGGCATATTGCTCATAGATGGCGCTATTCATATTTCTAGTGGATTATTTATTTTATTGAATATATCTACATAAATAATTAAGTTTGTACGGAACCCTCAGGGTGCGAGTCCTACCCGCACTTGTCCGGTTTTCTTAATATTATTGGGTGGCAAACTCATCTCTGTATAGTGTATAGGGCACGAGATGTGTCTCGTACCTTTTCATAGTGAAACGCGTACGAAACGCGTACAATCGTACGGCTTACGTACGGCTTACGCGTACGACTCGTAAGCCTAAGCTCGTAAGTTACGAGCCGCGCTGGCCGCCCGCGACAGGTCAGCGTGACTGTGAAACCAGCCTAATCTATCAAAACGTTATGTTGTTTATTCCCCTGTTGCAGAGGAACTCCTTTATCTACAGAGAAGTGGGAGGGATTGCAGGACACGGAGGGGAGGGTCACAGAGGTCGAGGGAGTTAAACAACTTATATTTAGAGGGGTGAGTATTTCTATATGCATGTTGACAGCGATAGGGAAACATGACTGTATATTTTTTTTACGACTTTTTTTATTAAAATTAGGCTGTCCAAGTTCCTTTAGTTTGCCATATATCATTACTTCCCAGAATTTGATCCTTATTAGGGACACTATTGGATGGTACAATAAATAATTCTGTATTATTATTATTTTTTGCAACATCAGCAGGTTCGATTTCTGGCTAGAAAAAATAATATTTTTCAAAAATCTAATGATGCAGTTTTATTTTTTATTAAAATCGGCCCTGAGACTCCTTTGAGTGTTTTTCGCTATTTCTTATAGTTTCGCATTTGGCCATCCACGCCCACTTGAAAAATTCATAAATAAATAAATAAAATAAAAAATCGGTTTCCAGGGTGTAGCCCACTCCATAAGACAGTCGGTATGGAAATACCTTCTAGACTATTATCCCTGGCACATGACGCACGCAGAACTAAGAGTATTGACCAAGAAGAGAACAGAAGAATACTTCTCTATGAAGCTGCAGTGGAGATCCATGACTGAGGGGCAGGAAGCTAGGTGAGTCAGACATTATTATAATATTCGAGAGTTATCACAGACTGTAAGTATTCTAGGTGTTTGACACCCTGTCTGGTCCAGATGGTCGCCCCAGTGCGCTTTCAGAGAGAGATCTGATTTCCCTTTAATAAAAGCGATTTATTGATATTTTAATTTTTTTAGATTTTTTGAAAGTGTGGCAAAAAAAGAGAAATGCCCATATAAAAAAAAAAACCGGACAAGTGCGAGTATGCCTCGCGCCCTAAAGGTTCCGCTAAATGATCATAGATGGCGCTACTGCATACTTCTAGTGGCGTCATCTATGAGCACATGGCTCCACTTATGGTCCGGTGACTGACGGCGGACAACAAAGTGATCCTATAAGGGTTCCGTTTTTCCTTTTGAGGTACGGAACCCTAAAAAAACGATAAGCCTTCAAATTATTTCGCCTGTCAAGGTTGTTTCAGCAAACCCATGTGAGACACTCAAGCGAACATTGAGAAAAATGGTACCTATCTGATCACAAAAAAAGTTATGCTGATATACTTGATTGTGTCTGTTCACTAATAACGGTCCTAGATTCTTGGTAGACAGCTAAGATATCCTTCGCAAGAACCTAAAATTGTAAGATATCTGATATCCTACAAACCGCACTGGGCACGTGTGGACCGTTTTTCAATTGTGTTGACCATTTTCCAATGGTATGGAGTGTATGGACCATTTTTCAAATACTCGTGTGGACCATTTTTCACCCAAAATTTTTCCCCCAGGTTCTCAGAATACAGAGACAGAAAAAGCCTAGTAGAAAAAGACGTGAACCGAACGGACAGAACGCACCCGTTCTTCGCCGGAGACAACAACCCCAACCTGGTGGTGCTACAAGACATCCTGCTGACGTACGTGATGTACAACTTCGACCTGGGCTACGTGCAGGGCATGTCGGACATACTGGCGCCCTTGTTACTGTTGCTAGGCAACGAGGTCGACAGCTTCTGGTGCTTTGTGGGCTTCATGGACAAAATTGTGAGTAGCTATCCCCATTGAACAGGGTTTTTCTAGAGGACCCCAACCGTCACTTTGCCACGATTCGCGGTCCCCAAGCGTCACCTTATCACGATCCGCGGACCCCAAGCGTCACCTTACCACGACCCGCGGACCCTAAGCGTCACCTTACCACGATCCGCGGACCCCAAGCATCACCTTACCACGATCCGCGGACCCCTTAAAATAAAACAAAAAACCGCTTTTGATATTTTTATTTGGAATACGCCATCATTACACATGCTCTTAATTTTTATTATGTTCGCGAACCCCTTGAATAGGTGTCCATCAGAATGGCTGGTTGTCTGTGGCGTTGGTCAATGAGAGTTGATTCAAAAATTGCTACATAATTGCTTATATTTGCTACATATAATAAATAATTGCTACATAGCATGTATATTTAGAAATCAAATATTTTTTTTGACCAGCCATCCTGACGTTTGGTTGGCTGGTCACCTCCTAGTTTAAAGTCAAGCATGCAGAGTTTCCCGAAATGTATTGCGTCAATAATTGCTACATATTTGCTTCATTTATCTAGTTTAGTTGTAACTTCAAACATATGTTAAATAAAGGATGTGGCAATTATTTAAATTATCCAAAGGAAAACTGCCTGATAAAATAATAAAGGCAAATAGTTGCAGTGTGTTTTTACTCAATGGTATTGCTATTTTAGGAAGCAGGCGTTTTAAATTGTTAAATGCAGGGACCGATTAATCGGGTTAAAAAGTTACCGATTAAATCTCTAACCCATATGTTTGGTTAATCTTAATGCAGGGTAACCGGTTAACCTTTTAATACGGATACCGTTACCGGTTAATATTGCTGATTAACCCGAATGAAATAGAACAAAAATGAAAAAAAAGGAACAAAAATGAACTCTATGCGCGAACCGGTTATTATTAGGCTGATTAACCCAGAATACGGGTTAACCTTAATGCAAGATTTTTCACCTAACCCAAAAAAAATAACCCGGGTGTGACCCGGGGTGACCTTTTCGGTCCCTGGTTAAATGGCATGTTATGTTATGAGTAGGTAAGTGGATAATAAGCACATTAAAAGGATATCGTAAATAAAAAAACAAAATGTGGGTCGTTCATAAGATTCAGTTTAATAATAAGTAGTACAATTTACTTAAAAAATCGTCACAAACACCAAAACACGAATTAAAAATAGGTTCTAGGTATAGGTAGGTACCTACGTTTTCAATTATATCGGGACTTTTCGCGCACAAAAATAATCACCATATAAGAATTTTGACTAACCTCGACGTTTCAATCAAGTTGCATTGACCGTAGTCACAAGAAGACTGAAGTGTGTGGGTATCATCGTCTTGAGCGGCGGGTGAACTACCCGCGCTTGGTTTTGTGAAACGTAACTGCCTAAATCACGACACACAATGCTGACGGTTTCGGCGGACACACGAGCAGAAAAGACACGACGCGAACACTTCCTGATAACTGGATTCCACGAAGACGACAACCTAAATCCATCTTCCCGATTGAAATTTTTGTACTTTTTAATTTCAATCGCTTCACGAACAATTCTTAGGTAGAAATGCCGATCAGTGGAGAGAATCTTCGGGTCGTGCAGCTCAATCCAGTGGTTGGGTCCCGATTCGGTGTACGGCGATGGCCGATTTGTTTGTTTGTCGATGCTTTACCGCTGCGATGTGGTCCTTCACTCTTTCCGCGATAGTGCGCTTGGTTTGTCCGATGTAGGAGCTACCACAACTGCAATCGACCTTGTAAACCCCAGGTTTTTGGAAGGGTACTACATCTTTTGCCGTTCTGACCTTCTGTGCTACTTTGGATAACGGAGTATATACAGTCTTAATGGAGTAGTTCTTCAGTACTGTTCCAACTTTGTCCGTTATTCTTTTCACGTACGGAAAAAACACTGGCTGTTGGCTGACATCGAAGTCCGTCTTCTTCCTTTGGTATCTACGCCTAGGTTGCCTCCTGCCCACTTCATAGCCGTTGCGTTTCAGTAGCTCCTGAACATGTAACAACTCAGACGGTAGAATATGTTCAGGGTCACAAAGATCATAGGCTCGGTCTACTAAAGACCTAACGACAGACCGTAAGTGCCGGGGGTGGTGATATGACGAGGCATCTAGATACCTGTCAGTGTGTGTTGTCCAGGGTAGTTCGAGACAGCACCCACCGCTCAAGACGATGATACCCACACACTTCAGTCTTCTCGTGACCACGGTCAATGTAACTTGATCGAAACGTCGAGGTTAGTCAAAATTCTTATATTTTGATTAAGTTTGTGCGCGAAAAGTCCCGATATAATCGAAAACATGTGTACAATTCGCGAAGGGTACTTATTCCTTAAAATGACATAGAACTATTTAAATTGTCGAATAAAATTAAATAATCCTGGAGTGTGATTCCAATATGATATCTGCACTAGCAATGACTAAGAATAATTATTGTAATAATGATACTTAATGGATTATTGAGGGTAGGTACATATTTTTTTTAACGCAAGAATCGCATTACTGATGCTGTTAACAGAGCCTAAACGATTAAACCGACACCTACATAACTAAGTATTTGCCTTTATTATTTTATCAGGCACTTTTCCTTGGGATAATTTAAATAATTGCTACATCCTATAATTAACATATGTTTGAAGTTACAACTAAACTAGATAAATGAAGCAAATATGTAGCAATTATTGACGCAATACATTTCGGGAAACTCTGCATGCTTGACTTTAAACTAGGAGGTGACCAGCCAACCAAACGTCAGGATGGCTGGTCAAAAAAAATATTTGATTTCTAAATATACATGCTATGTAGCAATTATTTATTATATGTAGCAAATATAAGCAATTATGTAGCAATTTTTGAATCAACTCTCATTGACCAACGCCACAGACAACCAGCCATTCTGATGGACACTTGAATAGGCCCGCGGACCCATGGGAGTCCGCGGACCTCAAGTCGGGAAACCCTGCCATAGAATAATGTTGGTGACGTCGTCAGTACCTATACGTTCCGTAGCAGCATTCGTTTAACTCCAACGTTAGTAAAAATACAAAGCTTCTGACTACAATCACACTAATATAATACGTGCAAGTTTGTGTGTTTGTTACTCATTCACGCTGAAACGACTGGACGGATTTGAATGAAATTCTACAAAGAGGTAGCCTAGTACCCTAGAAGCACGTAGGCTACTTTTCATCCATCCACACAGACGAAGTCTTGGCCTCAGCTAGTACGCAATATAACCAGCAGATTTTGGATAATATCTTTGTCTGTATATTTTTGTGATTTTAAACTGACATGACACACTGTAGCTCAGTTCGTTAGAGCACTGCCCCGGTTTAGGCAGAGGTCACGCGTTACCCTGCCTGTGTCAGTTGTTTTTGAAAATCTCTTATATTTAATCTTTGTCTATTGCCTTAGGCCTCCAACTTCGACATGGACCAGGCCGGCATGAAGCACCAGCTGCTTCAACTGCAGCAGCTGCTGACGTTCGCGAGCCCCGAGCTGGCCAGCCACCTGGCCTCCAAGGACTCGGGGAATATGTACTTCTGCTTCCGGTGGCTCCTCGTCTGGTTCAAGAGGGAGTTCTCGCATAGAGATATTATGAGGTGAGGCCTTTTTACTACTAATTGTGGCTCGACTCACGGTTTAACGTGATGCAGAAGCTATTATATGAAGGGACTACTAAAATACAGCAGTCCTGGGACATTTTGATAAAATTTTATACAATTTGCACATTTTAAAAAATACAGAGAAATTAATTAAGTATTTAATTTATATAAATATTGCGTAACAAACGTGTATTTTCAATTCAAAATATGCTTACGTTAACGATACTACACGTCAAAAATACTCATGATCGGGGTACTGACCTATTGAACTTGTGAAAAAAAAAATCCATCTGATCTTTTGAATTTGACTAAAAGTAGTATTTTGCTAATAATTTTTTTCAGCTTCACCTTGTACATCAATCGACCCTCGCCTTTGTTGCATAGCTTAGGGCCTTTGTTTTTTAGGGTTTCATACCAAAAAGGTAAAAAAGGAACCCATATAGTGCGACTCCGTTGGTCGACCGCCTATCATGGCATATTTTACTCAATCTTATGTATTGCAAATGAAAAAAAATAATATTTTTCTTGCAAAACAGGCCTATAGTTGGGATTTCGTATTCTCTGACTATTCATTATTGAGAAACAATTTATATAATATGGGTAATTTTGATTTTCAGGCTATGGGAAGTATTATGGACGGCGTTGCCATGCGATAACTTCCACTTATTGATATGTGTTGCCATACTCGACGCAGAAAAAGATGTTCTGATCAGTAAAGATTATGGATTTACTGAAATATTGAAAGTGAGTGCCTATTTTATAAATAATATTTTTACTTCTATTGTATTGTAAAAAAAGTACTGAAAATATAATTCTTGTTTACGTTTCCTTTTTTCTAGGTGTCGTAAAAGGTGAACTATTCTGTTATCAATTTAATTTGCCAAGCTCATGTTGATAATGACAATATTCATTGTAGTAGTCACAAGGAATGGAAACGCGCTAATCTCTGGAACTACTAGTTGGATTCGGAAAATTATTTTTGTATAATCATAGCCAGATTCATGAGGAATAGTATAGGCTGTTTAACTTCACGCTACGACCCTAAGGAGCCGAGCTACGGGGATGAAACCGCGGGAAACAGCAACCCGTTAAAACTTATGATATTAAATATACAGGGTAAAATTAAAACCAGTGCGGATATTTCAGGAGGTGGAAGTACTCATGAATATGATCAACTTTTATTATGGGACCGATACTGAAATATAAAAAAAAAATCAGCTGTTCCCTACAAAAATGCACTACAACACGATCAAAATGTATGGAACAGCATCAAAATGTATGGTTTTAATTTTATCCTGTATAAGAGATCTTCAAAAATCGAACGACCTGAGCGGGATTTGAACCCGCGACCTCTGCCGATCCGTGGCATTGCTCTGATTCCAACTGAGCTACCGGGTCACGCTCAAATCATTCGAAATTTGAATACCCCTTTAACGCTTCATAGCGTGTGGCGACATCTATCGGAATCTATGCAGACTTCCAACTCAAATACATTATCTTTGCAGATAATGGATATTTGATGCGATATCACCATCCGTTAAAACTTGTTTTATTAATTTTATTATAACGTGTAGTGATCACGAAATTTTCTCTTCCAGCACGTAAACGACCTATCAATGTGTCTAGACGTCGACAAAATACTCAGCACCGCCGAAGGGATATACCACCAGGTGGTGTCAGCGCCGCATCTTACGGACCAGATCCGCATCATCCTGGGTCTTCCGACCCTCAGTTCCACCTCCAGCCACTCGGAGACAGAGCCTACAACGTCGCAGGTCGAACCAAACGGTACGAATGAAGACCGAGACCGAGTGACCGGCATGTTCGGTCAGGACATGGACGAAGTTATGTATCAGATAGGTTTAGACATGAATTTTTAGGCACGGCGGTGATTATCTGTTTTTTAATGTACATTTGTTTAGCGGATTGGGTCGCTGGGATTGCTTGTAGCTTGAAGACATTTGCAATTAATCGTTGGGCGGTAGTTGCACCGACTATTCTGTACCGACAATTTGTTTGCGAAAGTTCGAGGAATCTCACCGTGACATTCGCCCTTGAACGTTCGCAAACAAATTGGCAGTTCTCGCTGATATCTAGGCGGCATGTCGGTACAGAATGGATCAAATGAAAGCCTTTGCTTATTAATTTGTTTGAATTAAACTATTTTTGAATAGATTCGAATCGCTCTCAATTTAATCGACCAAAGTATTTACTTTTACTTTTCAATTTTCTTAGAAGCAAGATTCGTTCTTTATGCAGGTAACATGCTGCGATAAAAAGTTTGATTTTTAATTAAATAGCCAAATAGTATGTAGTACAGTGTAAGAACATACAGTTGGTCATCGAAGACATCTAGACAATATGGCAGTGTGGTGCGGGGCGGGGCGGGGGCGGTGGGCTCCCGAACGACCGAACATCCACGTACAGTCGTTCGGGACGAAATCTAGACCAGCGGTTCTCAAACTTTTTTGGCGATAGAACCCTTTTGAAACATTGAATATTTTACGGAACCTCAAAATAAATAGCCTGCTTTTATTAACGAAAATCATTTTAAAATAGGTACTTTACATAATACTTTTATACAACATGAAATTTTAGTGGTTGTTTTCCCGCAGCAGAACGATTTGCCCTCAGTAGTACTATCGAAACATAGAGTTAAATTTTAATAATTGCCAGAAAAAAAAATTTTTTTTTCAAATTCCACGTTTTTAAAACGGTCTAAAAAGTGTAAAATAATTTCTAATGAAATGTAAAATGTAGGACGCATAATAGTAAGATGCGCCCCACGTTTTTCATTTCATTAGAAATTGTTTTATACATTTTAGACTGTTTTAAAAACGTGGAATTTGAAAAAAAAAACAAATTTTTTTCTGGTAATTATTAAAATTTAACTCTATGTTTCGATAATACTACTTAGGGCAAATCGTTGTGCCGCGGGAAAACAACCACTAAAATTTCACGTTGTATACTTAGATTCTTTAGTTTTTAACCGTAGCGTTATTACTTCCACATTATTATGCTGCATTTCGCCTCACTTTCGGCTATTGTGTAGCTAGGCGGAGCCCTAGTAGAGGCCTTGCCTCCGCGGAGCACACTTTGAGTATGGCTGGCTTTTGACAACATCAAACGCGATGACTGACTGTAATGGTTCTTAGACTGTGACTGTAGTCTTTAGATGTACTCACGCAGTATCTAAGCATGCTTTAAGTAATTTTGAGCGACCCAATTCAAAGTACGGAATATCTACATAGCTTGCTAACGTATGTACATAGTAGATAGATACATAGAATTAGAAATAGCTTAATAGTTCATGAAGCATTTCATGTAACATGTGAGGTCCCATTTACGTTTATGTTTTTCATTTTGAAGTAGTTTTTTTAGATAAATATATTCACGTTTTTTGACATACTTTCGTGGCTAACTTTTGCAACATTTCGATCTAAAAAATTATTACAAAGTTGTTGTATTTATTTATTATTAGGTATTTAAGATATTTTTTTTTTGTGATTCAGTGTAGGTACGGCAAGGCATTTACGAGAGCTTATTTAAAATTATATTGGTATCAATTATTTGAGGTAGTAAAAATACAGTTTTATGCAAAGAAACTAATTTCTTTAGAGTTAGCTACTTATTCTCTGAGCTACATTTATTCAATTACATGCTAATTTATAAAATAATTCTTTGAATAGATATTCTTAGCTAGTTCAACACAATGTTTTGGTGTTCTTGTTATAACTGCACTTGATTGGTTAGCACTGGTTTGCAGGATTTTTTAAGTTCTTGCACTTACTAATAATGAGTAATATGGATTGTGGTTGCATTATTTTTTCAAGAGTGCCCAGTATTTTAAGTTGATAGCTAAATAAATAATAATACTGGACATTCTTAAAAATCGCAAAAATATTGTACTATTCATTATATCTTTAGTAGTAATTAATCCATGTAAATAAAATTGTATTTGCTAATACATATAAGCATATGCATGTGGCAACACCATCAAATACTCAATATTTCCAATATTAAAATTTATCAAAAATATTAAAATATCTATTTTTCTATTTCAGGATACACTCGAATATAATGGATTACAAATATGTATAGTTACGAAAACTGTTTGGGCGTTGCTTGCCTAGTGATCGAGTGTACATATTACATTGTCGTATACAGACTGGACAGAGAGTGATATTTTTTTATATTTTTATAAATACTCGCTTTAAATCTTTGTAAGTTTTGACTCCTATTTAAACCGAACAATATAAAGGCTTTGTCTGCTTCTGCATAGTAATCCTAAAATTAATTTTAATTACTTAAAGGAGTTGTTTCAGAAATGTATGGAGCCTGGGAGGGGTCTACGTACGCAATTAAGTATTATAGCTATACATGATAGTAACCGGTTCCTAATGCTTATTTTCTATAATATTATTTCGTTGCACAACACAAATATGGTGGACCAACAATCGACAAAATTTGTCGATTGTTGATCCACCATATTTGTGTTGTGTTGCTCTCCTTAACAAAGAAAAGAATGAATTACAATGAATTAAGTGAAACGTCATTTTGACAACAGTTGTTATGTCAATGTCAGTCAAAATGGCAACATTCAATCCACCACGCGTGCGCACAACGACAAACTTCACGTCATAAAACAAAATTGTCAAACTCAACTCATGGCCGCCCTAAAAATAGGGATATCATAGTGAAAAACTTCATCTCAAATAATTCTCTTACAATTGTACTCTTCTTCAAATGAATTTAATAATATTTTTATGTAAATCCCTCATTTTATCCTATTTTTCTATGTGGCGTATGTATACCAGTTCCAGGATGAAACATCTCCTTTTGTCTTCGATTTTACACAAAGCAGGCAAGGTATGGCTAAATTCTTAAGGCCCATTCACACGTACCATACATAACCACACCACAATGGTAACTACGTGGGCGAGCGGAAATTAGTACACTTTGTTTGAGTCCTCATAGTATTGTTCGTGAATACGGGGGACAGTATTAGTAGACCGCGAGAACCAGTTGATTGATTAATTTATTTAAAAATATGTCCATTGATTTATAATCTAATCATATTTTCCTACATTATATTAATTTGCAGCATTAATTATGCTAGATAATTTTAAATTACTCCTATTGAAGTATTAGCCCACCAAATTGTATATAATATAGATTGAATAGAAGTGCCATTGTTCCTGGCATTACAGAGTACCTAATGTTCCTACATAACGTGAATAATTAATTGTATTAATATTGAACAACAACAAAATAAGACTGGTCTAACGGGTCGTTCCCGCTCGTTAATACCCCGTCGTTAACACGATTAACGACTAGGAATATTTTGTCCCACTCGTTAACAGTGTTGAAGAACGCGAATTTTTTTCCCAATCGTTCATTTCCGTTCCGCGTATAGTTTAGGAGTTAGGTTAAAAAAAAGTGAAATGAAACAAAAGATATACCTAACGGTTATTGAAAGTGCTTTAATATGTAAAAAAAAATGTTGCGTTCTTCAACACTGTTAACGAGTGGGGCAAAACATTTCCAATCGTTAATAGTGTAAACGACGGGGGTATTAACGCCCGGGCACGCCCATATTCAGTCGCACCTGGTTAGACTGGATTCCAAACTCAACCTAGTTGGGAAAAGGCTAGGGCCTAGGCGGATGATAAACCAGATAATAGGAGTAGTTGGCTGATCATAAAAAAATAACATTGTTTAGGAGAATAGGTTTGCAAAGAAAATAGCTTATATAGCTTACATAGACAATACGAATATGAACTTTCTGGATCGCTAAACAATAGAAAAGTCAATTAAATGTACTAATACTATGTCATGTACTTTATTAAAACTAATATCATTGCCCCATTCATTGTCAGATAATGGCACTTGGTGCTTTTTAAACCTGCAAATAGAAGTCAAAATTTATTAATCATTACTGTTTAACTATGTCAATCTTATATCCTATTATATTTCTTATATAAAATTATATTTTGTTTCAAACACAAATTGTATTGAGTAAGTTAGTGTAAGTGCCTAAGTTCGCCATTTTGTTTCTAATTATTATTGATGGTTTCGAATATAATTATTTCCATATTATATTTCACGGTAATATTATATTCATAATTAATTTTATTAAAGTTTCTTGTACCTGCACAATAAGGTTTTATTATTTTGTACCTAAAATGTTTTGGGCGTTATTCAATAATTAATTTTAGTAGTAACCAAATTACAGTTGCAATTTTTCTTATGTGTGAACAATAGTGTGAACTAACATAACATTTACCCATGATGTTGGCTTTAGATCAAACAAAATCAGTTCAGCTAGGGAAATTAGAAACCAAAAAAGAATATTGACTCCATTCATAACTGTAATAATCATAATCTGTAATAGTGTAATCATGACTAATTATATGAATCAATAAATAAATACTTATTCTAAAGAAATGAGATCAATTAACATTTTGTACTTAGTTTTACAAATTCATTACATTCATATTAATTGGCGAATGTGACTTTAAATGTACATTCAAGCCATACCTAGTTTGGTAGGACTTGTCACATAGATGGCAATGGAAATTCTTGACACCAGTGTGAGTTAGAGAATGTCTTTGTAATTCAGACTTGGAGAAGAATCGTTTCCCACAACTGTCACAGCCATACTTCTTTTCTTTTAGATGATTCTTCCTTATATGAGAACTTCTGGAACTTGAGGATATGAAGGTGGCATTGCAAACTTCACATTTGTGGTTTCTTGTGCGTTTATGATTCCATAGAACATGAGAATGGAGGCCACCCGGTACTTTGAACTTCTTTGGACAAAACTTGCAGCTGTATGGACGATCATTGCTGTGGGTTAGCATATGAATTCTAATGTATCCAGGAGGATATGATTTCCCACATTGATCACACTGACGCAAAACCCTTTCAGACTTGTTTTTCTCTTTATTTTCTACGTTAGGTTGACAAGAATGGGAGTTCAGTTCGTCCTCATTGTAGAAGCCTTCCCAGCAGTTTTCACATAAATACGGTTTCAGATGTAATTTTCTATGCAAGACTAGTGAACGGAAATCTTCAAATTTCTCATTGCAATAGTCGCAATCCCTGCCAATTTCAGATTTTGTTGGGTGATTATTCATACAGTGTTCATTTAGGAGTTTGACCGAATGGAACTCGGCCTTGCATTCTACACAAAAGAGCAACCGAATCTCATCATCAAGTTGCTCTAACTTTTTAATTTTTCTTTTTTTCATGTTTATATGGCAATCTGGTTTCTGGTCATCAGATTCATAGGTGCAATCATAGTTGTCGCTGGTTGAATCAAGGAGGGTGAGGTTGTCCATCAATGACTTGGAGCTGGATTCTATGAGGACTTTGAAGGAGTAGGTAATGGTGAGTTGATGGACGCAGTTGATGCAAATGTTGTCTGGAAACATTGGATCTGGTGTCACCTGAAAAAAAATGTATATTATAGTCATTTGCTATGGAATGTTTGATGTTACAATTTAAACAAGACTACAAACATAAACACACCTTTATTCCATAGGGATAAGCAGAAACTACACAGGGAGGTAGTCAGCAGACAACACATCTGGCATCACTATAAAATGATGAATAACTGTAACTGTGAGGTCTAAAAGCAATACATTGCCCAAAATAAATACTAATGTAATAGTTCTGCAAGTGCAAGCCCTGGCAAGTGTGACTAGGGCCTCCACAGTTCTTAAGTAAAGAATAAAAATTATGTTGTCGGAATCTCCCGGGGGCCCTTAGCATTTAGCCTATTATGTCACTATAGTTACGCGATTGGAACGGGTCTACTCATTAGTTGGGCGAAACTCCTTCAAACTTCAGGCAAGCCAAGGGGCATTTTCACTTGAAAAACCGCGGAGATTGGCTGTAGGATCCGCAAACTATATAAGCCTTGAAATTAAAAGGGGCTGAATAACGTTTATTACCTTGTAATTGTAAAAATTCTGCAGAATATCGGATAGATGCACATCTTCGCCAGCGATTCTCACACAGGAGTGTATATGGCGCATTTCTTTTTCGCTGCCTAAGCATGTGCGACAGCGGTTTTTGTAATCCATTGTGGTAGTGTCTAATAATTTGTTTGCATAGAAATCTGAATTAATATTGTTTTCAATCACTTTATATCACTTTTGTCAATATTGACATGATTGACATTTTTATATTTATTACGGGCACGGTTTGACAGCTGGGTGACAGCAGTTCATAATCCATTTCTATTGGCCATCGACATTTACCTTCGCGCGCTGTTCCATAAAACGCAAAATACTTATAATATATTGATTAAATCATATTCAAATTGTCTGTTGAAAATTAGACTAGAATGCAAACAAAATAATACTCAGACCACAGTTATTCAAGTAAAAGTCTGCTTTGGTTACTTGCAAGTCCAGTTATCAGTCCGATAAATTGAAAACGGTCGTTTAAGTCATGTTAAACAGCTGTTTTCAATATAACGGACTGCTATTGTCGGTGAATTTGGCATGAATAACAGGAACATGCTGTAGGTACGTACTTCATTTAATTTAATTTGCACGATTTGCACATTCTGACGGATCCACCTTAATTTATGAACCTAATGTTGATCACATCGGAGTACCTACATAGCATTATAACAATATATTTTTTTAAATGTATTTATCATCACCAAGAATATTAAAGATATATATTTAATCTTCTTGATCAGCACCTTAATTGTATAGGTATCTTTATTTTATTGACATTTTGAACACTAAAATGAACACGGAGAGCTATGAAAGAAATTTCATTTCAACTCCATTTTGTTAACCTGTCCTGTCAGTGCAGTGCTGCCATTTTAGCGCTTTGGACGCTATATCTAGCGCTTTTTTGACATGTTTAGTGCCGAATCTGAGAATTTAGCGCCTAGCGCATAATCGAGCGCTTTTTGGATCCGGCCCAAGGGGCAAGGAATATACTATAGGCTGGTACTCTACTAACTCTACCGAGAAACGTGAGCTAAGCTGAAAAGGCAAGTTTTCAAACAACAGCCTTTTTTTTAAATCCGACGACATAATTTCTCTTCAGCCGGCCTAGCATGACCACGATAGAAACGGGTTTTGTCTACATAGAAATAGACAAAGTGACAGATTGTAGAAACATTTCTACGTTTTATGAATGAAACGGTAGAAATGTTTCTACAATCTGTCACTTTGTCTATTTCTATGTAGACAAAACCCGTTTCTATCGTGGTCATGCTAGGCCGTTAGTTAGTTGTCGCAATTATTCGCACATGTTCAAATTTGACGTGTTGATGTTATGAACGTTACTGATTAAAATGTATATTTCCATTTTGTTAAGTTTTTTTTTTTCCTATTAATCATACATTTAGCGCAGAATCTAGCACTTTTTTGACTCGTGAAAGGCTGCAAATCTAGCGCTTATTTTGACAGTTTTAGCGCTCAATTCATTTTTCCATCTGGCAGCTCGCTGTGTCACTGTCAAAACTGTCAAATGTGTCAATATTGACATCAACATCAATGTAGGTACATGTAGGTATTTCGAACTCCAGAAAAATAATGTTTTTCCAACCACCCGACGAAGAACCGAATTGTAGTAAAATAAAAAGTAACACTTGGAGCCGACGTCAAAAAAAATTGAGACGTAAAAACAGACTGAAAGCTATCAAGAAAGATCAGCTCAAGAAGAAGAATAGGCGATCTCCCATTCCAATCACCATGTCATCTTGGGCTGAGAACTTTACTAGTGCTGCAACATGGCAACTGAAGCACCAAGTGGCTTTCTGGAAGTCTAAAGCGACGGCTTTAGAGTACGAAAACAAGTTATTACACGATATCATACGTAAAAATTACTTGAATGCATCAAATTCCGCAAATAGCTCAGCAACAAATTCTGACCATGAGGACATTGAAGAGGATGTTTCTGAACCAGAAAATGAGCCCGAAAGGAATGGTGACGAAGAGATAGAAGTAAGTGAAGAGTTTATACAGTTTCTGAGGGACAATCAGAAGTATAGAGATGATGCTAAGCAAGAAAGAGAGAGGTTGAGAGCATCAAATGATGATGAACAGAGAAAGATAGAAGAAATGGAAGCTGGACCTGCAGAAAACGTGGAAAGTCCTCAGGAAGTATTAAAAAGGATGTATGGAGATGGTTGGGAGAGGATATCGGCTTTGGAAACATCAATACGGTCTCAGTTTATCAACATCAGTGATCGGGACAAACCTATGTACTGGCCAAATATACCTTTGAATTTTAACTTTTGAATAACTTTTTAGGGTAATGTTGTTTGACTGTAAATATGTAGGATAAGGCTACAACTTCGGTCGTGCTAGGCCACTCATAATAGACACCATTATTTTTGCGCAATTGAGAATGAAGCATTCAAACAATCAGTGCAGTAAGTTTCACAAATTGTTTCAACACTACATTCTCAATTATTGAACATTCAGAACATTGTCAGGCGGTGTTCAATACTTGATGAATTAATTTTGAATGTAGATCTATAGAATTTTTTTAAATGACTATTTTAATGTGTCCAGCATTGGCTGCTGAAAGTGTTTAAACATAAAAAGTTCTGGGGCCGTTATTGTTAAAATTTTGGTCAAGAATAGTTTCAATGTTCTCAAAAACTATTATACAGTTGAATTTTTCAAGTGGGCGTTGATGGGCAAATCCGAAACTATAAGAAATAGCGAAAAACACTCAAGGAAGTCTCGGGGCCGATTTTGATAAAAAAGAAAACTGCAGCATTATATTTTAATGATTTTTGAAAAATCTATTTTGCCAATCAGATGAAAAATTCACCATTTAATATGCTGTAACATGTAACTATGGGAACTAACTAGTGTGCTACTTTGTAAGTAGATTAGGTATCTTTTTATACAGGGTGACGCATAATGTAATTTTTTATTGACACTAATTAAAATGTAAGTTAAAATTAATCTGCTTTTTCATTTGTTTTATCATCAAGTTTTATTATCAAGTTTTTCTTGTTCCATAGGAAAATATTAGATTAAAAATTGTGACCTCATCATATTATATCTCTAGCATTTCATCTGCTCTCCTTATTTCATAATATTTCACATTACCATCGTAACTCGGTAGATGGCGTTACTAATGTCAAGCTTTTTATTAAAAGAGTAGCAACGGATACATTGTTGAATGCAATTTATTATGAGTACCATAGTAGTTAATTATATTTATAACCGGAGCGCAGCAGAGACCAATCATTAATCTGTGTTTACAACATTCCGTACCGAATAGCGGCCGCTTGGCTTAAACGGCGGAAAGTGACTGGGTGACTGGTGTTACATGTGATGTAAAGATCTTCGGCAGACTTACACCCGTATTCACAAAAATAAGGTCTCGAAAGCACACAAAACTCGTACGAATATCAACATTAAACATTATACAGGGTGGCAGGTTAGACAGTGGAAATATTTAAAAGGGTCATTGTACTCATCATTATGAACAACTTTTACTATGGGACCAACTCTGAAATAGCGAAAAAAAAATCAGCTGTTCCATTCATTTATGTTCACATAACTCAACAAAATGTATGGAACAGCTGATTTTTTTTCGCGATTTCAGGGTTGGTCTTGTTCATAATGATGAGAACAATAACCCCTTTAAATATTTCCACTGTTCTTACCTGCCACCCTGTAGGTTCATATTAATGTAAGCGAATATAAACAAGCGCTTTATACGAATATTAACCTTAACGTAATACATAGGTACAATGTTCATACTTGAATGAGTGTTTTGTACACTTTGCTATGAGTCCTCATACTTGGTAATGTTCGTGATTTTTTTCGTTTTTAGGTACCTAAGCATAATTTATTTACTCTGACCATCGGAGATAAGTTGCGTCGGCTAAGAGTCCTGTCGGTCATGAGTCCTGTCGGCAAAGAGTCCTGTCGGTCATGAGTCCTGTCGGCGAAGAGTCCTGTCGGTCATGAGTCCTGTCGGCAAAGACTCATGAGTCCTGTCGGCGAAGAGTCCTGTCGGAGTTCAGTCTGTTGGCGTAGTGTCAGTCGGCGTTCAGTCGTACCAGTCACTGGTAGTTTCAGAGATTAGCACTTTCAAACAAACTTTTCAGCTTTATTATTTTACATAGGTACCTACCTTCTTATCTTATATTATAGTTACGTGTGTGACGGCCTTTAGAACACAGGTCGTTCTAGCTATCGGCACAATGACCGCTGACCACATCTAATTTAATTATGTCGACAATGTGTAAATGTGTGGCAAATCGAGATACCTAGGTACCTACCTACTTAATTTTAAAGTTATTAGTTAACTAATAGTTTGTAAATTACTTGCTATAGGATTTTAAATTATCATTCTAGAAACAGGATCAAACAAACCTTCATAATTGCGACTGAATTCGATACACTTTTTATATTTAAATAGATCCTTGCTTCCGGATCAAAAAATAGTTCCTAGTTGACATTTAATGACGATGAACGTTACCGTGATAGGTTTAAGTCTCCCTCTATGGTCCGAGGCTTTTTTTTTTTTTTTTTTCGAGGTGGAAATCCTCATGGATGTCCCCCGCCCTGGGGAGGGCCACTGGTCGTACGCCCCAAGTCCGCCGCCCGCAGGCCGCACCCTATGGTGGCCGGAGATCGTTGGCCGCCCTACGGCGCCCGGTGCGTCTGCTGCGGATGGAGAGAGAGGACACCGCCTCCCTCTCCCTTTCCGCCGCCTCCTTGGCGTCCATCACCTCCTCGCAGAAGGAGGCGACGGCGCTCCAAGCGCTCTCGCTGCCGACCATGGCCTCAACCACGGCCGGGAGCGAGAGGCCACCCGCAGCTCCGACCGCCGCGACGAGGTCATGGTCCGAGGCTCATGTAAGACTAGTAGTCTTAGACTATAGTCTAGTAAGTATTTGAATAAGTGCTCATGCATAGATCATAAGCCCCTAAGTGGTTCTTATGAATTAATTAATATTAATAAATATATAAATTAATTATAATTCTTATTCCTGTTCGTAGCTTAATTAAAAATGAGTAGGTACTTATTATAATTATAATATACCTACGTACCTATACCCTATCCGTTTTACCAAAAAATAAAATGTAAACAAACAAACCAATGGTTCTCAAAAATAGCTTCGAGATATCCCCATGATCTCCTCAGTTTTATCGGTTATGTCGTACTTGTAAGCATAGGAATCCTTAGGCCACGTCTCTTCTACATGCTTGTAGACGTTGATAAGGATCTCCTTATCC
Organism: Thalpophila matura; assembly: GCA_948465475.1. Lineage (NCBI taxonomy): Eukaryota > Metazoa > Arthropoda > Insecta > Lepidoptera > Noctuidae > Thalpophila > Thalpophila matura. Next base: position 16,705,257 of record OX419182.1, read on the forward strand.
ACTGAACCCATCACTGTCCTCTTGGACCGCTTTTTTTTCGGTGATGAAGAAGTGCAAATATTGCTCGGCCCAGGTTCACTCATTTTACAAAAAAAAACAATAAAAATAAGATTAACAAAGAAGACAAACTCAACAAAATCAATAACTTAATGAATAATAACGAAAACACAACGAAATATCGAATAATAACACGGTGGCATCAACGAGTTCAATCACAGCTGTAAACAAAACATGGCGGTTATAATCCGACCGAATTAAGAAACACTCGTTCCAATGTAAAATAGTCAGTTATAAAGTACACTTTAAATTATCAGCGTATAAAATGAAATACAGATTAGGAAACCTTACCATTTTAGTTTCTTTATAAGGTAAGTTAGTTATTCGTATTATTTTGTATTAATAAAAATTTTATACGTATTAATATTGGTATCAATAATAATTGTAAAATCTAAGATTTTATGTTTTTTTATAAATGTAAAGAGTTTAAGGGGATATTTGAAATAAACAATTAAATTTTGCTATAGTAATGTTAATATTAACTTTATCATTGCAAATGCGACATCCAAACAACCCTTTTTATGGTTTGTTTACATTTTATTTTTTGGTAAAACGGATAGGGTTATAGGTAGGAAACGAATGATGTGTTTACGTGAATATTTTATATTTCATAGCTGTATATCTGTTCTCCGCGGTCTCCCCCCCTTTGCTCGGCTCCTAAGGGTTGTAGCGTGATGTTAAAGCCTATACTATTCCTCACGAATCTGACTATCATACTTATACAAAAAGAATTTTTCGAATCCGACTGGTAGTTCCAAAGGTTAGCGCATTCAAACAAACAAACAAACTCTTGAGCTTTACAATATTTAATAACTAAAGATAGGTAATACACATTCTGTTAACTTTGTCGATTGTAGATTGTATACTCTTTGATACCCACAGCTTTTTTTTTTTTTTTTTTGAATATGGGAAATCATCAAATGACCCCTCCCGCTCTGGGCGGAGCGGAAGGGAGTGTCAGACTCTTACTGACTAAAACCCACCCGTGTTCCTTCCTTAGCCCTTTATGTTCCGGGTCAGCGGTACCCCTTTCGGACAATCCCGCTTTGATACCCACTGCTTGTGTAGGTATTTCGAAATTGTTCAAAGTTGAGCCAATGACAGTTTAAACAATATGGCGGACATATTCATCGTGCCGTAATGTTGTGGTGCCTTTTTTATTGTTTTAAGCACAAATTAATGGAAGAATTAACACAATTTCACATGAAAGTGTACCAAGACTGTCCTGGAATCGTTTTTTGAAAACATCGTAGAACGGGAAACTCGGTAAGCGAAAAGTTTTATAAAAGTAAAACTACCTGCTTTGTAAAGGAGGGTATTATGCAAAATGCAGTCGGTCAATATAACAAACGTTCGATTGACGATTTCATACAAAACGAATTACTTAACTCCCTAACTTATCTATACCCCGATCATGAGTTTTTTTGACATGTAGTATCGTTAACGTAAGCATATTTTGAATTGAAAATACACGTTTGATACACAATATTTATATAAATTAAATACTTAATTTCTCTGTATTTTTTAAAATGTGCAAATTGTATAAAATTTTATCAAAATGTTCCAGGACTGCTGTATTTTAAATTCAAAATATGCTTACGTTAACGAAACTATACTTCAAAAAAACTCATGATAGGGGTACTGTTGTGATTAAATAGTAGATAATTATGTAGGTACTTACTTTAAATCACGTTTAAAAAGATGTACCTACTATGTGATCAAAATAAGAATAGGACTGACTTTGCGCCATATTGTGACATTTTGTATTGAACATTGAGCTGTTTTGTATCAAAAACTCTATTACAATAGATCTGGTGACTAAATCAAAAACTCAGTAAAATAAAATGAAAAAAAAAAACAAAACCGGACAAGTGCGAGTATGCCTCGCGCCCTAAGGGTTCCGAAATATGATCATAGATGGCACTACTGCATACTTCTAGTGGTGTCATCTATGAGCAGATGGCTCCACTTATGGTCCGGTGACTGACGGCGGACAACAAAGTGATCCTTTAAGGGTTCCGTTTTTCCTTTTGAGGTACGGAACCCTAAAAATAACGATATTGATTCGCAAATTAATTTACTTTGTAAGACTTACTTTTAAGTGATAGTTGACAGTTCGAGGTCATTGATGTTCCTATTCTGACCGCGATCGCATTGTAAAGTATGCTACTACGCTAATTGAAATTCGAAAGTGTTAATTTTCTTCTAACTATAGCATTTGTCGTAATTATGAGATACCAGCTGTGCCCGGCAGGCGTTGCAATACTTGCAATGCGTCGTTTTTTAGGGTTCCGTACCAAAATGGTAAAAAAGGAACCCTTATGGTGCGACTTTGACTGTCTGTCTGTCTGTCTGTCTGTCACACCTGCTTATTTCAGCAACTACTTATGGTATCGACTTGAAATTTGGAACAGTTAAAAAGAATGTTTGTTCAACTTTATTACAAATGAAAAAAGTCCAAAAATATTTTTATTTTCATTGCAAAAGCGGCCGGAGTGGGGGTCCGAAATTTTAAAGTGGGGTTACTAGGTCAAGTGACATATCATATGAAAGGTCTTGATCTGCACATTTCAAAATATATTTTTATTTTATTTTATGTTTTACAGTTTTCGACGTATGATGAAAAATGTCCAAAAAAATACCATTCCCCCCCCTTATCTCCGAAGTTTGCGGGGCGAAAAATCTGAAATAATTAGAGTTGATAGGAATTGATCCAAATATGGCACCAAAAATAAAACAATGTTCCTAACTAGTACAGTTTTTTCAAAATCATCAAAATTCCTTCACAAACAAACTTAGTTATGCGTTATGTTTTTTCACTTTATACGTCCAAAAATGATACGGAACCCTCGGTGCGCGAGTATGACTCGCACTTGGCCGGTATTCTTTCTCTACCCCGGGCGTGCGCGTAACAACCGTTTATACAAAGTTTCAAGTCAATCGGACGAACGATGCGCAAACGCATAGGTGACTAACAAAACTACAAATAATAATTATTTTTTTACATTTTTAATAGGTACTAGATTCCGCCCGCGGCTTAGTCCGTGTTTTTCGGGATAAAAAGTAGTATATGTGCTATTCCAAACTAATAGTCTATTACTGTGCCAAATTTCACCCAGATCCATTCAGCCGTTCTGGCATTATTGACTAACAAACATCCATCCAAACTTTTGCATTTATAGTAGTAGTAAGATTACATACACGAACAGCCAACTATGAAAGTTATTTAACACTAGCTGTTCACCGCGGTTTCATCCCCGTTGCTCGACTCCTAAGGGTCGTAGCGTGATGTCAACAACAGTCAGAGAGCAAATTTTAATATTTGCATCGCTTTCGTTTACACGGAATGTACCTACTCATTTATTGTGTGTTTCTTGAGAGAGAAAATTTCCGAGATAGTCGTTATCTCGCCGGCGGCGGCGGTCGGACCACTGCCTTACGCTGAGTTGCAGAAAAGGTCATTAAGTTTTAAAGGAGACTTTAACGATAGAAATTGTATGGTTAATGGCTCCATTAAAATTTAATTATCTTTCTGCTACCGACCGTTAGACCGAAGTAAACTTTCACTAGGTACCTACACTTAAAACTGTCTAGACTCATCTGTCACGAAAGGGGGCATCCTGTTCCCTGAGGTTTCTCGGTATGCCATCGATTCTAGGACTTGTTTGTAGTGCACAAAAACGTACGAGCGATAGGCACCAATTGTGGAGCGCATGCTGGGACGATGCGCTGTGTGGTGCTACCGTGGGACGCGCATTTTTTTGAAGGGTAGGGTTATATAGGTTAATCATAACCCTACCCTTTTACCCAGAACGGCTGAACGGATCTGGATGTTTGGCACAGAGATATTAGACCAGGGTCGATAATTTTTGAAACCAAAAAAAATTACAGTAGGATGAAACCCATTAGAAAAGGAGGGGAATATGATCAAAATGAAAGGAAAAATAAATTACGGTCGATCCGAGTTCGGGAAGTGGGAGGGGGGAGTTTTTAAGGGTAAAAAATGGTTTTCCTTGATTTCCGGCAAAACTACAAGTCATATGGAAAAAAGTTAATTGGCAAAGTTGTAGGTAATAAAAAGATCTACAACTTTTGTATTTGCAATTTTTTCACATAACCTCAAAATTTTGGTAAAAAATTCAAAAAACCAAGATTTTGGTTTTTTATCCTCCCTCCCACTTCCCGAACTCGGATCGACCGTAATTTATTTTTCCTTTCATTTTGATTATATTCCCCTCCTTTTCTAATGGGTTTCATCCTACTGTAATTTTTTTTCATTTTTCACCATTTTTAAAGGCTTCGGCCCTGGTCTATATATTATGGTCTAGAATAGAACATAATATCACATTTTCGTATTAGTAAGGTTTATCTTTATTACTTTTATTAGGGGGAGATTAGACATTTATTTATTTATTTATTTATTTTATTTTATTTATTAAAACACACACACACTATCTTTACAGGCTGACCCAATACAATAGTGGTTTACACACAGACACATAACATAAATTGAAAACAAACTTACGGCTAATATATATAATTACGACATAAGACATAAGACATTAGGTACATTAACAAACATTTAATACTAGCGACCCGCCCCGGCTTCGCACGGGTGCTATAAACCTTTCTCTTGAATCATACTATCTATTTAAAAAATCCGTTGCGTAGTTTTAAAGATTTAAGCATACATGACAGACAGACAGACAGCGGAAAGCGACTTTGTTTTATACTATGTAGTGATACTGTTGTCCGCGACTTCGTTCGCGTGGAAATAACAAATCTGTCCTACAGGGACCGTATATTTATTCGGGATAAAAATAAACCTATGTGCTATTTCAGATAATATAGTCCAGTGTTTTTCAACCTTTTTCATTGCACGACCCCCTTGGTAGGTAAAAATATTTCGCGACCCCCTATCCACCGCATAATAAAATATAAGCTACGACATCTAGCTTGTACTTATTATTATGTTACAAATAAATTAAATCCATACAACATTACGTTAATTAGCCACAGAAGCTTTGAAGTGTTTGATTCCATTTTGCAACCTCCTACTTGTGTGAGTTGACGTTTTCATCGATGGCTCAAATAAAAAGCAAACAGAGAAATCGCCTAAATTTTGACAATGGTTTAATTCTATGTGTAGGTACCTACCTAGCAAAAACGAATCCACGATGGGAGAAATTAGTATGAAAAATAGGCCTAACTCACATTGATGTGAATACTTAAATGACTTGCCTCTATTTTTTTTCATTTTGCTGATCTGCACCTACTAATGTCCTTGAGAGAGCATTTTAATAATATAAAAAAATTGAACCTTATAGTTTTTTTTCTTTTTACCGAGGCTTCGCGACCCTCCGCGACCCCCGCGATTATGGAGGCTTCGCGACTCCCCAGGGGGTCGCGACCCCCAGGTTGAAAAACACTGATATAGGCTGAACGGATTGGGATGAAATTTGGGGAAAAAAATCTTGTGCCAAATTTCATCCCAATCCGTTCAGCCGTTCTGGCGTGATTGAGTAACAAACATCGAAACTTATTTCGCATTTACCTATAGTATTAGTACCTATAGATGATCATATATGTAGAATCATATCCTTTATCCAATATGTAGTAGGAAGGATTTTAAAAATTTTTGAAGACGACATGACTTATTACGTCTACGTTACATTATCATAATTATAATTATTAAATTATTTAAAAATCTTTGATCATTGATCATAATTATATTTTATTACTAGCTTCCGCCCGCGGCTTCGCCCGCGTTTTTAGGATAATAAGTAGCCTATGTGTTATTCTGATGTATAAGCTATATTACTGTAAAGTTTCATCAAAATTCGTTCAGTAGTTTTTGCGTGAAAGAGTAACAAACATTCATACATCCATCCATACATCCTCACAAACTTTCACGTTTATATTATTAGTAGGATATTAAAATTTGATAGTGCAATGTGCAAAACCTCCTAGCGAGACTTAGTAAAGTCGCATTATAAAATAATACGAGTTTACTAACCCTTAGTTTCTGAAAGCATGGTCTACTTGACCATGCTTTCAGAAACTAAGGGTTAGTAACGGATTAGTAAATCTTCTGTCAAATATCACGTCAGCTGTTGTTTTGCTGTGTAACCGAACCGAAATACCGAAGTAACATTGTTTGGCCAATGCTATTCCGGTAACACAGTAATACAACAGCTGATTGTGTAAGCATAAACATAAGCATAAGCGATCAGTGGCGAAGGGTCCCTACAATACGACTCTTACCGGCTTTCCCTTGAAAAATAGCACGGGCAGTATTGCCTAATATTGTCAAATATTTATAATTAGCTTTTCGTGGCCAGGTAAGCATTTGTAGCTCCGGCTTACCTCTTACAAAACCCTTGACCCTTCGCCACTGTAAGTGATAGTGAATATTTAAATAAACAAAATTATTAGAAAAAACACAAAACCCGACTGCTTAATCTTGTCACTTCTAGAATGAAGACGAATCTAACGACACCTCATAAATGTTGAAATCCATCAAGCCGTTTATATTATACAGAGCGAGTTAAGGAAATAGACATACATAATACATTCGAAAACATTAACCTTCTGGGGCAGTCAGAAAAGATCCCCACAAATATACCTACTTAATAAAAAAAAAACCGGACAAGTGCGAGTATGCCTCGCGCCCTAAGGGTTCCGAAATATGATCATAGATGGCGCTACTGCATACTTCCAATGCCGCCATCTATGAGCAGATGGCTCCACTTATGGTCCGGTGACTGACGGCGGACAACAAAGTGATCCTATAAGAGTTCCGTTTTTCCTCTTGAGGTACGGAACCCTAAAAACATAACATCGTGCCTGTATATCCACAAAAATTTGGGCAGAGGGGTGTAGTACACCCAGATTTAGCCAGTTAAGTTTAACCCCCATGTTATAGGGGGCGAGCCTATAGTTTGAAATAAACTTTTTGGTATAATTTGAAATAAAGGAATTTATTTAGTCGAAAAATAATGTAGGTACTAATGTAAAATAAATCTATACTAATATTATAAAGAGGTAAAGTTTGTATGTAGGGGGTAATCTCCGGAACTACTGATCCGATTCCAAAAATTCTTTCACTAATAGGAAGCTGCATTATCACTGAGTGCTGTAGGCTACTTTTTATCCCGGAAAATAAACAGTGGGTCACGCAGATGAAGTCGCGGGCAAAGTACTACTATCCTATAATTTAATTCAACCTATTTCAGCCTTCTGCTAAACATAGACTACTTTCTGCTTAGTCTTTTGAAGAAAAGTGTTAAAATGGTTTTAACTTATTAACAAAATATGCATAAAAACAAACAAAACAAACCTTTTCTTTAAAATAAGTTCTTTTCGTTTACGTGTCGATTTCTGCGTACAAAAGACACCTTTATCAGTTTGGATGTAATGTATTTAAAAATGTACGATGTTTTTTTTTTTCTATAATTAATTTAATGCAAATGAAATGAACAAAATTCACATACATTTTGAAGAAACGGTGTACTTTTTACAAGTAACTTTTTATGAGTAGCTAGCTAGAGTTGTTTCATTTGCATTTTTGTTCAATTACTTGTGAAATTAGCTATGTAATGTATGTATATAAAAAAAATATGTTATGTGTAATTTAGTTGTAATAAAATACGATAGCTAATAACAGTTACTATTTACTTCTTGTCAATTTATGGTATCACTGTTATCAGTTTTAGGAAAAATCGGAAAAAAAATATTTTTTTTTACTGAAAGACTGGATGATTTTTTATGGTTGTTTGATTGACAATGACGATTCATTTTGTGAATTATAAATCTATGTAATATTTTTTAACAAGGTACCTACCTAATACAACACTTCTATTGAGCATTAAATGTAAGAAAATTTAAAATACTATAGCACTATATTTCAGATAAAAAATATAATAGGTACCTACTTTTTACATAATAAGCCATATTGAATGTTGTTGTAATTACCTAATTAATGATTATATATTTATTTTATTTACACGTTTAATACATTTTTCAAATATAAAAAAAATATATATAGAAGGTGTAGTACCCCACCGGGGCGGCATCGGAAACAGGGTCCAAGCTACCGGTGGTCAATGCTTCAGAGAGAGGAATCTCCTCACGATGCGTTCCGTTTCTAGGAGTACTGCTTTCTGTATCAAGCCCTTGACTTAGCCCCCCGCCAAATTATATAATTATGTAATAGAATAATAATGTACTTTCAATTCAAATAAACTAATTTAAAAGGATATTTTTAAACACCTCACCCATTTTAAAAAACCAATACCTACACGTACATTATACCAAACCTAACCTAAAAACAAAAAAAAAGACCAAAAACCTCACAAACCCTAAAGCATCCAAAACTACAAGCCCAGCATCTATCAACATTTAAAGTATCAATCGTCGGTACCAAAGAACGTAGAAATTGGCGCTCAAAACGGTTGAGCGCAACCTGTTTCTGAGACCCCTCCTCCCCCTCTGAAGGCGTCCCCGCCAGTGCCATCAGAGCCTTCGTAGAGCTCAGTTGCGCGCGCGCAGCCTCACACATTTATAAAAAAACACGTTTTTCTGTGATAAATTTTTTGATCAGTGAATCCCGGATTGCAGTGCAGTGTATTAAATTAATTTCCGTATCGTTTTTTTAGTATTTTCTGTGTGAAAACAGTGGAAAACAGAGTTATGTTTCAGTGATTTGTGTGACAGAAGGATTTTGGAGGTAAAGCTTTATTAAGCTCTATGTAGGATATCATTTAGGATTAAGGATATCATTCTCTCTTTTATGCTCTATCGATACTGCCCAATGAAACGAAATATCTCTCCAGTCGTCTCTACTATCATAGTAGAGCCGACTCTACACGTATTTTAAAATGGCTAGCGGGTCTATAAGTTGATGTTGAGAATGCTAATGACATTTCATACAGTTATTCCTATCCCGTAGTTAGGATATTTTAATATAAACATTCTGAAATGGTTCTCTACATCAAAATGTAGATCTTGCGTTAGAATTTTCTCTATAACAACTCGTGACATTAAGATTTTTATCACAAATCCTAGTCTCTATTAGACAACTCTACAAGTCTCTATCAACATGAAAATCACTTAAGTAAACTAAAAACTTAATCGTAACTTAAACGTTTTCCTAGAAAGTGTGACTTAAGTAATACTAAGCTAAATAAGCGTAGGTTTAAGTCGCGTCGTTATAAAGTTGCTTATAAGTTATAACTTAAGTCATATAACTAGTATTTTGCCCGCGGCGTTGCCTGCGTTTCACTATTCATCTCGTTGGTTAGGCTCCGCTGATATATTATGGTGATGCCAGTGATAGAATTATAAGTCATTATAATTTGCACTTATTGCTTTAGTTAGTACTCCTTTGTAGCACTCATGAAGCTCTAGTAACTTAAGAGCTTTAAAAAAGTGATAAATTAGGCCAGTATTTGGAATTCCAATCATTATTTAAAACTACATATAAGATAATTTTTAGATTTATATGTAAGGACTAGTATCACATGACATGTGGTCTAAATTCAACCAATTGTGTTTGTTAAACCCTTTTGTGCAGATAAATATAAGTTAATTCTGCAATCCTTCTCCATATGAAAGCTATGCGCCAAATCTCACATTTCTCCGTGCACGCAATATACTTAAAAAGGGGTTAAAAGTTTATTCCTTGTGTATTAATATACCTATAGATATTATGTATAGAAACGGCTGGACTGGAAAGGTTGTTTTGCAGCTTGAATTAAGCTTTTTTTCAAAAAGAAATGGTGTTAAAACAGCTGTATTGTAAAATAACATGTAAGCATAGAACCAAAGTGTAGGGTAAAAGCTACATTGATTTTGAAGGGTTATAAGAACCACTTTCAATAAAAATTTATAATTATAAATATTAAAGAGCTGATAGCAAAAGTTCCGTGATAGCTTAAAATCGTTATTTTTAATTGTGAAAGCTACAAACAGTGCTTGGATATGTGTTAAAATTATGTATCACTAAAATTAGGCCTACATGTGCTTATCACTAAAATTAAGCCTATAAAGTGCACATCACTAAAATTAGGCCTACAAAGTGCACATCATAAAAATATCTATGCCAAATATAATTATGCCTGCTAAGACTTCTGCTATTAATCGGAAGACAATAATTATACTTAATTATGTATTTTTTTTTTGGTAAAATCCTACTTATATTAAAAATGCGAAAGTTTGTGTGTTTGTGCGTTTGTTACTCCTTCACGCTAAAATGGCTGTACAAATTTGGATGAAATTTGGGAAAGAGTAGCCTAGAACCTGGAGAGGCACATAGGCACATACTTTTCATCCATTTTCACGCAGACAAAGTTGCGGGAAAGAGTTTGTTTAGTATAAAGTCGTTTAAAAAGTCAATTTTTGTACTTGGGTAACATAGAATACTTTACTTGTTTGGAATCAAACTCTTTATTAAATACAAAGCCTGAAAGTAATTTGTTCAGTATCAGTAAAACAATCGCTTCTAGTTGTTTTTAAATCATGTTATATTTTAGTCTATAGGCTAATGTTTGCAGCGCGAGGGATGAAACCATCGTACATATAACTTTGTCAGTTTTCATACATCTTTTTCAAATGTTGTACATAGACTATTTTAATAATTTTTGGAGTATTCTGGTTTTGTATCAACAAAAATTAATGTATACAATTTCATAAAAAGCAATACTTACCTGTACAGTGGTGGTATGTTTCACTAATATCTAACTTTATAAATATCTTTACTTAACTATAACTTAATTCATGACTATGGTGTTTTCCCAAGAATTTTAATGTAATACACATATTCATTAACAAGAAGCCTTTTATGTAAAAGTGAGTTAAGATGAATTAATTACTATCATTTTAACAAGCGACGGAACAGCACCTGTGATTACTTATAGCACAGCCATTTTTAAACTTGACAAGACATTTTTAAATTCTCGCTTGATTAGTCTAGCAAAATATTATTGAGTAATTATTTTTAATTTTAGTATGAAATGTTATTTTGAGCTTAGTTTTATTACGGAAACAGTTTCATTAGAATTTAGTATAATTAAATTAATTGAAATCATTCGTCGTAACATTATCTAAAGTCTCACATTACTTAGTACAGGCCACCGTTAAACTCTGCCATCCATCTGTTCTATCCTGAGCCATTATTTTAATTGAAACACCTTAAAACTAGTCTAAATTAAATAAAGATATTATAATTACCTTGAACCCTGTGTCTATAAATTATATGAACATCAAATAGTTCCCGTCGGTACGTAATATAGAATGCCCCTTAGATATGAGTGAAATCCTCACTGCTCTAAAAACTGTATACGATAATCAGATTTATGAGGAACAGTATTGGCTATTTAACATCGCACTTAGATCCTTAGGAGCCAAGCAACGGGATACCCACGGGGTATAGCTAGTGAGAAATAAAACTAACACATCATAATTGAGACTGATCGACTGAACGATTAATCCAAAAAGGTTTTTATTATTTTTCACGCTAATAGGTTCACATTTATTGCACTGTAAGGCTTTTTTTTTATATCTATGCTTTAGAAAAAAGCCGCAAAGGACTACTTAGTATGTACCTTAATTAAGTTGTTATAGTAATAGGCAAGCTTAATACCTATCTATTTTATTGAGTTTTAAACTCCCATTTTATCAAAATTATAAATGACTGGCGAGAAATAGATGACAAATAATAGTTGAAAGAAATTTCAAAATCCATCAAACGCCACAATAATTGGAGAAATTAACGCCTAGCCACAGATAATATAATACTATACGTACAGATGCCTCATCTCATACAAAGAAATGTGACCGATTTAGCGCGGGTTATCTTCGGGCTGTACATTTTTCCGTACTTTAAGCATTTTTCAAAATTGAACAAATATTTTTCAATATGTATTTTTTCATGTTCTCAATTTTACACAAACTTCAATAACAAATCGATACATATAACGCCATCTATTATGAGTTATTTCAACAAATGTTACTTTGTTCCTGATGAGACCTCGTGGCCTAGCTAACAAATTAGTGATAACAATGTTTTTCTGATAGCAAATATAACTAAATTACAAGTGGCAAGTATTTAGGTACTTAAAGAAAATCCATAGTTTATCTTTAGAACACAATGTGAAGAATAAAAAAAACCTTTATTACAAAATCAGGTGACTCATGAAACGTTATTTTTAATTCTTTTTTTCCTATCGTTATCTCGTTTCATTTTAATTATTGATTCTGCAACCGTTCTCCGACAGTCGTTTCTCCTTTGGACTGTTCACCGACAGGACGTTTCGTTTTTGAGAGATTCGTCGATAGAACGTTTCACCTATGGATGTTTCGCCGACAGAATGGTTCGCATTTGTTAGTTTCGACGACAGGACTTTTCAACTATGGAATATTCGCCGTCAGATCGTTTTGTCTACGATATTAAAAAAACATTTCATGTTTCATAGCGAGCCTTAATTATTCTTTTAATCCATAATTCATTTAATTTTTTCATTTTAATGAAATTTTAATTCTTCTCTTTCCAAGCATTGTTCAGATCTTTTACTAGGGTCAAACTAGCAGTGTCTACATCACTTTGCCCTCCTGTCGGGGTCCAATTCTTAGCTCAGTCATTGCCTGGCCTTTGGTATTCTTGACGGTTAGGCTGTTAGCTATCAAGCTATTAAAATAGCCTTTGGTTAGGATTATTTTTTAAATTGTAAGAGCTAATATAGCTTTGTAATATAATTAACTGTTTCATATTCATCTGTCAAGCCGTTTTCATATTAACCCGCAAAGCAAAACTTTTATTTTAAACATGATTAAGCTTAAATAACAAAGAAATGTTATTAAATGAAGGTATGACATAGCATAGCATGCAAGGCGTCTCAGTGCCATGGGCGTGGCTACATGGTGATACATGTCATGTGATTACAATCATATTGAATACAAAGACGCACTCTTTTATGTATATTGTGGTGCAATGGTCATTGTTACTCCTTTGTGTTTTGACGCGGATAAATTCAATGAGACTTGTACTGTTTTTGGTATAAAATTGATACGGCTGAGGTGTTTGTGCAATTTTAATTAGGTACAAAAAGGCTTATTTAGGCTTATGCAGTAGGTACTCGTGTAGTAAGTAACAGTGGAAACTGAACAAAAATTTATTCTGTCGTTTTTGAATAAAGTGTTAAATAAAAATGATATGTTTTCGCTTTACGTAGTGAAGAGACATGTAAATCATATTAGGTCTTTACCTATGAAATTGCCGTTCTGCAGCACTGGCCATTTCAAATCAAAATAATTTTTGTTTGGCTAAGAATTCTAATTTCAAATTAATTTTATTTTAAAAACATGGATTTTTTTTTTCCAAAAGTAGTCATTTGTTTATTGATTAGTGTTACATTTTCTTCGCATTTCAATATTTTTTGTCATCATGGATACGTAAAAAATTCGAGTAATTATGGAATACGAGTACCGTCGTGGCAGCAACGCGGCATAAGCGGCACGCAACATCAACGACGCTTACGGAGCTAACACTACAAACCAACGCACCACCTGTTATTGGTTTGCTCGCTTCCGTTCTGGAAATTTCGACCTGAAAAATGAACCTCGCGGTCGTCCGAACACTTTGGTCGACAATGACGAATTAAATGTGATTGTGGAAGCTGATGATACACAATCTACGGCTGAATTAGCAGCAGCTTTCGACGTTAGCGTCAAAACAATATTGGTCCATTTGCGTCAAATTGGCAAGGTAAAAAAGCTTGACAAATGGGTGCCCCACGAACTCAATGATCGCCAGCGCGAAGTACGCGTCGAGACGTGCCTTGCACTGCTCAACAGACACACAAATGAAGGAATTTTGAACCGCATTGTTACCTGCGATGAGAAATGGATTCTGTTTGATAACCGCAAGCGCTCAGCAAATTGGTTGGATCCTGGTTCAGCACCTAAACAATGCCCTAAACGAAAACTTACCCCTAGAAAAGTGATGGTCACTGTTTGGTGGCCTAGCGCCGGTGTGATTCATCACAGCTTCTTACCAAACGGGGTGAGCATTACTGCAGATGTGTACTGTGAAGAACTGAACACAATGATGAAGAAGCTGGCACATCTCCAACCAGCATTGGTCAATCGCTCGTCTCCGCTGCTCCTGCACGACAACGCGCGACCTCATACTGCACAGCAGACGGTCTCCAAGTTGCATGAACTGGGGTTGGAAGCTCTCCGTTATCCGCCCTACTCATCAGACCTTGCGCCTACAGACTACTACTTTTTCCAGAATTTGGATAACTATTAGCGGGAAAAAAAATCAATACACGAGAGGCAGTACAAAATGCCTTTGAAGCTTTTGTTGCCTCCCGTCCAGCTGATTTCTTTAAGAAGGGCATCAATAAACTGCCACTGCATTGGCAAAGATGCATTGATTGCATGGGTTATTACTTCGATTAATACAAATAAAAAATACATGAAAAAAAATCGTTTAAATTTTTTCATACAAAACGGCAATTTCATAGGTAAAGACCTATTATTAAAATAATTGTTCAACAGTAGTTCCGAAAACTGTAACTTATTATTATTATGTAAGTTGAATTACATAACAGTTAACGTGTTCAAGTTCAATATCTAAATAAAATATATTGTGTGTAATAATGTATAATTTATTCAAATTAATTTCTATCACAACTGTGGTGGATGTTCTTTTTCATGTCACTGTTGTTTATCAGATCTAGAAAACTTGATTTATTTTGTACAAAATAGTACGCATTATTCCAACATAATAATATATGTATTATGTTCCTTTTAGGTATATTGAGTAGGTTGGTAGATACTATTATTTTATTCACTTTTAAAAACAGAACTGTTATGTATTGGCCACGATTTTTCGCATCAAAAATAGTGTCCCAACTAGTGTCTGTAATTATGTATTCAAAATAATTAAAACAGTATTATAAAAAACAAAGCACATGCAGCCCAAAAAATTTCACATCTGAGGTGTCTCAAAAATCCTTTTTCGCGAGTTTCGAAAAAGCGCATAGTTGAAATTGACGCGTCCCGGCTTTGCCCGCGGCTACGAGGCCGATATAACTCATTCTTGCATAGTTCGTGTTGACGCCCGAAACTCGGAATTTTTGATGTCCGCCGCCGCGCGCCCTGCGCATGCGCCGCATTTTTGACGTTAATTCGTTTAGAAATCACTCGTTTTTTGTTGAGATCTGGGTGATGATAATTTTTGTATTATTGTTTCGTGTAAAATTACGAACCTTATACAATTAAAAGTTAAAACGGCTTGTTTAATATTGCCACTGTCTTTCAAACTTACCTACATGTGTTGTACATTACTGGATTAACGAAATATGAAATAAAGTTTAGTATATTTATTTTTTTACAAAAGAATTAACAGCTGTTATTCTGTTGACATGATTATTTTACAGAAACGCGATTTAAGGTTTTTAATGTTTTAAGATTTTTTATGAAGAAATATGTTTGCAATAATTTTGATAACATGGCTTTTTCTGCTAAAACTGAAAAAGAAATTAACTGGCACTCGAAACATTACCTTACGTATTTAGAAAATACTTCAATGTGCTCGAGATAAATGCGTTGAGTGAGTCTCATCTCCATTTCGAAGCCAAGATTGCATTAAAACTTAGTTTTTACGAGCAATCCGCGGCCAGGTAAGCAAAAGATGCGATCCGGATTGCGATACCGATGTAATGTGCCTTTAATACTAGTGTATATGTAGGTACATAAGTAGATGTCATACTATACACGTCATGTTCAAGTTGAAGAAAGGTTTATTTTCAAATAGATTGAAACTGATGTAACTCGAGTTAGGTCTTTTTTGTTTAAGTGTTGTTTTGTTTTACGTTTTTTTAATTACAATAATACTTTAGTTCTTGCTGAAGCAAAGTGGAAAAAATTCTAAAAACAGAAGAGTGGAATAAAAAAGGTTTTTTTATTGCCAGCCTGTTTTTTATTCTAGGTTTTGTAAGTAATACAGAATTACAGACTAAAGTAATCTTGACCATTATCCGATATATCTGAAATTCTGAATACAAGTTTCAAATTAATATCTTACTTTTAATCATTATGTCACCGACAATACAAATTACTTTGGTTATTATGCTGCAAACTTTGGAAAAATTGCAGTTCTTGTCAAATGCAAGACATGATCTATACTAATATTATAATAAATAACAAAAGGTAATATAAGAAATAAATAGTGAAAGTAGCCATATTAATCATTTCGTTTTTTAACTTAATACCTACGCAAAATATATTTTCTGACCGTAATCTTTAAATGCATAACAGTTATACATTATTTAAAACGTCCACCGTGTAGGGTTGTCTAATCTTAATAATAATAAGTTGGGATGATATGGTATGCAGTGATAGCCTAGTGGTTTAACCATGTGCCTCCCAAGGCGAATGATTCGAGTTCGATCCCGAGGCACGCGCCGCTGACTTTTCGAAGTCATGTGCGTATTAGAAATTAATTATCACTTGCTTTAACGGTGAAGGAAAACATCGTGAGGAAACCGGCATGTCCTAGAACCAAAAATTCGAAGACATGTGACGTCCACCAACCCGCACTGGGCCCGCGTGGTGGACTACGGCCCACTCCCTCTCACAGACAGAGGAGGCCTGTGTCCCAGCAGTGGGAACATTATAGGCCGATTATGCTTATGCTATGCTATGATATGGTATAAACTCGAAAAAGCTGGTGACTGTGATTTATTATAAATTCAATTTTTTTAAACATAAACCTTTCCATTAAAAAAAGTCAATTCCAGCTTTAGACGCGAAATATATAAGCAACAGTATTATCCAGATTTTATGATTCTATATCTGACAGCCCTAACAATACATGCGTTGACAGTTTTATTATGAAGTTAACTTTTATTAAACTTAAGTATTAAGTTAAGAATTTTAATGTTAACCAATTTGTTAAGTCTATTTTTTACTTCATAACTTGTTTTAGTCTTGGACAAAAGGGCGATGCATTGATATTATCCCGACCGAGTTAAGGCTATTGGGATCGGCTATTGTCCTTGTAGAGAATGGGCTATCTTATTACTGTTAATGCGGTACCTTGAATTTAAATTACCCATGTGTTGGGTACAGGATAAAGAATCAAATCTGGTTCTGTAGATGTTGAAAGTAGTTAGTAGATAACTACAGCATTAAAATGTCGATGGACAGTAATTAGAGAAATCGATCGAAATTATACTGCAACCTGCAGGCTAGGCAACACACTCGCAATGGCAATCAGTTTAATTTTTAACCGACTTCAAAAAAGGAGTTTCTGTATTCGACCCGCTTATATGTAGGTATGGTTTTGTGTATGGATATAATTATGTCCGTGATTTCAGCAAAAACTATTAACCAATTTTGATAACTTCACTGACGTAATCTACATTCCTACATTCAGGAAGGTTTTAGTTTAAAATACATTAGGTAATCATACTGTTTGAAATTATACGCATATACAGGGTAAATTAAAACCAGTGCGGATACGTTAGGAGGTGACAGTACTCATAAATATGATCAACTTTTATTATCGGACCGACACTGAAATATGAAAAAAAAAATCAGCTGTTCCCTACAAAAATGCACTACAACACGATCAAAATGTATGGAACAGCTGATTTTTTTTTCATATTTCAGTGTCGGTCCCATAATAAAAGTTGATCATATTCATGAGTACTTTCACCTCCTAAAATATCCGCACTGTTTTTAATTTTACCCTGTATAAGATTTACTAATGAACGAATTCGTGAAAGTAATCTTACTTCAGTAAAGACTACTAGAAAGGCAAAAATAAAACAAACGTTTTTACAAAAGACGCAACCGACTTCAAAAACCATTACAAAGTAAATAATAATTTTATTTTCTGAATTCAGTGGCAAAAAAAGCAAACAAATACCAAAGCTGCAAAGTGATCGAACAGATCAACTATTCAATCAGATGTAACAATGGATTTGTTGATTTTGTTGTATTGGCAAAATTAACACTGACAATGATTAGAATAACGTAGAGAGCTTATTGTGAAAGACTTCATTTAGGGAAGTGTTATTGCGTTATTTAATTTTTACTAATCTATATTATTCTAATATTATAAAGCTGGAGAGTTTGTTTGAACGCGCTAATCTCTGGAACTACCAGTCGGATTTGAAAAAATCTTTTTGTATATGATAGCCAGATTTATGTGGAATTAATAGACTATTTAACATCACGCTACGACCCTTAGGCTCTAGACAGACGGACTGCATTTCAACTGCAATCCAACTGCAAATTGCAGTTCGGATGCAGTTTGAATGCAGTTGACACGACTACAATAGAACTGCAAACCAAACGTGCAGTCCGATTGCAGTTCAATTGCAGTCGGCGTGCAATCGTGTGCAATCGGACTGCACGTTTGGTTTGCAGTTCTATTGCAGTCGTGTCAACTGCATTCAAGCTGCATCCAAACTGCAATTTGCAGTTGGATTGCAGTTGAAATGCAGTCCGTCTGTCTAGAGCCTTACGAGCCGAGAAACGAGGTGAAACCGCGGGGAATAGCTAGTAAAAAATATAGGTTACAATTTAAAAAAGTAAAAATTTTACGAAGCATCAAATAGGTTATCTTCTGACACATACTTAATCTTAATTTACTGTGGACTGTAAATCCAGTTTTAGTAAAACTTCTATTATCCCATATTTTAACGCTCCATAACGAATTTTCTCCGCGTCTACATGAAACAATATCGATAAGCCGCCTAAACAAAATAGCGGCAAAAAAATACCTCTAAGTTGGTCACCCTGTATCAACAATATAACATCCCTTAAAGTCTACCCTCACCGTATTAAGTGCAGTAAAACAAACAGTTTTGCTTTTAATAATATTATTACTTAGAACAAGTGTTGTCTTTGTTGAAAGCCTCCCTACGTTTGCCTTTAGTCAGGTACTTTGGTTCAGGTAAAAAATACTCGACTCCGCTTCCTAAATTGGTAGATTAGATTGTGATGTTCTGTATTTTAAATGAAGAATATTATTTTGAGCTTATACGGTACCTATTTTTTATTATTATAGCTATTAAATGTAAGTAATTTTAATAACCATTTGGGTATAACTAATTAATTTGGTTTGATATCTACATAGTATGTTAGGTTAAAATAATATTTTGTAAGTACAGATTTATTAATATTAAATAAATTTGTGAAATAGGATAACAATTTTATCTTTTTGCCTAGATACATCCCTATCGATCTATGTATATGTATATTTTTTATTTACGAGCGATTTTTAAATCTGTAGTCACTTTTTGAATTAGTACCATTTTTTATGACTGTCTGTTCAATTGCCTCCTTTAAAAAAATGCAATTAATAATTTATTTTTAGTAATGACTAATGCATACCTACTACCTACTAGGATACCTCTCATTCATTTTTTATAAACAAAAGCTTTTATAATATTCTGTTTATATCGCAGAATTATATGGCAGCAATAAAGTGCAAATGAAGTTTTGTCATAATATAAAAATGTATAATCCATCTATGCGAGCACATGTATATTTTTTAACCGTCATTCTAGCGGATTAAATGATGATTCATCTAAAAAAAGTGAAGTTTCTGGAAAATACTATTATTTATTTTTAATAATCATATTATTAACTTCCCTTTAACTAATTGACTAACACATTATTTATTAATGAATTTTCTACATTTTTAAATCACATTTTAACTGAAATACATAAATAAAATAATTAGGTATATCTGTTAAGAAAAACATACCCTTTTTATTAACCTATTTCTCAATTCCTACAACTGAACTATGGAACTGAACTTCTATTTATGCGTTTTCCAATATGCTAGTCAATCGCGTAGCGGACTCACCATGTTATAGAATTTCCAGTAAGGCTTTTAAAGCCAATACACGTCTTTTATGTTCCTATACACCATCATTGATGAGCCAGTGTCAGTAATAATTAAATCCTCGGCAGAGCCAACTCTATACGAATTTCTATACAGATTAAAAACAACGGTGATGTATTGAAGATGCGATATTAAACCGGGATCTTTGAACATATTGTATGGCCATAAAATTGGCGATTCGTGACGCAGTGGGCTTGCATATAAGTTCAAAGGCAGATAACTTTTTGTTTTGATGTATACTTGTGTGTTTTACGTGCGTGTGTAATAAATGTTATATTTAAATATATTTTTAATACTACGTATTAAGAGTTTAGTTTAACTAGGTATTTTATGATTTAATCGCGGCTTCCAAGGTAATTTTTCTAAAAGTTTTCATGGTTAATAGTGATGAGCTACTGAGCTACATCAAAATACAATGCTAAAACGTTTAATTTTCCGCTTTAGCAGTAGTGCATGCAATTTGGCTTGTGTGTTCCTGGCCTTAACAAAATATCTAGATTTCGACGGATTATGTAATAGATTTTAAAAGTCGATGACAAGAATGTTTTCCTAACTTTAATTATGGAATGTATTCATACTCAAATATTTAATAATTTATTTTCATAATTGTCGGTTCCATTTCCATGCATTTTGATGTAACTGCCAATTAGTGTAAAATCATAATTTATATTTTTATATTTACAACTTGTGGTAATAACTAAAGAATATCTTTATTATACTGTAATAAAATACGTCTGCAAGTTTTGCATTAATTAAATCAAGTTTTATGTCAAATCAAATATCATCGAAATCGCCACAATTATTTTTTTTACAAATGTATGAAATATTAGAATATCTTTTCAATTAAGAGAATTATAACATATTTATTTATTACTACAACACTCTTATATACAGATATAAATATGGACATACTGTTATATAAAAATGCAACTTTATACCCGACATAGTATGCTTTTAATTTTACACCCGATATAGTATGCTTTATTGGAGATAATAAAAAATTAAAAAATAAAAAAGTTTCTAGGTAGGTAGTACTTCAATAAAATTAAATATTTATTCTTATAAATCACGTTTTTAATCTTGAATAAAAAACTAAAACAGATCGCAAATCTAACGATCAAAACTAGTCTTAACCATGACAGAGACTAGTCCTAATAAAAATCAGGTTCCATCAATCAAACAAAAGCTTATCTGAACACAAGCTTATCTTAAATACTAGCAACAAGATGTAATAAAAACGAAACGAAATTGCAAAAGTGGTAGACAGCCGGCTAGTATCATTTAACATAAACGTACTAAGGTAAGTTAGAGATATAAAACATATAAATATTCATACAAAATGATTACGAATACTGTCTTGTAAACTAGTGTAGCAAAAACGAAATAATGTTACTTATAGAAAAGGAAACCCGTCTAGACTGCATATGTTATAATTATACCGAGTATGCATCATTCATGAATTATTTACCTTTGACGGAGTAACGCTGGGAGTTCTAATCGATGGTAATAGACGTGGTGAAATGTTGCCATTTGTAAAAATAGTGATCGATTGCGTATTGCCAGTGTATCGACACATTTTCTTTATTCAACTTGTGATCGCGTGGGAATGTGGGCATGATAGTCTATTGAAACTAGATTGATTGATCTCTTTTGTTATTTTTAGGTGAATACATATAAGTACTTAGCATTTCTGAGCATTAATTAGTGCCTCTAACTAAGAGCTTGTTAGGCTTAGATACCATATCTGGTTGGAAAGTAGATAAAATGTCACTTAGAGACAGGTTGTCAGATCTTCACACTGTTGGAGTGAAATGACACTTCACAACTTCTTTGATTGCTTTACAAAATGATCTAGAACCAATTCCTTTAGAGTAGAAAATAATTGTTAATTTTGTACAATGGTTTAATTTCTGTTTCAGGTGTGAGTGACAATGTGTGTGCGGTGAGTGATAAGAACGCGCGATGTTGCGCGTGATCACTTGCCTGCTGATCGCGTCCGCGGCTGCGGAGCACGTGCGAGAGTTCGCCGTCAGAGAGAACGCACGCGCCGCCACCCTCGTCGGACACCTCGGAGACGAACTGCCCGACGCAGCCCCACCATACACCATCGTCCCCGTCCCCGGCAGCGCCGTCAACGACGACCTCAGGATAGACCCTCACACAGGAGAAATCAGAACCCGTGGCCCTCTAGACAGAGAGAATAGAGACCATTATGCTCTGGTAGCCATCCCGGCGAGTGGAGATAATATCCGCGTGGTCGTCCGGGTGCTAGACGAAAATGATAATGCTCCCACATTCCCCACCCCCGTCATGAACGTTGAGTTCTCTGAGAACACACCGAGAGACGTGAAAAGAAAACTAAACCCGGCCAAAGACCAGGATTTAGGAGCATTCAATACGCAAAGATACAATATTGTATCAGGAAACACTGATAATGCGTTCAGATTGTCTTCCCATAGGGAAAGAGATGGGGTCCTGTATTTGGATCTACAAATTAATGGCTTCCTTGACAGGGAGACGACTGACCATTATCAGTTAGTTATAGAAGCGTTAGACGGTGGTACGCCACCGCTAAGAGGGACTATGACTGTAAATATTACAATTTTAGACGTTAATGATAATCCTCCGGTGTTTGCTGAAAGTGTTTACTCTGCTACTATCCCGGAAAATGCGACTGTAGGCACTCCAGTTCTAAAAGTGTCCGCGACTGACTTAGACTCGGGTGAAAACGGTTTAATCGAATATTCGATAAACAGAAGACAGAGTGATAAAGAGAATATGTTTATTATTGATCCAGAGACTGGTGATATTACTGTAAATAAAGCGTTAGATTTCGAAACTAAAGAATTACATGAACTTGTAGTTGTTGCAAGAGATAAAGGTGCACAGCCTTTGGAAACTACTGCTTTTGTATCAATAAGAGTTACTGATGTTAATGATAACCAACCTACTATAGACGTTATATTTCTAAGTGATGATGCTACACCAAAAATTTCCGAATCAGCACAGCTAGATGAATTCGTGGCTAGAATATCAGTGCATGATCCAGACTCCAAGACCGAATACGCGAACGTAAACGTTACGTTAAGCGGTGGTGATGGGCATTTTGATTTGCGGACTCACGATAACATAATATACTTGGTCGTCGTTGCGTTACCACTGGATCGCGAATCTCGTTCGTCTTACACACTGAATGTAGTAGCGACTGACAAGGGTTCGCCTCCGTTACATGCATCTAGGATCATCAGTCTGAAAGTGACTGATGTGAATGACAACGCACCAGTTTTCCTTGAATCAGAGTACAAAGCGAGTGTGCCCGAAGCAGCGGCTCCAGGTACACCAGTAGTACAAGTATCAGCTGCTGATGCTGACGAAGGCGAAAACTCCGAAATTCGTTACTCCTTACTACCGACTCCGCAGTCCGATTGGTTTGCGATTGACGAGCGGTCAGGGTTGGTAACTACTCGGGCTCGAGTGGATTGTGAGACGAATCCCATGCCGCAGTTAACGGTGGTGGCGCAAGACCGTGGCAACCCTCCAATGTCCTCGACAGCTACGTTAATAGTGACAGTGTTAGATGTGAATGATAATGAGCCGATCTTCGACCAGTCCTTCTACAACGTCACCGTGTCGGAGAATGAAGCAGTTGGCAGCTGTATTCTAAAGGTGAGTCCTTTGAAAATACTTGATTTCATAACCAGTATCAAATATGTACCTTTGATATTTTTTCCCCTAGACTTATGTGCGGCATAGCAAAATCATTATTGAAATTGTAATTATTTGGGTTGTATTATAGAACCTAACTCAAGACTCAAGCCATTCCATTTGATTAGTTGAAACTAGTCTCATGTCTGGCTTCAAACTGCTAGGTATATCTATCAGCTCATCATGAAAATAAATTATTTCATCCCAGTATTTCCGTTGAAAATTTTATAGCTACATTTAATGCACACAAAGCATTGTAATAGAGCAAATGTGTGTCATGTGGCGATGAAAGACGTTCGCCGTTGTTGCTAAAGGCGTGTTTAGTTTATATAGGTTTTTCCTCATTAGAAATATGCAAAGTCGTAGGCAATTACTCCCCATTTATTACAGCTTGAGTTACATATAACATTAACATATTAAAGACTTGCTGCGTTAATAGTGGTGCATCGTCAGTAGGTAGGTTTTAGGACAGCTTCATCTGACTTGTTTTTATTTGCTAATTTCCACACCTTGTGTTAGAGGATCATCTTCATTTTAGCATTTTCAGTTAAATTCTTTTTGCATTACACTTCCTTTAATGGTATTATTAAGAACTACGTTCTAGGTGTACGCTAAGTTATCATTGGTACCTAATTATCACGGGCAATCTATTAGGTAGGTATGTAAGATATAAAAAATTGGTGACTATTTTTAAATGTTATAAGACCATGTTTCAAAGTCATTCATTCTTTTAAACAAACTCAGAATTTTTTTTTTTTAATTAGTTCAGTATCAATATTATTATTAGTATTTTATGTAAGTATATCGTCCAATAATATATCAATATCCGCATAATATAATCTTTTTCCACATTATTTTAAATTTTATCATCTGCCAACATTTCTATTTGGATTTGCTTTATTTTCCTGCCACTACGAAGTCAGATAATATGTAAATAAAATATTTTCAATTCAAATAAGTTTAGTCGTAAATTAACAGATTGTTATGTTATGTCATTCTTGACGGTAACTTAATATCATAAATATGTTATTTTTATTACTTTCGGAGTTGTTGCGTTTTTCGTTAGATATTATTGTTGTGTGAAATAAGTGACCTTTTAAAGTTTTAAAAGGTCACTAAGTAAGTGACCTTTTAAAACTTATAAGTTTTTAAATTATTGTTATAACTGTTATACAATGTTAAAATATGATAAATTTAACCTTTAATAAGTTCTATAGAAAATAAATATTCATGTAAGTCAATAACTATATCACATAAGTCCCTATATTGCATTTTTTTGCGTTGTAGTAAGAATAATTATTATAATTATTAGTTTACATTTAATCTGTTATTGGTAACGCCTGAGAAATCGCGTCCTACGTAAATGAAAGTGTGGGGGATATAGTTACCGTCAGTTTTACTACTTTACAGCGGAAATTTGAGATGAAAACCAACGTACATGCAATCGTAATTATGAACAACCAGTAAACAGATTTGTAACAACACGGTATAATAGCTGAAGAGGCAGTACAAACGCTTGGATGATTGGGTATCCCGCAAAAAAATTAGAAAAGGCTATCAATTAGTGCAAGCTTCCTGCTCAGATTATTAGGTCATATGATAAAGAAAGAAAAAAAAAATAGACTCGCAACAGACTACAAAAAAAAAAAAAACAATAAAAAGTAAAACCTGGTGCGAGTCCAAAAGTCCACTATCTTAGCATAGTGCTGCGACATCAAAATTTTATTTTTTTTATTTTATTTTATTTGGGAAACAAACAATCATACACTGAGTGTTACATCTAGATACACAGTATGCTATAAGTAAGTGTACAATCCACTACGTTTCCACATATTACTAGCTTATATGTAGTAGATACAGTTTTGGTAAACTTAAGTAATAAAAATATAAAACAACAATACAATTTTTCGCTGTCTAATAGTTAAATAATGAAAAAAGGAAATAATAAAATAAAATAAAAATAAAATGCCGCAGCAATGATATTCTGATAGGGCCCAGTGATAAAGTTCAATATCAAAATTACTGTAACATGATTTACTCTTGAGAGAAAAACTTAATCAGGCTTTGTCTAACATGGAAACGAACCAGTGACCTAATTCTTGGTAATCACCATTCGAGGCGATACCAAAACAGGATACTCCCATACAAATTGTACAGTGAAATTCCAATTTCCGTTCACTACCAATTTGCCAGAAATAAACTACGGTTCTGGCATTATTGGCGAGCGAAATGCCAAAGGTAACGACATGGCAGATGATGATTCCATACGATCTGCCATTACCCACCCATATATGCTAAAATGGGACATACAGTCATATATTACAGGCTCACAAATAGGCATTTTGTGAACATTTTCATTGCGAAATTGCCGTCTATTTTAATGTAATGTGTCGATAACTTGATGGCTGACTGTACTTGTTTTGAAAGCTTGAGTGGCGGGTGGGATGCAATTCGAAATCTGTTTCTGATGGTGATTGTAAAAGGTTACGGAAAACGGTTAAGTAGCTATGCTTGTTATTTTAACGGGTTACTTTTCCGTTATTTGGTTTGTTAAACAGCATGTAACAAAAACCCTGTTCGATCCCAAAGGGGGTCATTATGCTCATCATCTTTTCATCATCATCATCATCATTTTTTGTATGGGAACAACCCTAAAATAGTGAAAAATAATTGCTGTTCCATACATTTGTGTTCACATAAATCGATAAAATGTATGGAACAGCAAATTTTTTTTGCGATTTCGGGGTTGTGTCATACAAAATATTGTTCATAATGATGAGTATAATGGCCCCCTTTGGGATCGAACAAGGTTTTTGTTACATGCTGCATTATAGCCGTTGTTTCTGATCCTTAGGAAAAGGCTAGTATCTAGTGACGTCACAGACTCAAGAAAATGTATTGGACGCATCCATTTCTGTTTTTGATTAATGGTTAATTTACTTTCCCAACGGACGATAAAACAGTCACTCTGGGTTACACTAGATACTAACTAGATTTAGATGGACAAGTTGGTTAAGAAACCAGTTTCTATAAGCCGAGTAAACACGGACAAAAGCCAAGAAAATGCGAGAGACAAGAAATTATGCTTATACCGTTAAAGAAAAAATATTACGTAACTAACGTGCGTTCATTCAAGTTTGTGAGTTTAAATACAGATTCTTTCATACATAGCACATTTGTCAACGTAAATGTCTTGCCGACAGTTTTATATTACGATTTCTGTGTTAACATGCTGTTTAGCGTCATAACTGGTCATAATATAGTAGAATTGCATTATTATTTCTCTATTTTTGTTGGTTTTATGTTTCTTTTTACTTCTACCTAATTTATACTCGGACTTTTAATTGTTTGCAGTAACTTGACAACTGGAGGGATATCACTTTTTAACAAAAAAAAAAGGTAGTGATGTGAAAAAAAGAATGAACCAAATTGATTGAACTGAATTATGTACTTAAATGTTATGTATTTTTCATTGATTTCTTAAGATGTAAAATAAAATATGCGTAAATAAGGTAAAATATATGCTTAAGCCCATGCTTAAGCATATATTTTACCTTATTTACGCATATTTTATTTTAAAAAACTATATTTATTTAATTCAACTATTTTTATCATTCGTTCTATTTGCAAATTCGTTCAGTGTCCCAACACTATTAATGTAAATATGGTATCATTATTTTGCTTCGAACTGTCAAGTTGCAAACAATTAAAAGTCAGAGTATAGGTCCGCGTTCAATAGTCCTTTATACACTGTACCTACTGCTGAGAATGGCCTGTATAAATATGGTGCTTGTAGTCACAAAGCTGGGTACCGCCATTTTTAATGAAAAATTACAAAATGACGTTATCTTAACAAAATACCGAGGATACTGTCCTCGTTTAAAAGTACCTGTCGAAATAAAGTTGAACAATAAACTGGACTCCGCAAACTCCGTACCAATTAGTTACAACGGACAGATCAATTCCGCTTATCTCAGCCGGCCACACCCGCACTTGACGAATTTGTCGAGAAAAAAAAACTCAATTTTCATTAACTCTTATCTTGAAAACTCGGGCCTGGCTCGTAACTTACACGAGTTAATTTCTTTTAATATATTCCACGTATATTTATAAGTGGTTGTACATAAATCTATCGTATGGAGTGATGCCAGTTTGGGCGTGCGGCGAGCGGCATCGCAAATTGCGATCTAAATTGAAAATTAAACAGTCCAGAGCAAGCCGGGCGAGCCCGCGGCTCCCGCCAATGAGCGATTCGCAAACTACGCATGCGCACGTGTGCCTATTCTAAAATAGCGTTTCTATTTTCGAATTTACCGTTACATGGAAAGAGGTTTATCGAGAAATTGTGATAAACAAAGAGAACGTAGGATTTCAAGTTGTTAAATTAGCAATAACAAAGCTATAAGCAGTAACGACTTACGTGACTTGGTTGTGAAATCTGTGTTTAATGTTGTACATTAATCAGGGATACTGAAATCAGTTCATGTTTCATACATATTACTTCAAATAAAGAACGGTGACAAGCAGTGATAACATTTTCTTCGCGTTGCAGAAATACGATGACTCAACAGAAAGTCTAGAAAAGCAGGAAAATATAAAAAGAAACAAATCCTACTCAATAAATGGTGAAATATAACAATGTCAACTTAAAATCGGACAGAGGCAAAATTAATAGAAACAGCTTCCATTAATAAATATTCAGCCCAATTAAGCATTTAATTAAACAAAACCATAACGACTATTGCGCCACAGACAATTCAATTCCATATCAGATGTTAGTCTATGAATTCTAAATACCGAATGCACAATTGAATTGTTGCGTTTTTCGTCACCTGCCTCTCGGCGTCACGAGCTCACGACTAACTCGATTGTTAT
Organism: Thalpophila matura; assembly: GCA_948465475.1. Classification (NCBI taxonomy): domain Eukaryota; kingdom Metazoa; phylum Arthropoda; class Insecta; order Lepidoptera; family Noctuidae; genus Thalpophila; species Thalpophila matura. Next base: position 16,733,821 of record OX419182.1, read on the forward strand.
TTGGTTATTCACATAAACTTCTATGTGTTTCGCTTTTAATAGAGGTTAAGTGCCGCTAAAAGGCAGACAAATGAACTTTGACTCTAGTTGCCTTTGCTCGATTAAAAAGAAACGTACTTTCTCTATTTGTGATCGCAGTTTAAAATTGTATAGGTACCGTTACTTTTGGCGCCAAATGAACTTGAAACATTTTTTTTTTTAGTTAAGAAATCTATTATTGGTATAACTGATTTTGATAATATGAAAAAGTAGCTGTAAGTTGCCTGCGACGTCGTTCGCGTGGAAATTACAAATCTATCCTACGGGAAACGTACATTTATCTGGCATAAAAAGTAGGTTATGTTCTATTTCAGACTATAAATAAAATATAACTTTGTGCCAAACATTCAGATTCGTTGAGCAGTTTTAGCGTGACTGAGTAACAAAACATCCATCCAAACTTTATAGTAGTATGATTCGTACCTATTTGAACTACGAATAAATTCGTTTAGTAGTATGTTATTCACTTTACTGTTATACACTTTACTCAAAACTTGAATGCACTCATTACAAAGGTCCTGTATTTGATATAAAAAGTTCTAAATAGTTAGAGCACTTAGAGCCAACAATTTCAGCTAGTAATGGATAGCTAATAATGGATACAGCCGTAGTTGCCTTTAGTCTACTAGTTGTAAGCGAGACTGCTGAGCGTGAGGTTTTGGGTTCGATTCCCGGGTCGGGCCAAGTAATTTTTGGATTTTCCATCAGGAAATTTTCAGTAGCAGCCTAGAGTCTGGATTTGTGCCCAGTTAGTGGCACGATGTGATGTGACGTGATGTGACGTGACGTGACGTGACGTGACGTGTCGTGTCGTGACGTGACGTGACGTAATAATTACTTTTAAAACAGCACCCTAATTGCGTAACTCAATTTCTGTCACCATGGCTTTCATTTTGACAGTTCAACAACATCCATTACGTCTTTGAGCTATAAGGCGAACACGTAGGTATTTAAAAATATACTGCGTAATGGATGTCAAAATTAATTCCATGGCGATGGCAACCGAGTTACGCAATTCGGGTGCAGGTTAAACCGTTAGACTGTGATACTGATTAGGTATTTTAAATAGGATATAATTAGGTATATTATATAATAATTATGGTATAATTGCTGTGATTCTCGTAAATTAAAAAAATAGTATGTTTTTCTGTTTATTGTAATATTCAAAGTGTAATTTATTATAATTATTTGATCATACTGTGGAAAAAACAAAACAGTGGAACTAACTGATTACTTCGCGCAAGGGCACTAAAAGGAATACGATTTTATGAATCTCTTATTTATTTCCTCTCAGCTATATTTGCCGTAATAAAAATCCCTATAAATAAAGCTTCATATCTTAGTTTTTATGGGGCAATCACAGTTGAACATCATAAGTCTTAAAACCAAAGAGGTGGAATACTAAAACCTAAGGAAAGCGTGTCCTCCAACGCGGTTTTATGTCTCACAATCTTTGGTTAGAAAAAGTAGTTTGACTCATTCGAAACCTCCTTACAAGCGTTTGAATCACCTATAATTTTTTTTATTCGATTTTATGTGAAATTGATTACAACGCAGGGTTTACCTTATATGTCTGTTATTACATTACTCCCTACATATTTCAGTAGCGGGGCTGAGCGAGCCTCCAATAACCTGATAAGACGGGGCGGCCATGTTGGATTCCGGTACGCGTTGCCATGGTTACCGCTTGATTGCGTGCGTAGGCGCATCAGGAGCGTATCGACATTTTTGCTCGGTCCCCTTACTAATGTACTGTTTTAATAAGATTATTAGTACCTATGAATGTTTGTGGATGTTTTTATGTTTTAATCCATAACTATCTGTCGATGGTATATCCATAATAGAATTAATGCATTTTTATTTTTAATCTATGCCAGGCTTTCTTGTTTTATTTATGATAGACGGAGAGTTATTACATTTTTAATTCATATATTTTTTATTTATAAAAAGTACAAATATTTTTCAATTAGGTATAAGTATGAGTCTTCCACACAATGTAGGAGGGGTATCCTACCATAAACAAGACTTCACGGAAGTTCCCCATAAAATTAAAATTACACATTATCTACTCTAAGTGCGATTAATTTTATCTGTATTCAGCGTATAATAAAACTAAGTGCTTCTCAATAAATCGGACGGGGCAAAACTTAAATAGTTGCTAAACACTCGAGGACAAGTTCTCTTATGGTTTACAGTCACGCGATACCGCTAATTATGTAACAGAATTAATTTATTATTCCAAACTTATAAACGAAAGACTTCAAGACGAGTTTAGATGCTTAAAGCATTGGCAGAATAGTGATAATATCTTTTACTGTAAAAAAAAAGTTGATGTGATATTTTGACAGTTGCGATTGCGTAAATGCGCGCTTTTTGAGATGTTTCTTTTTTCAAATAAACTGAATTAATTTTAATTGTTGTAAAACAAGACAAAATGGTCATTGGTATTGGTTGTAGTCAATAAAATATCAACTTATTATTTATACACAATAAAATTGTGATAGTTAAATCAACATGGCTGTAGGCAATGCTCCCGAACAGTCTCTACTTAGAAGTTAACGTCTAAGAATTGTTAACTGAATGATCATAATGATGATTGTAATTAGCGGTAATTGTAGCGTAAATTGTTATGTAATTTTCTATTTTCTCTTTCGATATCAGCAGCCATAATGTTGTGATGCACGCAAACGCATCGAAACGTAACGTCATGCGTTGTTTAATAACGTTATTTATTAGTTATCGTTAAATTAACGTTACAAAAACGTTTAATGCGTGCACGCGTGATTTACGTTTCGCTAATTGTGGGACGTTTATTGCTTTTTAAAACGAATTTAAAGTATTTTTGATTCTCACGCGATGATTTATGTAATTATTACACTGAATCTTTTAAACGGAGTTTCGTGCGACGTATGCTTTTAGTTTCATTTTTTAATTGATGTATAATTTGTTAATTAATCTTGCTTATGTTACTTATATTTCATAATTTAATTAAACTGCGCGCTTATTATAAGATTCACGGGTATGGGTGCCAGTGTAATTAGGTACAGGCACATGGGACATTTCAACTTTGTCTCTTGGGAAAACGCATCTGCGATGCCTCTGTTATAATATTGCGGACGTTACCTAACTAACAGTGCATACAAAAACTAAAGTTTAATCAGTACTAATATTATCAGGCTGTAGAGTTTGTTTGTTTGAACGCGCTAATCTCTGGAACTACCAGTCGGATTCGAAAAAATATTTTTGTATATGATAGTCAGATTCATTAGGAATAGTATAGGCTATTTAATATTACTCTACGACCCTTAGGAGCCGAGCAATGGAGGTGAACCACGGAGAACAGCTAGTATGTTATAAAGCTACTACGCTTACAGCTAAATTGCAATGAACACTATTTCTTCTCCTTGAGGGGCTCGTGGCTAAATGACAGCCGCGCTGATCGATCGATCTGCGAGGTTAAGCTGCGCTTGCCGCGGTCAGTCCTTGAATGGGTGACCTTTTTACACATCGAGACCCCTCCGTGCCTCGGAGAGCACGTTAAGCAGTCGGTCCCGGTTGTCATAGGAATATCTTTGACAATCGTTACGGGTAGTCAGAAGCCCTAAAAGTCTGACAGCTGGTCTAACATTCGAATACCGGTATTACCCATTAATTGGGTTATGAACGTCAGATGGCAGTCGCTCCACGTAAAATATTGACATTCAGCCGAAACTAGTTAGACTGGAAGCCAACCCCAATATAATTTGGGAAAAGGCTAGGCAGATGATGACTATTTCTTCTCCTCAGTGAAAACTAATCATCCATTTTTGATGCGTTTACACAATATGAATACCAAAATACTAGCTTACGCCCACGGCTTCGCCCGCGTTTTTAGGGATAAATAATACATATTATTATAAACCTTCCTCTTGAATAACTCTATCTATCTATTAAAAAAAACCGCATTAAAATCCGTTGCGTAGTTTTAAAGATCTAAGCATACATAGGGACAGACAGCGGGAATCGACTTTGTCTCATACTATACTAGCGACCCGCCCCGGCTTCGCACGGGTGCTATAGGTAAGTAAACTTTGCTCTTGAATAACTCTATCTATCTATTAAAAAAAACCGCATTAAAATCCGTTGCGTAGTTTTAAAGATCTAAGCATACATAGGGACAGACAGCGGGAATCGACTTAGTTTTATACTATGTAGTGATGTAGCGATTAGAAAGGTGCCACTGCGGCATCTACCTTTTAGAATGGCGCTTCATTTTTTTTTAATCATTTATGCACGTTTTATGACGTTAAAAAGAAATAACAATTAACGTTGCGTGTGGCCAGTTCGCGGATGCGGTTATTTTAAATGCACATGCATGTACAACCAACTATTTGAGTGTTTATGGCTGTATGAATACAATAATTAAAACTGTTTTATATGAAATACAATCTTTTGATGCAAGGGATTGATTTAAGACATTAACGGTCGGTTGCAGAAAGATAATTGAGTTTTGATGGAGGCATTACCCATACAATTTCTATCGTTAAATCCTGCACTGAGACCTAATGACCTTTTCTGCAACTCAGCGTATTAACTTTAAACTTTATGACGGATATTAACAATAATGAGCTACTGTTCCAATTTCATCAAATTGTTGTGCCCGACAAGGTCTTCATAAAAATATAGCTCACATGGACCCTTGTGAGCTATATTTTTATGAAGACCTTGTAAAACACATGTGAAATGCAATAAAGTATTGAGTATTGGTTTTGCTGTCAGCGAACTAGGAGATTCGGTGTCACTGTGTGACTGTGACTGGAGGAGACGTTCGAAACTTATCTAACAAACGGTCGGTTGCACAAAGAAAATTAAATTTTAAAGGAGGCATTAACCATACAATTTCTATCGTTAAAGTCTCCTGTAAAACTTAATGACCTTTTCTGCAACTCAGCGTAAGAAAGAGGTAAAGTTTATATGTATGGGGTACTCTCTGCATGGAACTACTAATCAGATACTGAAAATTCTTTTACTAATGGGAAGCTACATTATTCCAGTGCTTTATAATTTTTATCCCGGAAAAACACACAGGTCCTGTGAGTCTAACGGACGAAGTCGCGGGCAAAGCACAAGTAAAAATAAAGAAATGAACCAAGTACTAGATTTTACTGTAAAACTTAGTAAAGTTATTTTATTGCATGGCATAATATTAATACGTGATATTCATCTGCCTAGCCTTTTCCCAAATTTTATTGGGGTCGGCTTCCAGTCTAACTAGTTTCGGCTGAATATCAATATTTTACGAGGAGCGACTGCCATCTGACCTCCACAACCCAATTAATGGGTAATACGGGTATTCGAATGTCAGACTTTTAGGGCTTCTGACTACCCGTAACGATTGTCAAAGATATTCCTATGACAACCGGGACCGACTGCTTAACGTGCTCTCCGAGGCACGGGGGGGTCTCGATGTGTAAAGAACGGTCAACCATCCAAGGACTGACCGCGGCAAGCGCGGCTTAACCTCGCAGATCGATCGATCAGCGCGGCTGTCATTTAGCCACGAGCCCCTCAAGGAGAAGAAATAGTGTTCATTGCAATTTAGCTGTAAGCGTAGTAGCTTTATAACATACTAGCTGTTCTCCGTTATTTACGTGATATGCAGTCCTATAACTATTCTCGATCTCGAGTTAAACTATCGTAAAATCATTTGCTTGTATCACCGCTCACATTACGACCGAGGGTTTACATCGTAAAATCGTACATTAAACCATTCTCGATGTGTCCAGTCGATCTTAATGAAAATACCATTTAAATGCTCTTTAGATTATGTGGAAAAATGTAATTGAGAACGGAATACCTGGTCGAGATGTTTTTTAAGCGCCAATTGGATTCTGATCAATTCCGATCCTTTAATGGCCGATACCCTCAGATCATAGAAACAAGGAGATATGCCATCATAACAAATTAGTACGGGAACAACTGTCGCCACTTTTAGTACATTTTACAACACAATTACAAGCGCCCCTCGTGAATATAAAGATCACATAAAAAATTCCGCACACCCTCAATCTAACACTGTTAATCGTCACTCAACACTAGCACTAAACTAAAACTCTGTATTTATATCATCGATCGTGTTCGGTTCGTCGCCAGCGTGTACTTTTGTACTACGCACAATGTGGGCAAATTAAAGCATCAAGCTTAATAGCGCCTTGGCACATCTCCCTTGTTTCTATGATCTGAGCCGATACCTAAGAGTCGGACCTGTAATTCCTATGAGGTACTGCAGAAAAATGTGTGAATCCAGTCGTACTGAGAGTCTGCGAACCAGGGCCCCAAGTCTGCGATTGCCATTGTCATAATCGTGTCAGAATGGTCTCATAATGACATCGTTTTGACCAATGACTAAAGAGATGGTTGTATTCTAAGCCAAAGGTTTTGACAGTTATGATGTCATTAGGGCGATTCGCACACTGCCCCGCATCACGCAGCGGGGTGCGTAGCGACGGCGCCACGCGTGCGGGTGCGGGAGTGCGGATCTGCATCATCATGCAGATTTTTCCGCACAAACACGCGTAGGTGCAGTATTGTCATGCGGTAGCCTAGAGGAAAAATCGATACGCCACTTACTAGTGTTGTCTTAGCAACTTTTTTGACATGTTATAAAGCAGTTCATTAGTATCTTATTTATTACACTAGATGGCAATGATTGTCTTGTTCTTCATACTGGCAGATTTAAAATAAAACAAACTTCCTAGCAACCATATGTAAGATGTCAACTGTAAAATTACGAAATCACGCACGATACTGCAGATCTCAGTGTGCCATACCTTGCGTCTTGCCCCGTACCCACGCGCGGAGGTGCGTGTTTCTCCGCATGTAGGTGAATGATCTACAACACCGCGCATGAATGCGTTTTCAGTGTGTTGTACTATGCGTGATTTCTATACAAACATAGTACTTGCAAACAACGTAAGATCACGCACTCCCGCACCCCGCTGCGTGATGCGGGGCAGTGTGCGAATCGCCTAAGAGACCATTCTTACACAATTGCAATAACACACTCCGCCCAGGTTATCGGTAATTTACTTGAATGTCCGTATTAGGGCGCTTTGTAGAAGTCCGGTTTCTTTCACCGGACAACGGACCGATTTTTACCGGATTCGCGGTGGTGTATGGTTTATAATGAATGTGTGTACACGGACCGGACATTGGTCCGGCGAACAATTTACGCCGGATTCATTATAAACCATACAATGGTAAAAAATCGGTCCGATGTCTGGTGAAAAAAACCGGACGTCTACAAGCGCCCTTAGTGGTGACTTTTAAGCATGACAAGCTATTAACTTAGTGGACTGCGTTTCGAGCTCAATGTAGTAGGTAGGTACCTATGTTAGTAAGTTATTGTACTTTGTTCACTTGCTTCGCTCACTTACTAGCCTGATACCGTGCGGGTGCCCTGAATCAATGATATCAGTCTGGAGTTATTCGGACTTGCGTTCATGGTGTATGGGCTATTTGCATTAACGGTATTACCAGCAGCAGTTAATTATTCTTTGATATATCTATATTACCTATAATATTTCTCTTTGATACTTATAATTTTAACTTCTCACTCAAAATATGAACTTCGAACTCAACGTTCGAGCCATTTAATGTAAGATGTCAAACACACATTCACCTCAAACGAACATTTAATAATCTACTTTTCCTCCTACTATTGAACCTGTATGTATCTTGATAGCATAAGCATGCATAATCAGCCTATAATGTTCCCACTATTGAGACACAGGCCTCCTCTGTCTGTGAGAGGGAGTGGGTCGTATTCCACCACGCGGGCCCAGTGCGGACGTGGACGTCACATGTTTTCGAATTTTTGGTTCTAGAACATGCCGGTTTCCTCACGATGTTTTCTTTAACCGTTTATCTTGATTACCCTTAATTAATTATACACACCAAACCACCACAGTCTAGCTATTGTATACATTTTACAGTCGTTCAACGCGAGGGTTTTCACAGGTCAATCGTTTGGAGGCAGCGGGGGAGCTTATGTCCCGAACTGTCATACATACAGTCTGGGGCATTGATACAGTCATTTAGTTATGTCATTGGATATTTATAAAGTTCTGTCAAATGTATGGGCGATAAATCACTGCATTGGCGAAGGCTCCATACAACTCGATTCCTACCGGCTTCTCATTGAGAATTTGGCACAGTCAGTAGTGTTTACTATTTTCAAATAGAAAAGAAGAGGTTCATAATAGAAAAGTAGATTGAAATAGAAATTTAATGAAACGTTTTGAAGCCAGGAAGCAAGGCACAGCTATCCAATTACTGGACTGAATGCGTCACGCTAGTTAGACCACTGTAAGACTTATACACTGTGATATTACTATAATTACCTCGTACAGCCTATCGATACTTAGTTTCTACTTAGCGTTTAGTGTTTTTACCATAATTGATGTTTTATGGGTCTGTCATAAAGACTGAAGTATACTTTTATATCTTGTGTGCATAAAATTTCTGTTTTATTCAGATACTAGATTCCTTATTAGCTGTAATAACTATACAACAAAATGAAACTCACGAGCCGTTTTATGATGGTCGCCATCTTTGCTGGTACCTATCGAGTTTTTATTTGATAATAAGAGCCGAATAAAAATGTTATATCAAATTACTTGGAAATTTTACCTATCTGTACACTTTTATAATAATAAAATGGCAATAGTTTGAAGTTTAAACTCAATTTCTTCAAGTTAAATATATAATATTAGTGTATAACGAAAAAACGAAATAATAAATCGTTTGAACGTTATTGATATCGTTATAGCTTATAAAGTATTATGACAAAAGACACTGGCAGACGCCCATAGAACGCTGGGCTTCAGATTGTGTAAGTCGGTACAGATATGAAATTAGTTTGATGTGATCGAGTATTTCAAGAGTATTTAAATTCATTTTTATTTTTGGTAAAGCTTTTATTACCTACTGTACCAGATCAAGCCCAAAACTGCCGATGTTCTTTGCGACAGGTACTCGCCAGAAACACAGGACTCATCATCATTAAAAATGTATAAATGATCAACTCCGCACGATCCTCTGCAACTTGTCAATTCCGCACGATGTAATTACATGTGACCTTTTATTAAATGCAGGTTTTCATTATCACTACTTGTTATTAATAGTGTAATAATAATCAGGAGACAATAATATTGGCTGTATCCGAGCGGGAATTCTACTTATCGGCCTAGAATTGCTTAAATTAATTTATATCTGATGGAAATTAAATTGGTTTGTTGATGAATACGAAAATGAAATTTCTTGAAAAACATGGACGTCGACATTCTTTTAATACAGATTAAAACATTCGAGGCAAAGATTTTCTCTTTCTGCCTATTATGTCAGTCACGTCAACGTTGATTTTCTATCGCGTTGATCACTGATTGCAAGATTGTCAACCTCCACACGAATGGTACTTTGTAGTAATTAAACGCGATTCCATCTTTAATGAATATTCAACACTTTATTGATATATATAATAAAAGGATTTTCTACTTTTTTTATCGGTCCCTGAACGTCGTCGCTCGTTGATCGATCGCGCGTGGATTGACTCATTAATTTACTTAGTATTTTATATTTTATGATACCGCTTTCAGTTTTTGTTTTAAAGGAGTATCAATAGCGAGATTATCGTTTTAGATAATGATAGTGAATGATTATCAATTTTATATTATGCCTATTATCTTATATATATTTTTGGACATTGGTGACATGATTGATACTGCTGCAGCTGTTTCATGTTTTCTAAATATCTTACAAGGTAGGTATGTAAATAAACATGCAATTACTTACATTAGAGTTGGCTGAATGTTGTCGCTTGCCAGTGCATTCGTGTTTATAGAAAAAAATCAAGTTCTCGATTTAAAATTCAAAATCTTGCTATTCCAGCGATCACGACGACGTATCGTTGTTTTTTTTACGATGTATAATTCTAAATAAAACCTTAATCTGTTTATTGTAAAGTAGATTTTCGTGTAATCAGTATTTTTATTTACGTGAGTTTAAGTATACATATTATAATAATAGATGTGCTATAGGAGATAGGAAACTAACCTGTCACTACTTGGGTTGTTACGATCATTTAAAGTCAACTTACTTTACTTTAGGTAGGTACTTATCAGAAATGGTCAATACGCCATACTTGCACCTACCCTACCAGTATAACTTGGTATTTAATGGTGGCGCTGCTAGCAAAGGGAACCGTCAACAGTAGGTACCTATGTCAAAGTTATTTTGGTTTCTTGTCATACCTATAGGTACTCCATTTATTATAACATTAGACAAAAAACGGTTATAACTTTTTTGTTATTTGGATGTAGGCGTCTATTAAGCATCGTTATTTTATATACGATACGATACGATATACATAAAGCTTTGCTATCTATTTACTACTTGCAAGTAAATTTAAAGACAAAAATACAGACATTACAACAATTTAACACAATAACACTATCGTTATTTCGCCGTTATTTTTCTAATGCTATAGTAAATTGAGTATAGCACCTGTTAAGATGTTACCTGAATAATGTAGGTAAGAATGTAGGGCCTTATCAAAGATGGTCACTTGGAATTCTAAATATTATTTATACACTGGTAGACTAGGTAACTATTTTCGTCGCGTGTGTCATAACTAGTTATTTAATAAAATTAATAAAAGAATGGATACTAGATATAAATGAAGCTTGAAACGAATTCGGTCTTCAGAAAATAAATCTGATTTTAGAGTTAAATTCACTCTTCAATTAATCCCCTCACTAACGACCCGAGCGAGTTAGTGCTGTGCACCATCGATATCGCCCTTTACCGATTATCTGTCTTATCGATACTTTTATCGATATATCTTAAAGTTAAGCATCACCAAGTTTCATACATGTTATTTCTACGCATGTCCGGTGTGTTTAAACATCGTCCAATATGGCAAAAAGATTGTCTTACGAGGTACATTCCCACAGTACAGTGGGGTTTTTTGCTATCTCTGCATAGGGCTGTAAGAGTTGGCTTTTAATTTACTTAATTGAGTGACTTACCCAGCGGTATATCACATAGCACAATAGAGTTTTTATTCCAGTATTCCGAGCTAGTTTTCTGTAATGGGACATCAAAATTCTTGGAACTTAGACCAACAATTTGATAAATATTGCTCTTAAATTAGGTAGGTACCTACTTAAAAAGTCATAAAATATGGATAAGTTATTTAAAAAAAGATTTATAATATTATTTCAAATTAATTGATTGAAATATTCATTCTTTTTCACAATAATTTTTCCCCAACTAGTAAAGGTTAGGGATTTATTTAGTTTTATATGTATACTTAGTCGTTAAACATTAAAATGGGAAAATTGGAAATAGGTAGGCACTTAGTGCTTAATCACAAAAATTAAGCACTGAGTGCCTACCTATTTCCAATAGTTTATAAACAGATCTGACAGATATAGAGCGCCTGATTGAATCTAATTCCACCAGGATGCTTGTATTGCATGCCATGCATTATGCAGATAGCCTGTGGTTTATTACCCATAATGTAGCTTGGATAAAAGTAGGCCTTCAATGTGGGACAAACCTTATCTTAGGTGGTGAAACACACCCGTGAAAGTCAACTATGAAATAAATAGCGACCATCATAGTTATTATTATGATCATCATAATTTAGATATAAGTGGTAGAAGTCTATCATAATTATTAAAAATATGGCGATCTATTCAAAATTGGCGTGCTTAAATCTCGATATCTGAGCCATCTGTAATGATTATGGATAAGCATAAAAAATCGTTTGAAAAAGTTTCAAGACATAATATTAAATTACGATATTAACTGTGACACATATTGGAGGATTGGATTGATTGATTGAAACATTTCCAGAGCTCAATATTTTTTAGCGAATCTAACTACCTTGACATATGCTATTTAAATACTCTATTAGCATAAAATAATATTTTTGCCAAAATATACAATAAAACGATAACAAATCACAGATTTGCATCCATTACGAATCTTCTAGCGTTCCTAAAATGATCGGTAACATTCAACAATGCGGTCATATGTTAGCCAGTAGCATAAACAGATATTGCCCGGTAGCTTCAATTGAAAAATAAAATGATGGTGCATCCCTATAAATCCCGAGTCCCAACACATCATTTACTCGACTTCGCACGTGGCGGGCCGTGTCCAATGTTGTCAGCGTCTGTGCAGGGCGGGAAAGTCGGCGGCCATTTTGAAAAAAGTCGTTCGACTTGTCTAGTCGGCCGGTCGCATGTGGAGCGTAGGTACCTTTTTATATTTTTAATTGCGCTCCGTTTCTGATAGATTTATGTTTTATTGCATATTTTTTATATTTTATTGAGGAAAAAAATGATTTATTTTATTTATTGGCTGGGTATAACTATTAGGGATTGATGCGTTTTCCTGTTCACTTGAGATTTAATGTGGTTTAGATATTGTGGAGCAGCGGTTTATGGGATTGATCATGATCAGATATACTTATACATTTATACATATGTATGAGAAGTCTTAAAAAATCGGAACGAAACATTTGAATTGAACGCGTATGTTCGATAATATTATTATAGAAGCAGAATGTTTAAAAACCAAATGATCTGTAGCGTAAAAAACGTGGTAAAAATAACAAACTACTTACAACAAATGTGCGCTATTTACATATTCACCATAAAAATGATCCAGGTTTATAAAACTAGTAGATACCTGCTCCCGTTAAATTCTAAAGCGCATTTTATTTCTATAAATTAAAAACAAACATAAAAGCTGACCATATTATTGTCCGTCTGTCATCGGTCGCGTTTAGTGATGTGGTCGAATGAAGTATCGATTTATTAAAAAAATATTACGCGACATCGATCGACGGGGCGCCCGATTACTCGATTACCCACTGCTCGAGGGCTGTAAGGTAGCTCGGCTTGTGGCGCGATGAGCGAGTTTTAAATATTTTTATTTTACACTGTGACGATGAGGTCTTTTATAGAAAAAGGCTAGTACCTAGTGTAGTGCTTAAAAAGAAAAGTGAGCTACGAGAGTTGAAGCTGACGATTGTAGCAAATAAAAAATTGTTTTAAGGGCGCTCTCGGAATTTCGTCACCTCTCTCGCTCGCACAGAACCATTTTTAAGAATGTTGAATGAAAAGATGCATTTTTGAAAAATGTACCTAATCTGATAGCGAACTACAAAATAATATTTATTTTACAGGTAAATAATTAAAACACATTTCTACTGTGATATCTAATAAACAAAGTTCAAAAACGATTACGATCTGTTTTTGATATAAGAGATTATAATATTATAATTATTATCATTTAGTAGTTCGCTATCAGATTACATTTTTCAACAATGCATCTTTTCATTTCACATTCTTAAAATATATGGTTCTGTGCAAGCGAGAGAGGTGCCGAATGCGAGAGCCCTCTTAAGGCGTATGGTACCCTCAAAAAGATAAATTCCGTCGCCGTTGTGGTCCTACTACTCTTAAACTAACTAACATAAAAATCTACAAAAAATATATAATAAACATTGATTTATGTTACCTTTATTTAGAACTAATAAAAATATTGTAGCTTAAAAATTACTGTATGAAAATAATTATTGAAATGAGGTCGTTTTTAGAACAAAATTCGCTACTGCTCCTAAACTAAAGGTGATAATTTTTCGGTTTTTGCTGGAGAATATAGGCAATCCATTTATCTTGAATCGGAACTTGTCTTATTTCAAAATACGTTTTGTAGTATAAGCAGGAAATAATTTTGGTAATTGTCGCGTGCGTCTTTGCGTCTCCGCCCAGATCAGCCACTATAGCCAAGGTCTTTAGCGTTACCACGCGCCTTAACATGCAATTTCAGTTAAAATCCTTAACCAAATATAAATAGAACCGTAATGCATGTTACAGTCAAATAGATCACAGAATAGATAAAGCCCATAAAATAGAAAACATTATTACTTTAAATGATTAATTAGTCTATTCGAGCGTATTCATAAACTAGACTGAGTCATTCGGTATGAAACGGCCCATTGTTAGTCAAATAATATATTATTATTAATTCAATGGATACAGATCAAGATATACGTACCTACCTATTATACAAATATGTACACAGTTTACTCCCACCCGCTCCGCTTCTCACAGTAGCGAGCCATTTATTTCGACTTCATGTATATGTAAACGATCCAAAAAAGTTCCTTTTCGACTCGTAATAATCGACCTTTTTTTCAAACAATCGTTATGTTATAACAGCTAACATTCGAACGCATAAGAATTTAAACTAATCCAAAATTCGATTCAATTCGCGGACTTTTTTCCGATTATGAATCATTGGGAAATTATCGATATGACTTTTAACATTGTAAGAATACATTTTAAAATTTGGAAGTAGCCTTTTTAGATCAAAAATAAAATACGATCGTCAAATGTTTTTTTTTACTATTCATATTGTTAAAGTGATTGCATAAATAAGTCCTTTGTAAATACAGACCAGGGATGTTGCGAATATTCGCATCCGCATCCGTAATTGCGGAGCTTCCGTAATTGCGGAGCTTCCGTAATTGCGGAGCTTCCATCGATACAGATGTACATCTGTATCCGCATCCGCATCCGCAATAATCATTGCGGATGTTCATGCGGATGCGGATGTAGCACAGATCGCGGCAAGAAAGAAATAGGCGGGCCCCGGCGACTGGCACGTGTCGTGCATGTGCTCATTGACCAATAATAGCGAAGTTATCACCAATAGCACGCAGATTTTTATTGACACCACCAGGCCAGCAGTGTTCCTAGCGAACGATAGTTCCGTAGCGCGGGTTTAATTTACGAACCTCTGCGTACAGGCTTAGCGCCGAAAAGGCGGCAATATTACTTTTTATTAAATATGTACTTATATCTAATGCTCTAATTTTTAACTTTATTTACAAAATTCTTATTAAAAATTAATTACTATCTTATTATTTTATTTCTCTACAAATATAGTTTCTTATAAAATATATTAAGATCCGCATCCGCGGATGTGAACCTTCAAACATCCGCCTCCGCATCCGCATCCGCGGATGTGAAAAAATCTGGATCCGCAACAACCCTGATACAGACTAAGTCCAAAGATTAAGCACTTTTATTCTTACGTCGAGAGATTTTAATCAATGATCCCGTTACACTATTTCAGCCTACCCTTTCCAGTACAACCATGACTATAAGCCAATGTTTTAAAAACTTTATAGGCGAATGGCCGCGCAGTACATTAACGTATCTCGTTTGCGTATAATTATAGCATAAGACTTGAATATGGCATGCTAATTGCTTTTGAATTTCGTTGCGACTCCATCGAAACATGAAACGAGTGTTTACGGCAATGTTTTTAAAAATATACCCGTAAAGTTGAACAAAATTGGTTAAGAGGGCTCTCGCATTCGGCACCTCTCTCGCTTGCACAGAACCATATATTTTAAGAATGTTAAATGAAAAGATGCATTTTTGGAAAATGTAATCTCAACGCGAACTACAAAATGATAATAATTATAATATTATAAACTCAATTTTAATTATTAAAAACACATGAGTTAAACAAACCTCAGAAACAGATCATAATTGTTTTTTATGTTTGTTTATTAGGTATCACAGTAGAAATGTGTTTTAATTATTTACCTTTAAAATTAATATTATTTTGTAGTACGCGTTGTGATTACATTTTCCAAAAATGCATCTTTTTATTCAACATTCTTAAAAATGGTTCTGTGCGAGCGAGAGAGGAGACAAAATTCCGAGAGCGCCCTTAAGGCGCGCACTTTCAGGGATTAAATATTTTTTAATGAAGAATCTTATATTTTTTATGGATGAAATAGTGTCGTCATCATAATTATTAACTCGTTAATGTCCAATGTTGATCTTGGGGTTCTCAAAGATCGCTACAATGAACGATTACAGCCTGATGTTCCCATTATCACCATTAACGGTAGACTTTTTTTAAAATTTGATTGAAAGACTACCTACATATCTTCTTAAAATTCCTCCATAAAACTCACATGTTACACATGTCACAGATTCCCGTATAGTCTGTTAAAATAATACATTTTCTTTTCTGAAATACTGACTCTTTCTGGAGAGCCTGTATTTATTCAGTTTGTATGTAGGTATGAGGTAATTTCTGGAACTATTGATCTGATTCTGAAAATTCTTTCAGTGATAGGAAGCTACATTATCTCTGCGTATTATAGACTATTTTTGTCCCGAAAAAATGCACAGTTTCTGTTGATCACGCGGACGAAGTCGCAGGAAAAGTACTAGTCAGCGATAAAATTACAATCGTCACTGCAATTTTACCGTTTAACGTCTAATCGATTGGTTCAACTTCTTGTCGGTTACCTTAAATAGATTGGATTATCGCGAATGATCAATTCGTCACTAACTAAAGTCAATATTATCTAAACAACACAAGATTTCAGACGCTAGGTAGGTACTTATCTGTTAATCTGATTTTTGCTTGAAGTCGCACAAAATTTTCGATTGATATACTTAATCGATTTTGGGGAATCCAGAATAGTGTAGTAACATAATGGTGCTGATTCTGTTGAACATCGCACTATACTAATTTTTATCACACTATATCTCTTTTTTACAAATGTAATTGAAAAAGAACAGAAAATATTTAGAACTGACAAATTAGTCTACGCCCTTGTCATTTACGGGAAAATAGTCGTGACCTTTTGCGATAACGACTAAATTGACATTAAAACTATTCAAGCGGACTAATTTGACAGGATTAAATATCTGCTATCCCTCTCTCATGTTTTTTATTAGAAAGAGGCATAATAAGACTAAATTAGTTTAGTTCGTAAACAACAGAATCAGCACCATTATCGTTATCAAAATAAACGAAGTATTAAATGAAAGTTAAGTCAAATGTATTCGGGGTGCTAATTATGATATTTAATAGGCAGCAATGGATGTTCAAGTTTGACTAACTTTCTTGTACCTACATACCTAAAATAAAAGCGCAAAGGAAATCGCTCCAAGTAGTAGTAGTTACTGAAATTAACGAATCTCATTTCTTCGAACGAGATGGCGTTGATATCAATTAACAATCACAGGCTACACTACACTTTGATCTGTGTCAAAAATGAAAATCCAATGGGATTGTCGTTATCAACAACACTCTTTAAAACGGTAACAAAATTAAAAGGTGTCCGTTGGATATTAATAGCATGCGTTGCACTATAAAAAAATATACCTATACCAAAGATAATATAATACTATACGAACAGATGCCTCATCTCATACAAAGAAATGTGACCGATTTAGCGCGGGCTATCTTCGGGCTATACATTTTTCCGTGCTTAAAGGATTTTTCAAAAGGGCACTGGCAGATGCCCATAGAACGCTGGGCTTCAGAATGTGTAGGTCGGTACAGATATGAAATTAGTTTGGTGTGATCGAGTATTTCAGGAGTATTTAAATTCATTTTTTATTTGTTTTTGTACGTAATTGGGTTAAAGATATATCTTCGTATTTGTGACAATGAGGTTAAGTATGGTGTGAATGATCCAATGAAGTACAGCCCGACTAATATGTTCTCAATTCAAAGGTTTTAGTTGCTGTCGAAATGATACTCTATGGAGGCACGAGCCAGGGCGCGTGCACCCGTTCTTGTTTTATTGTTTTTTTTTAAATGTCAACGCCATAATCATTTTATTTCTTATTTATTTCGATTTTTTATTTCAATTCTTAATCTCTAAGATAAATTAGGCAAAGAACAATTAAAATATATTTTTATTTTTGGATAAGCTTTTATTATTGTACCAGATCAAGCCCAAAACTGCCGACGTCCTTTGAACAAATATTTTTCATGGTGTATTTTTTCATGTTCTCAATTTTACGCAAACTTCAATAACAAATCGATACATATAACGCCATCTATTATGAGTTATTTCAACAAATGTTCCTTTATTCCTGATGAGACCCCATGCCTATACATAGTGTAAATCACATGCTTATCGAGTCACAGTATGATTAGAGCAATGTCCTTTACTACAGTCCGATGCAAATTATGGAGTTAGAGCGTGAAATCAACACCTGCAGCCTAATTGCGTAACTCAATTTCTTTCGCCATGGCTTTCATTTTGACAGGTCAACAACATCCATTGCGGCGTTGAGCTAGTTACAGGAGCGCGGATAGCTATCATACGGCGTAATGAATGTCAGAAACAATGCCATGGTGATAGCAATTGAGTTACGCAATTAGGCTGCTGCTTAAATTCATACCATCAGTAATTTGAGCCGATTTATAAATTTTAGCCGATTAAGATATTGCTGCCGGAGACTGCTTTTCTTGTCATCGGATGTGTTAAAGTTATACTTATACTTTTAATAAATAAAGAACAACTAGCCGTGCCCCGCGGTTTCTGTTGCTCGGCTCCTAAGGGTCGTAGCGTAATATTAAATAGCCTATAGTTACTATACCTACATGACCTACGTCAAATACGAACAAATTATGTCACAATGCATCAAAAATGTACGTGTTTGACATCTGTCACGGGACTTAAACTATGTTTTACGCACTATATATTATTTATTTATTATTATTATTTTACTAGACGACACCTTATCCGTTAAGCTATTGTCAGTCATTGTATACCGATTCTGAATCGATTTCAAAATATATCGATATTATCGATATCGATATATTTTGAAATATATCGATAGACGACTTTGTGCCGCCGAACGAAAACGTTCATTGCTGGTTTTTAATTGAGGTGGAATTATTTGATTAACATATCGAGAATCGATATGTTAAGTAGTAGTGCATTCCGATTTTTATAAAAAGTTTAAGATGCTTTTCGAATGAATGGAACGTAGTTGGTAAGAGCGCTTGCATATATTTTAGAATTTATTCATTATTAATTCATAAGTAAATAGATGTACGAATGGTTTTTATACCAAGTGTTCTCGTAGTCACGAAAAAAGTTGTTCGTGAAAGGAACACGGAGTGTGTGAGATATGAGTGTATTATTATTTTAATTATTGCAATTTTAGCTTCACAACTCAATTTTTTCAATATGGTTGGATGGAGAGGGAATGGATGGGAGACTAAAGAAGAGATGGATGGAATGTTTAAGGGATGATAATTATGAGTGACAAGCTGTTGCCCGCGACTTCGTCTGCGTGAAAATCGATGAAAAGTATCCTATGTGCTTCTTCAGATCCTAGGCTACCTCTTTGTCAAATTTCATCAGAATTTCGTTCACTCTATTGTGATTGTGACCCGTATTTCTCAGAATATACGGGTGGGAATTGTGTAAATCGATAAAATTAGTAAGCATAAAATATTATAGCATCTTCGGTCTGCAACGCCCTAAAAAACGTAGTCAAAACAATAATTTGCGTTCTCAATTACCTGAACTCATAACCGATACACAACCAGGCCTATCTAGATAATTTTACACACACGTTCGACCCGAATACCAATTGCCAGGACAATTTATTTAAACAATGCCATGTAAAAGGTTTTATAGTTAAATAATAAGTACATTACATGGCGTACCGCTGCGTATTCAAATTATGATGGTCTCCTTTGTGCGAGTCCAGATGATTATCGTTATACAGTTTTAAGGTCCAGACGTATTTAAACCTCTTTTGATATCGGTCGATGACGTTTAAGCGTCATGCTTTTTTTGAATGATGTTTAATTGCCGATATATCAGCGTATTGCTGCAGTTATGTTATGTTGCAGACTTTGTGTAAGTATTGATGGATATTGAACTAACTCGAAGTAAAAATAACTATTATAAGTAATAATAGAATGTAATGAATGAAATATTATAAGTAATAAAATAAGTTTAAACGGATCAGACCGCGTGTATTATTGACTTTTTCTGACATCTCGAACACTTTGCAGCGTTCGTGCTCGCAGCCCAGAACGACTGCAAAGTGTTCGAAAAAGGAAAAGTCAATATTATACGCGATTTAATCCATTTAAACTGGTTTTATTATAGTGTTTAGTGATCGCGAAAACCTAAGACATTATTATCATGACAGAAAATGAACCTTTCCATACAAAAATATCCATATCGTAAAAGGTATGGAACAGCTGATTTTTTTCGTGATTTCGAGGTTAACCCTTGGTTAATCGAACTAGTATCGAATACTGTGGACCTATAAATTATATTAACCCACAAGGCATGCTTCTTTCTATCGCACAACCTCTATCTATTCTCTTCTGACGCCAGGACCTTTCCAGGGGGATAAGGGGGGCAGGGGGGAGCGGAGCAGGTGGGGGGCAGGGCGATATATTTGAGCTTCTCACTTAAAGTGCGGAATGCGCCAAGCCTGGTATTGTTCATGCTTTAATAGATAAAGTTAGGAAGTTATTCTCCAATAAGTTTGCAAAGCTTATTGCCTACATGTGTGTAGAAGTTTCTTAATATTACTTTCAGCGAACTTGCGTCATGTTTTCTACCTATTTATACCATAGTCTTTATCATAAGATCTAGAACTCTAAAACTGAATGTGTATCGGCTTAACAACTGCCGACCCCATTCAAAGGCAAGTAAAACCACATATAACTTTGTAAGTTCAAAGAATGCAACGCGCTAAATGATAGGTTGCTTGCCCAGTTTGCCCACTAGTGCCAATAACCATTTGTATAATCCCTACTTACGCAAGTTAACCAGCTGACACAGTATTTTACTTAATACCCATCAGATTGTTTTTACCTTCGCTAATACTTAATTTATTCATTGGGATCCTTCGTACAAAACCGTATTGCCATTTAAGCGCAAAGGACAAAGATTAAAATGTAGATGGGAGATATATTCGGTTCATGCCTACGCGGGTACGGCGTAATTAATTCATAGCACGATGACGATTGGGTATCGGAGCCGTAAAATTAATTCTGTGCTGAACTGAACTCGGTATACGTCAGGATCGTCAATTTATATGGTCGTTTTTTTAACAAATGCCTGTTTTTACCTACCGGCAAGTAGGTAAAGTCATGTGATTACCGATTACAAATGCATAGATTTTTAAAGCTACGTGTAAAGCGGCTTATTCTGTAACTTTGTTGCAAATGGTTTTTTTTATTCTTTTGTGGTTTATTACCTGCTCCGGACGGCTTTGAAAATACAATATGACAGAACTGCGGTGCTACGATGTTGGATTGGTCATTATTTACATTTTCATTAAATGTAATGCACTGTTTGTATTTATTTAGTAATATGTAGATACTTAGTTTGGACAGCTGTGACTTTTAAGTTATGGTATAAACCCAGATTGAATATCAGCCAATATGACTTAAAAGCGAAGGGTTATTTCAGCAACCAATAACAATTTGACATTCTCAAGCGTGCATTATAACGTGTCATCAACTCCTTATTAATTCAAAATAACTAAACACAAGCAGAACTGTTAATTCAGAACTGAGGAAATTTCGTCGAAACTCATTTCTTGAACGTCTTCTTTTAATAAAACTCTTGGCGATGCACGGGAGTCAGGGAGGAATGAACGGGGAGTGCGGGGCTTGGCCGCTCGGAAATTATAGGGCTGTCCGCGTTCACCGGCTCGTAATGATGGATGGAGAACGACTACGACCGGTGCGGTTAATGAGAATGCGATGTGCGAGGCAGCCCTGCGATGCGCAGCTATTTTAATTTTAGAACTATTTTTACCTAATTATTATTGTCGTGTCTTTTTTGTTTTGTTGTTTGAAGGAATTTATTTTTTATGTAGAGATGTATTATATTTTATAATTATACTAATTTCTGTTTCATAAATTACTTTGACTCAAGAAACATTTACAATTTATTGCATTTTTTTTCCAATTGCGTTTGCAAAAGATTCGCACCGGTTTACTAAAAGTTTATTTTCAATCTTTATTCAACGTAAACAGCGAACTATCTACACATTCGCATTTTAAATACATTTAATCAACATTCAGCCAATAAAGTACAAAAAGTCCGTACCATAGACACTATCAGTCCGTGAGTGCGAGTTGCACATTGCTACATTATCGTAACGCGATAGCTCAGCAACATAACTAACCAGACCCGGGTTCTATTCCCGGTGATAAAACTTAGCGAAACAATATCGACTCGATACTGAATATCGACTAAGTTACGAGCTAGTCTGCTGTCGATAAATTTTGGAATGGGAAAGGATTTGTTTAAAAAATCCTTCTTGCTGTGAGGTAAGTAGCTTTTAGGCAGATTTTAAGTTGTATTGTAATGGCTATACCAGTTAATTAGGTGTAATAAAAATTTCGATGGTGAAAGCAACCATGAATATTTTAAGAATGGAAGCAAGTAGAAAACTGCTAGAACAATTTTAATACTGAAATTAGTTATTGCATTTATTAAAAGTATATTATGATGCAGCTTTAAAAAAAATCTGTGAGCGGTACAGCCTAAAATAAAAGCCTGCCCCAACTAAGTTGATGAATATTTTGGATAGAAATGTATTTTTACTTACTAAGTAATTTATCATTTAAACGATCAAACTAAATAAAATCAAACTTCATGTTACCACACCATAAATTCTTTCTAACTTAATAAAACCATATATCTAAATCTCAACGTATATCACTAAACTTGAACCAACCAACTTAAAATCGCTTTACATTTATTCTACATCTACATACATTTCCGCACTACTGAATTCGATTCCATGTAGACGTAAAGTTATGATTTACGACTCGTACTACTGAAGCTAGCAGAGCACTTATTACCTTACTGAATTTAGCATAAAGTCGCAACTGCGTTGATGAATTCGGTAGTCAAGTTCATCCCTTTGATGTTCCTTTACAGTAATCTGGGAATAAAAGCGAATGAATCATCGATGTAAATTAAATTTTGCCCTTATCTTGCAGCCTGTTTTGTCTTTAAACAATAATGTGCCTGAAATCTGTTGAGTTATTTAGAGAATCTGTTGATAGTTTTCAAAATCGTTGAATATTTCGTTTGAATATAGGCAGACGTTTTCAACCTTTTATGTAAGTAAGTAAGATCTGGGAATACGCTCAACGCTGATCCCAAAAACCACCTATTGCGAAATTGATTCCCTTTTGATATTTTCATAAAACATAACCTTTACCCCAACATTTAAGCTGTAATGGAACAGTTTTCCATGAAACTGCATAAAGGATATTAAAGAATTATCGAATAAAAAAAGATGGACCACCAGCCATAAAAGTTCTATTCGTGAAATGAATAGGCACATAAATTTGCAGTAAACCTCGGCTATACGGCTATATCCTGATTCAATATAATTTAGAATTTCCCCGTGTACTACAGATCTATCTCACATGTATTTAAGATGTCATGTACCAGTTTATACCTTTATGTCATATAAGTGATGTGTTCTAGGAAATACAATCGTATGGAGATAAATCGTAGCGATGCAGTTTCTTACATTAAATCTGTGTGAATCATAAAAATCTTAATCGTTTTGTTTGTCATGATAATTTTATTGGGATACTTGTGAAATTGAAAATTCTTCTATGATATTATTTTTCTTATTTTTTTTTATAATTTTTAAGAGATGCGACTTGAAAATAATCTTTTCAACCAGTGATGGAATGTTTTGTAGTTCTCAGTTTTATCACCTAATTAGTTTCCATGGTAAAATAATAATATTATGCTAAAAAAATAATATATTTTTGTTGCAATCACATGGCTTGAAAATTGTTATCATAAAACGCATTGTCATCTGTACGTTCTTTAGTGCACGTATAACTCGAGAAATACTTGTCCGATTTGCATATTTTATTCATAGTTATAAAGTTTTTTTTTAAATTTCTGTTAGATTAGGTAACACAGGGCATAGATAGTTTAAAACATTATCTTACCATCTCCAAATCAATAAAATCTAGAATCTCGATTTGTAATCCACACGCAAGAGACACAACTTAGTTTAATTCCATTTTCAGTTACTCCACGCTTCATCGTCACTACCATTACGATTACGAAACGTTCAAAGTTCTTTGAACCCGTTAAAACTGGCAAGAGGCAATTAAATCATAAATTTTGCATCGATCCGACGCAACCAACAATCACAAAAGATATCGATACAAACGAATCGATTGTAAAAAAAAGTCGAGTACAACATCAGTGTTGCATGCATTCAATTTTGTCTTAGGAAATTAGCGGGTATTATTTTGAGAGTAGGTACAACACTAACGGTAGGCGTTCTTACAAATAAAAATGGAATTATTGATTTATTTCAATCGGAAAGCGATTCGATCGAAAGTTTCGTGTAATTAAACGGTTGGAATAAATTAATTGGAATATTTTTTTTTAGATTAGGAATTTATTTGTAAATATTGGAAATGTTTATTGATGAATGAATGGAACTAATAACTAATACAAAGAGTTTAGTTACAGAAAAATAACCTGCCTTTTATTTGTTTGGGATGACTGTATTTTGTAACATATTCCTAATTAAAATTTATTAGGGCTTGATGAATACTTAAAATATAATTACAGAATAAATTCAGCGATCTCAATATAATATTGCTAAAAAATACAAGCTAATTCGAAAAAGCACCTAATTAATGCGACCTAACCTAATGGCACCATCAAAAACCTCCAAATAATTATATATCCAAAGGTCCCTTTCGATGTAGCGATCCGAATGCTTAAAATTGTGCAAACATTTTTTTGGTGGCAGATAAAAATCTATTCTGGGTCGTTATACTTTAACATTTCATCGGCGAATATTTCACTGGATTGTTGCCCTACCTTCTTTGATTATAGGATTGATAATATGCAAATGAACGAGTCGACGATTTTAAAATAAAAGGATTAATATAGGGATCGTTGCCCTCATAAGTGACCCAAATAAGATAATTTCGAACGACATTGGACGCCGCGGCTGTCAATAAGAATTAAGGATAATGTTGCTAGCTTAAAAAATATTTTTCAAGTTTGCAGTTGACCGGAAAAAAGGTTTTATTCTTTTTTGGTTTGTGTTAGCTTTTAAATGGTGAAGATTTTAGGTTTAATTTTTAGTCATGTTTAGAGACTGGTTTGGCTTTAAGTTTTATTTATATCTTAGGATGAGTTAAGGTCGTATTTTCTGGTTTAGGTTTGTGGAATTTATTTTACAAACGTGTCGTACGGTTGTAATAATCAGCTGATCGTTGAGGCTACCTATTTGAGGTCACAGTATTATCTCATAGTGCCGATCTCCTCAAGTTTTTTTTTTTATCTTGGCTATCCTAAACTATGCGAGCTATTCATAAGGTATCTTACGATATAGATTTATTTTTTCGTCTTGGATTACTGTAGTCTTATTTCGTGTCAATACACTATCCGATTGATCAAAGGCAAATATCACATAGATTAATGAGGATGTACAAATTAGCATACCACAAATATCCGTTCCCCTTTACAAATGTACCAGAAATTAACACCTCTATTCTACGAATTTAAATACCATAGACATTTGTTTAACTTCAGTCTATTTGCGAACTACGTGTAAGGATAGAAACAATACGAATCTATGTACAAAGTTTGCTTAACAAAAACGGGTTTTTGTATCCAAAAAAAGCGTCGAGTTTATCTCTCAAACATTACTAATAGATATCGGGCTTAGATTCATAAATAAACATCACGTTGGCTGTAAATGGGTAAGCACAGTGGGTAAAAAAAGTTACATCGTGACAAGGGATCCCAGCCTGATCCTAGACTACTTTTTACATACAGTTTTACTCGCGTCAGGTCTGGTTTTATTCTTATGGTATCTATGATGTAGAAAAGTTTTTTTCGTAGCTTCTCGTTTTTGATTTATGGAAGTGTTAAAAGGATTAATTTTAATTTGGATGTTTTAGATCAGTTCATAAATCAAAGTGTCGTATATGTTGAAAAAAAAATACGTCGAAGAAATAAATCATTTAGCGTGAATTTGCCTCTGAGTAAAATTATTGATTTTACCTTCAATTCGGTCTTATTTGTAGATTATCCACCGAATTTCAAACAGTTTAACGACTAAAGCATTTTGTTATTTGTTAATAATAATGTTGTGTTATTTAAGTATATGTTTGTATGCTTTAATTCATACAAGTTATCTTTTTAATTTTATAAAAAGATTTTTGACATTATACCTACCTATTAATTTTCCTTACAACTCTAAATAAAAATTACGATTATCTGTCCTTATATTTAGCCATTATAAAAATGCAGCCTGCTAATATTGAAGATAATGAAAAATACAATCAAATTAATGTTTAGTTATAATAAAATTTCAATAAACGACTGCCTCATCAAAATCGGCACACACGTTTCTGAGTAAGGCACAGATAATAATAATAATAAGGCACAGAAAAAAGCTAAAATCAGTAGTAGGTTAGTATTAGGCAATAATGTTTTTTTATCTGTATTTTATTAAACTAAGGCCTATTCATTCTAAACGTTTTTATCAAGTTTGGTAGCCAAAATATTTTATGGTACAATTCAGGTTTTTTTTTATGTTCCAAATGGAGAAATGTCATACTCATTAGTATGCAAAACTTTTTAGTGCTAACCGTGTGTTGCTTCTAACTTATAAAAAAAATCGACTTTGGTTTGAAGGTCCTAAAGTTGAAAATAGCTTGCAGTTTTTATAAATTAAGTGAAGTTCTTTAGTGATGCGATTTTTATAAGTGTACTTTCGCTGAATTATTTATAGATATTATCAATTACCGTTATAAGTTATGGATTTTGATGTTATAATCAAGTATTTGGCGATATACATGCATGCTGTAATAATTATTCTGATATCGGCTTGCGTTTAGATGTATTTTTATAATAATTATTTCGTTTTTTACGATTTATTTATGGTGGCTGATGGCTTCGGATGGTTTAATTTTTATAATGTCTTAGCAGCTTTATCTTCTATTAAAGACGCTAATTAAACCTGGTTTCGAGTCTTTCCAAATGACACCTACAAGAATTTTATTGTTATATTTTTACCGAAATCTAAATTCCAAGGCAAGGGAACATAATATTTTAAATTATCGATTTAGAAAATGACACATTTTCAATACAGACAGACCTACACATTTAAGACTCAAAACTCAAAAAGTTTTAATATTACGCTAACAAAAAAAAATCTTTTTATAAAAAAGATCTTGCTTGTGTCTATTCCCACCAGACGTAACACTAAATAGTCCCGTGGGGCCCCCAGGCTTCATTATGTGTGCACCTAGCTATAACCATAACGGTATCTGAACTGCCCAGTACTAACCTACATCACAAGTATATGCCAACATCGTTTGCTTATAGATTTCTGATATGGATATGATTTATATACGCATGTGTAGAAAATATTTTTAGATGCGACTGACAAGAATAAAATGAAAATAAAAGAAATTACTGTATTATTTATATTCACATTATTGTATACCTTAAATTAATTTAATGTAAGCTAAAATATATGCCATGTCATATAAACTTCAAAGATAAAGTGAATCTGTTCTTAAAGATGGAAATAACTGAATACAAGTTCTGACAAAAGGATTACTTTGATGGTACGGATTTAATCCAATGTCATATTAATTGTAACGATTACTTTTTATTCATATTCATTAATTAGATGAATGAAATTATCGAAATCACACTAGAAATACTTCTTTTAAAATTTACTGTGCATTTAATTTATTCAGACCTCATCAAATTATAATTTATTTATTATCCTCTTCCTGTATTAATTTATTTTACGATTCCGCTGCTAATTGCAAAAATTAACAAGCATAAAATATACCAAATGCGTTTGCATTTGGTATATTTATAAATAATCTCTTTAAAAAAATATGAAAAGTGTCAAGTAGAACACTAACGACGCCAAATAAATATAAAGTATAAAAAAATAATTATAAATTAATGTCACTAGCACATCACTACACCACATAAAAAATGAAATTTTATTTAGAAATGATAATTATTTGACGTTTACTCATAACTCTGCGTGTATTAATTATTTCCTTTTTCTTCTAGCGGGATATGAGACGTATGCGCATAAATTTTATGCGAATTTAGGTTATTATAGATAGTCATCTTAACAATTTGTCTATGGCTCTTAATTGGCTTTTTAATTAGGATGCGACAGAGGTGGTCTGGTGTGAGTAGAGAAATTGGGAAGTCGTACTGGGGAATTGCGGTCAATGATAGTAATTAATTCGAGTATTTTGGCGGATTATGATGGTGTTTTATTACTTCCCAGGCATGGCGCCTATGTGTGAAAAGGTTTTTTTAAATCAATTCCGCTATAAAAAATCACAGCAATTTTTTTGCAATATCATGATAACCTAGAATCTTTTTTAAACGATCACTGATAGTTCTAAAGCGCTGGTCTGTTTGTATGTTTTATTCATGGATTTTCCATCTTTACGTAGGTATATGTTTACCAAAAATGATGATTGTGCATTCATAGAAACATTACATTTAAAGAAAAAAATACCTATCTGCTAATTTTGGTGCAAATTTTTAGGTCACCTAGCTATAAATTATTGATCCATAGATAAATCTAACTTAAATTCCTGTCCACACCACGTTCCAATAAACCCATCTATATATAAAATACCTAGAAATAAGCCATTTTAAATGCGAAGTCTATCCGTAACATGTTTCACTTCATTTAACGTCCACTACTAAATAGACACGATCTCTCATTGCCTTACAATGTTGGGAAATCGTTTTTTTAAGACATTTATGAGGGACTCCTTTTTGCGACACGTATTTTTGTATAAAGCTGTCTTCAGACTACGCTATACTATATAGTATAGCGTACGCTATATAGTATAGCGCGCCATACAAAGCCATACCACAGATAATATAATACTATACGTACAGATGCCTCATCTCATACAAAGAAATGTGACCGGCTATACATTTTCCCGTGCTTAAAGCATTTTTCAAAATTTGAACAACTATTTTTCATGATGTATTTTTTCATGTTCTCAATTTTACACAAACTTCAATAACAAATAGATACATATAACGCCATCTATTATGAGTTATTTCAACAAATGTTACTTTGTTCCTGATGAGACCCCGTGGCCATACTATATAGTATAGCACAATGTGAACGTGATGTCCATAACAATATATGGTTGTCGTGTCGTTGTCGCGATATTGTCGTGCTATGAGCTATATGCTATAATGCTATATATAGTATAGCGTAGTCCTTAGACAGCTTTAATTGCCAAGCTAGGACTGGCTGGAAAGCGATACGAGCTCTGTACATAGTGGCCGATGTTGGCTCGTTTGTGAATTTTTCAATTTTAGAACAAGGATCAATAGTGCCAAATATTTAAAGAAAACCGTTAAATTCAAAAGGTTTGTTCTTATACTTTTTGTTTTTGTTTACACAATTGTTTGTCATGATTTTGCACAGGACTAGGTAGATACGGTAGGTAGGTGTACCCTAACTTTTTAGTTGCGAAAAAATGCTAAAAGGAAATATTATGGCCGATTCTACTGCCTCTAAATAAGTTCCCGTTTAAATTATTTGACAGATAATTAGGTAGGTAGGTATCATAACAAAATCTGTTCCTTTTTTTATTTTTCTTATAGATAGTGACTATGGGCCTCCTTAGTCTTTAAGTCTAAATTGTGGAATAGTTTTTTTAGAAATCGTCCTTTTTACGAGTTCATTGCCTTCTGATCTAATTTGTACCCCAAATAACAAAGCTACAGCCTTAAAAAGCGTTAGTTTCCTAAAATTTTTCATAACACCCAACATTAGCTTCACATTTGGATTTTAGTGCCCTCTCACGAACGATCCACATTCCATGTTACACCGGTCGGATAATTTTTTTTAGAAAGCTTATTACGGAGTACTAGACTCCCATTGAATACCCAACTTTATGTTACAGAAGGTAGAGTCTATATTCCTTTAGTTTTTGTTATAAAGGTTTGTAATTAAGGGCCATGTCGGGCAGTCGACATGATATTGTTTTTATGGTACGATAGTGGATCCCATAGATTAAAGTATTTGATGCGCTTCTACACAATGTTGGGTTACGTTTATTAAAAGACGGGGAAGTGAGAGTTTAAGTAGGTTTCTGAGTCAGTTTTCTTTTAGTTCAACTTTTGTATTCTGTTGATCGAATCAGGAAAATGATAACTTTGAGTCTAATTCTTAATTATAATTATTACTAGACTTTTGCCCGCGACTCCGTCCGCGTGGACTACAATGAACTGTCCAGTTTAAATGACCTCCGTAGTGTAGGTTGGCTAGTACTACCAAGAGGTGAAGCTGTATCTCTGGTTTTTTTCAGCGGAATCAGATGAAACGTGGCTTAGATTTTAAGTTGGACCATAAGCTATCGAACTGTGAAAACCACATATTTTGATGTGGTTTTCACAGTGTGCCCTTCAGTAGCTTTGGCGTGATACGCGCACAAACAGACAAACAGACAAAAATTAAAAAAAAAAAAAAACTGGTATAGTTACGTCCCAGTACCCTATCCCGACTGTTTTTTTCTGGAATATCTTCAATGTACAGACACCGCTCTTTTACAATTTTATAATAGTATTGATATCAGGGCATACTACCGTGTGACTTTTACACATCGAGATTCGAGACCTCTCCGTGCCTCGGAGAGCACGTTAAACAGTCGGTCCCGGTTGTCATACGAATTTCCTTGACAGCTCGTACGGGTAGTCAGGAGCCCGAAAGTCTGACAACTGGTCTAACGTTCGAATTCCGGTATTACCTAATAATTGGGTTGTGGAGGTCAAATGGTAGTCGCTCCATGTAAAATATTGATATTCAACCACAACTAGTCAGACTGGAAGCCGACCTCAATTTAGTTTGGGAAAAGGCTAGGCGGATGATGAGGCCATACTGTCCCACTGCTGGGCAAAGGTTTGCCTTTACTCTTTCCATTTCTCATGACTGTTTGCTGTTGTGCTAATCTTTCATGAAACAGTCTTGTTCATTTCGCCATCATCGCCTGCGCTTGTAACGTCGTCATTTCTTCTCCTTTACCAACCAATCTGTGCCCCAAGTCTGCTATCTCCAAACCAATTTTCATCAAAATCGCTTGAGCAGTTTAATAGAATAGACGTAACAAACAGACACAGAGTTATTTTCGCATTCATATTATTTCAAATCCTATTTAATCGTAAAAGATAATCGCCATTGTGATTTTTAACGAAAGTAAATCTACCTGTCATCTAGCATAAACAACTAAGGTATATAGGTAATTGGGTTGCACGGCCCGAAGAGCTAGTGACCCGTAATTTATGCAACTTTGACCTTTAATACGCTGTATTATGGGATAGTTTCGCATAATTCTGGCATAAATAGCTAAAACCGCTACAATTGTTTTGATACTTATCGGTGGTTCAGTTCTCTTTAGAAGCGAAAATAAATTTGGATACCAGCTTCTTATTAGTATTTTATTTAAGAAGTATTAGATCGACCAACATACAACACTTAAGTAATATGAGTAAACGAAATAATATCTAAGTACCTATTTTGGATGGATGGATGACTCGCGTAACACAGGATTTTCCTAGCACGGTCATTGGTCACATTTGTGTACATTTTCTCTTGTTGGTGCATACTTTGTGTCTTTATATGTTTTTTTTGTGAAGACAAATAAGCTGCAGTGTTCCAAAATTGTGACTTGCAGAATTCCTTTGCAGTATGCTACCATCACCAATCCTTTTGTTAAATGTGGTGTTTACGACGATATATTCTGTACCTACAACAAGACAAGACTCTGTATCATCCGATGGCTTGCAGTGTTCTTAGTGGTCTATTAGCTAATGTTCAGCAGTAGACCTTTACAAAACCATAGGAAACCAGGAGATTTTCTTGAGATTATTGTTTTTTCTTTAGCAAACCCCAAAACCCTGAAAAATCCCTTGACCTGTTGGAAGCAGGACTATCGCATATCCTCCATAACATTGTCAGTACCTACTCGTAAAACTAAATAGTCCAATAAAGCCAAGATACGAGTACCAGATCAGTCCACTTTCGCATTTACAACTTTACTCACAATAATTCCCTTACATGGAAACCTTTGATTTATCTGATGTATTTGCCGCAAATTTGAATAGTTCGGCTTCAAGTAGCGGCTATCATGGCTGGAATTAATTATTACGATCGATAGTGAGCCTCCGGTGGGTAGATGACTATCGCAGTTGACCCCTGAGTTCAATTATTGTGAATTGCTGGCTTAGTCAATGGACCTCAAAGTGCTGGTGATTTGTTTGCTGTGTTTTTATCAATGAGTGAAGCTGTTTTTGCGAATTGATTAGTGATTTTTGTGGTAGCAGTTCATACTTCATACAGAAGGTACGGTAATTTTAAGATAGATAACGTAGTAGTAATTATTATTTGGTCAGCTGTTGTGATTGTGACTTGATTGAAATGAATCTACATACATCGTCGCTAGAATGGTAATTTCAAAGTTATCTTTCAAAAGCATCTTTGCAAATTTAACTCCTCCACCATCAGAATCAAATGATTAATTCACCTTTTACATTCTCTTCATTGAAAAATTCCATCTCATTATCAAATTCAATTACCTAGTTAAAGAAAACTTTGAGCTCCAGTGCTCCCCAATATAGGCCACAGATAGTAAGATCAACTTGTGTGTTATCTCTAATCTCGATTATTCAGCCTTTAGCCAACACGATGCAGCCTCTTTGGAACCGTATCGAGCTATCTTTTAATATAGTGAAAGTTTATTTGGATATAATGACTCTATTTTAGGGGATCTTGCTTGAAAGTTGCAACGTAGGTTGATATATTCATTTAAGTTGAAGTTATTTCTGTAAATAAAAAAAAATACGGTATCTTTCTCCTTCATTAAGTTTCGTAATTCCTATGCAATTTCTTCTTATATTCCTGTAGTTCAGAGTTTTGTTCAAAGCCTCCAAATCCTATGAGTTTAGAAACTACGAATTGGTACTAAGGTAATAACTTTTGATTCTCATCTGGTAATTTTTTTGCTTTTATAATATGGAGTAAGGGCCTGAAGAAAAAAACAGAATTATTTATCTGCCACATAATTCAACCAGAACTTATCCAAAGGTGTAGTAGAATCATCATTTTTGCGGCCCTGGTCCCAGTTTTGCTTGGGGTCGGAGCAATATGTGGTGCAGAAGAACTACTAGTAGAACCATAGAAGATAATACTATTCTAGCTGACCTGTACGAAGTCGTAGATAGATGTAATGGTTATGTTATTATAATAACAGATCATTAACCTATTGACTGGAACCACAATGCCACTACGCCGATTAGAGCCTTGTTACGTACTACAAGTTAAATTCTTGACATTTCCCACGCGTACAATATAAGGCATTTATAACTTAACTGTTAACCTAACTACCGCTGATAACAATGCGGTAAATGTATTTGAATTTATAATAACTTTATCTAAGCTATGTAGAATTAGGACAATTTAAATGTTGATTATCCTTTATCTGGTTTAACAGAATTCTCAAATGAACACCAGTTTGTAACAATTGGAATTTGTTATTTATGATTATCATACTGCATATTATATTTCTTTCTGGATATTATTAGATATGTCTTGATCATTTCTGTGATCATTCAAGTCATTACCTGGAGTTTTGTACTCCTACCAACAGAACAAGCTTGAAGCTACAAATGAACAATCGAATTTTTTTATCACTAATTCACTATCACTCAATTTCCGACCTTACCACTACAAGTCTAAGTTCAAAGTTGAACGCACTAATAAGTTAATGTGGGTACTGGTTCGCAAGGACAATCAAAGTAATAAATTCCACTGTAAGCAGTACAAATTCAACAATTGTTTGCAAACATACCGATTATACGATTATAATTATAATATTCGATTTATTCTATAGAATTATTCGATTGGCAAATTTCGCATAACTTTATACGGTATGAAAGGTTGTGTTATTTGGTATAGCTGTTATAATAAATAATATGATTATATTTTAAATGATTATATTCATTCGAGAACTAAGTTTACACCGCGAAATTCTCTGCTAATATAATATGAGGGTCGTCTTTTGTTTTTTTTTTTTTTTTTATTTATTTCTCGAGATTTCCTTCGTTCTTCAGCCTCTAACTAGGTATTCACTGCTTCATGCAAACCTTTTTATTCTTCTCATAACAGTGAACTTAACTCTTCAGCATTATTTAAGTCAATATCTTAAAAATTAAATCCATCTCCTGCTTTATTCTGCAATTAACCTGATATACCCTAGTTACCTTAACCTGCCAGATTAATGCAAATATTCAATTACTAAAACTGACGTCTTGTCAATTACTTATCCAGCTATCTGACAGATAACAAATGGGGTACAAGAGCTTATGTAGCGATACAAATAGCGTCCAACTTCAGTATAGTTACAACAATTATTTGTGCTTGCGCAACTCCTAACTATAAATTTAATTTGTCAATAACGTAAGTGGGCTGTGCGTATAATTTGACGGGCGAAGGTCGATTGACTGTCTTGTGCCCTTAATGTGAGCGTGAAGTTATCGGTCTGTGTGTCTTGATAAATTAAATTTTGTATTAATTGGTTGGTGTGGCGTTGTCTGTTTTTGCTACTAGTGCTTATACAAGGCCAACCCTATGTTTATCTACAAAAGTAACTGGCATATTATCATCTTCATCATTAGGATGTGCGAATATAAGCTTTACTTTATCTATAAAATTAAATTCAAATAATTGCTTTGACCTGTTTTCTGCTGTATTTATTCCGCATCAATCTCAACAACATCAATCAATGGCGTGTTCCATCACGTCGGCATAAGTTCTAGTCAACTTATGTGGCTGATAATTTTATTCAAATTCTGTTTCAATTTTTAATTTATTTGATG
This sequence comes from Thalpophila matura, assembly GCA_948465475.1. Classification (NCBI taxonomy): domain Eukaryota; kingdom Metazoa; phylum Arthropoda; class Insecta; order Lepidoptera; family Noctuidae; genus Thalpophila; species Thalpophila matura. Next base: position 16,768,694 of record OX419182.1, read on the forward strand.
GATAGTCTCTCTCCAAAGACTGGTCGTCTCTTGATCATGGACTCTGATAGAGTGAATTCATGAAATAAGCAGATTATAAACAGCAGATTTTTTGCAGAAATACTCTTTTTAGTTTAGTTTTCTATTTAGCATTATCAATCCTTATCTTAAAGTCTATTTATAGCATTTAATGATAAAAGTACATAAGCAAATCCTTCAAGCGTACTTAGTGTATTATTGTTTTGATTTATTTAACACTTCTCAAAACTGCCAGCTGAGTGTTGTGCCAAGTCGTTACATGTTCAAATATTAATTGTTCAAACGCCAAGTTTGTTGTAGTATTTAGCGTTTGTTTTAGATCTGTCGGTATTTAATCAAACAATTTTAGTCTTCGTTTTATTTGTATTGAAAATCAAGTTGAAGAAACTAAAATTAAAAGCATTTGTTTAAAATTTACATATTTTTAAAGTTTACGTAGTTTTTATTATTTCCTTTATTTTTGTACTGTATAAATCAGTATACCTATAGCTATAAGTTTTTTTTTTTGACAATTAATGTTTTGCCACTGAAAATCAACTGAATTTTATTGTTCCAGAGTTTTCTATAAGTACTAGAACTACAATATGTTTAGGTATAATATCGTTTTGGTTTTTATATTATAACTTGATCATATTTTTCTGTACTTGTTTTGCAAGCTTTAACTTCTATAAATCGTTAGACAAACGTGTACAAAACTCTTTTATATAAATTCTACTTTCAATTACCTATCCAATCAATTATTATCAGAGAAAAAGAGATCTAATTAAAAAAGATTTAGAATTGCTTTTAAACCCTTCTTAGACATACGTGATCAATTAAAATGGACTTAGAGGGAATAATTGAAAAAGTCTCAGAACTTGCTGGTAGCTGGTATATAAATATGGTCATATTTGGTGTTAATGTTAAAGTTTATAGCTACAACTGTTGGCTGCTCCTTATGCCTTCATTCCATAGACAAAATAACACATTCTTGTTGTTTCTCCTCTTGGAACGACAGAAGACACAGTCTGCAATATACCTAGTATAGTATACAGGGTGGCAGGTTAGACAGTGGAAATATTTTAAGGGGTCATTATACTCATCATTATGAACAACTTTTACTATGGGACCAACCCTGAAATCGTGAAAAAAAAATCAGCTCTTCCATACATTTTGTTGAGTTATGTGAACATAAATGTATGGAACAGCTGATTTTTTTTTCGCGAATTCAGGGTTGGTCCCATAGTAAAAGTTTTTCATAATGATGAGTACAATGACCCTTAAAATATTTCCACTGTCTAACCTGCCACCCTGTATATAGTGAAGCGTTCGTTAGTGGAATACTTACAATGAATAAAATTGGAGTTTGACAGATGTTGTATAGAAAAAAAAACGGAGGTGTCATGGGACTCCCGGTTAAAACAAAGTTCCTTTAATATGGTATCTATGTCTATCTACAATGAAATAAATAACCAACGTTTGTGAGTAATTAGATTAAAATTAAAGTGTCGTGATAGTCGAAGTCATACAGTTTTATTGGCCTAGTTCTCATTCGCGAAATGCCTGGGCCCCAATTCTGCTATTTGAATAGTGTAAGAATGGTGTCATAACGACACCATTACTATAAAAACCTAAGCGGTCATTGGCTTAGAGTAAGAGTAACTCTTTCGTCATTGGTCAAAACGATGCCATTGAGACACTATTCTGACACGATTATAACAATTGCATTTGCAGACTTGGGGCCCTGGAGTGCGCTAAGGAACTTTGTTCCAAAAACTCTTAAATTCTTGGATAAAGTTATCTGACGATTGAAAAATCAGAAGTTAGTCTTATAATACCACACTCACGGTCAGTCTTGCAGGTGTTTAAATTAGGACGTCTGTAGGCACTCTTGCGCCATCAATTTGCGAATCCGGTCAAAGCAGTTGTTTACGATTGGTAGAATAAATTTGTAGGGGCTGTTAACTGGCCGGTTATATTTACCACACTTGGTTAGGTGGCAGTAGCAAGTTGAATCTAATGCGCCTGCCAGACTATGCTCCTTGCGCTGCTCGTCGCTATGCTCCTCGCGCTGCCGTGATTTGCCGCGATGTTGCCCTCTCTGCCGGACGAGACGAGAGAGAGAGAGAGAGGACGAGGAGCATGACGTGTGGCATGACGAGTAATGTTGCCACACTATGTCTCTGCCTCCTTTCCTTGCTACTTCCCATGACACTCGTCGAGTGTGTGGCAGGCGTATTACGTTATGGGGAATAGTCCAGACTTATGCTGACACTAGGTTTGGTTAGGTGTTAAAATTGGGAAATTTTAAGGCATTTTGAGCCATCATTGTGGATCTGTTTGAGGAGTTGTTTTACTTAGACTTGAATCTTGATTTCGTAAAACGAATTTAAGAGGAAAATCGCAGCAAATCTCTCATTTTTTAAAGCATTTTTTTTTGAGAATTCACTTCACGATTTTTAAAGTAAAATAGCCTGGCGTTGCAATGCTTCTTCCTTTTTCACAGATACTCAAAGTTTCACGATAATCGGATAACAGAAGATAAACAAAAAAATATTATTACATACAAACAATACCTAATATAAATTATTGTGTTTGCAACACCTCGGTCATAATCTTAACATTCATTTTGTTTAACACTTAACACCATTCCAATCTTAAAATATTACAATGTAGCTAATCGACATGTAAAAATGTATATTTGAGAGCTTGTTGCAGATAAAGTAGGTTATTAATGTTTTTGATAAATAACTAATTAGTGATTTTAATCAAATCTCTAACACGGTTCGGAAACACGGGAAACTCACGCGAGTAAACGCATACAATGAAATTAAATAATATCATACATAAATATAATCATTTATTTTTAAATTGTCGAAGTGAATTAATCGTGAATTCACGTCTCTACGCTTATTATAGATGGCAGCTGATGCGTTGGGCCTATATAAATTAAATTACCTGTGTTTGAATAGTGTAAAGTTTAGTTATAAGTGCAGTATCGTGCGAAGCCTTTTCAATTCTCGCAAAAGTTCTTATCGCTAATGGAATCAGTTGCGTCGACGCATTGTTAGGGTCAGGTTTGTTTATATAACCGTCAAGGAATATAAGACTATAGAAACGTTGGTTACAATCTTATTTCCCTTTCCAAGTCTCCCTAACAGTTTCATACACCTACTCTTCGGATGATATTAGGTCTTAATGTTATGGGAGGAGAACCTATCATTATGTTATTGCCTTGTTCAATATCGGGCCATCAGCCTATTACTGGTAATGTTCTTGAGGATTCTTGTTGACACCTCCATAGACTAAGAATTTGCCCGTCTTTTAGTTACAAACAGTACTTGATTTTTGAAATGCGAACTATTCAAAACAATGCTTGCTACATTACACCAATCAGCACACAATCTAGGAATTCCACCAAAGTACTAACTACGCATTTTGACGGTAACATAAACATGTATCTATACTAGGTGTTCCGCCTTGCGTCGCTCGTGCCTACGCTCACTATGCTAATACAAAACACGAATGAAAACAACATGGACGCGGTATTGTTTTTCGAAATTGAGAGTTATGATTAATATGACCGATCTTCGTGTGAGTTCGTTTGATAATTTCTTAGTTTTGATTTTTTTCATGTTGTAGGTAATCGATTACTGGTACTTAATTATTTTTTGTATGCAGTTTTTAGATGAAAAATAAATGTACATACAGATTTATTTTTAAAATGTTAAGGTCCAGTTCGATGTCTCTGTATTGGCATGGCACTAAACATAGCACACATTTAAAATAAATTAAAAATTGTAATAGAATTTGGATTAACTGTCAATTGTTTTTAAATCAAATTTCGAAACTAAAAACTGTACCTATCCTATATTTATTTTACATCTTAAAAAGTAGTGCTGCCTAAAATCGTTCTTGCATTAATAATTTTGCAAGACCACATAATTGCAGTAAGACCGAAACCAAGACTAAGGGCGGGTTGCTTCAAACCATCTGTATTCGTAAGTCAGTACGTAATCGTTAAGTCAGTATGAAATTGTCATACAAGCCGCCATATTTGACGGTTACAGATACGTAACTGTAAGATGAAACAACATGGCCTAAGTGTGCAATACCAAGACCAAGACCATGACCAAATGTTTTGACACGAGACCGAGACCAAGGACTGGGTTAGACTCCATCTTGCATTTTGACAACACTATTAAAAAGTTGTGCTGTAGAGCATTTCGCGTAAGAAGTCCCTTCGACGCTATGTATGTTGGCTGCCCTGAATGTCAATATGTAAAGCCTGCAATACATGTTGGCCGAGCTTAGACCAACGCGAGCCTAGACAAATTGACACAAGGCAAGCGCTACTGTCTACTCGAACACTATTGTACGAGCGCGCGCAAGCGCCTTTGATTTGTGCAGAAAAACCGACACCGCTCCGAAGTGAGGCAAGTGATCGCGAGCGACTGCAAATTGTGGCAAGCTACGTCAAATGGGGTCTATACACGTTGGCGCTTGTCTATACTCAACCAACTAGGCAAGTGACACCGAGCGATAGCAAGACAAGGCAAATATGCCGTCTACCTGTTGGTATTGGCCTTCACTCGACAACGCTCGGCCAACATGTATTGCAGGCTTTACAACGTTTTTAACGGTGTTGGAAGATTTCTTTCAGTAACAATTCTGGTTGACCACTTTCTATTGTCTTAGGCATTACTTTAATATATAAATCTACAAAAAGCATAAATCATTAGGACCTATACAGGAGTGACAGACAGGGGAGACGCTCTCTACTATTTCTATTGACAGAAATCAATTAAAATTTCTCAAAATTAGTCTCCCAATCAGAATTTAGATTTTCACTTTTACAAAATTTTTAAAACTACGCATCCAAACGCATCCACATCCTTGAATACAAATCCTTGCAACAAGCGATGACGGGCCGAGATACCGTGAAATCATAAATACAGCTTTTGCAGTCTACCGCTTTGTCTCCGCTGTCTTTTTGCTGTTTGTTAAGCGTATGTTCCACCGGAATGGTAACATTTAGTTAGGTTTGCCGTATTAAATTCTGACACGTATTATTTTCAACAGCTTTTATAGTTAGCATAATCGGCCTACAATGTTCCCACTGCTGGGACTTGGGACACAGGCCTCTTCTGTGAGAGGGAGTGGGCCGTAGTCCACCACGCGGGCCCAGTGCGGGTTGGTGGACGTCGCATGTCTTCGAATTTTTGGTTCTAGGACATGCTGGTTTCCTCACGATGTTTTCCTTCACCGTTATAGCAAGTGATAATTAATTTCTAATACGCACGTGACTTCGAAAAGTCAGCGGTGCGTGCCTCGGGATCGAACTCGAACCATTCACTAGGCTATCACTGCAATTGGACTTATATTTGGCACTATGTTATTTGTAGGTCTTACTTCACGTGTTCTATTTTTGGATATGCAATAGAATCACGACAGTACGGTTCGTGGAGTGCCTGAGCAATCGCCTTCTGTTTTGCGTGTTGCGAACAAATTTTTGTAGTCTGCAGAAGTCTGCAGAAAGTTTGATTAAAAAAGGAGATTTTCTATAAACAACTGACACGCAGAGTCTGCAGAAAGTTTTTCTGGCTCTCAGCTCTCAGCGTCTGTATAAGAGATTTCTGTTTATAAACGTACCCAAGATACAGGTATTCTTAGTCTGGCGCAATGTTTTTTATAAAAACCAGACAAGTGAAGTGTTAATCCTGCCTAAGTTCAAATCCAGGGCTTACTACTCATAAGTCGGGGCCATTGCCATTATTTGCCACTAGGCCACCATTGCTTGTCCCTTTGTCAAACATGGTGTTATTACTCATATCATTACTTTGAGCAGCCCAACTGATTCAACACCTCCAACTTACAAAATACCACAGGCAACGCTATTCTTCGGTAGTGTTGTATTCCCGTGGTGAGTAAGGTCGCCAGAGCTCCTAAGAATGCGCTGTGTTCACAACGGGGGATTTGCTTGTCCCCTGAGCAATAGGCACAGCGATTCCTTATTATAAAGGGTCGGCAACGTGCATGTGATATCCAGTGTTACAAGCGTTTCATAGACTACGGTAATGCTTCGGTATGCCTGATTGCCACCATCGTCGTAACCTCAGATCATAGACACAAGGAGATATGCCATCATAGCAAATTAGTACCGGAACAACTGATGCCACTTTTAGTACATATTTCGACACAATTACGCACATAATTAAGCGCTCCTTGTGAATAAAAAGATCTCCCACGCATTAAACATTCCACACACCCTCAATCTAACACTGTTAATCGTCACTCAACACTAGCACTAAACTAAAACACTGTATTTATACCATCGATCGTGTTCGGTTCGTCGCCAGCGCGTACGTTTTTATATGAGCAATTTGCTCAAAATCAGGCATCAAGCTCGATAGCGCCTTGGCACATCTCCCTTGTTTCTATGAGCTGAGGTCGTAACATAGTTGTATAAAAAAATCTTACCTCATTACGTCACGGACGTTTGTACTTGGAGAACCTTCAGAAGTAAACATTTAATGGCCCGCTTGTGTGTCTAATAGTTCTAGTATGCAAACGTTAATGCTGATTACCTTTCAGTTACTGTGCGTTATTAACAGCTTTATTGTCTGGTAAGCAGTTAATCTTGTGTACGCGTTCTTCTTGTCAACGAGAAGCCGTTAATGTAGAAACATAGGGTACCACTTACAAATTATGGGTGATGCTAATTTTGTGATAAACAGTTGTCATAGATAGATATTGATGGTTTAGTTTTAACCTTTACAGGACCCTTTGGTAATGTAGAACACACTATAGTATATGATACAATAACACCACAATAATAACGTAGTTTTAGATTCACGCCTGCGGAAATTTTATTATTGGCGCCCAAATACTTAGAATTTTTTATTTTCCGTAATTTCTCTACAGGCGTTTATGTCGGCTCACAAACATCTAGGTACTTGTAGATTCATACAAATTGGTTATGAACTGTAAATTTTACGAGGGTGTGACAGACGGGCAGATAGACAGACAGACGGAAAGATGGACGGACATACGAACAAGAGGAAACTATGAGATATAAAAATACTTTTAGCCCAAAAATTCTCAATATTTTCACAAATAAATTACAAATAATCAATTTAATGGTAAAACGGTTCCTCCATTTCATTCCTACAGTTCTCGCAAAGGTCATTGTAGTAGCTTCACATTTGTTTGCGATGCGCGTGCGCAGCCCTGCGTTATTGATCAGCTGTTTTGTACTCACACTACGTGTGTTCAGTTCAATTGCTACTGTTTATATAGCGTTATGTTAATTTAATTAAAGTTATAATATATGGTTGTTAAATTAATTTTATTGCCGTAGAACAAGAATCAAGCAGATTATTTGATTAGGTACATTGATTGTTATATATTTTTAAATTTTACAAAGGGTCATATTCTATTACCACTTATAATTCTATTCAGGTAAGACGCGGTAATTAAAAGATACAAAAATTTGTGCATACAAATATGTCAGCATTGGGTTTTTCATGGGCATTTGCAGTGGATATACCTATGGGTTTAACCGCTAATAGAAGAAGAATTTTATTTAAAATTCGAAAAGCAACCTAAGGATACTTTTTTTGCAGAATACATGGGATTTGTTCATCAAAAAACTCTTTCAGAGCCGATGTCATCAATGAAAAAATAAATAACAAACGATCAATCCAGACTTTGAACCTTAATTTGCTAGCAATACGTCACAATTTCGTAAAAGATCACTATAGGCAAAGAGCTAGCAAACATTACGCACAATTCCTATTAACCATTATTGTTGCAAGCATAACCAACACAGGAGTGTAGAAACCGCTGCAGGCGCTTAAAAGCGATAAAACCAATAACATATACGGTTTAAAGATAGCAATACGACATAAATTACAACAGGTTTGTGGCTCTTTGACTACTAAAACTGTTATTTAACCTGTTTTGTGTAATACATATTTTTAAAAAATGTTGCGATGATAAAAGTGTAAACATTGTGCTAAGTGGTTATTTAGGGAATTGGTTATTATGCAATATGTTATTGGTTATGCAATTGGTTATTAATGGTATTATATTAGTATTAATGGTAATAATATGCAATTGGTTATTTAGGGAATCCTATCTTCAAGGGCGGATCCAGGTGGGGGGGAGGCATAGAGGTCATGACCCTATTTGAATTACCCTTACCGAATTACTTATGACCCCTTATTAAAAACACACGAGCTGTTGAACTCATCTCATAAACATCTTAATAGTTATTGAGCTGAGTTTATTAGATAACAGTAGAAATGTGTTTTAATGATTTACCGTTAATTAAATGAATATTATTTTGTAGTTCGCTACGTGAATATATTTTTCAAAAATGCATCTTTTAGTTTAACTTTCTTAAAAATATGGTGTGCAAGCAAGGGTGGTGACAAAATGCAACAGTTCTCTTAAAAAGTCACTACTTTTCTAGACACACGTCCTACTATTGCAAATACGTGCATAAAATAATTACGAACCAAAAGAATTACAAATATATTTGAAATTAGAACTGTCTCGTTAAGGCTTGGTTTCGCTGCGTCTTTTTTGTCGCGTTGACGGCCCTCAATCACGCGCGCCCACGAACCGACGTTGTTAATTAAAATATATTACTGCGCCGCAGTCGCGATCGATGACGTCGAGAAGATGCCGTGATTAGAACCCGCCTTAAGTTAGTGGCTTGTATATAGAGCAGAGGCAGAATCGGTCTCGGTAATGTATGGTCGTATGTGAAAAGTATTGATGGGAACCTTCGAGACTTATTTGAAAATCGTGAGTTGGCTTTTAATTGAGTGCTATAAACTTTGTACTTAATTCGTTATGGGGATAAGTATTGGCAAGCTAAAGCAATTTGTGAAGAACTTAATTGTGTTTATGATGATACCATTGAGCCTATGACTCCTTAAAGTCCATTTCAATATCAATGTCAGTATGGCAAATTGGCAAAATTTTTATAGAAAGTTTGTTTACATGTTTCACAAATCTATTGAAATTAACTTTACGTAAAACCAGTTTAATGAATAATCACATTTTTTTATTGGATCTTCTCTACTAGGTATACTGCAAAATCTAATCACGTACCTCGTCAATATCAAACCGTTTTTTGATTAATAATGAATAACATAAATCGCGAAACTGTCTTTGCAGTTTGGTAAACAGCAGTGTTGTTGAATGACATCTTTCTTTCTTTTCTCAAACATGTGTTTATTCTATTATTATGTCCTAATAATTTACTTAGTTCCTTTAAATATTACAAAGTTATCTTTACAGTCCATATCTTGTTCCCACCTCCACATTTCATGTCCTTTACAACTCTGTTTGAATACCATTCTGTTACCATTTTACTGTGTAACTTAACAAACTTATCCTAAGACTTAGTAGATAACTTATCAGTTAAACTAAGTCCCGTTTGCCAACGCCAAATTACTTGATACAATAGTATTGACATCATAATTTAGATTATCATAACTTTGTAGTAGGATATTGAACTTTATAATAAGGAGGAGACAGTACATTTTTCAATGAAAGTAAGATGATAATAATTTGGAAGATTGTAAAATTTTGATTGCAAATATTCGGTCTATTAGGGTGACCATCTGTTTTAGCTTGATTAAAATAAAAAAAATTACATAATAATTCATAATTTTGTCGCATCAAGTCATCAGTAGAATTACCATAATATATTTTTTTTTACATGGCCCCCAGCCATTTCACCTTCAAAGCCTGCATAACTATAAATCCTCCTGATAAGATACTTAACGATAGTCGATAATAACTTTCTTGTATATTCACCGGAAAAGACTAAAGTATTTCTCGATTCTGCCTCTTATACCTTACCAGCCCTCGGTGTAAGCTCATGTCATGTATGACACGCTTTCTAGTTTTTAGAATAAAATATTATTTATGTCCTTGTACATGTAGAAATTGTGTAATCTAAAATTTGTTAAATACACAAATTGTTAACTGTGTGAGTGACAAGCGGTAGAGCATCCAGTCTTTAATTAGACGGACTCTACTAGGCTATCTCTCTACCAAATTTTATAAAAAATGGTTCAGTCGTTTAGCGGTAAAACGTATCAAATGAGATTACTCAAGACAATAATTTTAAATTCCATTGGAGTATCTTCCACAGATAAGATAATCTCACTAATTGCCCTGCCTACTCCAGTTCTAATGCAACCGAACACTGCTCCTATTGTGCACCGGAAGTGGCAAGTTAACACTTTAAATATTGACATCCGGTCTTTTATTTACATTAAAAGTTAGTGAAGTATACAGTGTGTAGCTTGATTTTCACTTGATTAAATTTAAAAATTCCAATAAATCTATTTTTGGAATTTATAATGTTGAACGTTATTAATATTTTATTTAGCATTCTTCTAAGATAAACATCGATATAGGTATCATAATCAGCCTATAGATTTTTTAAGATTTTTTTTAGAAAAAATATTCAGAAAAATCTTTTCTGTATTTTTTTTATACGATTTATCCTATTTCCTGCCCGTAACGCTTTTTAATATAATCAATGTACGACGTCTTGGTACCCCTAACGAATAATACAGTTAGTAACGTATTAATACAGTCGTCTGTACATACAAATACATGATTATTATACAAAGTAACCCATGGTAACCCTACGTTGACAGTAGCGGTGGGCGTATAGCTAAGAGCTCAACGAATTAAGATAAGCCGAGCAAACAACAGCCTTAGATTCGGAGAATGTTTCACGTCAATTACTTGGATACTCTTAACCCAATCTACATGGTATATAATAGTATAGGTACTGATACTAACATCTGGGCAGAGTGAAGTCTGGATCCAGTTCGATATTTGGGTTTAGGCTAGGATGATGGCATGGTCGAGAAACCTGATTCAGGTCGAAATCAATTTTCCCCTTCAATTGTAGCAGTTCAAGGGGTTCATATTTAGACGTCCAGGTTTTAAAAATCACAACAAGCACTTTGCCCACCATTTGATCGCACAACTCATACGAACTGTGCATTTTTTTGGAATAAAAAGAGACTATAGAACTCAAGGATAATGTAGCTGTATTGCCTTTCATTTTTGATTTCGTTTGATCCGACTTTCGAAACTGTATCACACAAAATTATTGTGATCTTTTTGAAGGCATTTTTTTTACTAAAGGTTTTTTTTGAACATTCTTTTATTCAGATACTATAAATTTATGAAAAAAAAAAAAAAACGTTGGTCATTCCTAGTTGCAAATTAGGATTCCCTGTGGGTACTGTTGCACATAAATAGCATCGGCAAAGAAACAAGACTCAAGGCAGTAATCTATACTCTATACTAATATTATAAAGAGGAAAGATTTTTTTGTTTGTTTGTTTGTACCGAATAGACTCCGAAACTACTGGACCGATTTTAAAAATTCTTTCACTAATAGAAAGCTACATTATCACTGAGTAACATAGGCTACTTTTTATCCCGAAAAAATGCAGAGTTCCTGTGGGACACGCGGACGAAGTCGCGGGCGAAGTGCTAGTCGTAAATAAAGAAACATATTTTTATCTAATACTCTTTAAAACCATGTTCTTCTTGTTTATGCTATAAGACTCTTTTGATGTCATTGAAAGGGCAATGCTCCTGATTAAAATTTTCAATATAACAAAAAAAATTGTCTTACAAAATGGATTAGCAGAAACAATATTTAGACAATTCCAAACCTTAGTTCAGTCAAACATCAATCATAGGTATCAGTCGTAGTCGAGAATTGGCCTTCAGAAATAAAGAGAAAATTGACCTACCTACGGAAGTAAGTGCCACAACCCACCAACCCGACCTTACACGTCGTAATTAGTAATTACTAGCTGTTGCCCGCGACTAGTGATTATATACTGTCAGTGGAAAAGTAGTATGTAAAGTATGGATGAAAAGTAGCCTATGTGTTTTTCCAGGCTCTTTGCCAAATTTCATCCAAATCCGTCCAGCCGTTTCAGCGTGAAGAAGTAACAAACATACACACACACACACAAACTGTCGCATTTATAATATTAGTGGGATAGTGGGATGTCTGAGATGCATTTTAAATTACCTATGACATGAGTTGCGTTCTGACATAACGCTGAATTTCGTTCGAGCCTGATTCCCGTGACGCGATTTTGTATAGCAATAACAACCCGTAGTTTGTAGCTTCGTATGTTAGCAACCGAATAATATAGGTAAGGTAGGTACCTACTGAAGCGTCAATTCGGCGACATAATTTCGGCGTGAGCCCAATAATTATTGAAGTATCAACCAATTCCTAATGAGAATGCAGTGAGAACCATACATCAAATAAGCACATAAACAACACACACCCACACATTAGCATAGTAATACATAATAATTACACACATTCACAGCTACCTTACTTCACACATGTTTGACTACTTTAATTAGGCCCCTCAGGCGGTGTATTTCGCAAGGTTAAATAGACCACGTAATGTTGGCTAGGTAGGTATTGATAAAGCTGTAATGCAAGTCGGCAGACTGACAGACAATCGAGGCCGATTTATTGAAAGGGTATCCTTAGAATACATTAATAGCATCTACATTGTTTTGTTTAAATCGGAATGTTATTGGAAATACCCTTTAGAACATTGTTGAAACAGAGTTGACTAAATAATTCGAAATTAGAACAAATTACGAAACTTTTTCTTTAAAAAGTTTATTAGCATTTGACGATACATAGGTCACCATAGCTGGTCTGCCGCTAAGCATCATTGTTGTGGTTTAAGACTTCACATTGATGCGGTAATATTGGTCGATAGTGGTGCTGATTTTGTTGAACATCACACTAAACTAATTTTAATCACACTATATCTCTTTCTTACAAATATCATTGAAAAGGGACAGAAAATATTTAGAACTGTCAAATTAGTCTACGCCCTTGTCATTTACGGGAAAATAGTCGTTACCTTTTGCGATTACGACTAAATTGACATTAAAATTATTCAAGAGGACTAATTTGACAGAATTAAAATCTGCTATCCCTCTCTCATGTTTTTTATTAGAAAGAGACTTAATAAGACTAAATTAGTTTAGTTCGTAAACAAGAGAATCGGCACCAATATCGCATGTGTTATTCCGATAATGCGTCCCTTCCTTTCCACATAATATCTTGTTTTTATCGTCCGAATTCCGGTATTTCCAACGTGTGTGTTGCTGCGATAATAAGGCGGTGTTTTTAAAGCAGCTGTGTGTAAGATCGCATGCATCCTAATACAAAATGTACTACGATCAAATATTGCAATAACGCTTGCGATATTATCAATCGATATTATCGCAACTATGTGGCCTTGAAAGGGTATGACCGGTGTAAGTACAAAATTACAGGCACATCAGACATCAACGACCTCCGGCCACCGTAAGGTGCGGCCTGCGGGCGGCGGACTTGAGGCGTCCGTCGCCCGAACGGAAACAGGCCCGAAACGGTGGCGCGACGTGTTCCGCGCGCGCCTCTTAAGAGGAATTGCGGCCGTACATGACGGCCGCATAGGGTGACGGGGCCCGCCTTTCATTTGGCGGGCCAATACCTGCCGGGGGTGCGGACGAATGCGCAAGCGACTCCCGTGCCCCCGGCGTAAGGTAGTTGAAGGAACACCGGGATGGTTTTAGTCAGTAAGAGTCTGACAGACTCCCCCGCCCTCCCCGGGGCGGGGGACATCCATGAGGATTTCCACTTTGAAAAAAAAAAAGGCACATCAGACATGTGAACTTCGTCTCTAGAGATAACGCATCTGTGATGCCTGTGGTATTGCACATGTCGATAGGTGGCCGTGACCACTTACCATCAGATGAGCCGCTTGCTTGTTTATTACCCAATCTATACTAATATTATAAACTTGAAGAGTTTGTTTGTTTGAACGCGCTAATCTCTGGAACTACCAGTCGGATTCGGAAAATTCTTTTTGTATATGATAGCCAGATTCATGGGAAATAGTATAGGCTTTTTAACATCACGCTACGACCCTAAGAGCCGAGCAACGGAGGTCAAACATCGAAGCACAGCTAGTCTATAATATAAAGCTGAACAGTGTTTTTGTTTGACTGTTTGTTCAATCTCTGGAACTACCGACTGCTAGTTCAAACGTTCAAACTAGTAGTTCAAATTGAAACATTATTTTTGCGTTTAATAGGTAGCCCAATTCTCGAGAAAGGTTATAAGCTATTTTAATATCACGCTACGACCCATAGAAGCCGAGCAACGGGGCTGAAACCGCGGGGCATAGCTAGTGGATTACCAGCCGATACGTTCACTTATGAGCCTTTCTTCGTACTAGATAGCTGTGGCTATTTCTGTTTCTCTATACACCGACTGCTAACTGACCTCTAGCCTAGAGAAACGAGGTACTCACAGTCCGGTGTATCGTTAAAACGTAGCTAATGGTGCCGAATCTGTTGTTTACCAACTAAACTAATTTAGTCTCATTACGTCTCTTTCTATTAAAAAACATGAGAAAAGGATAGAAGATATTTAATACTCTCAAATTAGTCCACTTGAATAATTTTGTTGCCAATTTGGTCGTAATCGCAAAAGGTCATGACTAGTTTCCCGTAAATGACAAGGGTGTAGACTAATTTGACAGTTCTAAATATTTTCTGTCCTTTTTCAATGTTATTTGTAAGAAAGAGATGTAGTGTGATTAAAATATTAGTTTAGTGCGACGTTCAACAGAATCAGCACCATTATCTGATGATTTCTAAATCTAACGTGACGATAAAATAAGAGGTGCGTCTTAAGATTTATAAATCTTTATCCTTCACACATACATATTCTAAAGAGTCGTCTCACGAAATAGAACGAAACATTTTGAAACGTGATGGAGATTTAATATCTAAGTTTTCTAAATAAAAAATAATATATTCTAACAACTAAGTGTAAAATAATAGGGGCATTTTTGATAATTTCTTTTATACATCAGCTTGGTATGTGATCATTAATCACAAGTCTTTATATCTAGGGTTGCCTCGAAGTGGTCGGCTTAGATTTGAACGTAATATTTCTCGATAGGTTTTAAAGAACAGCGGCCAAATCGTAGTTTGAAAAATTTAAGCGTATAAAAATGTGATCTTCAATAATCTAAATAACATTATTTTCTACGATTTTTCAGCACATTAATACACGAGTTGTAGCTTTCTGTTTAAAATAATGGTATTTAAACAATTTATTTGACTCACGCTGACTTGCAGAAAAGGTTATTAAGTTTTAAAGGAGACTTTAACGAAGGAAATTATTTGGTTAATGCCTCCATTAAAATTTAATTATCTTTCTGCAACTGACCGTTACTTAGTTCCGTTTTAACAAAATGGAGGCACAAACAAGACAAAAGAGCCTCTATGAGTGGTGTCTTGAACGAATCTGTATATGTGAAGAACAAGAAAAATGTGAAGAACAAGAAAATCATTGCCATCTAGTGTAATTAATTAGATACTAATGAACTGTTTTAACAAAAATGACAAAAAAGTTGCTAAGACAACACAAGTAGATGGCGTATCGTTTTTGTAATTTGCATTTTTACTATAGACCGTTCCACGTAAGAATTCCCCTAGAAGTTATGTTGGCGTGCTTGTCATTCCTATTTAGGTCATAGCGTTTTGTGTTTTTTTGTAGATTTACGTTTTATAATAATATTTAGGACGTTAAAAAGTGATGAAAGTGCTGAAAGAAAACTTCCAACACCGTTAAAAACGTTAAATTGAGATTCAGGCCAACATAACTTCTAGGGGAATTATTACATGGAACGGTCTCTAAGATTCCCCCCAGATTTGAAAACTAAAATGTCAGACGAACGTCAATATCGTATCAAAACTCGACATAATTAAAATGCAATATCTTTATTTCTACAGATTCTCAATTAATAATCATAATACAAAAGTTGCTCAGTAAGTAATGCTGAATAGTTTTAGATATTTTAAATTTATATACTCTACACGTTTACCTCAACAAAAATTATGTACGGGAATTTGCCATGGTTATTTGTTTTCCTATATAAACTTCAATTATTTTATAAGGGTACTTCAATTTAGCTTAGATGATAAAACACTACTAATCATCATTAAAGCATTAGAACTCAATAGAAATGAAAGATTCTTGCAAAACTACGAGTCTACGAAAAATAAAATTTTGCGAGATTGACTCATAAAACTAAACTATCAAGTACCTACCTACTTACTTTTTTATATAGCAGTAAACCATAAACACAACTAACATTAATTTCGAAGCTTAATAAAAATTCCACTTACTGTCATAAAATAATCTTAGAAGTGAGTGGCAGCCCTACAGATACAATGGTGGGCAAATTATCGTATACCTCCGTGTGAGATGAAAGACCATCGGTTGTAGGTACCTCGGAACGACTGGACTACCAATAGTTAATGGACATTTTGATACTTGCTACAAAATTGTATGGAAGGATTATGTGAGGCGATTTTTTTTATCTTTGTATTTAGTATGTGTATGTGTTAGATTTGTAAGGCTGTGTCCCCAATAGGCAAACTGTTAGCGGCCGACTGAGTTTGCGGCGTATCGGTTTATTACGCCCTTCCATATACATATTTGAAATGGAGTGTCCACAGTTTGCTAGTTTTGCGCTAACAGTTTGCTACTGCAGTGTTAGTGCGAACTCAGTCGGTCGCTAACAGTTTGCCTACTGGGGACACAGCCTAAGTTTTAATAAATGTTGCGCGTGTATGGAGGGTATATACCTACAGGGTAAAATTAAAACCAGTGCGGATATTTTAGGAGGTGAAAGTACTCATGAATAATATGATCAACTTTTACTATGGGACCGACACTGAAATATGAAAAAAAAAATCTGCTGTTCCCTACAAAAATGCAGTACAACACGATCAAAATGTATGGAACAGCTGATATTTTTTTTCCTATTTCAGTGTCGGTCCCATAATAAAAGTTGATCATATTCATGAGTACTTTCACCTCCTAAAATATCCGCACTGGTTTTTATTTTACCCTGTATTTTGACGTTTAAGATTTTTATACGTCGCGTCGCCGTCGGCGTCCGGACGACAACAATGACATCTAAAAACCTTATGACGCGTCGTAAGGTTTTTAGATGTCATTGTTGCCAATGCAAAATATGCTCATTTTGCGTTCGTAAATAAAGTTCACAATCTCTGTTGGTTGATTTCATTGTAACATAACCGGAGTATTACGGCTCAAATACACCAAATCCGTCATCGTACGAACTTTGCTCGTACGATGACGGACGAACTCGGACGATTGAATCAAACACTTGTAAATTGTAGAGAGCGCGTACACCAACACGACCGATTTTGTCCGATTTTGTCGGCCGATGGCGGACGTTTTGGTGTACCTACGCGCCAGTGGCGTGCATTGCATATAGGCAAGTAGGCAGTGTCTACCTCATAAGATTCAATAAAACTATTTTAACTGTTACTACACAAATAAAATATATCAATCATGACTAATTATTGATATAATAATGATGTATATTGATGTAGTAATAGTTCAAATGGTTTTATTGAACCTTAAGCGGTAGTCACTGCCTACTTGCCTATATGCAATGCACGCGCCTGCTACGCGCTCTCTATGATTTACATGTGTTTGATTCAATCGTCCGAGTTCGGCCGTCGTCGTACGAGCAAAGTTCGTACGATGACGGATTGGGTGTATTTGAGCCGTCAGGTACACTATCAAAATTTTATGATCAAAACTCTTTGATTCTAATAGGTATATTTGATAATGTCATCCTAGACATTTGAGTCAACTCGACGTCAAAGACTTTTGAAATCAACTCGACGTCAAAGACTTTTGAAATCCTTAATATTGGATCAAAATTAATATGATCATAATTATTTACATATTTAATAATGTAGGTACCTACCTAATAAGTACTTTTGCGGTCGGTAAACAAATGAATGTCAAATAATTGTGCCTCATTTTAAAAACTTTTTTTTGTTTTCAGGTATGTTCTCTTCATTTAAAATCGTTAAAAAAATGTTCAGCAACTATAAGTTGGTAAGTTAAATTAAATTAGTAAGATTATCTTTTACCTTAATAATTATAATTCATCATCATCTCATCCCAATTTATTTGGGGTCAGCGCAGCATGTATTTCTTTTCCCATACATTTATTTATGGCGTCATTTCAGTCCAGTCCAGTCCAGTCTGTTCAATATCAACTTCCATCTATCGTTCCCATGGTCTTCCGCCATGCTTAAAGCCTTCCGCATTCATAATTAAAACATTTTTCATGACATTTTCCTAATTTCTTCGCATCACATGCTTATAAGTACCACAACAAACGATTTCCACACACTGTTATCTTGATCATTATTATTATGAAAGAAAAATCTTGATAATTTCGAACTTTGGTTTTTAAACTAACTTCTAAGGTATCTACACGCGTATCTATAATAAACTTTCAAATCCAAGCTACAATTTCTATTAAAACTTTCCAACTTTAAATCATGTAAGTAGTCTCACTTCAGAGCGATTCTAACAATACAAAAGACTTTCTGTGTCGGTATGTGTGTTACAATGGCCGACCATCTACCTGCAGTTGTCAGTAATAATGGCAATTATTATGGGTACAATTTGGGTAACAGAATTGTACAGGTAGGGCAGTAAGGTGCTGCGGTGCTCAAAGTTTGTTATTTCGTTTTTTTTTTTTGGATTTATCCTGTTATTTTCGGAAGATATTTCTTTTAGACGCAATATATAGTCTGTTAGGTTAAACGGAAAATATATTCAAGGAGAATATTCAATATTCGATACTAATTTGATTAACTACGAAAAAAAAATCTGATGTTCACATTTTGTTTAGTGATAAGAATATTCTTGTATAGAACAGTTGTTTTTGTACATCGATAATAATCTTACGACTTATTCTTCATTCGTTAATTTGGTAGAGACGATCATAATTATGCGTAGTGTGTGTGTTTTTTCATCACTAACTCTACCAATTTAATTAATATCACAAACAGATTACCAACAGTAGGTAGTAGGATAGTTTTATACTCGTACTTATTAACATACATATTTCCATCTAAAATATTATCTAAAATCATGAATTCTATTTTAAAAGTTTGGAAGCCTCTGTCCCAGCAGATACTCTAAAGTCATTGGCGCCAGACAGTCACAGTTTTTTCTATTTTATTCTCAAAATATAGCATCATTGACTGGATGCATCTTTTGTGAGGACATGGTTACAATTGTGCATAGAAGTCGGATCTCTCGAGTGTAATGATACCTTCATATTATTATTTCCAGGGCTTTTAAATCATTTTTGAATAGGTTTGGAGAAAGAAATAAAAAATATATCAGATAGAGGCCAGAATATGATTTAAATATTCTGGATTTTCTGGACTAGCTCTGGCAAATAAAACTCGCAATTTTGTTTTCAATGACGCCACAATATTAGGTAAGAGTAGGTACCTCAGATCATAGAAACAAGGAGATATGCCATCATAGCAAATTAGAACGGGAACAACTGATGCCACTTTTAGTACATTTTTCGACACAATTAAGCGCATAATTAAGCGCTCCTTGTGAATAGAAAGATCTCCCACGCATTGAACATTCCGCACACCCTCAATCTAACACTGTTAATCGTCACTCAACACTAGCACTAAACTAAAACACTGTATTTATACCATCGATCGTGTTCGGTTCGTCGCCAGCGCGTACGTTTTTAATATGAGCAATTTGCTCAAGATCAGGCATCAAGCTCGATAGCGCCTTGGCACATCTCCCTTGTTTCTATGATGTGAGGTAGGTACCTAATAGAGAAACGCGCAACAGAAACTATAAAAAAAAAAACACTAACACCATATCACACCGTACCATAACCGTCAGGCAACATAAACAGCTATCAATTAAAATGCGTGCTAAAACCAGCAGCTAACTTTTTGACCCCATCTTCCGTATACTCCATATTCATGTAAACCGTGATATGATATGCGCAGATCGCATGCGCGCGCGCAGTTTACTCATGCTCCTCGCGTTACAGCGCGTAAGTCGCGGAAAGTGGTTATGATGTGTCATAGTTGAGTTAGGATGGTTAAGTTAAACTAACTGTTTGTTTAGGTTTACTGGTGGCTACACCAGAAGGGGGCATAAGACTGAATTCGATTTGAACAGATTTCCGAGTCTTATCCTTAATGTCTATTTCCTTAATCTTAATGAGGTTAGATACTATAACCATGAACCCATCCTTTGATTGATTAATTACTGTCGTTTTGCACATGAAATACAACATGTAGCAAAAACACTGTTCAATCTGAAAAGGGGTCATTATACTCATCATTATGAACAACGTTTACTATGGAACCAACCCTGAAATCACGAAAAAAATTAAGCTGCTCCATACATTTTTATGAGTTACTAGCACTTCGCCCGCGACTTCGTCCGCGTGTCCCACAGGAACTGTGCATTTTTTCGGGATAAAAAGTAACCTATGTTACTCAGTGATAATGTAGCTTTCTATTAGTGAAAGAATTTTTGTAATCGGTCCAGTAGTTTCGGAGCCTATTCGGTACAAACAAACAAAAAAAATATTTCCTCTTTATAATATTAGTATAGATATAGATGTGAACAAAAATGAGTAGTTGGATGTTTTTCGCGATTTCAGGGTTGTTCCCATAGTTAAAGTTGTTGATAATGATAAGTATAATGACTCCTTTTGGGATCAAACACGGTTTTTGTTACATGCTGTATAATAAGGTACTGGATATTTTATACTATGACACATTCATGAACTATGTCAGCCTGATACTGATGTGCCTACAAGCCTTTATTTAAAAATCTTGCAATAAAGATGTTCAAGGGGAAATTAAAAGTCAAACATAATTAAGAAATATCTCTTGCACATTGTAAATAACCACTTATTACTGATCTCGACCTATCATTATGTATTGTAAAGATATAAACATACCTGAAGTATTGGTATAACAAAATTGCGCGCATAAACTTTATTTCCCATCGATTTTCTAATGTTTTTAGAGCTTTCTAAGAAAAGTATTTATATTAGAATTGTTATACTATTAGATTGGTGTTATTTGAAGATCTATTATATTGTTTTGTTAGCTTGCACGTAGGTAGCTGTCATATTTTTCTAATCGCTTGATTGATATTTTATTCATAAATCTTTTATTGTAGTTTTTATACATTTAAATATCTCTTTTTGGTTTCCTAAATTTAAATTTTCTAAGGTATCTCTAAAGGTTGGCATAGTGATCCCAGTTTTAAAACTCACCCTGTATAGCAAAGCCCCTAAAGCAAGATCGGGTTGATTCATCAAAATAAAAAAAATCTTCTCCTATTTGTTACCTACTTATTTTGGCAACAATTACAATGTATTCTAACCGCAACTCTGAAACTATTATATTTTAAACCACAGCTCAGCTAAAAACACCATAGCATAGCCCATAATTGTACTAAATATAACTCAAAAACGACACAATAGATAATATTGAATTTAACTAAAAATTCCCTAACAGTAATCAGAATCTTAAAAAGTTAATACTTGCTCCCAAAGTATGGGTCGCAACCCTGTTATACTTTTAAATAAATTTAATAGTCAAGTTATTGCATATGAATTAATTTAAGGGTTCTGCATACTATGTTATATCACGCTGTTCAGAAAAAATATTGTGTTTCGTGCCAAAGTACGATAGAAAAGTTAAAAAAAAAACGATGTTGTAGATCACTTTCACCCGATGTCTAGGCACTACAACTATTTTTAAGAAGGTTATAGCACTTTAGAAATTATATTCGTAACTGCGACTTCGTTAATTCCTATATTTTAATCTAAAATTTTCATTAAAATCCGTTCAACCGTTTCGGAGAATGTTTGGTACCTACAAACTTTCAGACAGACAGAGAGACCAAATTTCTAAAAACGGTCATTTATGATTGACATCGTATAAATAGCACTTTCCACTGAAAAAAAAAGTAGGAATCTTTTGAATAACTGGACCTAGGGTTCTCGTGTAAAGAAAGTTTCCTTACATTGTTCTACCACTAAATTCATGCTCATATCTCATGATGATACACTTGCCTAGTGGTTACGGAATCCTAAAAAAATCCTCAGCCGCTCTATAAAAGTAATTAACTCCGACTGAAGATAATTGATGAAGCTCAAAGATTACTACCTTAGTATTTCATCAGACACATCAAACAAAAATAGACTTTGTAATTTAAATGTAAGAGTTCGGTTTTCGATGCAGGCGGCGCGGTAGACCGTAATAAAAGTACGGAGATGGGCGTAGGGCCAGACGAATAGAGGAATATAGTTTTTTTTTAGTAGTTATGGCGTAGATTCCCCTTCGGTATTATTATAAAATCGTCAAGTTAGACCATTTTTGTTCTGGATGTGTAACGGATGGTGTTTTGACCAGAGTGCAGGTAAATGTGTGAGTTTGTGTGTGTGCATGACCGTATGTGCGTGTCAGTAATTTTGGTCAGGGTTTTGTGCTTGGGGGCTTAACGTAATGATCAGTTATATGTGTACAGGTATGGGTATAGTCCAAACTTTTTACTTTTTATAGGTTAGCAGAGCATCGAAAACATACCTTTAGTTTGCTCCACTTGCGAACGTAACAGTAATGAGAATAATTACCAAACGATATTTTGAAAGTCTAAAGATGGTTTGATTGCCAGCGATTTATTATATTTTTAATAATAAAAAGTAACTGGTAGCCTGGCTGTTATAAATTACTTTTTTATACGCATGCATTTTATAGGCAGACCACAACTAGGTCAAAGTGACTGGCGAAACTTGTTGTTTAATCTGTTGCAATCAATTCTGTCAAAGTGTTATCCTAAATCTATTACGAGAAACGGCAATTTACTTCTAATGTCCAATAAATGGAGTATTCCTATAGAATTTCAAGCTTGAAGCACCGTTTTGCTATTTACAATGGAGGAATCAATCGAAAAAACTACAGCATCATCGCTTTACAATTTCGCGCGCATTCTAAAATGGTGGTCCGTTTTTTTTTTAATTTCGTCACGGGATATGGTTGTTCAGCCTTTTGTACCTGTGCGTTATTTTTTTTAATGGGCCGAAAGCGTTAGATTGTTCTGCTTTCGGGCTTGCGTCTAGGAATGCACAGTTTAGAAGGTAAATATTTTGTGGTAGTCTATCAAAGAAAGACGTCTGAAAAAAAAATATGTGTACCAATAGAAAAAAAAATGTTTTAATAATTACCAGACCAGTATCGCCTGTGGTTAAAAGTCGACCAATTGTGAAAAACACTATAGTCCATTTGTTTGGGCTTCGCCGCAGCCAAGTAAAAAAAATTACAACATATTTACATTTTAGGTTTCTGCACTCCTTTTCTTTAACTTTAACTATGCCAAATCTCACACTATTATATATTATATGCATTATATGCACTATTTATATGCATGAAAAAGGGTAAGTAGCTACAAAGTTTTCTCTCCATGTATACAGGGTAAAATTAAAACCAGTGCGGATATTTTAGGAGGTTTCACCTCCTAAAATATCCGCACTGGTTTTACTCATGAATATGATCTACTTTTATTATGGGACCGACACTGAAATATGAAAAAAAAAACAGCTGTTCCATACATTTTGATCGTGTTGTAGTGCATTTTTCTAGGAAACAGCTGATTTTTTTTTTCATATTTCAGTGTGTTAAAACCAGTGCGGATATTTTAGGAGGTGAAAGTATCACCTCCTAAAATATCCGCACTGGTTTTAATATTACCCTGTATAGAAAAATAGATTTTCGATTGATTTTTCGTTTATAAAAATATAAACAACTTAATTCTAACCCATAAGTTATAATCAAAATGTATAAACCCAAACTTTACAATATCTACAGACACGAAAAAATAAATGCCTCTGTCGGCATTCGACCCCGTACGTGTTAATGTGCGGCCCCTAGGACAAAGGGGTTGATTTTTTGTACCCCAGGGTTGGAATACAACCCATCCTTTATGCATTTATGATGTCCGGTTGTAAAACAGAAATATCCCATTAGCGAAGATGGTTTTTCGTGTAACATCGGTAACAAGGTGCTATGTGAGTTGATGTGTGGAGGTGAGATTTTTGAGGGTCGTAAAGTATATAGGACGTAATTGTTATTAATATTTTTGGAGAGGTTTTGAAAGAGAAAAGGATGGCCTTTGCCCAGCTGTGGGCAGCCTGTGGCTAATAAAAAAAGCCGGCCAAGTGCGTGTCGGACCATGCACACTGTAGCGTTCCGTACAGTCCGGCCGCTGAGACGGGCGACGAAACATTGAAGAGGAAAATATTTTACGATTAAAAATATTTTCAGCATATTATAATATGCACTATTATTGATGTTAATTTAACTAAAATTCTTATTATAACATCACCCTACAATAAACTAAAAAAGTTAAGTGCTAAATTAGTCAAGTGTCAGGAACGCTCTCAGCGGCAGCGACCGGACTGTAGGTAGCAAGGAATATTTCAGCTAGAACAAATATGGTATGTTACAATTAGCAATGGTGTATTAATTAAGCCGCATTAAGCCGATGCGGCTTAATGCTTTGTATTAATAAAAATGTTTGATTTTGTATTAATGTTATTTTTGCAGTTGGTTACCTTAAAACTGAAAATATCCCTCCCCTAATATGTCAATAATTTAATTACACATCATATCTTATTTAAAAAAAATTTCATTGGAAGTTGTTATTTGAGGTATAGCTCAGCTGTACAGGAACTCAATAGCCAGTGTTATAGCCGTTATAGGTAACGGCACTAAAGATTATCACAGATTGCGCTTATACATTTTCGGCCCAATAGACAATAGACAGTTGACAATATTTAATAGAGAATGGTCCAATTAGACGACGAGCATCGACTGACGAACCAATCGCCTGCAGCCTCGGCCCCCCGTCTTCTTCATTCCGCCAAAGAGACCGAAAAATCAGCTAATACGCAGGTGACGTTTGTGATCAAGACTGGTGCCGGGACTTATACCATGTTTTCAAGGTCTATAGACAGACACTAAAACTTATTTTAAAAGCCATGACGACCTTCAACAATCGTGAGCCATTCTGTAAACGAGCCATAAAATCGGCCAACCTGTTAAGTTGCTTCAATCAACCTCTCTCTCTGAATTCTTGTATTGTCTGTCAAACGATTCCACACGACTTACAAGGGAATCTAAGTAATTTTCTGTCTTTTACCATCTTTATTGACATGTCAATCGGTGTCTGATGATAGATTGACTGACGTTTAACCGCTCAATCAGCTGCTGTTGGAAAAAATGGCGGTACCTTAGAAAGAAATATTTATTGTATTAGAAACTTTTTTGTGATATGAACGTAGTGGATAGTGAAAGCTGCTTTGATGTTTGGACTTAGAAGTTTGAAACCTGCAGCTGCATATCGTTGCTTTTATATAGCAAGTAAAATAAACTTTTCACTGAATTTTGAAAAAGTGGTTTTGGATACCTAATGGTTTGGTAGTATAGGTACCTAATAAGAAATATTCTGTTCAGCACAAATTTTGGACTAGTATTTTAAACCTTATTATGACGTCCTAGAGTAGAATTCTAAAAAAAAACCGTCCAAAATTTCCTCTGAATTTTTAAATTATTTCAAGTGAATAAGTGGCTTAATATAGACAATTGAACCTACCCTAATGTTCTTTCTGATGGTAATGTTCGTCGGGTCGTTAAGCTCTGGGTTGAGCTACTATAATACTCGGCACAAGCGAGCACAGTCAGCACAGGTCCACTCAAATCTCTCAAATTTTGAATTGTCTGGTCTTTAAAAGAGATCTTGACCTTTGAGTTTCTTTCGGTGTTTCTTCTCAATGGTAGTCAGACCGAATCAAAGACCGAAGTCAAACATCTAGTTGAAAAATATATTGACGTGTAAACGTATACCTATAACCAATATACAGAATAAATATCATGTCATTTCACCCTGCTCCAATTTCCATTTAAGAATAATTTCCTCATCTGCAATCACCACTAGATCAGTTGCCTTACTCTTTGCTAAGTAAATATTGTAACCAGCAAACAGATATCAATTAATACCTCTCTTACTTCTCAATCAGACAAAAAATTCCTGTTCCTCTTCAAGCAACTTCTTAAAATTCCTTCCAACGGATTGCTTCACAAAATAAGAGAGTAGCACCAGCAAATGTGTCACTAAAGCGACTGCTGACATCCATCCATTGAACTGCGATGCGTTTTTGCTGTGTAAATACTCAGGTTAGTTTCTAGGCAACCATTAACTCACTTGGAAGTATGCGATTAGACAAAGATGAGGTTTGTACGGAGGCGGCGTTTTGGTAGTCGTAATTGTTTTTTGGCGATAGATGTGAATATTTGAATCCACGAAAGGCACCTGCCAAAAATATTGATAGGTGCCTTTCGTGGACTAGGCTAGGTGCCATTCGCTCAGGTGCCATTGAGACGGGTGCTCTTCGTGGACTACGTCGAAGCTATTGGTGGTTAGTATGTTCATATTGATATTGAGAAGTATTAGGTTAGTGTAGTTAGGCAAGTGTCCTCTTCATGCCTCTTACTATTTTTAATATTAATGCCATAAATATGTAACGTTTTAGATATTCCCAACCACAGCTTATGATATCAAAATTACATGAAGATTTTGTAAAAAAAAAATATAAAATTGCATCTGGATCTAGCGTCCTTTGGTAAAATACGACTCTAAAGAAGCTTCTCCACCGGTGAGGTGAGGTGACATTGCCTATCTCGTTAATCATAATAATAGGAGAGAATTGGCCTTCGCCGGCCAATTCCACGGTTTTTGTATTGGCACTATCCACTACATAAATTTAAAAAATGTGACATTATTTGTTTGACAATAACTGAGTGTCAAATAAGTTAAACATATATACATAGAGGTGGTGCAACCGGCAGTTATCTTATGTGTGTCCACAATAGTTTTTAATTTCCCTTTACTTTATTCTAATACTAGCTTCCGCCTGCGGCTTCGCCCGCGTTTTTGGGATAAATAGTAGCCTATGTGTTATTCTGATGTCTAAGCTATATTACTGTAAAGTTTCATCAAAATCTGTGCAGTAGTTTTTGCGTGAAACAGTAACAAACATCCATATATCCATCCATACATCTTTACATCTCACAAACTTTCACGTTTATAATATTAGTAGGATAGTAGGAAGTAGGATTAGTAGGACACATCTTTCAAGAACAAAAGACTCAAAAACCATTCTTTTTAACTTAGTTTTCCAATTCAACACCACATCCATTCTTCCGACATCCCGTAGTGATGAACTGCCGAGTTTCCGTGAGCGGCCATTTGCGGAACCGACTGATGTTATTAAGTTTTCTCCACAATTAAACTTTGCATTCTTCAAGTAGTTAAGTTAGAAAGCTCCCCTTTGATATGGCGATGGTTTTTTGTAGTTCAATCTCGTTACTGCAGTTTTCTTGGCACTTATTCCGTGTGATTGCTTAGAAGTGTTGCTGTTTACTTAATTAACACTTGCTTACTTCCTCTCGTGTTTTTTGTTTGATTGCGCTTGAACTCGTTTAGTGTGTACTGTAGAGAATTTTATTATGATAGAAATGTTGGGAAAATATTAGGATTAATAGAACATTGTGTAGGGAAGACATTAACAGTCGTGCTAATAATGTTTATTATACTGAAACTTAAAAAAAAAACCGGCCAAGTGCGAGTCGTACTCGCGCACCGAGGGTTCCGTATCATTTTTGGACGTATAAAGTAAAAAAATCCGGACCGCATAACTAAGTTTTTTTTGAAGATTTTGAAAAAAACTGTACTAGTTAGGAACATCGTTTTATTTTTGGTGCCATATTTGGGTCAATTCCTATCAACTCTAATTATTTCCGATTTTTCGCCCCGCAAACTTCGGAGATAAGGGGGGGGAATGGTATTTTTTTGGACATTTTTCATCATATGTCGAAAACTGTGAGACATAAAATAAAATAAAAATATATTTTGAAATGTGCAGATCAAGGCCTTTCATATGATATGTCACTTGACATAGTAACCCCACTTTAAAATTTCGGACCCCCACTCCCGGCCCCTTTTGCAATGAAAGTAAAAATATTTTTGGACTTTTTTCATTTGCAATAAAGTTAAACAAGCATTCTTTATAACTGTTCCAAATTTCAAGTCGATAGCATAAGTAGTTGCTGAAATAAGCAGGTGTGACAGACAGACAGACAGACGAAGTCGCACCATAAGGGTTCCTTTTTTACCATTTTGGTACGGAACCCTAAAAAGTAAGTGTACGGGACATATGGAGTTCTTATGATAACTTTTTGTTCTGAGACATAAAATCAAGTGACGGATATGAGAAACATGAACTTTCGCTAAAGGTACAAATAGCCACTATCAATATCCATCTCCACAAATCAAACCGCAATCCTTAAGGTTCTGCCACATAAAATTCAATTACTTCATTTGTAGCTACTGGAACCAGCACATTATAGCCCTGCAGCCCTTAATAGACACTTTTACAACACGCCTTAAACAAGTGTCAGCCCTTGATAGATCTCTCCAGCAAGCTGCCCATATTGGCAGTTACTGCGCACGCCAATAGAATCAAATAAATCATTGCTCCAAGTTCAAATCTATCTATCACACATCAGTTTTTGCTTATAAAATGCGAAAGCACTGATATAATGAGACAATAACTGGTATTTACCGGTTTTTTCCGGTTTCTAAGCGAGCGGTGATTGGTGCGTTTTGTTTAGATAATGATAAAATTGTTTCGTTGGCTTTTGCTATTGTAAGAAGTGAATTGGTGTGATTAGGGTTGTGCTTTTTTGTGTAAAATTGGCATTTTATTTTAGAAAAATCATATTTTAAACAACATAATACGTGCTGTATCCGTCTCTAAGGGCTATATAGTTCACCGACAAAATAATAGTCCGATAAATTGAAACAGCCGAAAACTGAAACAGCCGTTTTACATGACTTGTTGTTGTTATCAGGGACCGATTAATAGGGTTAAAAGGTAACCGGTTAAATCTCTAACCCATATTTTTGGTTAATCTTAATGCAGGGTAACTGGTTAACCCTTTAATACGGATACCGTTACCGGTTAATATTGCTGATTAACCCGAATGAAATAGAACAAAAATGAAAAAAAGGAACAAAAATGAACTCTATGCGTGAACCGGTTATTATTAGGCTGATTAACCCAAAATACGGGTTAACTTTTATGCAAGGTTTTTCACCTAACCCACAAAAAATAACCCGGGTTAACCTCTATACCGGTGACCTTTTCGGTCTCTGGTTGTTATGTATAAAAAGTCATGTTAAACGGCTGTTTATAATTTATCGAACTGTTACCTTGTCGGTGAACTTGGCCCTAAGTTGAGTAGTACGGTATTTCACGTCAATTGTTCACCCAGTGTGGAGTTAATCTATGCTCAGCGCTGGACTAATATAGGCTGTGTTGACCGACAAACCTGCTTTCAAGCATAATATTTGTTTACTTTCTTATCTTTCAGATACCGATTATAATCAAGATTTTATGTAAAACAATTTTCCAGAACACAACATGCCTTCCCTGTTTTGATATTGAAAAATCTATTTACCCGACATAACCGGTCTACAGGTAATGTAATGAGTTTGTAAATTATGTGCCATTCATGGTATGACTTGACCTAGAGAACGCCTAGCGGATTTAATGTGGCGTCATTATTTATAACTAGCTTATACGCGCGACTCCGCCCGCGTGGGATTCGGGATAAAAAGCGTATGTGCCTTGAAACTAGGCCGCGTACATCCGTTGTGAGTGACATGAAAAATGATTTGAGTTTCAAGAAAAATTGTTAAGGTTTTGTGATGAAACTCTTTGCGTTAGAAATGTCGTATAGATCATTAATTTGTCTGCAAATTAGATCACAGTTCATAACTAGGTATATTTGTAGCGAGGAGGCTGCTGTGATGTCAACTTGAAAAGTAAATGATAAAAGCATTACGATTTTAAAAGTGTTGTTTTTTTAATCTTACTAATCTATAGATATAATAATACGTAAAGAGAAAACTTTGTAGGTAGGTATACCTTTTAAAAGCACATTGCGCTCACGCAAGAGTGTGACAATTTAATGCACAATATTGTAATGCTTTGCGTCAAGTTGAGGCAATCCAGCTGCTCGACAACACGGACATAGTGCGTAGACTAAAAAGAACTAAACCCTTCGAGTTAGTGTAGTGAATAATAGTGAGTAAATAATAGTGACAATGCCTACTATACATATAACACACGAACAAAGTGTTTATTATCAATTTATGTATCAGACTCTAAGAAAGTGGCAATGGACCTTATAAAAGTGCAAATGGACACTATTCTTAGTTATAAAAGACTATTACGTAAAAAAAATAAGTTAGATTTAAATTGCTTATTAGCCTATAGGCTAGATTGCAATTAAATATTAAGAACTATGTTCTTTTTAATAAAGTATATAAAAAAAAAAAATATGTTGTGTATTAAAACTTATAGAAATACAGACTATTTACCACGATTTTTATAATATTATTGGAAAGTAAACTTTCCACGTGGCTACTTTCCGGATTAGTTGTAATCTCAGATCATAGAAACAAGGAGACATATAGCAAATTAGTACGGGAAAAACTGATGCCACTTTTAGTACATTTTTCGACACAATTACGCACATAATTAAGCGCTCCTTGTAAATAAAATGATCTCCCACGTATTAAACATTCCACACACCCTCAATCTAACACTGTTAATCGTCACTCGACACTAACACTAAACTAAAATACTGTATTTATACCATCAATTGTGTTCGGTTCGTCGCCAGCGCGTACGTTTTTATTATGAGCAATTTGCTCAAGTTCAGGCATCAAGCTCGATAGCGCCTTGGCATATCTCCCTTGTTTCTATGATCTGAGGTTGTAATATATAGCATGACACTCTTTTTTTCGTAAGTGTGCGTAGAAAGTGTAATTAAGTATTTATTATGTCATTTTAATTAATTATACACCAATTAAATTAACACTTTAATTCTACTTTTCCGTTTTCTCTAATTTTGTTTAAGACAAAACTAATGGCCGTAATAACATAAAATGACAGTTGAACTACTTATTTTTTTAAACGAAAAGTCTGCGCTAAAGCATTGTGAAAAAATATTTTTTAAATATGGAATCGCGGGTTTTTTTAGTGTTTCCCATAGTGATGGCGTATCATACAACTTTGAATGGGTGATTAATGTTTTCACACAAAAGCGGTGTGTGGGAAACCGTTTATACAGAGCGCCCAGTATATCTTAGCACTTGAAGGCGGCGCTAGTTCTAAAGGAAAATGTCACCGAAGTGTCGGATTTTGTACTGTAAATTTTAGTTCGATATTTCGCCGTGTGTCAAGATATTTTGGTTTGTATGTGGCATAGTTATAGTCGGTAACTTGTCAAAAAATTCTTTTTACGATGATAAATTGTTTTGTGTTGAACAAAATTTGTGTTATAGAACAAAAGTTTACGATTTTGTGTGAACATTGAGTGAAATTATTTTTGGTAATTCTCTTATCTGATTTCATTCAATAATTTTATATTCTTATTTTTACACTTAGTCATTAGTAACGAAATGAAACGGCACGAGCTTGATTTAGTTATATTTTTTTTTAAATCATGGTTTCAGTTACATTTCAATAAAGTTTTGTGATGAAGCTTTTATTTTAATAACAATGTCGTATCTATTTAACTATATGTTTATCCCTTTATAATTTTATACATTTTATTTTAATTTTTGATCCACGCAGTAGTAAAAAGGTTACTCAGTGCTACTCAAGCTGCAAATACTATACATCATTACCTATAACAGCTGTCATAGGTAGCTATTCGAAAGGATAAACGTGCTCTCCAAAGTCAAAACGGTCGCGAAGTCTAAAGAATAGTCACCCATCCACTAACAAGCCGCAGCAAGCAAAACTTAGAGCCCATTTCACAGAGTCCGGATAGACACGAAGATAGAATTTATATTAAATTATCTGCCAGATGAATTAACCGATTTGTTTTAGAAAATTTGCAAATAGCTTTTAGAAACCCATCCACACAAAAAACAACACAAAGATATCGGATAGTCTATTAGTAATCTACCACCCTATTTAGTAAGCCTATCAGGATCACACGGTAGCAATATCGAGAATGTGACAAACACGGCTATCTACCACGATGGCCCGATAAAGCCTAGCAAATGAGTCTTAGAACCTAGAAAGCAAACTTTCCTTTCAATCTAGCGATCTAGATTGAGTTTTTACGATGTAACGGCTATGCTGAGCAGTCTATTATTATAGTTTGATTATAATAATAATTAATTTAAACTGCTAGCAATGTAATTATGGAAGCATGAATTGACATAGACAATAGACACATGACACAATTTACCGTCCAATTTTCACGAGACTTGAGGCTGACTGTCCACTGGAGCGGAGAGGATAGGAGCGGAGCGAAGCTGTGCCAATATTAACTGATGGTAGATATTACATAAAATCTCCGCTCTGGAGATTCTATGCAATTCGATTATTCGTTCGTCTGTCGCACTTCACAGACGCAATTGATTTCGACCTGAATGAGGCGGATTTTTTAAATGCGACATGGAGGGTTAAGCAATTCCATTGGTTAATATTGGACACGGTTTCCCTCTCCTCTCCGCTCCAGTGGA
The DNA here is from genome assembly GCA_948465475.1 of Thalpophila matura. Lineage (NCBI taxonomy): Eukaryota > Metazoa > Arthropoda > Insecta > Lepidoptera > Noctuidae > Thalpophila > Thalpophila matura. Next base: position 16,801,368 of record OX419182.1, read on the forward strand.
CAGTCAGCCTGAAAGCTGTCGCTGTAAACCAGCGCTGTGGCTCTGCTCAGTCACAGCATTACGCTGAGCGATGACCGTTTTTCGCGTATGTGCCGCATATTTTCCAAACAGTATTTTTGTGTCTTGCATTTTATTTAATTTTTGTGCGTCATATCGACGGAAATAATTGAATTTCCTTTCATTCTTTCAAGGCTTGATCAAGTAAACGTGACCGTTTGTTGATGTCACCAGTGCTGTGGCTCTACTCCGTGCATGGGTCACAGCATTATGCTGAGCGATGACCGTTTTGCTCGGATGTGACGCATATTTTCCAAATAGTTTTTTGTGTGTCTTGGTGTCACTTAATTTTGTGCGTCATTTCATGTGGTAAATAAATGCATCTTTCTTTCTTTTTAGGCTTCATTAAGTAAACTTGACCGTGTGTTAATGTTAATTTACATGACGGGAACTTACAAGGTACGTCGAAACGAACTTACTATGAGTACAATGTAGGTACATATACGTCTTAATACCGAATGCACATTATGTCCTCCAATGGACATTTACGAGCTCATATATTTTTATTTCCAACGTATTTACTTTTCATTCAAAGAATACTAATAAAGGGACATTGTTAACATGCCCGTCAGCTCTTCAAAATATGTTTATAAGGGTTCGCAAAGTTTATTTATAATGGTGACATATTCACACAAAAAAATGTTGATGGTACCTGAATTAAAGCTACCAATTTTCAATGTTAATTCAAGATCGTTAGGTTAGTGTGGAATTCGCCCCCAAACTAACTAGTTTGGGGGCGAATTCCATTCATCCGCCTATCCTTTTCTCAACTGAGAAAAGGATAGGCGGATGATGACTTGAAGAATGTTAGGTATGGCATACAAGACATCTTACAAATACATACAAACATACCAAATATGGAGTGCCTTTTCACATTAAATGATACTACCTCTATTACATGTTATTTTAGTCCCGGAATTTTTTTTCGTTTTAATATTTAACAACATCATGTAGATGTGTAGAGATAATCATCTGACGAATACTAGTAGGTCAAAGATGGTCCAAACGTTGCCATTCTGCTTATACATGCCACCTCACTCAATCAATCAATCGGCACTCTCTCTGTGCTCCGCGGTTTCACCCCCACTGCTCGGCTCCTAATAGTCGTAGCGTGATGTTAAATAGCCTATACTATTCCTCATGAATCTGGCTATTACATACAAAAATAATTTTTCGAATCCGACTAATAGTTCCAGAGATTAGCGCGTTCAAACAAACAAACTCTTCAGCTTTGTAATATTAGTGTAGATTCTGACTAGGAATTTCATTTACGTTAAGCATAATAATACGTAAATAATAATACGTATTAAATTATTAATATTAATAATACGTAATAAACGTATAATATTCTAAACAAGATTCGATATAAGCAGCACAGTGTTTGCCCGACATTAATGTAATTTAAGATGCCTAATTTACATGTAAACAGATGCCTATCTAGATTTTCAATTAATATAAGTAGGACGAACAGAATGCTTGAGCTAAATACTTTTTAAAGTTGTAGTGTGTCCGTGCCTTTAATTAAGGGCGCTTTCGAAGTTTTTATTAGGTAAGTTGAGAATTAATTGTTGTCACGTTTTTTTTTTAATTTGGGGTTAAACTGTAAAAAAGCCTTGTCTACATATTTATTGAAGATATTCCTGCAAAAAATTTAATCTACACAAATGTTAGATTTCATCCCACTATCCCACTAATATTATATGTAAATGCAAAAGTTTGTGTGTGTGTGGGTGTGTGTGTATGTTTGTTACTTCTTCACGCTGAAACCGCTGGGAGGATTTGGATGAAATTTGGCAAAGAGGTAGCCTGGGACCTGGAAAAACACATAGGCAAATTTTCAAAAAAATTTCGCAGACGAAGTCGCGGGGAACAGCTAGTGAAATTTATTTTTTTGCTCGGAAGTGCGGACCCTAATTCTTTTTCTAATGTAAAAGTAGCCCAAGTCACTTTTTATAACATCAGCAATCTGCCAGTGAAAATTTCTTCAAAATCAGTCCAGCCATTTCGGAGGTTAGCCGGTACAAATAGACAGATCAACGAAAAATTTAAAAATTGTTTTTTTTTTGTATTAACGTATATACTTTCATACATTACAAACAGACACTATAATCTTATTTATTTGTATATTATTTCAGATAGTTATCGTTTCCAGCGGTATAACTAAAGGAATTGGGTTACTATGGCGTTCACTCTGCGTTTGTTCGCGGCGACGCGGACGGCAGGCCATGTTAAACTATAACTACATTTTATCCTAGACATGCATTCAATGTGACTTTCAGCCTATTAGCCTGTATTTTAGATAAATAAGAACTATATTAAAGGGCTCGAGAACTCTAGATTGAGTTCCTTGTTAATGTTAATTAATTACAACTAGCTTTGTATATTTTAGTTAGGTATTAAATGCCTAATCTTTTTGGTCAAAACGGTAAGTATTGAATTAAGCTTATAAAATGAGTACGGTAAACTATTAATATAATAGTACCTGGAAGACCGATCTTAAAGTTAAGCTTAAAGTAAAAATAATAATTATATTAAGAGATAATATTTTTAACAAGCTTTTTCCCGCAACTCCGCGTCGGCGTGGACTATAATAAATTGACCATTTTAAATGAACTCCTTAGTTAGGGTGGCTACAAGTACAAAGAGGCAAGCTCTGGTTCATCCCACCGGAATTAAATGAAATGTGGCTGAGGTTTTAAGTTGGTCCCCAAGATGTAAAAACCACATTCAAATCCGTACAGAACTTTTTGCACGATGCGTGCACAAACAGACAAATAGACAAAAATTCAAAGATTTTTTTTTTGGAAATGGTTACGTCCCAGTACAATAATCCCGATTGTTTTTTCTGAAATATCTTCAATGTACAGACACGGCTTTTTTACAGTTTTATAATAAGTGGTATAGACTCTAAACCAGTGTCCCCGTCGTCGCCCGCCGTCATAACATTAGGCCGGCGCACATGATCTGAATACCGCGGAAGCCGACGTCATGTAGCCCGACAATGTAGCCTGGCTGTATTTACTGTTCCATTCAAAACCTTTTTAATTATTTAGTTCAGAAACTTTAGAGATTAATTGATCAGATAGTATTATGAGTTCGTTGGGTGATGGATGCTGGTTAAACATGATATCTAGGTATAGCGTTGAAGAATCAATGTAGTGTATTAATCCTTGTGCAGTTGAACAGCCCATCTTTTGTCAGGTTTGTTGTGAGAGATGATAGAAATAGAGCCATGGCAAGTATTTTTGGAACGAAGTTCGTTAACGCGACTTGCAGTAGTTCACTGGTAGAAATCGTCATGTGATGAAAAAAAAAGCGTTAAACCCTATAAATCCAAAACTCACGGCAACGCACTCGCAGTCTCCGACCAGTACCTGTCGAGGTATCAAAACTGAAGTCGGGTTAGATTAGAAAAGAATACCTACGCGTGAAAATAGGTAATAAAATAAAAGAAACGTTCATACGAATTTGTACATAATATTGGAACTTCGTTCCTGACGGGGGTCCCCCACCCCACGCGTTTTTTTTTTAAATTTCGAAATGGTAGCAAACAGGCGTACGCTCTGCCTCATGGTAAGCGGTCATTGTAGCCTATGAAACACTTGCAGCACAGAGTATCAAATGCGCGTTGCCAACCCTTTAAATCTTTCCCCTCCGTTTACACTCACGAACACAACACACATACTTACATACACTCACAACACACACTCCTCCCTACATAATTCAAAACATACACACATGCCACACTAATTTTCTACATAATATAAGGAAATAAACTTCGATTGCTCCACACTGTCCTAAACAGTCTCCATTATAATTTTTGTACCCTCTTTGTGGGAAATAAGGGCTGACGGACCTCAACACAGGCTACTATGTAACCTAGCTAGGACGTCAGATCCACCATTGTGAATTGTTACTCCTATAGTTATGACGATTACTCCCCAACTTGTGAAATTCTATTTTTGTAACAGACTGTACCACCTTTTTTGAATAAAGTTTCTTTCTATTCTATTTCTATTCTAAATTAAGAATTCGCTGTGCCGATAGACTAAGGGACAAGCAGGTCCCCTGCTGTCAACATAGGGCACCCTCAGCTATGGCGACTTTACTCACCACAGGAAACCGAAGAGTAGCGTTATTTGCCTGTTAAGTAATGCGTGGCCAGCAATAATTACAGTTTTTATATAATGTTAAGAACTTATTAGTTCTTGCATATTAGGTACGGCGTAAGAATATCTGATGTGAAGGTAATTTCAATTATTTCAGATTAAAAAATCACGGATTAAGGGATTCGGTTATTTTTCACTCTTGCTGACCAATTACATAATTATAATTAATTTAAAAACGTTTACTACCCATAAATAATCCACAAAATTCCCATCACTACGTATCTAAAACACACAGAGTTGGAAGAATGCGCCAGTTCGACGTATGTGCATAGCTCAGCTATTTAGCGGTAACCCCTGCGCGCTGGGATGCGCAGGCGCATGCCTCCGCGATACTGATCGAGACTTTACAGTTAAGACTTTGTCGCCCGTGTCATTAGCTCCTAGTTTATGTATAAGACTCTATAGTATACTATAGTATGATGTAATCGAGATTATTTACTGGTTAGAATTTAACGTGTATGGCGCCTTGTACATGATACACAATCAGGAAATTAATCATCTATTTTCGCAGGCTTCTGCGACGAGTAAGAAAGATTTTTTTATTGGTAATATTTGCATTTTTAGGGTTCCGTACCTTAAAAGGAAAAAAGCTACTATTATCATCGTCACTTAGTTATTCGTCTATCTTTGAAATCATCGTTTTTCCTAAGTAACTATGAATCTTAGAAACGTTTACTTGAATAGTGGTGCTTGAAAAATAAAACAATGGCAGCTTCTTTCAACAAGAAAGGTAAATTCTATAATTATTATTATAAAACTGTAAAAAAAAGCCGTGTCTCTGTACATTGAAGATATTCCAGAAAAAATAGGCTGGATCGGGTACTGAGACAGTGGGACGTAACTATGCTCAAAGAAAAATATTTTTTGAAAATGTTGTCTGTGCGCGTATTACGCATAAAGTACTGAACGGATTTTAATGTGGTTTTCACAGTTTGATAGCTCGGGGTCCAACTTAAAATCTAAGCTACATTTCATCTAATTTTGATGGGATGAACCAGAGATATAGCTTGACCTCTTCGTAGTACTAGCCACCCTACACTTAGGAGGTCATTTTAAAATGGTACTTTACAGTCGGCACAAACGTCTAGTAACTTCCTAAAGTTAAACGGACTTAGCATTCTCTAAATAGATACAAGACGGCCATGCTAAACATGATCAAATGATTCCTAACATAATTGCTATATTAAATAGGAGCAGGATACAGTTACATACCTTCGGGCACCGCGCATAAGTGCGCAACTGAACGGACATGCAGCTATTGTGCCCGGCCGATCCGAGATACGGGTGGGTTCCAAGTTTTACAGTTACCACGTTATTTGCCGCGTGTGTGGCTGTCTACCACCTGATATATGGCTGGGATGTGGGCTATCCTGGTGAGGATTAAATAGTTACCATCGTAAATTGACCCTCAGTGACCTGAGGTATGAGGAAGAATAGTCCGAACAAAACAGTTTAAGTCGATGGTGTTATACCTACAGCGCGGGTGAGACACAATGGTGCTGATTCTATCATCATCATACTAAACTAATTTTAATCTCTAAAAACTAAATTTAATACAACATGAAATTCTAGTGGTTGTTTTCCCGCAGCAGAACGATTTGCCCTCAGTAGTACTATCGAAACATAGAGTAAAATTTTAATAATTACCAGATTTTTTTTTTTTTCAAATTCCACGTTTTTAAAACGGTCTAAAAAGTGTAAAATAATTTCTAATGAAATGAAAAATGTAGGACGCATAATTGAAGAAGAAAGAAACGTGGAATATGAAAAAAAAAATGTTTTTTGTTGTAATTATTAAAATTTAACTCTATGTTTCGATAGTACTACTTAGGGCAAATCGTTGTGCCGCGGGAAAACAACCACTAAAATTTCACGTTGTATCTCTTTCTTACAAATTAATAACAGAAAATATTAAGAACTGTCAAATTAGTCTACGCCCTTGTTATTAACGGGAAAATAGTCGTTTGGCGTTGTTTTGCGATGAAGACTAAATTGATATTAAAACTATTCAAGTTGACTGATTTGACAGGATTAAATATCTTCTATGCCTTTCTCATGTTTGAAAGAGACATAACGAGACCAAATTAGTTCGTAAACAACAGAATTGGCGCCAATGGCTCAGTGGTAAGAGCGATGCCACGGTAGGCAGAGATCGCTGGTTACAAAACAATTACAATTAAATCTTTGGATACCTTGAAATTTTTATCTCTAGGTAATGTTCACACATGTGTATGTATGTAACCATATGACGTCATCATGCAGGTGGAGACCCCAACACTCACTGGACATATTACCAAGAAAAATTTAATCTACTCACAGATTCAAGAGCTTTCCTTACTTCACAATGCAGGCAAATAAAGTAGATCCAGCCTGGAAAGTCTAACTCTTTACCTGCTAGTGGTACAAACGCCTTTTGTGGATCTGAAGTGTAGAGAAATTCTAGCACAGGGCTGGCAAACATTGTAATGTACCATAAATTTTAAGATTATTTTTATATGCTTAATAAAACGTCTAAAGATGTTACTGGTGTAGTGGAGTTTGGCTTTGTGTTTGTGAGACGTGAAAAAAATCAAAAAACGTCTTCTTAAAACTTACTCAGAAATAGTAACTAGCAATGGACGGCGATAAGCTATGACATGTCTTCATTTGCAGTCAACTGCTTCACTTAACAATTTGTAGACAAACTGAGTTAGAACCTCAGATCATAGAAACAAGGAGATATGCCATCATAGCAAATTAGTACGGGAACAACTGTCGCCACTTTTAGTACATTTTTCAATTACAAGCGCCCTTCGTGAATATAAAGATCTCCCACACATTAAAAATTCCGCACACCCTCAATCTAACACTGTTAATCGTCACTCAACACTAGCACTAAACTAAAACACAGTATTTATACCATCGATCGTGTTCGGTTCGTCGCCAGCGTGTACTTTTTATATACGGTCAATGTGGCCGTATGAAAGCGTCAAGCTCAATAGCACCTTGGCACATCTCCTTGTTTCTATGATCTGAGGTTAGAAACAAGTTAAAACTTGACCATCCCTGCCATTCTAACGTTATAGTTAATATTTAACACAGCTATCTACCATTTTATGTTACGATATTGTTGGTTAGGTATTATTTATAGGCTGGGACGACAGTGCCTGGTTAGTTGTAATGTTAGCGGTATATTATTGTAAGCGCCAGTAGAAATCGTGAAGGTTTTGTTGAAAGTATTTTTTTGGAACGAAGTTCCTTAACGTGGCTTGCGGTAGAGTTGCCTAGTAGAAATCGTCACGTAAGGAAAAAGCGTTATGCCCATGAGACTTTCTCTCTCTCTGTCTTATCTATACTAATATGATAAAGCTAAAGTTTTTTTTTTGTTTGTTTGAATCCCTGGAACTACTTACCAGATGGATTCGAAAAAATATTTTTGTATACGATAACCAGATTCATGTGAAATAGTATAGACTATTTAACATCACGCTATGACCCTTAGGAGCCGAGCAACGGCGGGTGAAACCGCGGAGAACAGCTGTTTAATTAATTAAAGAGGTAAAGTTTGTCGGTCCACTAATTTCAATAAAATCAAGAATTATGCAAGAAATTGTGTAGCCATTAGTTGAGATCTGTATCGTGCAACTCAGTACAACAATTGCCGCACTGTTGCGGTATAGCCCGGCGATATTGCAATAAAATAAAATGATGGTACATCACAATAACTGCTGTACGAAATAGATCTCAACTCACGGCTATACATTTGCAGCAAGAAATTGTCAAAAAACTAGCCCGTATAACCGCACCTATACGAGTATGAGAAACAAATGAAAATCAACTTACCTAAATGTGCTTATTATTGGTGCCGATTCTGTTGAACATCGCACTAAACTAATTTTAATCACACTATATCTCTTTCTTACAAATATCATTGAAAAAGGACAGAAAATATTTAGACCTGTCAAATTAGTCTACGCCCTTGTCATTTACAGGAAAATAGTCATAACCTTTTGCGATTACGACTAAATTGACATTAAAACTATTCAAGTGGACTAATTTGACAGGATTAAATATCTGCTATCCTTCTCTCATGTTTTTTATTAGAAAGAGACATAATAAGACTAAATTAGTTTAGTTCGTAAACAACAGAATCGGCGCCATTGTATTGAAAGCTGTACCATGTTAAATTAAATGGTACACTTTCTATTTGTATAACATAATATATAAATGTTCGTGTAAGAACTCGTTCTGTATTATTACATTAATTTCTAATGCACGTGAATTATAAAGCTATTTACTTTCGAAATAATGCTTCAGATATGATAGTATCTTTAGGAACAGTTTTGACAATATTATCGTGATCATTTTTGACAATTAACAGTTTTCTATTAAAATTAACGATAGCACCAAAATTATTTTCTTTGTTTACTTCATATTCAACCTTAACAATCCCACTACTAGATATTTTGCATCATCCAACTCAGTCTTACCTGTTACATCGTCATCACATCCATTTTTTCTCCCTTATCTTGGTCAGGATTCTCTCAAAATTTTGCCCCATCTACCATTACTGTTTCTAGCAATATGACGAAGTATATTAGCAGTTCTTACTACTTAAACATGTATCATAACTCCCGTCAACCACTCGCAATTTAAACCTAATTTAAACACCTAACCCCAGTCAAGCAAATCAATTATAGCTTAAGGCTATGGCAAACTTGTCCACGGTAGTGTGTCGCCAGCCTAACAGTACGTACAAAGACTCAGTATCCGTTAGTCTATTTATTGTGACATGTTTATGACGAAGAATATTCATTTCTCCATAAAATGCAGATTTGTTTGGCTGGAAACAGTTTCTTAATTAATGTGTATTTCAGGATGTTTTGAAAGTGGAATATTATAGGAATAGGTTGTATAATGTATGGTCTGATGGAATCGATTTTGATTCTTTGACTATTCTGTAAAAACTTTATGAATCGGCACCGTTAAATCAGTGACAATGTCAAAATTGTTCTCATTGCGAATATAGAAGTTAAGGTCTTTTGTAAGTTTTTATGAAATAACACAACAATACCAAAATTGGTTAATATTCTCTTCTAAAAGAGAGTTCATATAAAAAAAAATGCAATAGGTAGGGCTTTAAACTCACGACCTCTTGGTCTACAGTTCAACACTGAAGTCATTGAGCTTTTTGGTCTACAAAAAATGACTAGACATTGGCGCTGATTCTCTTATGCACCAACTAAACTAATAATAGAATATTTATATATTTTTCTAAAAAATAGCAAGTGAAGGGTTAGTGCTGTCAAACCAAATTAGGTACATCTTGATTTGAATAAACTTTAGCGTGCTTTTAATCGTCATGTTCCGATGTGTCGTCTAAAATTGTATGAAAATTTTAGTCAGACTAAAGAGAGCTCTTATTAACTTATGTTTCTTTGTTGTTTTATCAAAGAGAAAAAGATTAAGTTTAGTTTCTTTCATCACTTTTTACCATTGTCTATCATTTATAATACTAGACCTAGTTTTTATAATAGGTATTCATCGGCAAACGGCAGTATCCCTTTATAGTCGATTTTGTATCTTGTTATTCAAATACGAGTATTGAATACGAAATTAAATTGGATTTGACAAGTTTTATTACCATTATTGAATTCTATAGGACACCTGATGGCTTTGTTTAAATAAACAGCAATTACTATTTCAAAACTATAGTAGGCCATTATACGTAATGGCTACTTATGGTGTGAAACGAAGTATGTATGTATATACAGGTTGACTACTTGAAACTAATTGATAGAGCATTCGATTATTGTTCGATTTACTACATTATATTAGCAACAACATTGACAATCGCAAAAAATACTGTTTTATACAAAAATATCCATATAATTTGACAACATTACATTGGAATATTTATGTATTTTTAAGATTTCAGGATTGGTTCTGTAAATTGAACGAGTTTCGGATATTGAATACAATAAGACCCCTCGTTTAATAGGGCAACTTGTGTGTCCGTTTTTTCCGACAACTCCGTCGGTATTACAGACAACGCTAACTAGCTAACTATGTAAAGCTTATCCACCCCACTTTTAAAATGTAATGTGAACAAAATTTTGATATGGCACAAATAGTTGTAAGTTGCAGAATAGAGAAGTAAGTTCCAAGTGTCTTTTTCAGAATAGCCCAACGGGTCTTCGAGCCACTACTATATCTTTACTTGACTATACCATAACTATTATTTATGTACGTTTCCTTTAACTTACATTGTTAGAAGTGGACCTTTTGCGACTGTAAAGTGTAGTAACCCGTTAACTATAACTTCTATATTACTCAGCTGTATGCTGGTATGCTGACCGTACCACGCTTATCACGTCATCTGCGCACACGCATTTATACATCATGTAAAACGGTATTATGGAACTTCTACACCGCTATAATTTAATTTAATAATTAACGATGATGGATAAAATTGTCATAAGCAGCATGTAATAAACAGCTGGCTAATTGCTTAATCGAATGCAGTGATAGCCTGAATGCAGTGTTAGCCTAGTGGTTTGACCATGTGCCTCCCACGGCGAATGGTTCGAGTTCGATCCCGAGGCACGCACCGCTGACTTTTCGAAGTCATGTGCGTATTAGAAATTAATTATCACTTGCTTTAATGGTGAAGGAAAACATCGTGAGGAAACTGGCATGTCTTAGAACCAAAAATTCGAAGACATGTGACGTCCACCAACCCGCACTGGGCCCGCGTGGTGGACTACGGCCCACTCCCTCTCACAAGAGAGGAGGCCTGTGTCCCAGCAGTGGGAACATTATAGGCCGATTATGCTAAGCTTATGCTAATTGATTAAGGGCGCTTGTAGACGTCCGGTTTTTTTTCACCGGACAACGGACCGATTTTTTACCGGATTCGCGGTGGTGTATGGTTTATAATGAATGTGTGTACACGCACCGGACATTGGTCCGGCGAACAATTTACGCCGGATTCATTTTAAACCATACAATGGTAAAAAATCGGTCCGATGTCCGGTGAAAAAAACCGGACATCGACAAGCGCCCTAATAGTGTAAGCAGTGATAGACTAGTGGTTTAACCATGTGCCTCCCACGGCGAGTGTTTGAATTCGATCCCGAGGCACTCACCGCTGACTTTTCATGTGCGTATTAGAAATTAATAATTATCACTTGCTTTAACGACGAAGGAAAACATCCTGAGGAAACCTGAATGCCTGAGAGTTCTCTATAATGATCTTAAAGGTGTGTGAAGTCTGCCAACCCACACTTTGGCAGCGTGGTAGGCTATGGCCTGTTCCCTCTCATTCTGAGATAAGGCCCATGCCCAGCATTGGGACAATTTATAAACAGGGCTGTTATTATTATTTATTTATTTATTATTATATTTATTTACTGTCGTCAGCAAGACAACAAAATCCATTGCTTCTTATGTTCCAAAAGGTCATCTTGAAAGCAGCTTAACGCAATTAGCGAGCTGATTGGTTATTTAAATACGATTAATTGACATTCGCTTTGTCATATTTTGCTTTACAAACGGGAACAGACCTATACTTTGTCGGAAATCACCAAACACACACACATGCAAAAAATTTAACTGGCCCGTAACAGTAACACAATACTTCTAAGGCAATATTTCGTTAGCCGAAATTTTTGCATCGTATAATTTTAAGTTCATATAATATTCGGTTCGTATAATTTTCCGTCGGTATAACTTTATCGGGCGCGTTGTTTTGAGAATTTGCAGTTGAATGGATTGGGCTAGTAGGGTTTCTTATGACTACGCTTTGGGGCGTTTTTTCTTCTTTTTTATGGCGGGACCTTAGTGTTTGGTTGCGAATGCCGAAAGGGGCGGACCACCTAATAAGGTTGCTATAGTTTGGTGTATGTATTGGGAGTTAGTCATTGTTATAATATGAGTAAGTTTGTATTAGATTGCAAAGAGCTTAAGTTGTATGAAAAATATCTGCTGTTCCATACATTTTCGGGTGATATGGATATTTTGGGTGGAACTGTTATTTTTCTTTCGTGATTTTAAGGTTAGTCCCGTGGTCAATTGAAATAATTATTATCTAATACTGAATACCTATACCTACATAAACCAACCCAACAATATTGTATGGGTATTAAAATAAATTAAAACTTCAGAGGATATTTTAAAAGTGACTAAGGGATTCAATTAGGTGGAAGAGAACGCAGCATCGACCCTAAATTGATGATACCATCTCTCGATATCATCTGTCAAGAGAAATAAATTATAATATTAACACTAAGCGAAGTATACCTACTCAAATTCGCGTCATCCATATTTGATTTTATATTCTATGCGTATTAAACTCCCACACCCTTACCACAAAAAAGATAGACACGTGTTAAACGCATTCTTGTTGAACGTATGTTGAACAGATGTTTATCTTTTTGTGGTACGGCCGCCAATTTTCAAGATTCCTTGAAGATCGTGTTGTTGCTAGACCCAAGTCTAACAATGAAAATTGGGGTTTTAGTGTGAGGGAAGTACTCTATAGCTTTTAATGAGGAGAGTGATCAAAATATGTAACATAAATTACCGTAAACATAGAAGCCTGATTTTTTGATACCTTTCTTATTCCTGAGAAAGAGAATCTTGAAAGACGGACAACAAAGCTATTAGAGTACTATTTTTTTCCTTTAGGTAAAGGTACAGTATCCTAAAAACCGAGCTCTAAGGCGATTCGCACACTGCACCGCATCACGCAGCGTAGCGCGGGAGTGCGTGTTCTTACGTTGTTTGCAAGTATCTGTGTTTGTATAGAAAACACGCGTAGTGCAATACACTGAAAATGCATTTGCGCGGCCGTTGTTCCGTCGCCACGCACCCCGCAGCGTGATGCGGTGCAGTGTGCGAATCGTCTTAATAATTATAAAGAACAGGACACAGCATTTCCAAGTCCATGTTAATAATTTTCCAATTCTAAGTGACAGTCCAATCTTCGCTTCGAAAGACCGATCAAACCGGCCTTATTCCGACAGTTGCAACCTCAGATCATAGAAAAAAGGAGACATGCCATCATAGCAAATTAGTACGGGAACCACTGTCGACACTCTTAGAACAGTTTGGGACACAATTACAAGCGCTCCTTGTGAATATAAAGATCTCCCACACATTAAAAATTCCGCACACCCTCAATCTAACACTTTTATTCGTCACTCATCAGTTCATTACCTAAACTAAAACACTGTAATTATATCATCGATCGCGTTCGGTCCGTCGCCAGCGTGTACGTTTTAATTATGATCAATGTGACCATATCAAAGCGTCAAGCTCAATAGCGCCTTGGCACATCTCCCCTGTTTCTATGATCTGAGGTTGCGACTGTTGGCAGCCTGAATGCAAGAAACGGGCCAACTTTCCGCCGTACATAAATAAGTACTAACTTGGATACCGGAGACATTCAATAACAAATTCTTAAGCACGATTGTCAAGTAGTTCTAAATAATTCAGTTAGATGTGGGCGTTTGTAATTTCACTTTGTAACTTGTAAGTTATATTTACTAGTAAGTATTGCTGCTATTTTCATTTTTGAAGTGTGGTTGACGTTAGGCTGGGAAATATTGTTGCCATATTCGTGGCAGAAAAAAAAGTAAGTCAAAATCAAATGGTTTTTTTTGGGCATTCAATAGATGTAATCGTCTAATTATTATAAGTGTAACACGATTTTTTATTCAAGTAAGTCTTGCAAAGAATTACCTTTCGTTGCCACCATCAGATCAGCCATTGACCATTTAAAATATTAACTGTCATCTGAACTGCACAAGTGTGCAAAATAACTTAGTTGAATTATTGGAAGTGTGTAAAACCTGGTCACAAGATTTGACTCAACTGGCGAGTTGTGTACCTTCACGTCTACCTAACTCTTCAGCAGCGGTTCCTAACCTTTTCAATCTTATTACCCCTATGACCTATTAGGAAAACTTATTTTACCCCCCGTTAAAATGTTATCACATGAAAATACAATAAATAGCCTTTAATAATCATAATAAATTGCACAAAAAGTCGATGAATTAGGCCATGTTGTTTCATCTTACAGTTATGTATTTATAACCGTCAAATATGGCGGCTTTTATGACAATTTCATACTGACTTAACGATTACGTACTGACTTACGAATACAGATGGTTTGAAGCAACCCGCCCTTAATGTTAATGCAGTGTGCAGGTTGATATTGTTCTGCATTTGCAAGCTTTTTAATGATATCTACCTAAGTAAAGTTTTTAATTAATGATTATAAAATTTATTATCTATTACCAGCCTATTACCCCCGCAGAATAACTGTTTTACCCCCTAGGGGGTAATTACGCCAGGTTCGGAACCCAGGTCTTAGGGGAATACCAGCGTGATGTTATTACCAATATCATTCTGTTTCATCGGATGCAATTAGCACATTGAGCGAGCAGCCATTACAAATTAGTGACAGTGTACTACATACGCGGTATTTGACAATGATTAAATACTGCGTATTACATTGTCGCTAATTTTACAGGAAGGCCACAGAACGAATTTTCTTATTAGCCGAATTTTGAAGGAACTGTTTTTTTCTCCTTTATCGAATGTACTAATTTTAAATATAAATATCTTATGTAATTAGGTAGTATTCTCATTTTCACAAAATCACTTAAAATCATACGCGGTATTTCACAATGTTAGTTACGCGGTATAAATTTATCATACGAAGGCGTGAGGGTACCTACAATTTCTATCTACAATATGCACTAAGTAATTCAGATAGGCTCAGCGTAGGCGTTGTAATTTCTCTAGCAACTGCATAGTTGATTTTTATTAGACTCCCCTATAATGTAAACAAGGTAATATTCTGTAATAGACCAATAGTCCAGGACACATACCATAAATAGTGCTGGTCGGTTTTAGCGTTTAAGCTGTAAGGATCTTTATCTTAGATTGGATTAAAGGCTACAATTTACAATTTGACAATTAATAAAGTCAAAGTCCAAAAATGTATTTTAATTAAACCATTTACAGGCATTTTTGAATTGTCAAGCAGTAGTTGTCAGTCTGTTTGTCCGTTAGTTGAAGCTAGTTGCCCGTTCTAAAACGTAGATTCCTATGGAGAAGATCGGACAAGAAACTGCATGGTTACTCTTTTTCAACAAATTCAATCACAATTTCTTTAATCACATTGATGTCCTAATATGTGAGAACAATGTATGATATTTAAAAACAATCAAGAGTAAAAAAAAAAAAAAACTAGAAAACGCGATACCTTCGCTAATATTATGAACCGATTTTAATTATTCTATTTTATTTGGTAGAGAATGCTCGCCCGGTGGTCTCATTTAAATTTTATTAACTTTGGTAGAGTAGTTTTTTAAACAGCTTCAATAAACGGTATTTCGTTCACTTTGCTTTGGTTCGGTTCATAAATAATAAAATAAAATAGCCTTTATTTACTCTGACCTTAGGTTCGGTTAGTTGTGATTAATTCACGCTTATATTGCTGTAATCGCGTGTGTTTATGTCACTCAAATATAAAACTTAAAAAAAGTTAAAATCACTCAAAGCTTTTTAAAATGTTTCTTTTTTCTACTATTTTTTGCCAGGGTCTAGTTTCTTCTAACTTTCCATTTCATTTTATCTGATGATTTTTTCTTTCGATTGTACGAAAATGGGGTAACTAGGACTGTTTACATAGGCAAATACACATTTATTTGAGGTCGTCTGTCGGTCAGTCTAGGTTTTGCTGCAGTAATGTATGCTACCGTATTACATGTTTATGCTACTGAGTTACCAGCTTACCAGGTCTATCAACGTCACGATTTGATGTATGTGTTTCTGTATTAGTATTTGCTTCCAATATATGATAGGCATTGGTTTTATTTTCACAGTATTTATTATTTACGCTGTCATAAATTAGACCACCTACGCTGAGCCTAATTTATTGTAGGTATGTTAATATGTCTTCTAGATATAATATTGTAAAATACGTCTTTAGTCTCTCTCTCTCTGCCTAACTTTATCCCATTTAATTTGAGATCGGCTCTCCTCACCATTCTTCACCGGACGTCTGTTCTCGGTCAACGGGACACTCATTTAGGCTTTCTTCAGGCCGTTGATGACGGATCTCCAAGTTAAGGTGGGGTCTTCAGAGCTTCTTTGGACCGGTATTAATGCTCAGAACCTGTCTGATCATATGATCTTCTATCTTCTTGAAACGCAAGTTTTAGTCATTGGGCCTAAAGCACAAGAATGTTCACTATTAACGCTTTTATATTACATTACGCCTATATTCAACGGTTAAGCAGAGATGTAGGTTTAGTAAACCCATATTTTGCCAGTTATATTTAAATCCAATGCAATAGAGGGTGAGATTAGCTTAGTCTTTAGTTCTTTGCAATAATCATTATGCCTGCATATAACTCTAAAGACTAAATGAATTCCTAAGACTGAATCATCTTCACAGCTAATATGTTAAATTTTTATTTCAACATCTAATCTCATACTTAAAACGTGCATTAAGTCTGTCGGATGCTGAATATCAAACACTAAACTACCACTAAGCTTAGCATCAATCCTAACTTATACTATATGTTCTGTAGTTGGTTTGTCTGTTCCAATTTTATAATTTTCTACGTATTCGACTGTTACATCAAGCTTTGCTAAGACAGAGGAATAATCCTTATCATCACCAGAATAAATACCAGAGCTTGTGCTCCAGAAAGCATTTTTCTTGCAGTGGTGATGAAATTCTCTGTGATTGTTTGATAATATTTATAATAGTAAAGCATTCGTCAAAAAGTCTTCGAACATTTAAAATGGGAAAGGAATTGATATAGGAAACTAGGCGTTGCGGCGTGGCGTCACTTGTAATAAAGAATGCGCTTACATACTGACTGGAGCAAAGTGTTTACCATTGCCACCATCCCATTTCTTTTTTCGTCCTTTATTTCTTCCTTTCATTCATTATTCCTTCTTCCCATCCTCTGTATGTTACCAGTCCATATAACCAAACATTTCTTGGAACTACTCTTTACAGTCACGTCTACTAAAATCCTGTTCCCCACAAGCGAACCCAGGGCTAAAGCTTCCAGGTAACGGGTACCTTTGACTAATGTACCTGCAGGGGCACGGTAAGTGCGTACTCCGTCGCCAAGCGATTGATGACGCTTTCCATAGCTTTTAGATAGCTTACCTTTATTTATAACGGCTGTTGGCTACGAACTACTGAGTTTAAAACGCTTGTAATCTTTCAGTTTTAGTTTTGTTTGATTAATTTAAATAGTTTCTTTCTTTTTGCTTTAGTTACGTACTCCGCTGAATAAGTCATCTAAATGCACTCTTGGATTCTAACCCAATGTATTATTATGTTCTGTTTGCGAATGAATGGTCGATGATTTGATCGGTTTAGAAGTATTGTGAAAGGGATTCATAAAAGTGTTTTTATTTTCTTGAACTATGTATTTGTCTGATACTCTCTTTAATTATTTGTTATTGGTCCTAGATCGTTTTAATCAAACTAAAATGAATAAATCTACGTTCCAGCAAAGGTCAATTATAATGTTAAATATTTTGGGACATTACGGTTTCAAATTGGGTTTTACTTAAATGCCGTAAGGGAATCGTGGGAATCTAGTCAAAATATGCGTTAGTATATTTATTTTAGAAAAGACTAAAATCACAATATTCAATCCACGTGGTGTATTGGAATGGTGCCATAGTGATACATGAAGATAGGCCCACATCCAATCATTGATGGACTGTAAGTGAAATTACAGTTGACTCTTTTAGATATTTACCTACCTAAAAACTACTTATAAACGGAGGAGGCGAACCTATCCATACTAATATAACATTTAAGGTCGTTGACCCTAAATTGCACTACCTATTCCTATCACTGCTCATAATGAATCACTCAAAGTGTTCCAACCATAAAAAAACGCTTACAAAACTTAGTTTAAATCGCGGTCACAGTAATGTAGAACATAACTTTAGTTCGTAACAACCTTTCTACATAGATTGTCTTTCCCATTATGTATTCAGCATCCTAAATCTCAGTCACTTAACCATTCGTTACTAACAAACTTACTATCCATTCTATTCACATAACTCGTACAAAGTTAGCTTATCCAGTTACAGCGATTGCACCAATTTCCCTGTAACCTACTGACACGCGTCGGGTTTCAAGTAGGCGACGAATCATTTACCTACCGACCGCAGGGTAGGGTTACCGCTCAAATCATAGAAACGAGGGAGATGTGCCAAGGCGCTATTGAGCTTGACGCTTTAGTTTGGTTACATTGAGCATAATTAAAAAGTACACGTTGGCGACGGACCAAACGCATTCGATGATATAAATACAGTGTTTTAGTTTAGTGCTAATGATGAGTGACGAATAACAGTGTTAGATTATGGGTGTGCGGATTTTTTTATGTGTGGGTGATCTTTATATTCACTAGGTCAATGTGACCATACTAAAGCGTCAAGCCGAATAGCGCCTTGGCACATATTCCTTGTTTCTATGATGTGAGGTTTTTACTTTATAAAAATAGGACTTTTGCTCCTGGTCTAACAAGAAAAGATGAACATTATCATAAAGGGCACTGGTAGACGTCCATAGAACGCAGGGCTTCAGATTGTGTATGTCGGTACAGATATGAAATTAGTTTGGTGTGGTCGAGTATTTAACTCGTGAATTCCCAGTGTCACCTGTAGGTGACAGCTGTTTATAATTTTTTTTCTACTACACCACAATTTTATTTTTGAGTTCTACTATTATTGATAAAAAGCCTATAACTGGCAGTATCCGATATAAATTTCTGGCACTACTACGTATGCGTTATTTGTCAAATTCATTCAATTGTTTCGCGCGTAATTGAAGTTTTCTTACTTTGTGTGGCCTTTTGCAATATAAACTGAGATAAAAATGCCCAGACCGTAAGTATTATTATTTTTTCTATTTGGATGTGATAAATGAATATATAAAGTACTATATAGAAGCATTTTACGACAAAAATAAAATATAGCATGATTACTATCATAGGAATAATATCACGTGTCACCTGTGGGTGACACTGGGCATTGTAATTACTTTTCCAATGTACTATGCAAAGAATAATGCCAGAAGTAATATACGACTTTTGTTTACTTTTGGGCTTATATCGCTGTGGTGATGGGATTTTGAGCTTGTTTGCGAATTACAGATTGGCTTTAGATGAGATTGTGGAGCAGTTGAACACCGGGAAGGTCCCAGGTGATATTATTTTATTTCCTCCGATGATGATGTGGTGAAGACAGTGGAGATAAAATAGTAACTAACATTCTGCACCTTCCTAGTCGCATGCTTCGGTTACAAGAAGAATTACAAAATAGACCTTCTGTCTTAGTAGAAAACTATCAGGCGGAAGAAGTCGATATTCCGGCACCGAAAAAAAGAAAAAGGAAAATACCATAACAAATAGGTACCCTTAGGTACACCTTTGTGTAGGTACCTATTTGTTATCAGGTACATATCTGTGATCACAGTAGGTCTTTACTTACTGTGATCACAGATATGTCGCTACTATCTACTTACAAAAATATGGTAAGCCTCAAACCCGAGATTTTGTTTATGGAGACCTGTGCTGATCAGTGCCAGCGGTGCCCAGGCACAGGGCGCAGAAATGACCAGACGAGGACCAAGAAGGTCGCAGTTATAGAAGCTCGTACCGAGTGCACAAAAGGCTAATTACGGCACTGGTGCTTAGAGTGCCTAGTCTGCTTAGTAAGGTGAGGTCTGCAAGTGGAGCCGAAGACCACTTAGAAATTGACTGTTTACAGCGACGTTGCGGATATTGTAACCAATGCACGCGGAAAATTTTCGCTAAGTGTATTATCGGTTTGCATCTAAAGTGTTGGTATTGAGAATTTATTATATTATTTATATTATATATTTATTATTATATTTATTTTGAGAATTTTAACAATTATTTCCTAGATGTAAATAAATATTTTGGAAAAAAACTAATGTTTTACTTCAACAGAAACAAAGGGAAAAACTGCACTAACAATTTAAACAATACCCAGTGTCACCTATGGGTGACGCCCCCCTACAAAAAAGGGGGGTAGTTCTTTTATTTTTAATTTTTTTCTTCTTTGTCCCACATGTAACTTTATTATTTAGTAGAAGAGATGATTTATTTTTTCATTAACAAAGGCATGGGAATTGAAGAGTTAAATTCATTTTTAATTTGTTTTTGTACGTAATTGGGTTAAAGAGAAATCTTCGTATTTGTGACAGTGAGGTTAAGTATGGTCTAAATGATCCAGTGAAGTATATCCTGACTAATGAGTTCTCAAATCAAAGGTTTTACTTACTGTCGACATGATATTCTGTGGAGGCACGCGCCAGCCAGCATGCACCCGTTTATGTTTTATTGTTTTTTTCAAAATGTCAACGGCATAATCATTTTATTTCTTATTTATTTCGATTTTTGATTCCAATTCTTAATCTCTAAGATAAATTAGGCAAAGAACAATTAAAATATATTTTTATTTTTGGTTAAGCTTTTATTACTGTACCATATCAAGCCCAAAACTGCCGACGTCCTTTGGACAACAATTCGACACCACTCCTGCATAAGCACCTAAAATTCTATCTTCATCCTAACTGCGAGCTACCTTGAGTGATAGCTGATCATTTGTTCTGCGCTATCTATTAGCTTGTACTGCGCTATGCCGTGGGCGCATTGAAATATGGCGCGGTTCGCGTAACGTGGATGCGCGGCCATTTTTCTTTTCGCTACCTACCGAAACGAGGTGCGAAGTTTTTTCAAGTAATTTGTTTTTTGAGTTATGACGACTTATGTTATGTAGAATAGAGTTTATCTAGAAGTTTGGTTATGTGTCTGTTGATTTGGGCGAAAATATACCATTTCTGTAGGTATGAGTTAGATAAGATTTTTGGTTTTTGGGTTTTGGGACTTACAGATCTACAGGATTCTCGTAATCTATAGCCTATTTCAAGCTAATGCAGCATAAGCTTCTTCTTTACAGGCTTGCTTATTTAAAACTTCATCATTTTAGGCCGAAACCGAAACCGAAACTTTCATATAAGGTCATATCCATATATGGAAGTTTCAGTTTCGGTCGGACACTAATTTTAGGTAACGGGTAGCAGTGGCGAAGGGTCAATTTTTGTAAGAGGTAAGCCGGAGCTACAAATGCTTACCTGGCCACGAAAAGCTAATTATAAATATTTGACAAAAGTAAGCAATACTGCCTCTGTATTTTTCAAAGAGAAGCCGGTAGGAATCGTATTGTAGGGACCCTTAGCCACTGACGGGTAGGCAGAAAGATTTTTCTTATATGATTTAAATCAGAGATATTACCAGCCTTATCTCCAGGATATAGAGTATACAAAAGGATTATAAAAGACTATAATAATATCCAAAAGATTAATAACTAAGTAAAGAGTGGTAGCAGCTTCCTGCGATAACAAGACAGGACTTTATCTAAATCGTATAATAAGTAGGGTTTAAAAAGAAAATTTTAGTTGAATGTACATTTTTGATGAAAAGTCAGCATAGGTTTATGTAGATTGAGAATGTTATTAGTAAAGCTGTTCAAACATGTTCATGTGCATCGTTTTTAAATTGTTCAAAACATTTCTAGTGTCTTGGATCAAACTAGAATTGTAGAAATGAGTGAGAGTTTGAATTTAAATTTTGAAAACAATCAAGGAGGTTTGTATCTGTAATGGTAGGTACCTTTAACGTCTCTATGGTAGTTTAGTATCTATTTTGATATACCGTACTCCTTAAGCCCGTCAAATAATATCTAGTTTAGTTACAGTGATATCCAAATCTTTGGTGACATCAAGCTAATTGTAGCTTAGTGCTTTCAAGAGTCTACCAAATCAAGTAAACAGGTCTTCGTATCTTCAAGACCGTCAATAATGCTAAATGCTTAATTTATTTAAGATTAAAATTTTATACGAGATTCTTAGAAACGATAAAAGATAAGCAAAACTAAAAATACTATCTTTAAACATGTGAATGCCACGGTATCACACAGAGCAATGACATATCGGTCGTAAGCTGGATCGGCGCACGCACATGACGGCTCTAACCATCGCTCACTACTGTCATAATAACGGGAAATACTGCGCAGGATCAGATGTAGTAGATACTTTGTTTTTATTTTTAGAAATAGAATAAAAATGGTCTCGATTCGTGGAAGCTTTCTTGGCCCTTTGTGGCGAAATTTAAGTGTGGTTGAAGTTTGATAGGCAGTTGATATTGATGGTAAGACATACATAAGTGAAGGTGTACAACTCTACGTTTGCTTTCTTGGGAGGTAGGTTAACGATAATTTTGCAAATGAGGTCTTTAATGGGTCTCTTATGGATTGTTTATGTTAGTATCAAAAGCTTGATTGTGCTAAAAATATATGTATTATAGAGACTTTTGTAAACTAGATAATTATTTTACCTGTTAAAATACCATTTCATCGGGTGTTCAATGATAATAATGGTAAAATAATAGCAATAAGTGGCAATTCAAAACGAATAGCTGTTGAGTAATCCTGTTCTCGAAACTATGTCAACTATCTTGTTTGCTGACATAACCTAAATTCTAAAGGGATCACGTATGTCAAGGCCGGTATCCAATCAAAAATTGGACCATATTTCCGGCCAAAACACTCTTATAGTCAAGTGTCTTCCAGCAGAGAGCGCTCCTTCGCTCCGTAACCTGCCTTTGCAGGTTTTTTACCTTTTTAGCCACCCTCCAAACAAAAAACTACCCTAATAAGATATAGATAGGGCTTAAAATTTAACGGGATACAGATTGCAACCACGCTCACTCTTATTTAAATAAGGTAGTCGGTGTGTGAAAGAGATAGGTGATATTAGGGATGTGTAGGAAAGGGAGAGGAGATGGCGATGTTGCCGCGCTTTTAATAGTGATGGGATGTGCCGAGTGCTGTTTTTGGGATTTTTAAAAATATTTTACTATTTAGTAATGCATATTGTCAGTTGCTAGATTTTTTCATCCTTTTATTTGTATTTGTATGTTAGTAAACAAACAAAGTAGCAAAATCGCTGACGATCCTCAAAAATCCACATACATGGAGCAATCATTTATCTTCTAGGAATTTTAGGCCCGTATTACAGAACGATGCGCACAGATCTCTGCTTGAGCATAGATTTAAAGCGATTTGATTGGTTGAAACAAGTGTCAATCTACGCTCAAGCAGATATCTATGCTCGAGTATCGTTCTGTAATACGAGCCTAAGAGATTGAGAGGTCTGCCTATTTATAAATTCTATGGTGGTCTTAATATGTGCGCTAAATAAAGCTATAAATAACACAATATTTTGTATTTTAATGTTCACCATAACCATTCATGTCTTTAAGTAGGTATATTGTATTACAAAATATAAATAATTACATATAATTCGTTAAGGATACTAAGCCATGTTAGGTTGTTGAAACATTAATGTTAAGAATTCACTAATTCAGAAAACACATAATGAATATTTAATTGATATAAATTAGGAAATACTTGTGTCTATGAAAGTATTTAAAATAATTGATTATAATGTATTTGGTATTCTAATAAAGCAATGATTCATAGTTAATAATGTTAATGAATTCAAAAGTTTAAAGTTTTTAACGTCTTTTATTTTGTAGCAAAATTAGAATTAATTTTGGCAAACTGGATTAGATTTTCATTAAACTACTTTTAAGATATGATGTGTTGAAATAATATGCATTTCAAATGTGTTATGAATAGCTTACCATTTAAAGCGAGGGATATTTATGCCGTAACTATGTATATACAGAAGAGAATATTTATATATATTATTTTTTAATGTTTAATTTATACTCGTATTATTCCGCACGCAGACGGAAGTCAAAACAAAATATTCATTCTGAATGAATTTAATGAGGTACTGTATTCAGAATTAAAATAAAAAAGATGTCGTTTCGTAAATAGGTACCTACATATTATCTCATTTAATTTACAATAATATGTTGATGGGTAAAAGTGTTTTTTATTATCTATTTGCAAAGTAGCCGTCTAAGTTCCATAATTCTAAAGGAAATAAAAATTTTAGTTTGATTTTATCACGTAACTTAATTATTAAATCCTAAACATTTGGGGCCGTACCACAAAAAAGATAGACACGCGTTAAACGCGAATGCTATGCTACCAAAAATAATACGCACTTGTTTTAGCACTAACTTGTCTAAAACAAGTGTGTATTATTTTTGGTAGCATTCGCGTTTAACGCGTGTCTATCTTTTTTGTGGTAAGAGTTGATTTTTTATAACATTTAGTGTAGCTTATTTATAAAATAAACTACTAAAATCATAACCCTTCCTTTTGGCTTTGCCGTAGTCGGGTAAAAGCATTACCGGGTCTAATATGCCAACTTTACAGTTTCGAAAGCACATTTGCGAAAAAAATTAAATCCTGAATTCTAATCCGTATCGATACACTTCCGTCCCATCCCTAACAGCCAGATGGCGTCGACAGGCGCTGCGAGCCGACAACTCGAATTCGGCCCGTTCGGAATTCCTCGCGTCGCCTCCGCCCCGTGATGCATGCACGCCGCGAGTTTCGGAGATTTAGGCGAGCTCGCCGGGATTCTAGCGGCACCGGCAGTTTAGGGTTCGGGATTTTAGATTGTTTTTTTACAGAGCGGTTTATTGCAGGTAGAGAAAAAGTTGTCTAAGGAATCTATGCCTTTTAAGGTAACATGATACTTTTTTTGCAATAATGAGGAAACAGATATTTCGTATTATTTTTAAATAAGTATACTTAACAGCCCGAAATTAGAATTTCTACTAGACATGAGACCATACGCCTTCTTCCTGCTTCATAGAATCGAATACTGTATTAAAATTAACTGTATTTTACTTGTGTAAAGGTAGGTAGGTACCTAATGTGCAGTAACCCTGCTGCCATACGTCATAAAATTATATTGAAATTAGTAGATACTCAAATGTAAAGTTTTGTATAGTGCCTTTTGCTTGACAGCCATAGTATTGGTTATAAATGTCCTATTGTTTACTTTGTTCTATACTTCCTTGTATACAGGTCATTGTATTTTGATGAATACGTCATCTGTCTTACTGTCATAATTATGATTTAACGAGATGTGGGAATAACGTGTAATTCTTCAACCAAGTCTTACGCAATACAGATGATAACTTAACAGTTATTTTGCGACTAATTTCTAAAAATAAAATAACAAATAAATT
The DNA here is from genome assembly GCA_948465475.1 of Thalpophila matura. Classification (NCBI taxonomy): domain Eukaryota; kingdom Metazoa; phylum Arthropoda; class Insecta; order Lepidoptera; family Noctuidae; genus Thalpophila; species Thalpophila matura. The sequence continues at coordinate 16,826,830 of OX419182.1, forward strand.
TTCAAATAATATTTTGCTTATTCACGTCATTTTGCAAGCAGACATGTGTACATTAAATGAAGGATGGAATTTCGCACGCGCTATTGAGAATCATGTCTCGTTGGCGGCGTGCAGCGAATACAAAACTTGGGTTTTTAACATCAAAATATAGACGGTTGTGACTGCTTATCTTCTATACCTACTAATGTAATAAAGCTGAAGAGATTTTTTTTTATTTGATTGTTTGTTTGTTTAAACGCGCTAATCTCTGGAACTAACAGTCGAATTTGAAAAAATATTTTTGCATTTGATAGCGCAATTCTTGCGGAAGGTTATAGGCTATTTAACATAACGCTACGACCCTTAGGAGCCGAGCAATGGTGGGTAAAACCGCGGGGCACAGATAGTCATGGATATAATTTCAAGTTTTTAAGGTTTTTGAATTATGTTTAAGCTTACTCATGACTTCGTGTCTTGTCGTAGATTAAGAGGTGATAAAGTTGATAGGTAGGTAGCTGAGGTCTCTGGTATGACGTCACGTGGTATTCTGCGATCACGTGTTTACGGATAATTGGTGACACTGTCCATCAAATAATTTATTTAATTAAATAATTGAAAATTCAATTGTTTTTCTGAACAATTGAATGTATCTTGGACACACAAATAATTGTTAAAATTCCATTCTACAATGAAGAAAATCAAATTTAAAACTTTCTTCATCAAACATTTTAAGGTTTAAATTCCAGTAAAAATCCAAATTTCGTGTTAATTGTACCCGTGCGTGTGCGCAGCGAAATGTTGGAGGCACGGGATTGTGTAACTAATTCACACTATTAGGTGAACCAAGATTAGGTATACGGGATATGCGGGATTTTAGGAACACAGCGCAAGTGAGGGTTAAATACGTATTTTTATAATGAAAATATTTTTTTTTTTCATAAAACAAATTTACATTATACAACAACAACAACTAAGTAAATATTATAATAAATGCAAAATTATATTAAAAAAATAATAATAATCATATTATTATAACTTAAGCATAGCAAAGAATTTTTTTTCCAAGAATAAGTACTTTAAGGGCCTTCTTTTCTTTCCATTGTTACGTACAAAAATCATTAAAAATAATACTTAAAAAAGTTTTTTTTTTGCTAGCTGCACTCAAATTGTTATCAAAGCATATAAACCTCGCGTCCCGTTTCGAAATAACAAAAGCTTGGCCCACAGTAGCCACTGTTTGCCCAACCATTAACACATAAGGCTCTAAACGTGGATATGCTGTAAAAAAAATGTTATAACGTATCCAGCGCACTCGCGGGCATTGTCTTAGAGATACGTTTTAAAAAGGGGCAGGTTTTACTCTAATTAGAAGCGATCTAATTTGTATGATTTTAAATAGTTCCATTTTTTCTATTTGATTACCTAGATTAGGGAGCACGGTAGTGGCCCAAGCCAAGTACTAGGTGAAACTACTGCTATTTCAAATTTATTTCAAATTTATTTATTAATAATAATCAAATTTGCTATTAATAATAAATTATTTTTGAGAAGTCTATTATCATTGATATGGTATTTACATTCTAAATGATAATGATGAATAATATCCTCTTATTTGACATCGAGATTCGAGATACAAAACTCAGCACGGCGTTCAAATCTGTGATTCAACATTGTTTCAGTTATTTTTTTTTTTTTGTACCTACTTGTGTGTCCATCTGCACGTGAATAAATTATTTTTCTTTCTTTCCTTCTTACATAAAATACACATTGTGTCGTTAAAATATTTTTTTAAAGAAACATTTGGTACTACCCTCCCACGTTACAATGCGGGGCGCGGACGGAACACGTCCGGCTGAATTACGATTCCATATGTCGCGTCGTGCCTCAAAAATATTTTTATTAAGAACAAAAGATTTTTTGGTAAGCCCAAGTTAAAAGCAATAGGGGTGGCGATTCTGAAAATACATTAATGTGACTGTTAGAATGATTAATAAGATGAATTTAAGTCATTTCTGTTGGCAATAATAAAGAATGTTCTAATCGAAAATAATATGAAAAAGTTCTAAAGTTATTAACAGTAAACGGATGCCATTATTAAAAAACAGCTGTAAGAATTTTATTTGAATTTAAATATTAACCCCTTTAATTTAAACACCTCTTAACTTTGTAAATGACAAGGATAGTTTTATATTTCATTAGTGGTAATGAAATATAAAACTATCCTTGTCATTTGTATGACAATGAATAGAGATTGACTTAAAACTTCCGTGGAACGCACTTCCGTGGAATGCGGTGCGTTATTTTTGCCGTACGTACAGTATAGAAAACTGTGAATGAACTGGATGCGTTTTTTTCTGGATTCGTTTATTCAATTTTGTTTTTTCTAAAGTTTTCTTAAGTTGCATCAAACTTGCTTACCTAAGTTTATGTTCTAGTTTTTGTATCCCCCCCAACCCGCTATAACCCCCGCTCAGCTTATAACTTAGGCCACAATCCACGGAACAGTTCCCAGTAAGCCATATCTTGAGGATTTATCTTCCACGTTCATCTGGCTTCGTGGGCTCACCACTTCTCTAGGCTATGAGAGAATTCCGACACGGTGATGACATCTTACCGACTTTATTGAGGGAAGGTAATGTTTAAAGAGAGATACACAACTTACATAATGTTAATGGTTGTGAACTATAGAAAAAATAATGAAAATTTCCATCCACCTAACCTTATTGAAAAAAAAAAGACCCCTTAAAATATGACCACGTATGTCTGTTTCTGTCAAGTATCTGTTTGTAATGTCAATAGCAGCTTTTTACTAAATGCTTATCAAAGTATATAGGCATAATAGGTATACGTACTTATAACAAAAAATCAATTTTAAAAAATGTTGTCTGTCTGTATTTTTGTTCCGGTTAATTTCCGAATCAGCTGGACTGATTTTGACAGGACTATCACTGGCAGATAGCTGATGTTATAAGGAGTCACAATGGCAAATATATAAAAAAAAATAGAATTCCGCGAAAAAAAAATTAAAACCCATGAAATTCAATATTTGCATTGACTAAACTTAACCCGTGTAAAGCCGGGGTGGGTCAGCTAGTTCCCACATATAAATAGAAAATAAAATTGCATAACATTTTCAAACACTAATAAAGAAATTTTTTTTGCAGGTATGTTCGTGATAGCATCCCATAGAGGTAAAATTTACGATATAACTTCTCGATAGTAAGCACAAAGGATTGGACAAGCCGGAGGAAGAAAAAAGCCTTTATTGCGTATTCTATGCGCATACGCATGCATGAATCATTCGTCAGGTTTTTTAGTAAAAGTTTAGTTTAATTTGTGTATCACGTTTTTATCATTTTCTTTTATGATTTGAGTGAATTAAGTTTTTGGTATAATGTTACATATTCATGATTTATTAGGGTCAAATGCCAGATTTTAGAATCTAAATAAAAAAAAAACATGGTAATCATCCTAATCAAAAATACAGTCAGCAAATCAACATCCTATTTCTATTTTAGTAATTAAAATTTCAAATTATCATAAAATAATAATTATATTATTAACGTTGTACCTATTTCTGAACCATTATTTGTCCGTAGTGGTGAAAAGAAACGGTCGTGCGCTAATTTGCAACACGGCCAGTTAATTAAACCAGACCGCAAAAGCGTGACATTTCTTACTTTTATTTAAATACATTTCAAATGTAATTGCAACCTGTGTGGTCTCTCCAAAGGCTAGATTAGCCTGTAGGTACATTAAATGAATAAAATGAGAGCTTCAACGGTGGCAAAATTAACCCTAATAATATAACAGGAATTGCTTCTAAAATGTGTAAGCTAATGGGAAAAGTAACACTTTAGAGAAAACCACTAGGTTTTCAATCTTTTTGGGACCAGGGATCACGAGGAGTTTTTGTTCGGTGCAGAGATTCAAAGGTGCAAAATAAAAAAATAAAAAACCCGCCAGCACCGCCGAAGCAATAATTTATTATGGGTTATACTTAATTTCGCGGACCTCAATTTAGTCCTTGAGGACCCCTAGTAGTCCACAGATCACCAGTTGGAAGCCACTGCTTTAGGGGTAAAAGCATTCATATTAATATTTTAAAGAAACAAAGAGCAAAAAAAAATAATAATAAGAAAACAGATTCACGGATTTTGAGAAACAGCTGATTTTTACAACTTATTTAAATTTTCCGGTTAGTTTCGCTATGCTCTAGTTTCGCTATGCTCGACTCATAAAATGCCTACTAAAAAGTTTCGCTATATTTTTTTTTGTAGGCATTTTATGAGTTGAGCATAGCGGGACTAACCGAAATTTTCTAACACTAAAAGGTTGTCAACGGTACTTTCTCCCTTACAGTATAGTATATTTAATTTTTTTCCAACTTCAATGAAATAATTTAATAACCATGTTCTATTTTAAAATCTACCTACCTATTATTGAAGCTAGACTACATAATTATGTATAAAAATAAAAACTAGCTTTTATATTAAATTCGGAATAATTTGAATGAATAAATAGGCGATCGTTTCGAAACCATAAATCCTTTTATCGATATCTACGATCAGTTAAATGACATCACTTAGAGAAAACGCTTCTTGTTTTAGGCGATCTTCATACCAAAATACATGCATACTTGATTTTTTTCCAACAGAATATAATAATATCGGCTAAAAACTTTACGAGAATGCCTGATTTCTTGAAGATAAGATAACATAATCAGCCTTTTAATGTACCCACAGCTGGGACACAGGCTTCTTCTCTGTGAGACCGAATGGGCCCAGCGCGGATTGGTGGATGTCACACGTCTTTGAATTTTGCTTCTAGGCCATACCGGTTTTCTTTGGTGATGATATCAATTGCACAAATTATAGTGCGTGCCCACTTGGGTTTGATTAAAACCCACGACCTACTCATAAGTTGGGACTATTACTACTTGCCACAACTGCTCTATTTCTTAAATATTGCAAGATAATCCTTAAATTCTTGCAAAAAGTTCATAAAATGTCTGACCGATAATGATGTTCTATAAAATTTAATTATTGTTCTATTAAACTTAATAGGTTACTTATGTACTGACACCATGCAAAGGCTTATAAAATTGTTTGAAGGCATTTACACACTTTAAGAGAGGTAGGACTCAGCATGATATTTCACTCAAATCTGGAGCAGCCCGACTGGGGAAGTGCTCCACTTTACAGGATACTTCAGCCAATAACGCTACACTTCAGCAGTATTGTGTTTATGTAGTGAGTGAGTGAGTTTACCAAAGTTCCTGAGAATGCCTTGTGTTGATAACAAGGGACCTGCTTGTCCCCTAAGCTGTCGGTACAGCGGATCCTCATTTTAAAGGGTTGGCATCGCTCATGTGGTATTCGGTGTTGCAAGCGTTGGATAGAATACGGTAACCACATCATGCAGGCCATACGCCTGTTCGCAACCATCGACGTATATCTACTTTAAGAAAATCGAACGCATTTGTAGCACATTGTGTAAACGGCTTTAATTTTCTTATCAAACGAATTATAATAAATGTATAGAAATGACTACGATGCCTCCTCTTAATAGGAGCTTTGGTAATTTCGCGGCATATTTGCAAAGTATAGACATTAAAAACTATACAAACGACCTCAATAAAGAGCTGGTTTAATATCTAAATGAGTATAGCGATGGCAACTTGTATTTTTTTATTGATTTTAATCAGAATGAAATATTGTTGCAATAGTTGTTTGGTTCAGTAGGTATGTAGTTTTTATAATTAGTGTTGGGCAGAATAACTAATCCTACTAATATTATTTAAAAACGTGAAAGTTTGTGAGCATGCATGGTTATATATGGATGTTTGTCACTTTCACGCAAAAACTATTGAACGGATTTTGATGAAGCTTAACAGTAATATAGCTTATATATCAAAATAATACATAGGATATAATTTATAAAGATATTGTTAGGGTTCCTGCGTGAAAATCGAAAATCTTATTTTGCTTTATTCTTTGACATAAAAGCTATGATACCTACCTATATGGTTTGTCTGTTTGGTTTGATAAATTAGGGATATACTAGTAGCGGACTGTGATTTGATAAATCATAATTATGTGTTATTTACACAAAGCAACCAGTTATTAATATTTAAGACATTTTCGGTTTGATAAGCATCTGATAAATTTTATGTTTCCATATACTATAAATCAGAGCAGGTACTTTGTAAAGTATCCGTTGGACCATGAAATTTGTAAATCAACTTTTTGACAAGCATTTCAATACTAACTGTTGCGAACCAAAGCCGAAATTGTTTCGAAATAACCGTGAATGAAATATTCTATTGTTAAGTCCAAAATATTGTATGTAACAAATTGTCAAAGCAGTGTTTACTAAAGCACTTCATCCAATAGACGCTACCACTTGGACAAACACCATTTTATTAGCCGTGATATTAATACAACATCACCAAATACTTAAGCCTGTCATTCAAAGCCTTTGTACAGAAACAGAGTTCAGGTTAAAATGGCCACTGATTTTTGTCTTCTAATACGCCGAAAGACGAAACAAAAACTGTATAACGTTCCTTTTGGGAACTTTTACGTGTTCGGAATAATAACGGAAAAGATATCTTTAGGTTACGCTACGGCGCTGCGCGTGAGAAGCGATAGGAGTAGCTTATATTTAGGAATAAACCAAAATAACTGTAAGATACATATCTTACAGTTATTTTGGTTTCAGACAGAACAGTAGACAGAAAATTCTGTCTTGGCAAAAATGAGTGAACTTTTTGGCTGGTGTAAGAAAAAATCAAATGATTGCATCAAATATGTGAGCCAGCTTGCTTCTGTCAGTTAATCATCAAACTAGCCTACTACTATCCCCTACTATCCTACCTACTTACTATCACCAATCTATTCGCTATTTGCAAGCTGCTTGGTGGGATAAAGTCAACGATTGCAACTCACGCCTTGGTAGAAATGTGTAGCTACTGATTCCAGTGAAGAATTATCACCTTTCTACTCATTCTATTTGATAAATAAAATTGTACTTAAAAATCGATAACATCATTATTTTACGTTTTCATTTTAATTTATTTGTTATATAAACGCTACTGTTGTGTTCTTAGCGAATAGGCCAAACGTAGTGATTTTTGCATAAAATTCACAATGTATCGATAGACCACTCGATTTCTGCAAACGGTCTTTCGGTCCTTCACCACTTAACGTGCCACAACGTAAGCTAACTATAAATAATCTATACAAAGCTCTGTCTGTTTGTTTGTCTACGTTCAAGTGTTAATGTCAGTCTTAACACGTATTGGAATTATGAATTATTGAATAGACGCCAGTACTAAGCAGTGTTGTAAGAGGAATGTCGTATAAATGCTGCGATTTCGTAATGTTGAAATTTTGGGAAAAAAATAAGATTTTTTGGCTGCAGAAAGTAATGTTTTCATCGTCACATATTAAGAATATGTTTTACGCATTCTTGGGGTAAAAAGAGGCCATTCCAGCAGGCTCCTACTTTTCGAGATGTGTCTATACCGATATCTGACCATCTTAAGCTCTTGGGCGTTACTCTGACGTCTAATATCAACTTTGGTTCTTATATTGAGTCCAAAGCTCAATTGGCAGCTAAAAAGCTGGGTATACTCTCCAAGGTGCGGCGGTACTTCTCGTCGGAACAATGGCTTCTACTGTACCAAGCACAGGTTCGTTCGTGCATGGAATACTGCTCGCACCTATGGGATGGCTCAGCCAAGTACCAACTTGAGGCATTGGAGTCCATTGAAAAGCATGCCAAGAAGCTCATTAGCAATGACTCCCTTGTAGAGACTAAGCTCCAAAGTCTTGAGCATCGGCGCAAAGTTGCTAGTCTATCGGTTTTTTATCGGATACATATCGGAGAGTGTGCTTCAGATCTGCATGATCTAATTCCCTCCTGCCCTTTTTTCTATCGGACAGCCAGAAGCACGAAAAAGTGCCATCAGTTCATGGTTGATGTACTAAAAACCCGAACGAAGCGCTTTGATTCCACTTTCATTGTGAAAACCGCAAAACAATGGAATAGAGTGGGTGTTCCCCGACAGTTACAATCTGGGTATCTCTTCAAGTCGAGAGTCCATCGTAGACCGCATCATCACTTAACATCCAGGCGAGATGGCGGTCAAACGCGAGCCTATTATTTAATAAAAAAAAGATATCTATATCAGCCAATTTAGAGCTGTCAAGCGGATTTGCCTACGCACGCGAGACCACGCGGGCGCGACTTAGCATGAGGCGGTTAATGCGCATTCAGGCAATCACAAATCCGAGTGCTAGGAGAACGGTCCTTATGGGGTTATCAAAAGTAAATCTTATAGAAAATCAGAGGAGCTATGAGCTTTATTGCTAATAAGCAGCTGGCAGGTAGCATTAAAAGTTTCTCAAAAGTTAAAAATATTTTGATTAGGAATCTACTGGCCCTGAATCACCTCATGGAAAGAGTAAGTACACCCCTTAAGCATTCAGAAGAAAAAGAATAAGTAGCCTATTCATAATCATAACGAAAAACTTCTAGTCTATAAGTGACCTTAAAATCTCCAACACACTGACATAAAATTCCACAAACACAGTATATGCAAAACACATTCAGAAACGCACAAAAAACGCAAATTTATGTGTGAATACATAACAGCTACGTAGGTGTCATGCGCTTAACCTTTACTTCTAAAACCTAGATCTATCAATCATACACGTAGATATCACGTTTCATAATAGTCTATATGAATGCATAATGGGGCTATGATCAGAAACCCATTATTTTTTATCGTTATTTCCAGCGATATTTTTAAAATATTATCGGTTTTTAAGGATGCCATTTTGCATATTTGATTTGTTTTACGCGCGGTTTGTATTAAAATTAGTCTGAATTTTAATAATTAATTTATTATCTTATTTAAATTGTATTTATGTATTGTTAATTTATTAAAAGTAGTGTTGCCCAAACGCAAGACCGAGACGAGTCTAACCCCGTCTTTGGTCTCGGTTCTGCGTTAATACGTCATAGTCATGGTCTTAGTTTTAGTATTGTACATTCATTCTTGGTCTTGGTCTTAGTCTTGCTGTAATTAGGTGGTCTTGATCTTGCGAAAATGATTGTTGCAAGACCGATTTTGGGCAACACTCATTAAAAGATTGCATTTGAGTAGGTACCTATTTGCTTGGCAAATATTATAGTAAAAATAATCAAAACTCTGTTTGTTATAAGTTTTTAACCCCCAACTTTGAAAAATGAGGGGTGTTTTGTTTGACGCCTATGTCTGTGGCATCGTAGCCCCCAAACGGATGGACCGATTTCAATGCGGTTTTTTTAATTGAAAGTTCGTTTAATCAGGATGTTCCTTAGCTTCTTCAAATATGAAGAAATTTTTTCTAGGGGGTCTAATGGGAGATTGAATGAAATGTTAATGATGTCATGTAGATTTGTTGGGGATGGCAATATCTCAGGGAAGATAAGGCTTTAGTATATAATGCTTAGTTACGAAACATAACAGCAGTTAGCCCATTCTCAACTGTTAAACAAAATTAACAACAGTTAATAAATTTAAATAATATTCACAAGAATGTTTTTAAATATTCATATAGGTAATAAACTGTGTGGTCTTATGTACCTATAGAACACCGTATCACTCTTAAATACTTGAAACAATAACTTATCTAGTAATCAAAATATGTCAATGGTAAAATCTTTCTGGATTTATTTTGTAGGTAGGTATTATTTTTGTTACTGGACTTTTTTCTTGTAAAAGCCGCCATGGATACTTTCTTTCGGGCAAATGATTTCTATACTGATTAAACTACATGATGGCCATTCTAAGCATTAAAAATAAGATCCAGACTTGCTTCTGATATACTTTTGCGTCTCAGGAGAAAGAAGCGTTTCCTCTTTTACCTAGCTGTCACTAATGATTCCAATAAGAACTCTAGAGTTCGAGATAGTTAACTCTAGTTCGTAGAAAATTTCAAATTAATTTAGGTAGGTACATTATAATAAATTACTTACCTATTTACAGTGGCGTGCCTACAGGGCAAGCCCGAGGGTATTACTTCGTAATTTTTCATGATTGTAAGTGTTTTTTATTGTACACTACTCACTTACATTCATGAAAAAATTAGAGATATACCCTCGGGCTGGCCCCGTAAGCACGCCATTGCCTATTTAAAAAAAAAAGTTGAATAATGTAAGTATTGATCAATGTATTAAAATTCGCATAATGTCAGTCATTGCATACAGAAATACTGTTGTGCAATTCTCGTTATTGCTAGTTATCTGATATCGACAGTTTCAGTCACGCCTCTAATATTTGTTGTTGCCGGATTTTTAGTGACGTATGTCATACAGGGAACGCCTTACCGATTATCGATGATTATGAAATACTTCAGTGACACACTTTGCGTGATTTTGTTAACCGTTTGGTCCGGTTTTATTAGGACGTAAAAATATTAAGTGATGTTCGATAGTAATTTAAAAAAACCTTATCGTTTTAGTGCTCCAAAACTGTGTGGTCTTTATGTCCCCAAATTACAACAAATTAAAGCTATGTCAACTAAATTATGGACCAACTAGTACAAGTGAGGCTAAATATAGCAACCGGTTTTGAAAATTGATTAGTGCGTGCAATAAAAAAGTTAAAAACATGTAAAACTATGACACAATACGTTAATTTCATAAAAACTTTATTACCTTAAATTAAAAGCGAACTATATAAAGCATTTAAAGATAAAACAGTCGTAAATATGACAAAGGTTTAACCAAGTTTCGTATTCTAAAAATACATTTATGCAAATTGTTCAGTAATAAAATTATGTTAAGGAGATCACAAATCATCGTGAGGAATTACGACCTGAATCGATACTGACTAGTCTGTTATGCATTAAATAAATTATATTTTAGACATTATGTTGATGATTGAATTGAAACTTTTATGATCAATCAAATCTGTTAGGCAAAACATTGGCACATAAAACTCATAGTTGTCGCGTCCGCTGTGACCTTTTCAAAATCAAATATTAAGGATTACGACAGTTGTGATGTTATTTAATTTTAAATTTATTTTTAATTGAAGTATGGTTCAAGATGCAAAGATTGAACTCAGAATAGTATAATATTTAATGCAAAGTAGAGTGGTTCGGTGAGTTCGGTCCTTATAAGTCTTAAACAAATGTCCAGTCATATGCAAACAATAAAACTTAAACTACGCATGAAGATACTTCTCCAGTCTAATTTACCATATTAATGTCATTTAAAATGAGCATAGAAGTAACTAAAGATCTGCTTATCCAGAACAAAATTATAGGAAATATGTTTGTCTTGAATAAGTACATGTTTATCATTAATTTTCTAACCTTATTGTGGCACATTTCCGTGTAAATAATTTCTAAATGAGTCCTTCAAACCCAAAAGCACAATATTTAAAGCTAAACAGACAACAAGAACGATCTGCTTAAAACGAGGACCGTACTTAATATGGTTAATTCACATATTTATATGTAAATGTTTTGCGATAATTGAATCGAAAAATATCGTCGCAATACTTTCTTTATTAATAAAAAAGGAACCGCATCACAACACGTCGTATTACAAAACTTACGAACCACCATCGTAAAAATAAAATTATTATTGCCCCTATCAAAATGTCGGGCGGATCCATTTGACTATTTAAGTTCACGTATAATTGCACCGGCTTTTAGCATCGACTTGATATAATCCTGGGAGGCATCCTTTTATCCAGTCTCGCTTCGTATATAGTAATTGCTAATCTGAATGTTTTTTTTTCGCCAAGACCGGTAACTCGACACTGTAGGATGCCGCTTAAAAGGGAAACTTAGTAATGCCTTTACGCCAGTCGAGTCGTGTTATGTCAAAGTGAGAAGTGTATATTTTTTATCGATATCATTGGGCCAACTCTAGTTCGTTTTAATTGGCGTTAGTGGCTGACATGTGATGAAGGGTGTTGTTCTTTTTGTAGTGAATTGTAATCGAGTAACAGTTAATTTTTAGTGGGCTGTTAAAGGGTGTAATTGGGTGTTGGATGGTGAACCGTCTGTAAATGAGGGTGTGAATAAATGGATGATGTAGTTAGGTAAATGGCATGAATTAAGATAAGATCTGATTTGTATCTCTTCTCAACGAAGTCGCTTTGTTGCATGTGTGATCATGTGGTTCTGTACTTGGGATTAAAAAATAATAGTATCTTAGACATACTATCTTATTACATTTAATCCATTCAACATAATGAATTATCATGGAAAAATACATTACAAATACATACAATTATCACATACAAATCACAGTCTGCTGAGAATTTAAATCAGCATAAAAAAAATTTTGTTGTCATTTCCAATAAAAAACTTACACTTCATTTTACTTTCAAACTGTCCCCTCATTTCACGTCACTAACTTGTCGATGTTAGGTAATTCTATAAATTACAGCCAACACAGCCGGTTAGTATTAGCATACACTAATATGATTTGGTTGAAATGTGGCTCTACGAGGATATAACGTATAGACTTCATTCGCGTTTACTGCGATTAAACTTCCTATACTGCACCCACCGACACAGTTTATGTCGATAATCATCTAGTTTATCGATATGCTAAGTGAGTGTTTCCCAGCACTAGTGTTTAGTTACACATTGCAAAATAATAGGTATGTAAAGTCGAATTGTAGTAATGGGTGCATCGATTGTGTGTAATAAGAGTGTTGTAGTTGCATTGATGGTAATTGAGAGTTTTTATGAGTTCAAACATTATTGCAGGTCTGAGCATTCTTTTAGTTCTTCTATATTTTATTTCTATAGGTCCTAGTGCAAGTTTGTAAATAAGATCCAAGTCCAGTCACATAGAACTAAGATTTTAATTTAGATATGTAAACACCAGGACGATATCAATTTCAGGATACAAATGCAAGAAATGTGTGGAAAATCTAAAATGTCTGTTTTGATCTGGTACTAAAGTAAAACATGGTATGTTCTGACTGCCTTACAGGTGATAAAAAGTTTTATATAGGAAGCTTATTATTATTGTGTGTGAGTGATGAAAAGGAAACCTGTTCCTGACTCCTCGCCTATGCACCTTTGTGTCTTCATCTCGGGTTGCATTTTGATCGTTTGCATTCTTGTAGTTTCTTAAACTTTTACGAATTGTACACACATGTTTTTTAATTATATCGAGATTTTTAATGATATCAGGAAGAGCTGTCACTATGTGCCTCAATATTCTGACTTCGTCTGACCAAAAGTTCTAACATGATCGCTACCTTATCAATGGGTGTTGCCTACCGGCCAATATTGACCATTGTGTACCCGACCCTGAACTGTATGTATCATACACATACCATTAAACATACAATCTTGCACCACTCAAACTTCAAAACATTCCGCGGCTCACAATTCGAATTAAGGCAACATTGTACACCGCAGGTCTGAAACAATTTAGGAAATCATTTGCGGTGCATCTGCAATTGTGCCGGGCTATATCGCTGCGGTGTATTCCTCTGTGGTTATGTAGGTATAAGGGAAGAGATAGTGGCGATTTTTTTATTGATTAGCTTTTTCCCGCGGCTTCGCCCGCATTTTCGCCATAAAAGGTAGCCTACGTGTTATTCTAATGTATAAGCTATATTACTGTAAATTTTCATCAAAATCTGTTCGGTAGTTTTTGCGTGAAAGAGTAACAAACATTCATACATCCTCACAAACTTATACTATTAGAATAGACATTTTATTTACACATAATAAATTTTGATTCTGTAATGCATCAGTAGTTTTGGTGATGGTGGTTACAAAATTGTATAATGTAGGTAGTTGCGTAATATAGTTTGATTTTCTTTTAACTTTCAATTTAATCCTTGATTTGATTTAATTTGTTAATGGTAAGTATAGTCATTTCAATAGTGAGAATACTCTACATAGAACGGTCGTACAACGCAGAAGTGTGTGGTATCACTCAACACTACTTACATAAAACATAAATTGTAATTAATGTGCGACGCACATCCGCTGCCGCGCAACTATTGCATTGCGCCAACGCATCTCTGGTTTTGTCACACTTCTCATATGCAGGAATGAGCACTGCGCACCGAGCTTGGTCAGTGAGGATTGGTGCTTTGATCCAGGTTCCCCTTGTGATATTTTCCTTCACTTTCGATGATGACGATCTCTATGACTAAAATCTACTTATAAAACGTTTAAAAGAAATGTGTGGTCATATTTAACGGGGTTGTTTGGATTATTCAAAGCAACATTTGATAGGTCAAATTAACAAATCTGTCAAAAATGTTTTGACTCTCCATACGAAAAAAAATATGCCATTTGTATAGAGTCGAAAAAAAAATTACCATTTCTTAGTTTGTCCTATTAAAAATTGCTCTGAAGAGACTTTGCTTAGATTACGTGCTTATAGATCAAGATTTTCGCTCATAGCTTAAACCAAACATAAAATAAAACCATATCTATGCAATATGATTTACGATTCAAATACAAATTTCTCTATTAAATAATATTATGGAGGGTATTACGTGTTCTCACTTACTTGTTTTATCTCTTTTATGCGTTTGTGGGTAGGAAGAGAAAATCAAAAGCCAACGGCAATCTTTACGTAGTTTTATTACTTCCTTAAAATATAATCGTAAATATTTTAACATTACAGATTTGAAAACTGCTGTTTTAAAATTCAATAGCTGTTTATCGCGACTTGGCAATTTCTTCATCAAGATGGTCAATTATGAAATGTCATCTAGTTTTCAAAAATCTGCCAAAACATTGACTTGTAAACAATAATTGAGTAGGTGCTATTATGTAGTTGTAAAGGTGTGTACTCACCTTTAGAAATAGGGCACAACATAAGCATATAAGGCGACTACAGGAGCTAAACGTAAGTTTTATTATGTTTCACCAGTTAACAAAATCAGAAAAATATATGATATTCTTCGTGTAGTAAAACATAATACTTACAACAAATTTCCTCGAAACCTCTAAAAAAATATTTTAACGATCAAAAACCATACTACCTAATATAGGTACGTGCAATCATTCAGATTTTTTGTCAGATTATTCTACAAGTGACATATTAATGTCTTAATTTTTTAGTCTAAGCAACATATTTTTTTATCGTTTTGTTTGTTTTTTTATCATTTTACCCTGTTTTTTAACTCGTTGTGACAGTTTTCCATTCACCCTATTTTGATCCGTACCTGAGAGCTTTTACGGGCGGGAATTGCGTAAATCGATAAAATTGGGTCTTGTAATTCCCTTGAGTTGTTGTTCCTATTAGCTCTTTTTAACTTAGTCCCTGTGCTTAGTCCATATGTAATAAGTTGTCGGTATGTTTCATGTAGGTAGCTCTTCGCCTACGCTTGCAAGGAGATTGATTAAAAAACCGGCCGAGAGTTCCGTACCGTCTTTGAGCGTATAAAAGTTAAAACACCCTAAGTTTGTTTATGAAGGAATTTTGATGATTCCTAAAAAACTGTGCTAGTTAGGAACATCGCTTTATTTTTCTTGTAATATTTTTATAAACTTTTATCAGCTCTAATTATACTAGCCTAAGATAAAGGAGAAATAGGTATTTTTTTGTCATTTTTCATATGTCGAAAACTGTAGGGCATAAAAGAAAATACCTATATTTTGGAATGTGCAGATAAAGCCCTTTCATATGTAGGTAGTAGTAACTCCACTTTAAAATTTCCAACCGCCATTTCGGCGCCTTTTGCAACGAAAAAGAAAAACTTTTTACTTCGTTCATTTGCAATAAAAGTGGACAAACATTCTTTACAACTGTTCCAAACAAGTCGATAACATCAGTAGTTTCCGAAAAAAAACAGCTGTGATAGACAGACAGACAAAGTCGCACCATAAGGGTTCCTTTTTCAGCATTTTGGTACAGAACCCCAAAGGAAAAATTCTCGATTTAGCCCGAAATCCGTTTAAAACGCCTTAAATTCGAAATGCAATGGAAATGTGTTAAAGGATTGTAGGTAAGTTCCTCCAATAATGTCGTTTATGTTGGAATTTTAAAAATAAGCCTACGGCTGTGTCCCCAGTTGGTAAACTGTTAGCGGCCGACCGAGTTTGCGCTAACAGTTGGCTGTAGCAAACTGTTAGCGCAAAACTAGCAAACTGTGGACACCCCATTTCAAATATAATATATGGAAGGGCGTACTAAACGGCAAACTCAGTCGGCCGATAAGAGTTTGCCTACTGGGGACACAGCCTAAGACCGTGGCTTTGTCTGTCTCTAAACATTTCTGGAAAGAAAATAGCATCACTTTATACATGTTTTTTGAAATCAAGTTATATGTATTTGGCAAAAAATATGAAAATTGGTTTGTTAGAGAGCCCTGTTTTAGTTGCTTATCCCATAACACAGGGCCTCACCGCCCTATTTTGGGAAGCAAAGTCTCAACCACTTTTGATGTTTTTTAAGATTGTACGTATAACAGTAACATAGTAAATATGTTGTTGATGTTTTTGGTTGATATAAAAAAAAATAAAAAAAAAATAGTTATGCGGTTAAATAGATATGCAGACGATTTGTATACGTTTCCTTCTTAATATAAATGCGAAAGTAACTCTGTCTGTTTGTTTGTTTGTTACCTCATCACGACTTACACATATTTTTTCCTACTTTTCTATGTAGCATACATAGTGCAGGTCCAAAATGAAACATCTCTCTTTTCGGGAAAAATATTTTCGTGAATTTTACCTAAGTAAGTACGGTATATTTTTTTTTGGCAAAAATTTTGTCTTTGTGATTCCTAAATAGTGATTAAAAAGTCATTTTTTATTCAAAAGGTTTCGAAAATTTAAACCCTAAAGATCTATAATTAGAATTAATATGTTAAACAGAATCCTTGCAAAACTTAATTATATACCAAGGAAACTAAACTTGAGTCAGTTTTCAAGAATACAGTTACAAAGTATATTGGTCTGTAATTAAAATCTTTTATAATGTCTAACACTTTTGTTTTCAACTAATGATAAGGGTTTTCTGTCTTTATTGTAAGTTTAGGTGTTTGAATTTTAGATCGGTGAAGTTGGCCAGAAGGTTACGGTGTCTAAGGCAGGGATGGAAAACCTAGGGCACGCGGTCACTGGTGATACGCAGTGTCGGCTTTAACTATGGTTCAGGGTGTGCGGTGCACATGTGGGCAACTGGGCAGGGTCTTAAGCTTCAGTTTCCTTGAAGAGCGGCACCGTCACAAAGCGGCTCAAAAAGCGGTTCGGCACTGTAATGACACAGTACAAAATGACGGCACTCCTATTTGACGTTACGGTGTCAAACACCGCTCTTTAGGAAACCAAGTCAACTTGTTTGTATAGACAATGTTGCAGTAACGTCGTTGGACGCTACATTACGGCCACTGTGTGACGGCACCGCTTTTTTAGGAAACCGTAGCTTTAGGAGGCCTCGCGACGTCTCCAAAGAGCCTGCGTCACTCCCAGCGTTGCGCTGGCGCCGATAGCAAGGAATCAAACCATCGAGGCAATCAATCTCTAACCAACTCCAGTAATATTAATTCAAACATAACGTACTTTTGTCAACAAAATTATTACGTTATTCTTGTTTTCCCATCGCCTGCAATTCTGCCTACCCCACAAGTCATACAAGCTAGTGTCTTCACAAAACAACACTATCCAACATCCAGCCCGCGGTTTGTTTATTACATTATGCGTACCAGCGAACCTGGTAACCATGGCAACGGCTAACGGTCTGCGCGGACGCACAGAATATATAGAAAGAGATTTAAGACGAAACAGCCAGTGTATCTTGAGCCACTGATCTCGATAAACGGTTTTGCGGTTTTCTAAATACGGCATCGTACAAAAATCGACTCTAGCAACACGTAATAAAGGTTACAGGTTGTTTTTGACACGCAAATTAAGTTGGAAATAAATAGTGTTTGGCTGAATTTAGTTATATTAGCTCGTTAGAATACTAGAAGTGTTCGTGTATTAAATATAAATCATGAATTATTACAAGTTATTACGTAATAGCTCCATTGATACGGTTTAGCGGAATTTGTCTTATGATAAGGTCTGTCTATTAATTGGAAGGGTATTAAGAAATTCGTTGGTGTTGCCATGTTATAAATTCTGAAATATATTGCTAGAATAGAGCAAAAACTGAAATGAAATTGAAATATAGGTAGGTACAGTGCAGCCTATTGCCTTAAAAGAGTGAAATTGTAAGTAATAAGATATTTGTAGGGCCACATGGTACAATCCTATTAGCAGATAATTTCATACTATATTGAATGGCAAAATAGCAAGTAGCCTAACCTGGTAAGTGGATGGTAAGTGGTCATCGCCGCCTATGGACATCTGCAATACCAGACGCATCGTAGATGCGTTGTCCACCCTAGAGACGAAGTTGAAATGTCTCATGTGCCTGTAATTACACCGGCACCCATACCCTTAAAACTGAAACACAGCAATGCTGCAAAAATAGGTGTAGTGGCAAAAATAGGTGTCGTGGAAGTACTTCCCCGAAAAAATTGTTTCACAAAGAGTTTTACTACAAAATACACTAATCCCCATAATACTAATCTATATTTATCTTATAAATCTGAAGAGTTTTTTCGTTGTACGCGCGAAATCTAAACCGAAAAAAAAAATGTATTTAAAGATAATACCTATTCTGAAAAAAATTAAGATAATTTGTACCAAAAAATACACGTGATCTTGGGTAGGGGGGGACGGGTGAGTTCTAAACCTCACCACGTATCACCAGGGAGGAGGGGCGGGGGTAAAATTTGCTAAAAAAACATCACGTGATTAATGGACGACCCCTTTACAACAATGTCCATACGTTTAGCTATATGCGCAGTCGCAGGAACACGCACCAATTAGCGCAGTCGTCGCTCGCCGATACCAAGTCATAAATCGAATGGACCGTTACTGCGGGGCCTTGAAAACAGCGGGTTGGGCTGGTTCTACGGGGTAAACAAACGTCTGATGTGGGTTGGGGGCGGTGTTACAGTGATGAGCGAGAGCGGAGATATGAAAAAGGTAGAAATAAAAAAACGGTCCGTTTCACCACCTTTGGATCAGTTAGCAGACAATTTCATACAAATTCTGTTCCATTTTTAGGGTTCCGTCGTAAAACTAGGAACCCCTATAGTTTCCTCATGTCCGTCCGTCTGTCTTTCCGTCTGTCCGTCTGTCTGTCCGTCTGTCACACTCTCTTCAAATCTACAGTTCATAACTAATTTGTATAAAACTCCGCAAGTAGATGTCTAGTATGTGCCGCCATAAAGACCTGTAGTGAAATTACAAAAAATAAAATAATTAGGGGTGGCCCCCATACATGAAAATGAGGGATGAAAAAAAATATTTACGCGCACCCCTTGGTGTGGGGTTTCGTTGGATAGGTCTTATAACATAAAGGTTTTTAAGTGACTTTTTTATTTAAGCGCATATTTAGTGAACTACAAGCTCCGAAAGTCGTTAACAATGTATCCCCCCCCTGTAATTTTCCAACCACGTTATCTAAAAATGTGAAAAAAATCAAGCTTATAGCATTTAATAAATACTCTCGATTAAAATTGGTTTGAACAAGATACGTCAATAACTTTTTGAAATATTCATTATTTTCAGTTTTGAGTTTGACGACCGCAAAAATAACTTTGTATTTCATAATAATGTTATAAAATACAAATATATATTTGCGGTCGGAAGACTGAAATACTTCTTGCTACGGAACCCTACACTGAGCGTGGTCCGACACGCTCTTGCCCGGTTTTTTTAATTTAGCTTGTGATTATCCAAAAATGATAAAACTGACACTAAAAATGTCATACGTCTGTGATCCTAAGAAATGAAATGTTAGCTGTTATAGTATTGTTGCCTTCACGTTGCCAAAAAATAGTTTTTATACCATTCCCCCTCTAAAAAGCTTATTTTATTCACTGAAAACAGTGAATAAAAAGCACTTTTACTCACTGTTTTGATGTTTGAAAATGGAACACACCAATATGTATTCGACCACAGATTTAAAGAACCTATGCTAGATGCGGCACGTTATTAGATTGTATGAAAACCGAACGTGTCATCTTTTTTATACCTACTATAACTTCACCCCAGCCATTTAGTGATGTGCTCAGAGTAAACAGAATTGTTTCAATCACTAAGCGTCACTGAGCTAACAGACTTTTTTTAGTACGAACAGTCGAACATGCAGGGCACGCTTGGTCGTGGCTTGCCGTATCTAGTGTAAGTGTAATCTGTGTATTCGACCTATATTGATGTGTTCTAAATTCAATTTGATTGGTCGACATTTTCGACAAGGAGTTTAGCATTAGAATAAAAACTGTTTTGTGTTCTTTGCTGTCCTTAGTAAATTGGCGCTATTTTGAATACTGTAAGTTGTACGAACACAAAGTTTAGTGTTACTTTAATCTTTAATTTTGTGTTTGTTTAGTGTTGTTCTAATCCATTAAAAATGCATTCTAGTGATGAAGATGTGTTAAAACCTGAGTTTGTGAAAGAGAAGGCGGCCGATATAGTGGAAAGGTGGAAAGCTTGCTACCCAAAAAATCACGGCTGGTTTACATCAAAGCCAAATATAATTTAACTTTACTTTTTCTTCATTATATGTATATTTTCACTTAAATCTTTCTTTTTCTCGTAGTCATGCTATAAAGTATAGTATGCAACTCTTGAATAAAACGGATTTATATCGAGGGCCATGAATCGCTCGCGTCGCTCAGGATTCTAACACTTGAATCACTCGCTACGCTCGTGATTCAATCATCATGAAACACTCCCTACGGTCGTGATTCAATCCTTAGAATCCTTCACTAGCTCGTGATTCATCTATGGCCCTTGCTTTAAATCCGTCCTTTATTCACTAATTGCATAATATACTATTTTGAAGAAAAATATTGTAAGGAAGCTGAGCTCACCATAAAAGAAAAAAATCCAGAAATTACTGTAAAATAAACACTGCGTTAAAAAAAAGCTTCAATTGACGAAAATTTACATGTCATATCAGCTATAAATCGGGATTGAAGAAACTAAAATGTCAAAGGAACTTGGTACCTACTCTAAAAATAGTTTTTAATTGTACCGTTAGTAGGTACGGCAAAGAGATTGGTTACTAAATATGCGGTTATCCGTAAAGTTATATAAACAGTCTCGCAACCCGGAAAGTCTTCTTGCGCCTCTAGGTGTAATAAATTCTGATGGAATTCTATTAATTAATAAAAGGAAATATAAATTGAATGTTTCTAAGCTTATAAACTATCACTGTTTGCACCAATCCAATCTTCGACGTCTAATACTGGCTAATGAAATTTCCCGATTATACAAGGTGGCAGGTTAGACAGTGGAAATATTTTAAGGGGTCATTGTACTCATCATTATTAACAACTTTTACTGTGGGACCAACCCTGGAATCGCGAAAAAAAAATCAGCTGTTCTATACAATTACGTTCACATAACTCAACAAAATGTATGGAACAGCTGATTTTTTTTTCGCGATTTCAGGGTTGGTCCCATAGTAAAAGTTGTTCATAATGATGAGTACAATGACCCCTTAAAATATTTCCACTGTCTAACCTGCCACCCTGTATATTAGGTGAAATCAATTTTAATTTTACAGTCATATGCGGCAACTACAATTAATCATGCATGGTTGCTGAAATTGTATGGAAGAATATAATTCATTTTTTCATTTATCTTTCCATAAAAAAATTCTATTCTCGCCGCTATCTTCAAGAATATAATTCATTTCTTGAAAAACATATTTTCGCCGCTATCTTCGTGGCTTCCCATTCGTAGGACCCCTGCAGCTTCGGCAGTCTTCGGCGAAGGTACCCGAAAGAAAGCGCGCCTGCGCATCCAGGTATAATAATTCCATGTATTAAACGTAAATTATAATAGTTTTGTGCAACATTTATAATAATACGTATAAGAGTTTAATATAGAATTTTTGGTGTCAAACCACGTAATGGCGATTTGATGGTAATTTAACTTTTGTCTGTAAGGCGACATGTTTAATAAATGGTCGTTGTTCCATTATGGGTACGATTTTAAGTAAATTATTGCTTGTTTGACTCCATAAAAGTTCAGTAATTTAATGTATTTTTTAAGAGATTAATGAAATCGAAAAGAATAAGAGGGAGATAGATAAAAGATTCTGAAAACCACTAGAATTTTCTATGCATATATAGTCAAACAGCTAATTAGCTTTAAAGCGATCTAGTCATATCGAGATTTAGGCCCGTGTTACAGAACGATACTTCAGCACAGAAACAAGTTTCAACCAATCAAATGGCTTTAAATCTATGATCAAGCAGAGATCGGTGCTCGAGTATCGTTCTGGAATACAGGCCTTAGTCCTATAGCAAACTAGTCATTTCTGCTAATTAGTCTTATCGAGATGTAGTCATAACGCTTCTATCCCTATAAAGGGTTTTGTGTTACTAAAAAGTTTCAAAAGACTAAAAAAGTTGCGTATCGGCAAAATCTCAGAAGTTTGAATAAATCAAAAATTTGCTTTGTATATAAGTAGGTAGTCAAAATAGGTATATAGGTAGGTAGTAATCAAAATACTCTAACAATAAATATCAACGCTGCATAAAAATGTAATACCTACATAATATTATATTGAATATACCCAACAAAAATGTATGAAGTAATCTCAAAAAATGCTGTTGAATATTTTTTAGAGAATTTCACAGTTTGTCGTATTTAAGGTTAAAAAATAAAAATTATTTCGACACAAGTTTGCCTCCGACCGCTTCTTGTCACTTTAATGCAATGTTACGACCGACATTGTCTCTCTTTTCCTTTATAAAATCATATGTTTTGTCCTTGTCTAACGTATATGAATTATGCGGTAGTACTGCTGTGATAAGTATATTTACTTATTTCGATATTGTTATGTAAAGTTTGTTATTTTCGGAGTTCTGCGACTTTTATTTTTGGTCCTTTGCACGCCAAATCTGGTTGGTGTACGAATGAAATTAAGTTATTGTCATAGTTTATTAATTTTCAAGAATAAGTTGCAAAAGTATTAAAAAAACCGTACAAGTGTGAGTAAGACTCGCGTCCTGATGGTTCCGTATAAGTAAGTTTGTAATTCCAAAAAAATGTGATATAGGTAACTACAAATTAACGATTTTCATTATTATTTCCTTTACTTGTGCTATGAGAACTTATTCTAGCCAAATTTCATGATTCTAGGTTAACGGGAAGTAGCCTATAGGTTTTGATTTATTTGTAAGTGTCAAAATATGCGGCATAAATGGCAGTATTTTTTTATTGCGTTGACTTAGTAGCTAGATTTTCTTACAACTTCAAGGGATCATAGTCTTGGGTATTTAGTATTAATTTCAACTTGATACCTTCGCGCGTTCCAGAGAAAAGGTTCTTGATAGTTCATAAACAGACGGACAACAGTAACCCTTTAAGGGCTCCTTTTTTCCTTTTGAGATACGAAGCCCTAAAAACAAACTCTATAGATACGTACTGCGATCTACTACTAGTAGGCGAGTTTCTTGAAATACAGTTTAATGTTTTAAGGAACAGTTCTTATGAGATGAACGAGGAAAGCCTGTTCTCAGCCAAATACGAAGACACGGTAGCAAGCATAAAACATTAAAACAACATCCAACCAATCAAAACAAACACCAATAATAATAAATTGTAAATTAAAGTTTAATCGATAAGCTGATTTACCGATTTTATTATGAATCCTATAATAAAATTGTAATATCCTGGCTGGGGTTACCATAAACAATTGTTGGCAACATTGTTGTAAACTGGTTATAAAAGAAACAGAGCCACAGATTGGACGCGTGTTGATTCTTTGTAGAACAATAACCAATGAAATTTCAATAATTTTAAGCATGTCAAGCCATGTTATGCTTATCTTAATGTTATTAAATACTAGACTTTTGCCCGCGACTGTATCTCTGGTTTATCCTACCAGAATTAGATGAAACGTAGCTTAGATTTTAAGTTGGTTCGCAAGCTATCGAACTGTGAAAACAACATCAAAATCCGCTCGCTTGCGTGATGCGCGCACAAACAGATAAATAGACAGACAAAAATTAAAAAAAAGGGTATGGTTACGTCCTCAGATCATAGAAACAAGGAGATATGCCATCATGCAAATTAGTACGGGAACAACTGTCGCCACTTTTAGAACATATTTCGACACAATTACAAGCGCTCCTTGTGAATAAAAAGATCTCCCACACATTAAAAATTCCGCACACCCTCAATCTATCACTGTTAATCGTTACTCAACACTAGCACTAAACTAAAACACTGTATTTATATCATCGATCGTGTTCGGTTCGTCGCCAGCGTGTACTTTTTATATATGGTCAATGTGACCGTATGAAAGCGTCAAGCTCAATAGCGCCATGGCACATCTCCCTTGTTTCTATGATCTGAGGTTACGTCCCAGTACATACCTGGTCCCAATTGTTTTTTCTGTAATATCTTCAGTGTACAGACACGACTTTATAATATTAGTAGGATAGTAGGATTTATAGTAGAATTAGTAGGAAAGAAGGATTTAAAGATTCACGATTATTTTGATTGAAGAAGAAAGCATACATACCTAAATCAATAATTCAATAACAGGTCATCCAAACACGAATGTTAAAATGTATATTTTTTGTGAATTTGAAACATGTCAATGCCATGTTATGCTTCTATTAAGTTATTAAATATATAAGTGATTCTCAAAAATCATATGACCCGAGCGGGATTTGAACCCGCGACCCGGTAGCTCAGTTGTTTCAGAGCACTAGCCACGGTACGGCAGAGGTCGCGGGCTCAAATCCCGCTCGGGTCATATGATTTTTGAGAATCACTTATATTTTAATAACGAATGTTAAAGAGTCTTCTCGTGACCACGGTCAATGCAACTTGATCGAAACGTTAGGTTAGTCAAAATGCTTATATTTTGATTATGTTTGTGCGCGAAAAGTCCCGATATAATTGAAAACAAACGAATGTTAAAGTTTTGAAATGTTTTAACACCCATCACTTGTGATTGTGAAGCTTTAGTTGCCAAGATTCCTGTTCACCCGGAAGAAGGTATCGCGAACAAAAGGCGTCCAAAGGCCTGCAGTTAACCATAATAAAGGGCACAAGTTAAACATGCAAATGATTTGATGGCAGCTCGCGTCATCTGACATTAAGTATTGCATATTTTAGCACTGCCATTGTCCGAATCCGTGTGGTTCGAAGTGAGATATAGGTAGTTTGCCGTTATTTGGAGAATAGGAGCTGATTCTCTTTGTAGATCGAATTTTAAATCGATTAATAAATCGTTTATTATATCGACCACGCAATTTAGTCGTAATCGCAAAAGGTCACGACTATTTTCCCGTAAATGACAAGGACGTAGACTAATTTGATAGTTCTAAATATTTTCTGCCCTTTTTCAATGATATTTGTAAGAAAGAGATTAGTGTGATTAAAATTAGTTTAGTGCGTTGTTCAACAGAATCAGCACCAATAGCTCGACCGATTGACTTTGTGATGAAATGAGATTATAATAAAACAAGTTTAACCGGATTAAATCGCGTATATTACAGATTTTTACAGAGTGGTCGTGGTCGCAGGACGACTGCGATCTGTCGTCCTGCGACCACGAACGCTGCAAAGTGTTCGAAACGTCAGGAAAACTCTGTAAAAATCTGTAATATACGCGATTGAATCCGTTTAAACTTGTTTTATTATAATGTGTAATAATCGCGAAAACCTAAGACATTATTATCAAATGAGATATTTTTTTTGAGTTAATACCGCACATATAATAATACAATACATGAGCAGTACAGTGAAATAATATAGGTAAGAATATAAAAATAAAATCTATACCTAATATCTAAAATAAAAAAAATGCATGTGCATCTATTTCTTGTAAGAATTTAATGTTTTGCACCATTTCTCTTTAACAACTCTACAGGTATTATTATATTATAACTTTTGTAGCCCTAATCTGAATTTGAATTCAAACATGCAGATTAAGAAGACTGCCATTAGTTATTAAATGCTGCATATTTTAACATCTTCGCTCATACCGTTAGGATAGGACATAAATAATATATTTCTTCGTAGGACTGTTCCTTTTCTACTATAATAAAATGTTAAAAAGCCGTGTCTGTATTGGGATGTAACCATACCCAAAATATTATTTTTGAATTATTGTTTGTTTGTCTGTTTTAGCGCGCATCACGCAAAAAGTAGTGAACGGATTTTGATGTGATTTTCACAGTTCGATAGCTTGGGGTCCAACTTAAAATTGAAGCCACGTTTCATCTAATTCCGGTGGGTATAAACCAGAGATACAGCCACTTGGTAATACTAGCCACCTTACACTACGGAGGTCATTTAAACTGGTCATTTCATTGTAGTCCACGCAGACACAGTCGCGGGCAAAAGTCTAGTCTATACTATAATATTATAAAGAGGTAAAATTTGTAAGTTTGTATGTAGGGGGTAATCTCCGAAACTAAAGATCCAATTTTGAAAATTCTTTCACTAATAGAAAGCTACATTATCCCTGAGTGCTATAGGCTACTTTTTATCCCGAAAAATGCACAGTTCCTGTGGGTCACGCAGACGAAGTCGCGGGCAAGGTGCTAGTATTCAATAAAATTGTCGGCTCCAAAGCTGCGTCTATAAGTGTTTACAGTGGAGAGCTTATTTCGCAGAAACGATAAATGCGATTGATTAGATATCAATACAGAAAACTTTGATTGGTCACAGTCATCTGAAGCTTTTTCCTTTAACTTCAGAGTCCGTTGTTTGACTTTCCTTCCAAAAAATACATAAGTTACGATACAATGGTGTAAGTTATAAGTGATAAAACTCATACTCCCGCCCTGATGGGATAATTCCTAATTTGCTATTTACGACACCAGCGGAATGCTTAGTTCGGCTGGTCTGTGAAATGCTATGTAATTATATGGCCTATCACTTCATCTACTATTAATTTAATTTAATACTCTAAGGGAGTTCTCGCATTTTGTCGTCTCTCTCGCGAGCACAAAACCATATTTATAAGAATGCAATGAAAAGATGCATTTTTGAAAAATGTAATCTGATAGCGAATTACAAAATAATATTAACTTATCAGGTAAATAATTAAAACACATTTCTATAGTATTATCTAATAAACAAGGTAAAAAACGTATATGATCCGTTTTTGAGATTATATGTATTAAAATTAATAAGTATAATTTTGTAGTTTGCTTTCAGATAAAAATTTTCAAAAATGCATATTTTCATTTAACATTCTTAAAATACTTGTATATGGTTCTGTGCGAGCGAGAAAGGTGCCAAATGCGAGAGCCCTCATAATGAGATTCCAATAAATAAGAATTGATTTCTGGAACGCTTGTGGTATGAGTTGATTGGTATAAATCGTTAAGGAAAAAGCGTTATGCCTCCTCCATGCGACATTCCCTCTTTCAATTTCTATTATATATTATGAGGCGTAAGTAACTTCCATGGGGCTTCCCCGAGTTTTTTAGGGTTTCGTACCCAAAGGGTATTTATTTCTATCCTTGGTCACACAGAAAATTCGCGTCGTAAATTATTCATATAGGCCTAAAAAAATAAGTTTTTGTACTACCACCAATCCCATTAAGGGTACAAAATAACATTGGCAAACACAATTGACCGGAACATTTAGTGTAATTTCAAAATGCATTAAATTAATGGACCTCAAAAACGAAGGGTCTCGTAAATCAATCAAAAAACTAATTAAAATCAACTGTAAAACTTTAGGACGAATCGCACTTGAGCGTGTAACAATACTTCGGTTATTCTTATGCGAAAACATGTAATAACCGTCGTGGTGATTACAATTCTTGAATACACGCTTGTTGGTTTTTACGAGTTATTGATCATTTTTGGTGCGACAGAATAATATTCTGGCGCGCCATGACCTGAACATAATAATGGTCCTATAAAGCTTGATGACATTATTTTATCCTCAGATCATAGAAACGAGGGAGATGAGCGTCAAGCTCAATAGCGCCTTGCGCTATTGAGCTTGACGCTTTATTTTGGTCACAAAACGTACACGCTGGCGACGGACCGAACGCGATCGATGATAATATACTCGTAAATACAGTGTTTTAGTTTAGTGCTAGTGATGAGTGACGAATAACAGTGTTAGATTGAAGATGTGCGTAAATTTTAATGTGTCTTGCTTAATGCTTAATGACTTTATGCACTTTGCCAAATTAAGGGTTAAAATCTAAGCTACGTTTCATCTAATTCCGGTAAGATAAACCAGGGATACAGCTTGACCTTTTGATAGTACTAGCCACCCTACACTACGGAGGTCTTATAAACTGGTAATTCATTGTAGTCCACGCGGACGGAGTCGCGGAGTTTAGTGTAGTGTAATTATAATAATATTATGCAAAGGGAAGTCAAATCAATTCTACGCGTTGAATGTTTGTCAAACGTGTTTACAATTTATGACTAGTTTTAAACAGTGAGAGAAAACATTGAGGAAATCAACACAGTAATCAATAAACGTGTGTCATTGCCTGAAGATAGACAAGCAGCGGTGCTTGTAACGGTGGGTAGTTTGTGTTACGCGGAAAAAGACATAGATACCCTTTTAATCATAAAACTGTCCATAAGTGAGAGGATATTAAATTATAATGCTACTAGATTTTTGCCTGCGACTCCGTCCGCGTGGACTACAATAAAATGTAGGCCAGCTTAAAGGACCTCCATAATGTAAGGTGGCTAGTACTACCAAGAGGTCAAGCTATATCTGTGGTTTACCACACCGGAATTAGATAAAACGTGACCTAAATTTTAAGCTGGACCCTAAGCTATCGATTGTGAAAACTACATCAAAATCTGTTCAGTACTTTTTGTGTGATTTGCGCACAAACTTTTCTGGAATATCTTCAATGTAGTACAGACACGACACTTTTTACAATTTTGTAATAGTATATAGATAGATAGGTATAGATTTTAGCGAAAGTTTTCAGAATGCTGGATAATATACGTATGACTTTTGTTTTGAGAAAAAAAGAAAAACTGAATAAAAGGAAAATTGTCGACTAAATGCGAGTATTGGGCGCGATATAACTATTAAGTGATGCGATTATAATGATGCGATTCAACTAAGACTAGGAAAGGTCCTTGAGGTCATCAGAAAATCTAAAATTAAAAATCCGTTTGCATTCCACATCTTTCTTCGATAAATCTTTCACTATTCAAGCAGCTCGTTTGTGGAATGCATTACCATTTGAAGTGAGACGCGCTCAATCAATTGCCGTTTTTAAAAAAATGGTAAAGGAGCATTACCTTTCGCTCTAATTTTGTCACTTTCTTCTTTCTCGTTTGTATTTGATATATATTAGTTTATTTTCATAATAAATATTATATATAGTATAGTATGTATTAGTATTATTACGTCTAAGTAATATGTACGTACACCTAGACTGCCCAATATCTTCTCCTATGTTTCAGTCCATCCAAAGGTTGTCTGGAAGAGATCGCCTTGTGCGATAAGACCGCCCATTGTACATTTAAATTAGTAAACCTGTTTTGTATTATGATACTCATGGTGTACAATAAAGAGTATATAAATAAATAAATAAATAAAGTCAATGTCAAACCTCTTCTATTATCACTTGAAAAGTAAGCCTTGGAAAGAAAATTCATTTACGACCTTTTTTTCACTTCTGAGTCTTAGTTTTACCAAATTATTGAAATAGATTTTTAGTACAAATATGCAGCTAAGACGTCACAATATGTCGCAAGGTCATTCCTATTCTTATTTGGATAGCATTGTGATTCTGTTGTATGCTATATTCTTATGGCACCTAGGTACACATGCTTTCGATCCTTAAGTCTACTCTTAGGACCAATAAAACAACATTTTTCTTCCATTTCACCTTTCCGAGGCGCCTAACCAGATGACAGAAGATGCACGTCTTAATAAATATCGTACCTACTTAAACCTCTTTGTCACCATAAAGTAGGCAGAATTCCAAGCGGAACGAATCAAAGATGCGAACGAGATGCGCACGCGCTTTGAAATCGCAAAGGCAATTATATTTTATGTTCCGCACTAAAGAAGTATGAGAATAACCTATAATAATATTGTTCACCGGAATCCACAATTTGCGCCACAAGTACGACGTTACTATTGTTCAATAAGTACCTAACATACAATCTTTAGGAACGCTGCGTTCTGTTTCATTTTAAATAACAATAGTGCACGGAAGAGCTTGCCTATTCAGGGAAAACGCGTTACCCACCATTCCACAATTCCTGCACATTTCATCAATCATTTTGCATATGTATCCCTATCATAAACGCGGTGCTCGACGCATTACGCTCCCGTATATCCACGATAAAGGGACCTCCCGTAAAAGCGAGCTGATTTTTATGATTACACTAATTGGCTATACCAAATAAACGTAGAAATATGAAATGAATAAAACTGGGTTTCGATTCCGTGCGCGGTTGTACTTCGTAATGGATTTAGCGACGTTTATGCTGTAAAATGTTTTCTGGATCCTCATTAGTTTTGTTGCGCGGCCGCCGCGAATTATAATACGTGTGTTGTAGAGATTCTATTTTTAAATTTTTACATTTGCGTTTATAGTTTTGCGACTCCCTCTTGTATGGAAGGTATTTTAATAGATAGTGTGGTCTTTGAAGCAAAAAGTTAAGATGTGTGAAATTTAACGTGTAGAGACTGTTTTCGCAGAATGCTAGGAGATTTATTTCTTTATAGCTTAATTTTGATTGCATGTGAATGATTTGGTGCGATTTTATCAATTATTCATTTTCTTAATCCAGCTTTTGGTGTTGCCGATACACTAAAAGTTATTGCTAAATCTTTTTATAGCTTTAAGCTTAGCATAATAACCTATAATGTCCCCACTGCTGGGATAAAGGCCTCTTCTCTGTGAGAGGGAGTGGGCTATAGTCCACCACGCACACTGCGAGTTGGTGGACGTCACATGTCTTCGAATTTTTGGTTCTAGGACATGCCGGTTTCCTCACGATATTTTCCATCACCGTTTTTAGAGCAGTCATGATGAAAAAATTTGCAGTGTGCACCTGCCATCACTGCAGTCTTTTTATAGGGTACTAAAATACTGACGATAAGTCTGCCATTTATAAGTAGTTGAGGGTGTTAATTGAGCAATAAAGGCTTCTGTTTCTGTTCCACGTGGGACGTTATTTTTTGCTTGATTGGTATAAATTCTCCTTTTTGAAGGGAGTCTGTCGGGCACAACGAACTGCCTGTGAAATAGAGTCCTTTGCATCTTATGATAACTTCACCACGGGGTCTCATCAGGAACAAAGGAACATGTGTTCCAATAACTCATATTAGATGGCGTTATATTGTATCGATTTGTTATTGAATTTTGTGCAAAATTCAGAACATGAAAAAATAGACAATATTTATTCAACATTTAAAAAATCATACAGGTAAGCACGAAAAAATGTATAGCCCGAAGATAGCCCGCGTTGCAGCGGTCACGTTTCTTTGTATATAGTATTATTATTATCTGTGATTTTACTATAGTCCGCGTGCAAGTGTCACATCCATGAATTGTTCAAGATGGATTTTAAATGTATAATACTCGTAGGTAATTTACGATAAAAATAACTAAATTATTGTTTATTTTACTTTATTATATTTTTATAAATAGTTACTTTAATCATAAATTACGTGTTATCAATTTAAAATCCATCTTGAAAATTTCATAGAGCTCTCTAGCACTTGCGCGCGGACTATAGAACTAAAGACAAGCATCTTAAAATACACAGAAATACATCAAAACATTTCCAACCACCCGCAAACAGAAAACTCAACACGCAATTTTCAACACAACCCAACAATAGTTTTTCGCATAACTCACAGTTAAAATGGTGGTTAAATTTATGAGTTAACGGTGGAAAATAACCAACGAGTTAGACGTCATTGTTAGTTTGCAGCTTGGAGATAAAAGTTTAAGTAGCTGACTAGTTAGTCTTTTGTGGGTTTTATAGTAATACAGTATTAAAATTACCGTTGCAGAACACAATTTTGCAAGATTGGTTTTGGTACAGTTAGGGAAAGGGATCCTTTAGCAGGTACACTATTATTCATAATTGGTCGTAGGTCAAACTTCAAAGCAATTCGGATTCGGATTTGCTTCAAAGTTTGAATCATGTTTGAATATAGCACCAATTATGAATGTGTACCTGCTAAAGGATCCGTTCTCCTGACTGTATCTAAATACAAGGTGTTAATTTTAAGTGAAACTTGGAAAGGTGTATTTTGAGTTACTTACTGCCTAGGTACTTTTTAACTGACTTAAAAAAAGGAGTAGGTTCTCAATTCGTCGGTTTTTTTTTATTTCAGCAGTTAATTATGTTTTTTGAGTACGTCTAGAGAAAACCTACTATCATCCTATTTTTAAACCGCTAAGGTGCAGTGCTCTGTAAAATTATATTAAATAGGTAATAAATATATAATGTAAAATATATTAATTTAATAGCGTAGTAGGTATCAGTTGTGTAAGTTTAATTTTCATGCAAAAGATCATTTTATACCTACATACAAAAAACACTGCAAAACCCACAACCTCTTTTTACCATCACAATCGGTAAAACACAAAATCACCTCTATATTATTCACTCCGTTACCTACATCGTAGGCGTAATGCTTGTCTAGCGTTGATTCGGTTTTGTTTATCGATACTTATTTATTCGGTAATCGAGTTATTTATCGATATGACCTGAAGAATGTCGCTGTGGGCACGTCACTAGACAATAATGATGCAACTGCATTATTTGAAGAGATGTTTTAGAATATTTATGTGAAAAATTCGATTGTGGGACATAGTTTGATGGGTTGTGACTTGTATACAATGGTAAACGGTGCCTCAGCCAGTACTATAGACTGAATAATTTAAATTATAGGGAGCACGTTATGAAAAATTAATAGTCGCATAATATATTGTAAGAGAAGAGAAAAGAAGAAAAAATACAATTTTGTAAGAGCATTATAAAATAAAAATAACAATGGTTCCCGTAGTAATTTGCTATGATGGCATTTCTCCTTTTTTTATGATCGCTAAGGTCTTCCTTTATGTGATCTCCGTCGACATTAATTTGCTCTATTTATTGCATAAAAACATAATAGATCTTTTACATAAAAGCTCTCACACTGGCCATTGTTGTAACAAAATCCATCCAGTAGTTTACAAGATAACCGCGAACAAACACACATAGCTGACAGATGCACTCAAGAACTTTGTTCAATAATACACAGAAATATAAGTTGCTTGTCGTCATGCGCGTGCGCAAGCAATAAATCAAACAAGAGCAATGGGTTACGGAGTACCTCTAGGCAAATGCTCGCAACTTATTAATATTTACGCACAATTGTAGTCACCTCACTGGTTTACACTAGTGTTGTGCCTTAGAACCGCTAATGGTCTTTCAAAGTTCTCGAAGCATATTTAGAAGTTTTTGAAACGAGTTCGTTTTGAATGACGTCCATCTTTGCTTCACTATTTACCTACAGTAATTTAATAAAGCTCAAGAGTTTTTTTTTGTTTCAACGCGTCAATCTCTGGAATTGCCAGTTGGATTTGAAAAAATATTTTTGTATAACCAGATTCGTGAGGAATTGTATATTTAAAATCACGCTACGACCCTCAGGAGACGAGCAACAGGGGTGAAACCGCGGGGAACAGCTAGTATTAGATATAATGGTAAATAATAACCTTTCTTATTGCTACTATCTCTACCAACACTAAATTTGATACAAGAAAAGGCCAGTATTCTGTGATACAAACAAAAAACAAATATTTTCTCTTTATAATATTAGTGTAGTGTAAATCAGTGTTCGGAAAACTTTTTGTGTTAAAGGTAGACCTAGGAAATTGGAAAATTTTGGAGGTACCAACTTACCATAAATGAAAAATCATTTTTAGGGTTCCGCAGCTCAAAAGGAAAAACGGAACCCTTATAGGATCACTTTGTTGTCCGCCGTCAGTCACCATAAGTGGAGCCATCTGCCTATAGATGGCGCCAATTGGAAGTATGCGGTAGCGCCATCTATGATCATATGTCGGGACCCTTAGGGCGCGAGGCATACTCGCACTTGTCCGGTTTTTTACATACATAATACAACATAACAATAAAGCGACGAAACAAAAGCGCGCGGTGAATTTTACTTTAAGTGATATAACCTTATTTTTCTGTACACCAAGTAATGACCACGGTACACCAGTGTGCCGCGTCACACCCTTTGCGGAACACTGGTGTAGATCATTGTTATAAGTCTGGCAGTATTCATAAATAATTTGAACGAATAAAAGGACTAGAGACTAGTAGACTCATCTCTACTCCAAGCGAATTTTTTAGTTGAATTTCATTGCAGATCAAGATTTGGTTAAAATTTACCCTCACCTACTTTCTAAGAACTGAATTAAACTAAACTAAAAACCATAGTGAACTAGAAGAAAGCCCACATTTCTTATACTGATCTCTCAGATACATTTTATTGCAATACGTGACTCACCTCCAAGGCATCTTCATGCATACCTGGACATCTAAGGAAAAAGTCGTGACATCACATACGACGCGCCTAAATTCGGTGCGCATACGCACTTATTGACAAATTCAGTAAGCAACGCTAACAGGCTGTATAATGCGTGAAAACATAAGTGCGGACACAACACCCTGTATAAGGCCTCGTATAACTAGCTAGGCTTGTTAGTTGGGCCCGGCGTGTAACTCAAAACGAGCCCAGTTACTTGCAGGGTTGGGAGACAAGACTATGGACGTTGCGCGCTGTTTCGAAAAAAAAGTAAAAAAAGCCTTGATTTCAATAAAATATTTTGGAATTTTCAAAGCCGTTAGCCACTGAATTTGAATTTGGAACTGAATCAATCTAAAAATATTGCACTATATTTCACTTTGTGTAATTTTAAAGATTTTTTTTTTAATCTGTCCTACATTTTTTCGACTAATATTTTTGTACTGTACCCCGATCATGAGTTTTTTTGACGTATAGTTTCGTTAATGTAAGCATATTTTGAATCTAAAATACAGCAGTCTTGGAACATTTTGATGGAATTTTATACAATTTGCACATTTTAAAAAATACAGAGAACTTAATTAAGTATTTAATTTATAAAAACATTGTGTAACAAACGTATATTTTCAATTCAAAATATGCTTACGTTAACGAAACTATACGTCAAA
Organism: Thalpophila matura; assembly: GCA_948465475.1. Lineage (NCBI taxonomy): Eukaryota > Metazoa > Arthropoda > Insecta > Lepidoptera > Noctuidae > Thalpophila > Thalpophila matura. Next base: position 16,862,064 of record OX419182.1, read on the forward strand.
AAAACTCATGATCGGGGTACTGTTTTGTTATCTATAAAAATCATTATCAAAAAATCTTATATGAAATTATTTTGAATCATAGTTTCTCTTTGTTATTAGACTTCAAAAATAAAGTAGGAGCTAGGTTCTTAATTCGTAGGAATCTTCTTTTTTATTAAACTGGCGTTGTGTCAACCCTCACAAAGCTCACTGACAGATTTATTCGGCAGAGATCAACACGGTGGACATTGTACGTTATTGTTGATGCCAAGTTCAATGTGAACTGGGATTAACATTTGCTAATTAGTTGAATTACCTGTGATCGTTAGTGTAGCGTCGAAAGCATCAAAAGATTCCTGGTTTCTACGGCTAAACCGTTTTTGGCAAGAATATACTACGTTGTTTCACATTAAAGCATATTATTTTCCACTAGATATTAGAAACTTATGTCACTTTTATGATTAAAAAGCCTTTAAAATACTAGGAATTACATCTGGATTTTTGGATATTTTCAAAAAATATTTTAACGATTTTTTTCTTGCATCATAATTTTATTAAAACCTTCCCCACTCCACTGCTGGGCATAAACAATTTTCATAAACTAAAGCAATCAGATCGCGCTTGTCTCGAATACCGATAAAATTTTCCATATACATATTTATTATTTGTATGAAACACTTGGACCATATATCTTACAGCAGTTTTTCACAATCAAGAAATACTTTAATGCATGTTTAATTTTATTGCAATATAGGAGCAGTTATACTATCCTATATAACTGCTCCTAATTGATTAGATGACACAGTAAATGTGTTTTATTAATTACCCATTAAATTAATATTATTATCTAAAACATTATAAGAATACATTTTTCAAAAATGCATCTTTTCATTTAACATTCTTAAAAAAAAACCGGCCAAGTGCGAGTCGTACTCGCGCACTGAGGGTTCCGTATCATTTTTGGACGTATAAAGTGAAAAAATCCGGACCGCATAACTAAGTTTGTTTGTGAAGGAATTTTGATGATTTTGAAAAAACTGTACTAGTTAGGAACATCGTTTTATTTTTGGTGCCATATTTGGGTCAATTCCTATCAACTCGATTTTTCCCCCGCAAACTTCGGAGATAAGAGAGAATGGTATTTTTTTGGACATTTTTCATCATATGTAACTGTGAGACATAAAATAAAATAAAAATATATTTTGAAATGTGCAGATCAAGCCCTTTCATATGATATATCACTTGACCTAGTAACCCCACTTTAAAATTTCGGACCCCCACTCCGGCCCCTTTTGCAATGAAAATAAAAATATTTTTGGACTTTTTTCATTTGCAATAAAGTTGAACAAGCATTCTTTATAACTGTTCCAAATTTCAAGTCGATAGCATAAGTAGTTGCTGAAATAAGCAGGTGTGACAGACAGACAGACAGACGAAGTAGCACCATAAGGGTTCCTTTTTTACCATTTTGGTACGGAGCCCTAAAAATATGGTTTTATGCGAGCGAGACAGGTGACAAAATGTAATAGCCGCCTTAAAATGAACCATATTATAAATGTGTGACACAATAGCTTAGCGACACCACGGTACCTACGACAGTGCAGTTATTTTGCTAATCAAAAACTTAATTACGCTTTCAGTAATAGCCGAACATTACCATAATCTCAGAAGTTTCTTAGACACAAGAAACTTGATCTCACAGAGCCCAAGGCAAAAACCTAGTACTTTAATTAGACCAGATATATTTTTTCTCGGACATACAGCTACAATATCTCGAACAAACGACCGAAGTTAGCGTTCCCTAGTTACTTATGGGAGTAAAAATAAAAGTTGTGCTGACATTATTACAAGCTCGACCAATATATGGATGGTATTATTTTAAAAATATTATACGTCTAATAAAGTACGGGGGATTGGATGAGGTAGCTTTTAAAATTATGTAGTCTTTAAAACGTGTAAATGGACTTTGAGCACAGATCAAGGTTTTCGTAGGAGAGTCTCTTTCTCTCTTTATGGGTGTTAGAACAGTCGAAAAACAACACAAAGCAGTTATATTGTTCATTCAAACTTTACCATCTCTTTTCACTTTAGAAATGAAAGGTCACGGCAGACGCCCATAGAACGCTGGGCTTCAGATTGTGTATGTCGGTACAGATATGAAATTAGTTTGGTGTGATCAAGTATTTCAAGAGAAATTCATTACCCGACTGCGCGACGCAAAGGAGGGTAATGTGTTTTTATTTGTTTTTGTACGTAATTGGATTAAAGAGAAATTATCGTATTTGTGACAGTGAGGTTAAGTATGGTGTGAATCACAGAACAGTCGTGGTGTGAATCACAGAACAGTCTTTATTCCGTGGTGTGAATGATCCAATGAAGTACAGCGCGACTAATGAGTTCTCAATTCGAAGGTTTTAGTTGCTGTCGACATGATATTCTATGGAGGCACGCGCCAGCCAGCATGCGCCCGTTTTTGTTTTATTGTTTTTTTTCAAAATATCAACGGCATAATCATTTTATTTCTTATTTATTTCGATTTTTGATTTCAATTCTTAATCTCCTAAGATAAATTAGGCAAAGAACAATTAAAACATATTGTTATTTTTGGTTAAGCTTTTATTACTGTACCATATCAAGCCCAAAACTGCCAATGTCCTTTAAAAAATCCCGCTTAAGTGCACCTCTAGGGTACTCAAAGAATATTTTCCACAAATTTTAATTTTCTAGGTCTACCGTCTCTAGGTCTTTAGGCTTAACACATACGAATATCACATAGATATCTTTTATCCCGAAAAAGCAGGCAAAGCCGCGGTCAAATGCTAGTTTACAATAAAACGTAAGACTTTGACTTTGTCATAGTTTCAGAACTCAATCAAACTCGTATAACGCCATACTCCGATCACGGAAATCCCGTGTAAATTTTCAATTATAGCGCCAGGCATACACGGTACGTAAGTCCCGACATTAGAACAAATGCGTCGTTAAAGCGGGATATAGCGTGTACCCTCGCCTTGTTACTTTGCACACATTGCCAGACTTATTCCTGAGCTAGTGTGTTTGATACGAACTGGCGTATCGGCGAGCAAGTTGGACATGTTGGCTGTACGAATTTATGCTATGAATAAGATAAGTAAAAATAGGGACTCCATTTTTCTTAGCAGACACTAATTCTATAAATAGTATAAAGCAAAGCGTTTCGTGTCTGTGTGTTTGTCCGCTTAATTCTTCTAAAATACACAATGAATTTTAATGCGGTTTTCATCATAATTTAGAGAATTTATTCCGGAAGGTTTATGTGTAGGTATAATGCGTTAATATTTAATTTAGATAAGCACAGAAATCTCGATGTTTTGACATGTTACCACATCAGTGATTGTATCTGTGCGAACGAAGGGCAGGTCGCTAGTTTTCAAATAAATTCAAATTGTTCTTATACAATTCTTCTTTTTCACGTCGTCCCCGTCGCTATGATGATGACGTTAAAACTGATATTGGGGGAAAAACTTGAACAACGGATCTCAAAACCATAATGAATAGATTACTTTTCTTATATCTTTAAAGATTAAAGTTTTATTTCAATAATAAATTGATTATTTTAAGGGTTCTTTGTTGATTATTTTAAGTTTCACTAATTTAATTATTAAATATTCTTAGCAAACTTAAAGCTTCGTGCTCCAGAAAATAATAATTATTTTTTTTACCTTCCCTCAACATCTAAACTCTTTTATTTTCACCAAACCCCATATTCTTGCATTCCGTTGTCCATCCTTCCACTCCGTATGTCCGCTTACACACACCCTTTGCAGATAATCCAGAGATCCAGAAACATTCAGATCCCATCGGATACCGCGATATAGTTACAATAGTTGTCGTTTAAAGGACAAAATCTTGTTATTTGGCCGCCTACGGTCACATTTTACACAGGCCATGGGTTCTTAGAGTGGTGCTATACAGACCTATTAATGCATAGATATTGCATATTAAAATTGTTTCGAAGTTCAGTTGATGTTGGAACGTGTTTCCTTGTTGAATATAGAGCTAAGCTTGGTATTAGTATCGAATAAATATTAAGTATATTGAACTGAACATTAATGTGGTTTTAATAAACTCTTGCTTCTATGATTAAATTATAAGAAAGATATAAGTAGGCGACAAAGTTGCCCTTTCGTAGTAGGCATATTTTAAATAAAATAATGAAAATCAAAATTACCATCAAAATGTTTATATGTCATAATCATAAACATAAATAACGTATTTGGAGCCTATACCTGACAATTATTGATGACATATACATTTAATCCATACTTACTATATCTATTTATTACATAGAAATAAAACTCAAAACTATTCATCTCTAAAAGTGAAACACAAAAAGACTCCAATTCTATAAGCCAAAACACCCAACAATAGATTAGCACCTGCCTACTCTATCACTTCGCGAGTCTATACCAGTATTCCACAGCGTATGTTCTATTCGCAGCGCGCTCTATATCACATTTTATCTCGCGCGTCGAAGGCGCACACGCGTATAACTCAGCCCTCCGGCCGGTGTTAAGTGTTGCAATTAAATATTGCCCAGCTTTGTTTCTGATGTTGATTTTATCACGATTCTTTTGAGGGTAGTCGAGCTGGACTTAATGTGGATGTTCAGACAAAGGATCGCGGTGTTATTGTTCAACAAGTACGTAGGTATAGTGAGATTTGAATTAGATAGCGCTAGGTGGAAGAACGAGATAGATGGTGTTATTTATAAATAAGAAAATAAATAATAATATGAGATGTTTTAGTGGAGGGCCTCAATCTTATAAAAAATAGACACTTTTAAGAAATCTTATTTTCTGAACATTCGCGTTGAAGTATCAGATAATGCAGTCATTGCCATCTGATCAGCCCATACATATTTTTTTAGATTTTGAAAATTATCCATATCAACGAGTCTTGCAAAATCTCATTTATAGTACCTACATGAAATCCCTTCATCACCCATGACACATCTTCTAATAAAGAGCTGTCTTTTGACCACATTTCAAACAAGAGTAGGTACATTCTATAACTAAACACACCATAACACATAAAATTCCACGATGACGTATTCCCATTGAGTGCCACAACGCGTCGAATCAGGAATGCTACTGGTATCAAAAACACTCGATACAATACGAGACGTAAAATCATTACCAGTCAACAAGGCATAAACACATATTAGCATAATATTACGGGAATGACGGTGTGGCGATGAGAGGAGCGGGGATAGGAATGATTTAAGTTATAGAAGAAATAATGGTAATGAGTTGGACGGATGATATGGCTAAGAAAATGCTAAGGTGACGACTGTTAGAAAGATAGATGAAATAAATGAATGGAATAATATTAAGTGAGAGAAAGCTAAGAAACCATGGGGAAGAGGCAAACGAAAAGATAGAGATAGAAGAATGATTCAAGTATATGAAAGAAAATAATGGTAATAGGTGGGAAAGGTGATAATTATGGTAGACCAAGAAGATGTTGAGGTTACGTTTGATAGAGGGACGGATAAAAATAATGATTTAAATTATGGAAGTTATTTAGTTATAATATATGAGAAAGAGGTAAAAGAACATGGGTAAGATGTACACAAGAAGATAGATATGAAAGGAAAAAAGAAAGTGTAAAAAGTGAGACTAAAATAGGGGGTAAAAAGAAGGTAAATGCTCGTACGACAGCGGATAGACATGGATGTAAATTAATGTAGGTGGCGATGATGAGGTTGTTACAATATTAATATTACTATCACCATCCCATAATTTATCTTAGATTTTAGTCTGTATCTCTTTCAAAGTGCCCATATACTTAAATAAAATGATTGATGAAATGAGTTATTTCATAGGGGCAGTATTTTTTTGATTTTGATCTACTTGCTTGCTATAAACCACATAATTATGAAACTTTATGTAATCGCCGCAGCCTATAACTCACGCTTAACCATATCCAAACTCCATTCAAAGGGACTCATTTCAATAGGCGCCGAGACCATACAATCCAACCTGACCTTTCTCCCCCCTCCTACACCTTACAGCATAAACCAAAACGGGGTCCATATAGGCCTAACCATGGCTCTATTTATACTGGTCATTGATCAGTTGACACTTCAGAGGTCGCGTCAAATGACCTCTCCCATTGCGACCCCACCCTTATAAGTGCGTTCGTGCTTTCACTTAGAAATTTTCTGTCAAATTAACATATTTTAGATACATGCTCTTTGTATCTTTTATCTCTGTTTCGTCAAATAAAATGTATATTTTAAATCTTGTTATGTGTTTGATGGAAATGTGGGTAGTTCGGTATTATGGTGGGTGGGATTGATTGATATTTGGTTATTGCAACGTCTGGGCACCCAATGAAGGAATCAAAATTTTTGATACTTTATGGGACCAATGTGTAGATGGCAAAAGAGGATGGGAATTAGCGTCCCTCTAATAACAAACTGCGTACTTACACGGGAATACTTTCACAAGACCGTTTGTTGGGCCTTGTAAAGAAAAGTTACACAGAATCACAGTACAGAATAAATTACAAAATATTACCAACATATAGTACGAAGCGTTTCGTTTTTATTTTACGCATTGTTAGTGAAATGGCCTTGACGAAATCTGTTCTTCAATTAATCCATGTAAGGATCTTCCAGTCGTGAGTATTTTTGAGTACCTACTCGTGTAGACAGTGCAATACGGAAGCGCGCAAGTACTAAGTGCGAATTTCGCTGGTGCGACAAAACTGAAGCGCAAACCATGGAAGATTGAATGCACGCAGGTTCGAAGACTGTGTCTTGTGTACTGCAGCTTGACTCCACTTAAGTGCGAATTCTCGCAAAACATCCAACACTTAATCATCCCGTACTAGCTTCCGCCCGCGGCTTCGCCCGCGTTTTTCAGGATGTATTATACATATAAACCTTCCTCTTGAATTATTCTATCTATTAAAAAAACCGCATCAAAATCCGTTTCGTAGTTTTAAAGATCTAAGCATACATAGGGACAGACAGCGGGAAGCGACTTTGTTTTATACTATGTAGTGATGGTATCCAAGAGGGCAGCGAAGGCGCAGAACCCGCCAGAGGGTTCTGGGGGCGAATCCCTCCGCAAAAAGAAAAACAAAAAACCGATAGTTGAAAGACCGCTTAGGTTGGGTTAGACTTAAAATAAGGTTACAGTGTCAGATAGAGGTCAAAGGTAAGCCTATCTGGCTAAAAAGATCTGCTATTTAATCGATTTGAAGTAAAGTAACAACGTTTCAAGAGAAAAAGTTATAGCAGCACTTAAAATCATTTGTACTTGTTTAGGCCATGATTTCTCTTCATCCGTCTAGCCCTTCCCCAAGTTGGGGTCAGCCAGTCTAACTAGCGGCAGCTGAATATCAAGCCTCGTATCCCTTAGGCAATATTTAGCCCGGTCTACATTCTCACAAGAATCTCCGAAAAACGCGAGAAGTTAAGAGAAACGAGAGTGATGAGAGAGCCGATTCTCATATTCTGAGAATTGGCCCCACACTCTCGTTTCTCGCATTCTCCGGAGATTCTCGTAAGAATGTAGAGCGGGTTTTTGATGCGCGACTTGATGCACAAAATGTTGTTTATCATGTCGAACGGCAACGAGTACTTTTGTTTAGTAACGTAGTACCTGGCAACGTCGCGCGTTGCTGTGCAACGTTACCTAGTGGATATGAGGCTTCAGAATTTTATATGGAGCTGCTGCCATCTGATCTCCATAACCCAAGTTATGGGTAATACTGGTATTCTAAAGTTAGACCAGTTGTCAGACTTTCAGGCTTTTGGGCTTTCGGCTTTTTTTCCCTTAGATATTCATATGAAAACCGGGACCGACTGTTTAACACAGTCTCTGAGGGGTTTCGATGCTTCAAAAATCGTCACCCATCCATACACTGACCGCGGTAAGCGCAGTTTAACCTCGCAGATCGATCGGTGAGGCTGTAATTTAGTTGAACCCTCAAAAACCTCGAAATATTACTTGGCAATGATCTCATTTATAATATGAAATCTAAATTAGGTTTCAAAAACGTCTAGACTGTATTGGTTTCCACTAGTTTTGTAATCTCAATCAGTAGTCGGGTCGCTGACCTGACCGAAAAGGAGATTTTATTTGTTTGAAGTATTCTTAATTAATGTGGACGATTGCATCTAAGCGGATGGGGTTATAAATTATATGATTAAGTATTTGGAATTTCACATGCGGTTTTATGAATGTGAATTAAAAGATCTGTTGAACTGTAAAATGTTTGTACCGTCATAATAATTGGGTTTTAAAGTAAAATTTTCATTCAAAAAGATATATGAGTCTTTTTTTCCGAAATTTCACTTATCTTTTGATTCTAAGCAAGATTTTAAGAGGAATCTGAGTTTCTTTAACAAAGTTAGATTTTCAGATATTCTTATTTCGTTTCTAGTTCAAACTGTCAGTCGGTTCATATTTTATTTTTTCTTAAGCTGTAGTTACCATCAAGTTTCACAAAAACTACTTTACATTTATTTACCTCGATTTATCTACGTACCTTGACACAACATAAAGTTCTCCTTTCACAGAAAACATAAATCGCATAATAATATTACTTCAATAAATTGCATCTTATTTTAATGTCACTGAAAAATAAAAACAAGAACAATAACGAAAATTCAAAAACAATTTTTTAATAAGCACAAAACGATTGGACTTTCGCGCGAATTGTAATAATCGAAAAACGCGCGTTCCGAACGCGCCTGGCATTCTACAAGACTCTATTAAAGCCATCATCAAAAGTAACGAAGAAAATACAACCTTATTTTTGAAACATTAAGGTGCAAAAATCGGAGTTACAATATCTTTAGAGTTTACCATTACTTTTTTACGTTGCATCTCAAAGAAATTGAGTCTCGTTTACATCTTACGATACGATTGCGATACGATTGAGTTTAACATCTGTTTTATATGGGATTTCATATTTGATTGTAAGTGTTGTGGCTTAATATACCTACTTGTTTTTACGATTTAGGGCTCATAAATGTAGCTTTATTTTGATGTTTTATTTGTTTAACGTTGTCGTGGTCTGATCTTCTTGAATACGAATATGCTAATATTGCTTCAATGGTTGTTCATCGTAAAACCTATCCATATTACTTCTTGTTGCATAATACGAGTTTATTATGACTTGTTAATAAATTGTTAAAGCAGAAACAAAAAAAATGAAAGTTAGTTTTTGCCAATAACATCATTTGTAGTGCAATATCCATAAGTGAAGACTGTCGTCCTTTAGATTTCATCGCGCATGTATGTATCAATGTGTCATTTGAAATAGCAATGGGAAAATATTGTTTTTATGGAGATCAAACAAATGTGATATAATATTTTATACATAATATTCTTATTAATGTCATAAATCGTGAACTATAAAACTTCCCATCTCCTGTATTAGCAAAAACTGTCGATGGGCTTCTACATTCCGCTTGTTGCTTAGATCCTGTGTAATTTATATTGCAATAAATCCTTTACTCAACTTACCGACCTACCTTTTCAACAATAAAGTCGACTATTGATTGAAGTAGACGCAGACTTTATATACCTTTCTATCATGTTGAATGCTGGTCATATTACATGACAGAGAATTAATTGTCATAGTATTGTATTTTGTATTGATAGAAGTACTTAATGACGTCATTATTTCTATAGTCTAGTGTGAATTAGATACAGCTTTTGAAAGTAATTAGGTTTTGTTTTTTGTATGGTTTGTTTGGCTTGCCCAAGTAACTATGTTGAGTCAATTAATGTGATCAATCGCATCAAACGTTCTTAGAAATCGATTTAATTGCGGTTGGTGTGGTCCGCGGCTAAGAATAGGCCAATATAAGTAATCCTGCCATTTCCCGCTCTTTTCACGTGAACACCTTAAAACTAGATGGAATTATGATTGGTAGCACCATTGATTATGAGATAATTATGCTATTATATGATGCAATTATTAGTCATCGGGGCCCAGCACGGATAATTTTGACGTTTCGTATTGTAAGTGAATTTTGAATCTCAAATAGGTACAACCGTATCTGTATCCTTAATATTTTGGTTTAATTTAATACAACTTATAATTATGTACAAATATCATGACGTAGCATACGGATATTACCAATTCAAAATTCACTTACCTACGTTTACGATACGTGATGTTAAAATAAGTCGTGCTGCCCTCTCCCCACCCCACGGTCGTGTGTGGTGTTAAAGATTGAAATCTCCAAACAGTATTATGATTACGGCCTTATTATTATTGTATATCATTATGATAATTTAGTATCTTCAGAATCAAGTCACGAGAAAAGATTACCTATTTCAGGTTGCTCTTATGCAACATCTGCCAATAAAATAGGTAATTAAGAGACTAGTATAGTACTGCCAGAGATAATCAAAGTCAATTCGAAGTCAAAACATTTATTTCAATACGACCATTTACAGGCATTTTTTAACTGTCAAGCAGTAGCTATTGTCAATCTGTTTGTCCGTAAGTTGAAGCTAGGTGCCCGTTCTAAAACGTAGATTCCTATAGAGAAGAACGAACACGAAACTAGTCTCGGGATTCTTAATAACCAGTAACATAAAATAGGTAATATAACTTTCACAATACACCGAAAGAGTATTTATCAACAGCTGTTCATCATATCGTTCCTAAAAAGCCAGAAAGAGATGGACGGATTGATCCACATTTCGTTAACGACAATAATAGATACTCGTTTTAAATTTTGTTTAGATGTAAATCTCCAATCCGACGAAAGACAATTCACTTGATTTATCATAGATGTTACATTACTTTTGGTTAGCAGGTAGCAACTAATTGATACAGTTTTTAATTCCACAATCATGGAAATGATTAATTCCCACAAAGTAGAAACTAAATTTTAACGCAGTAATTATAACAGCGACTGTTACGAACAACTAGTAGCAAAAGTCGGCATATCAAAGTATATCGACACGTTAATCAATACAGTAACTGTTATTTAAAAGGTTTTTAATAGTTGAGTTATGATGAAAACAGTTTATTGATCAATCAACGAGAATTTCTTCCGCGATAGAGCTGAAACTAATTAGTAAAGATGTGGTGTAGTGATGTGCTTCAGTTTCTAACTATACGAATGATACAATGCTGACTGTGACATGTAAAATATATTCTTTTATGAGAAAGATATGTGTCCTAGAGTTAAATGTAACAACAGAGCACATAATTGATCAATATATAAGTTCTGTAAAGAGTGGTTTAGTCGTTCTTTAAGTAAAATCATTAAAACCTAATATTTAAAATGCAGTGCTTCACGAATACGATAGTAAGAATGTGTTGCATTACTTTAAAATTGAATGTTATAAATACCATCTTCAATATTAAAATTCGTATTCTAAATCAGTTGCCAAATCACAACTTTTCAACTTATGATATCAGCACAACACTAAAATATCTTGATTTATATTATGTTTCATATTTGTAATCGATAATAAGTGGCTACTGATTAACGGATCGTAATATTTTTATGTGTATCATAAATATTGAGCTCAATTACTCAAACAAACTTTTATAATGTAGCCTCATACCGTATCGGGGTAGGCAGAGTTAATGGTACTATCTTGGTATTACGCGTGTATCTTGATTGACACGACGTGTTAATCAAGGTCTCACAGATTTCATTGAATCGATCATTTTCGTTATTGATGTCGAGGTATCCTTTCGTAGTTTTTTAACAACTACTTATTACAGTAACTTTGAATTGATTTCCATCATTATCATCTTCATCGACTTCTAGAAACTCATGAGGAAAATTACCATATAAAATGGAGTATTGATCACAATCTGATGATAATTATAAGCCACATTCCACAAATCAGATAGTTTGGTGATCGATGCTTAGTATGTTTTGTAGTCCACGATAGATTCTACTGTCTATTCTTTCTTTTAACTATTTCTTATATTAATTACCTATAATTATATTCTCTTTTCCTTATTGCCAATGTCTTGCTTGTTTTAGATTTGGTTGTTTACTTATTTATTAGTTTAAGCTAGTTGCTTAACCTATAATATAGTGAGCTTCTGGTTTTACTCTCGGCGACAACCGACTGACCTTTCCGACTTCGGGAACTAGATTTTAGTAGTACGATCATATAATTATAATTATCTACTCTTGATGTAACAACTTAGTCTTTTGCATGATTACCTACCCTATGAGAATGTTGTGATATTTTGATATTTGTGCCAGAAATAATAATACCATACACAATTAAAATAATGATATTGGAATTTAAATAGGTATTATTAAAGTTTTATTAGGCTTAATTATTCAGCTTATAATTGACATATCGTGTATGCAGAATATATTCGCAGCTTTTGGCTACTGTCGATGTCGTTACAATAGATAAGAATACGAGTTTATTACAATTATGGCTAGACATAACTTTAGTATAAAATCTAGTTTATTGTTATAATATTCAAATTGAGAATATCAATGACGTTGTTGATAATTTATGTATGTACTGGATTTTTGATGCTACATTAGTCAAAAGTATGGACGATAAGCGTGAAAATGAGTAATACTAAAGTGAATATGGAAAAATTTATATACCTAAAGGTAGAAAATTCCAGAATTTTGAATCATCATTAGAATTCACTTAAAAAGCAAGATTAAAAATGAATTTAATTGAAATAATGACCTGACTATGTATGTATTTACAACGGCAATGTTATTATCGTAAAGCCTCCATATTAACTTAATATCGGTAATTAAAATAAGGAGAGTCGCCGTTTTTATGAGCAAGTCGTTCAAACTCACCGACAGTCACACGATATGCAGAAAGAACTGAAAATACTGAGTATAAATAATTTTATTGACTACAAAATGGAATTTTATTATCTTTTACTGACTGGTGAAGATTCGAAATAGGTATGATTTTAATAAAGATAGGCATATAATAACATGACTGGGGATACTGTTAGAGGATTCATTTTACTCTATTCGCGTTGAAATTTATTAGGTGCAAGTATAGTTCCTTGCGGGAATCTATTTAATGTGAGCTCTTTTAACGACCACATAACAAATTTACACGTTAGAATACTCGTGGTGCACAAATATAAGCCTGTTTATTTCATTCTATTTCTTTTTTACTCACTTCCTCAAAATATTTTTCATATTACTAATGTCTAACAGTATCGAATGCTACATTCAATTCTGATTTTAACATAACATGTGTAAGGTAAGTTTAATCCAGATAATTCTGTAATAAAACAAAAACATCTGCCTACCGAGCGACTAGTTGATAAATGTGCTGTTCATTTTATTTTTTCTTGCGTTAAAAGGAGCACTTATCGTAATGTCTCGGTCACGAGTTTGTAAAAATTAAGATGTGACTGTATAGGTGGAGGAGACATATTTGTTGAATCACTTGGTTTAGGTTTTCATTTAGATAGATATAAGACAGAAAAAGAAGGAAAGGTGTTGGATAACGTTTTTTTCACCGTGAAGCAGAAGTCAAATTCCATTAAGGAATTGATAATTTAGTTCTTACTCTTGAAATTTAACTACTGTTTCGGAATAGTCTTAAAGAAACTGGTGGACATCGGTCTATCCAATTGTATGCCACAGTTCTATCTCGAGATTGTTAAAGACTATTAATGATGATGTTTTATATGTATTTCTTTTGTTGTCATTCATTTTATTAATTTACTTTTACTTTGTTTTCAGGTAAGAATCACTTTCAGCTGTTTACTTATAAGGAAAACTAACTAATTTTTACTGGACATGAAGGTAAGATAGTCTTGTTTTACTTCCTTCGTAAAATAAGCGCTCTTCGAATATCGTATCATTGTGAGTGATACAATACCAAATTTGGTAAGCAGAACCTTGTTTAATTAAAAATCTTTATTTTGAAATTCTTTCACACACATTTTCTATTGTCATCAAAATATTTAAACAGCAGGAAACACTTTCTTGTTTCAAAATATAAAGCCGCAATAGCCGATGAGTCAGTCTGCTATCCAGTTATTTTTTTAGATTAGGATTAACATTATCAATAGAATGCATTACACCGCACCTATTCTCTTCATGTTAATAAGACCGTACCTTCTTTGAAAGTCAGTGCCGTGGTTTTTCATCCTTTTCTAACTTTACTTGACAAACAGAGATAGATGTATGTCGCTGGACCAGCTAGGCAAGCGTGTTGAAATACTTACACGAAGCATGGATTAAAACTTGAATGTTTGATGTACTGATTGCATAAAAAGCTTTGAAGAATGTTGGGTTGAAATTGAAATGATTCTGAGTGTTTTAGTTGAGTGAATAAATTAGGTATGTAATGTAAACTGGTGTTTAGAAATAAATTCCTTTCTTGTGAGCGCATGGAATCTTAGAATATATTTGAGTTTAATACTGTGGCTTTCATACTTGCTTTGGTATACTAATTCATCGGCAACGTTTAATGGTCTCTTTTTAAGATTTGGCTATTTATGATAATAATTTATTCAATAACTATAATACAACAGTACCTACATACAAAAAATTACTAATTTTGGAAATTCTCCACTGTTTAAAAGCTGTAGATAAGCATAAGCAGTCAATAATAGACAACATAATATATTGTGTCAAATTTTACCCGACTGCGCCAGAAGGAGGGTTATGTTTTTTTGACTATTTTCGCAAGCATCAGGTTTTTAGGAGACAGTTCAATTGAACTGTAATTGAATTTATAATTATCTATATATTACAAATACAATTATAAATCACACTAACATTATAAACGCGAAAGTTTGTGTATGTGTTTATTACTCCTTCGCGCTGAAACGGCTGGACGGATTTGGATGAAATTTGACAAAGAGGTAGCCTGAGACCTGTAAAAGCACATAAGCTACTTTTTATCTGTTTTTACGCAGAAAAAGTCGCGGGCTACAGCTATTTAAAAATATGTATTAATATAAAAACCCGTTCGTATCTTTCTCTGTGAACCTTACTAGCAGCCCACGGGACTCTAATGCCCAAAGTTAAACTGTCACAATGGGTACTATTTAACACTCCGTATCACCGGGATCAGATAACGCTATGTTGATAACACTGATGATCGATGACGTCAAACTGTTATATATATGAACGTGTTATAGTTTTAGGCGTGGGAAATTATGAGAGGAAATGATTTTTGTTGTATTGATACTGTTCTTACTTCTTACAACAAAAATCAATTCATCTGGGTTGTTAATGTTTAAGAAGACACTCAAAAATAATGTTATTCTTGATTTCTATTGTATGTATTTTTTCTTATTCGTCTTGTTTTTATAATAATTTGTGTCATAGGCGCTATTAGATATGCTGAGCTATTAGTTTAGTAGCAAACATTCTGAAGACTGGGAATTGAATCCTAAATGCGGTTCCAAGAAATCACTAACGTTATCGAAAATGAGTTTTAATGTAAAATTGAACGCTAAACAATATCAATGTTAGGTTTTCCAAAATCTTTCTAAAAGTGCAACAAAATCTATAAATTGATCTACAAACGCTTATAATATACCTACGCGGGAAGCAGCTGATATCTTAAATACATATCAATCAAAAGCTTCAAAAAGCTCGCACCAAATTCACGAGAGCATCATACGTACTTTCACTCAGACAAAAAACAACCACAAAATGAGAATCTACCCCAAACACATGCCTTTTCATACATTTCGAACTAAATATAAAAAAGGAATGCACAAAGAGGTCCCTATTCTGTTAGCGCGCGTTTCCTCTCAGTTTTTATCAAGTTCACACTACGTAGAACAAAAGTGAGCAAAACAAAGCAACGCCGCTAGCGACACCTGACGAAGTGAGAACGAAACTTGATACCCCGGGACAACTACCCTCTATTGAAAATCCAACTTTGCTTTCTGCAAAATAAAGCACAGAATTCCCTGATGAAATCGATATGAGGAACAAAAGGCAGCTACAATTGAAATTTGGACTCTATGTAATTGAAATAGAGTAGGTTTCACCATGCACTTCAAAATAGTATTAAGATTCCGACCGCCACGTGATACGGTCTACCTTTCGCCAAGTAGTTTTGTATTGGAATAATTTTATAGTTATTACATATTAGAATGCTATCGTGGGTTCATTTAAAACTACACCTTACAACACTGTAATAAAGTGTGATTTTAAACGAAGACTGCTAAAAGAAAGAATCGTCAATCGAAGTAGAAATACATGATTCAAAATGAATTGTCAATCAAAAAGTTGGATGTTTTGAAATCTGACCAGTGCTACCAAATTAAAACTTTGTATAATAAAATAATAACGGGTGTGTCCGTCATTTGAATAATGTTGAAGTTTGTAGAATATGAAGTGATCCGTTCTGGTTTTTTGTTTGAATTAATAATATGCCTATAGTTATTTGCTGGGCGTTTTGTTTGTATGGTCACAGAGTCGTTTTGATTAAGGTTTTAGATTTATTAGTACTTGATCATTCTCGAGATAGAATAGATATAAATTATAATTAGACATTTCTTATTCAAGGATTATTTTGCTTTAGATAGAAAATGAAATTGAACTTCGATATTAGAAACAATCGACGATCGACGATTTTTCTTCTACTAGGTTTATATTAATATATATACCCAAGAAAATCTGAGAGAATCTCATAATAAAACAGCATTTCTGGATATAATTACTGTACCTACATAATATGGCCCATAAACGTCCACTGCTAGATATGAGCAATCAACATTAATAATGAAGGATTATAAGGAATATTGCCTTTTCTGGAGCCGTATTATGAAGTGTTAAAAGCTATTTTTGTTTTGTTGCGAAACCGGAAAGGTGTTGTTAGCTAGGTAGGTATAGGTGCGTTTCCTTCTTGCACTGAAATAAAAACGAAGTTGAGTTTTTGCCTCTTTAATTGCAATGATAAAATAATTGAAATTATTGTTGCTATGCTTTAACCTCCGATTTAAAATTTTCGGAGCCGAAATTGGAACGGAGATGTAATATCAATCGGAAGTTCCGACTTATCGTAAGTATCGTAAGTCTTGGCCGTTACCACTATCCTACCCCTGCACATTCTTCTGTCCTTATACAAATTTATTTGGGGTCGGCGAAGCATATCTTTTTCTTCCATACCTCTCTACAGCTCTCCGTTTGCACCCTTTCTAGCTATATCATCTTTCACACAATCCATCCATCGTTTACTTAGTCTTGCTCTATTCCTATAGCTTTTTTTAATATTTGGTAATAGGCTTGCGTTTGACCGCCATCTCGCGTGATGTTAAGCAATGATGCGGTCTACGATGGAGCACGCTTGCCTAGAAGAATCCTATTCACTCGTGGCTTAAAGACACCCAGATTGTAACTGTCGTGGAACACCCACTTGGGCATTCCACTGTTTGGCAGTTTTCACAATGAAAGTGGAATCTAGGCTTCGTCCGAATTTTTGGTATATCAATCATGGACCGATGGCGCTTATTCGTGCTTCTGGCTGTCCGATAGAAAAAAGTCTTCCACATTTTATACTCAAAACTTATCTGGAAACATTATCCTCATTCGTCTACATTGCATCCCACTCAGTATTAAATTCTGCGGTGATCAGACAAAAACATTAATAGATGAGACTCTTACTAACTTTTATTTCAACATTAAATTCAAAAACAGATTTCTAATTTATACTAATACAATTAAAAGATCAAAGAAATATTAAAGCTGAATGACCAAACCAAAATGTATCATCTACATAATTAATTTATGCCCAGACTTGACAAGAGAACCAACTTAACACATAGACGAACTTACATGAAACACAAGTGTAAACAATATTCTGATGAACCATGTTTAAAGTCACCTCTTCAACCCGTTAAGATAACTCAACCTTTAAATGACCAAGGCTTTCAATAAGGAGCATGCAGATATCTCTTTTTCTTATGTTTTTTACATTTTTGTCCAGTTAAAAATCCATAAGAATAAAGTACAGGCAGCCATGGAACTGGTTCCTAGGTATAACACGCGTAATAAAGACTTCCATTGCTTGATTTTAATTACTGTTTTCGAGGAACACTAAAGCGATTTTGTTATGTTGTAGTCAGTGAAAGAAATCGTTGGTTTCGTAAAACATTTGAAAATGAAAAATATCAAAGTTGACTACCTACATATTTTTTTTTTAAGTCGTTTTTTTGGATGTTTAAATGCTAGGCTATTTCCTGTAGCTCTATTTATAATCGCCTATTTAATAAAATTATTTCTACGTATCATTGTGGTGGTTAGGTACTTATTATTAACTAAACGTTTTACCTGTATTATTTTTTTTTATAAATTAACACTACAATCGTAAGCGGGACTATAAAACACCTACATATATTTCTAAAGATGATATGAAAAAAAAAACATTTTATACTCGAAAAAAATTAAACAGCTGTAGTAAGTGATGTTTTTTCTAACGACAAAAAAGTTTACACAATAAAGTTTATAATACCAAAGACTTGCTGGCAATAAAACCATTAAGATCCTTTTTATAACATCAATGTAATCAATGATTTGAGCAGTCATCGAATTTCAATACACGATTATTTGTGTAAGAATTAAATATAAACGAAAGAAGCATTTACAGTAGGAACTAGTATTCGTCTGTCGTATTTTTTGCTGATAACAATGCATTCATTTTAGTGGATTTCTACAACTTTTGTATTAAAGGAAAAAATATGTAAAGTAAATAATAATAACATACGTGTTTTTAATGCATAATAAGTCGTTGAACTACAGTAACATATTATACTGCCAAGAGGATGGATAGCTGCAAAAAAAATCTCCGATAACCGTGGTGATTAAAACCATTCGTGACGATGGCCTCATGAGTTCATGCTAAACAATGGAGTTGTTCACGCTATAATAGTACGATGATTATGTCATCTTAAACAATAATTAAATATCATGTTATAATTTAATTTGACAGACATTTTTCATACCAACCGAAATAGAATTTTATCCACCACAAAAAAATTGAATAGCTTATAAATTCCTTCCACAGAAAGAAACTGGTAAATTTTTTACGCCAATCTGAAACTTCAAATCTTTTTGACCATATTGAAGATTTTTAATCTGTATAATAAGTCTATGTGTCTCAATAAATTATTAATAATATTGTCTAAAATAGGAAAGAATATGCGAAAATGGGCTCTATTACTTCGTCTTAAGGTTTTGGTAATAAATATGACAGGTCGATGAAATACACATTTATTATGAATAGCCATTTAGGCAGGTTTCGGTTTAGTACTACAAACCGCATATTTATTCATAGATCATTATTTATAACTTTATGTAAAAGTGAATGAGTTATATCGTGGTTATTTTTAGGGTTCCGTACCTACCTCAAAAGGAAAAACGGGACCCTTACAGGATCACTTTGTTGTCCGTCTGTCTATGGCGCTATTGCATATTTATAGTGGTATATATTTTTTAAATATATCTACACACATAATTAAGTTTTTATGGAAACCTCAGGGTGCGAGATCTACTGGCACTTGTCCGGTTTTTTGTTTATACCTAAAAAAATGTAAAAGATCGAAGCAGACTCTTGGACAACACACATTAGGAGCAAAAAAAAAAGGCAATATTAATCAGTGCGCGTAGATAGTTGCTCTCTCAGATCATAGAAACAAGGAGATGTGCCAAGGCGCTATCGAGCTTGATGCCTGATCTTGAGCAAATTGCTCATATTAAAAACTTACGCGCTGGCGACGAACCGAACACGATCGATGGTATAAATACAGTATTTTAGTTCAGTGCTAGTGTTGAGTGACGATTAACAGTGTTAGATTGAGGGTGTGCGGAATGTTTAATGCGTGGGAGATCTTTTTATTCACAAGGAGCGCTTAATTATGCGCGTAATTGTGTCGAAAAATGTACTAAAAGTGGCATCAGATGTTCCCGTACTAATTTACTATGATGACATATCTCCTTGTTTCTATGATCTGAGGTTGCACTAATCAAAATAAAGCATTGATATAAAATAGGTGCGCGCACTTGTAATTAGTTTCAAGCGATTATGTCCATGCTTTCTTTTGATCAGTGTAACTATCGCACAACGATTAATTGCAAGCGTGTTCATGCTATATAAGAGCCTTTACGAGTGATCATCCGACGCACTTAAGCCAATCAGTATCGCTACCGACTTACTGATTGGCTAATATTTTTACCAGCATGAACTATTGTTATGTAGCCTTTGAGTATTTACTATAGTTGTTTTCAATTATATCGGGACTTTTCGCGCACAAACATAATCAAAATATAAGCATTTTGACCTCGACGTTTCGATCAAGTTGCATTGACCGTGGTCACGAGAAGACTGAAGTGTGTGGGTATCATCGTCTTGAGCGGCGGGTGCTGTCTCGAACTACCCGCGCCTGGTTTTGTGAAACGTAACTGTCTAAATCACGACACACAATGCTGACGGTTTCGGCGGACACACGGGCAGAAAAGTCGCGACGCGAACACTTCTTGATAACTGGATTCCACGAAGACGACAACCTAAATCCATCTTCCCGATTGAAATTTTTGTACTTTTTAATTTCAATCGCTTCACGAACAATTGTTGGGTAGAAATGCCGATCAGTGGAGAGAATCTTCGGGTCGTGCAGCTCAATCCAGTGGTTGGGTCCCGATTCAAGCAAATGTTCGGCGATGGCCGATATGTTTGTTTGTCGATGCTTTACCGCTGCGCTATGTTTGTGCGCGAAAAGTCCCGATATAATTGAAAACATGTGTACAATTCGCGAAAGTTTAAAAACTACTATTTACTATAGTGTTTACTTCTAGCTGCAAAGTTAGAGACATTGAGTTGGAGTCTGTAATTAGTCTCCGATAGACGTCACCAACGCTCATAAAAAGGGGTAGAAAGAGGTTTCCAATTTCAACTAATTCAGACATGATACTGTGGCTCAGTTGGTGAAAGCTGCCCCGGTATAGGCAGAGGTTCGCAAGTTCGAATCCTGCCTGTGTCAGTTGTTTTTGGGTATCTCTTATATATTTAATAACATTAAATAAGTATAACATGGCTTTAACATGTTTAAAACATTCGCAAAAATATACATTTATTTAGGGGCTATTTCACCAACCCATCATTATCTGTTTATTAAGCTAATGTGATCGCTAAACTATTCAATAGCAAAAAAATGTGTTTCATCACCTGTCAATAGTGTTAATGCCAAAATTATTGAACTAAAGGTTAATTTACTAAAAGTCACCTTTAACATACCTATCTTATCTTTAGCTTATTGAACAGATATTGATAGGTTGGTGAAATAGCTCCTTACTATAGTTTTTCCAAAACCGAGCGAACCTCTCTACCGAAAAACACTGACCATCTAACCAATTTGGGTTTTTACTAAGATTATTGTAAACGGCCCGGATTCATTACTCTCGAGTGTATTATAACTATTATAAGTCATCATTACGTAATGGTTGATAGATACGTAGGCACTGTGACAAAATCCTTAAACACTATAGACTCAGATAAATGAAGTGTCAAAAAAATATATAAATTCGCAAATTAATTTTCTTTGCAAGCCTTACTTTTCAAGTCATAGTTCACAGTTCGAGGTCATTGATGTTCCTATTTATTGAATCGCTGTGTTAAGAAACTAGAACAACATACTCACTGAACTCTGAAAACTAAGTTAAGAAACTTGTAAATATTATTAATGTATTAAACAACAATGTACGCGGTGACGGCTATAAATTGTGCGAACACGAACACAATATGCTTTCCCATGATGTTATGGGAAAGAAAAACATGCTCTGCATTAGTGGCTTGTCATCCTATGTAATTTATAATAATAATATGGTTGATTATGTTTTAGATCAGACCGAAGCTATTGAAAAGTAAAGCTGGCAGTGGCGAATACCTACAATACGATTCCTACCGGCTTCCCTTTGAAAAATAGCACACGCAGTATTGCCTACTTTGATTAATTAACTTTTCGTGGCCAGGTAAGCATTTGTAGCTCTGGCTTACCTCTTACAAAAACTGACTCTTCGCCACTGAAAGCTGGTAACACTACGGGACAGTTATATCATCGTAAAGCTACGTTTCTATTAAGAAAAGTAATTAAAAATGACTTAATAAGATGGTTTGATACAACTCACCCTAAGATAAGGTGGGTGAGGTAAAAAGGAAATAGCAAGATTGCGTAAATGTTTCCTTTGTAGAGTTCCGTACTACGCCATCTGTCCATCTGTCACTGGTTTGTATCTCATGAACCGTAATAGCTAGCCAATTTATTTTTTTACAGAATACATATTAGTAGCCCCTATCATATCAAATAATAGTAACAATATAAAGTCAAAACCCAAGGGACAACCGGAATGGACCCTTAGTGCGAGAGTCCGACTCACACTTACCCAGTTTTTCCGTCTTCCTATGTTAAGATATTACATGCTTTATCAATAAATTTTATTGATCGCAAAACTGAAAATGTTGTGGAACCTACAATGCAATGCGAAACAATCGCACGCATTCCAACAAAATCATTTCAATTCATCAATACCACCAGCCAAGATCTTATTAAACTTTAAATTTATTCAATTAACCCCCAAAGAGCAGAATAAACGTTCACAGAATATATCAAGCTTGGAACAACGGTAGCCGGACTGAACTCGCTACCGATAGCCCTAGGTCACACGATAGGATCGCATCGGGACATTCTCCTCTCATTAATTGTGCGCGCACGGTTTAATTGACACCGTTGTAGCCTTTGCTTTTGATGGTCGATTGTTTGTTTTGTTTTGATTTGTGCGACAGGATTCGACGAGGTGTGAACGGAAATTCAGGATCGCTGGAGACTGCAAGGGTCGTTACAACAAAATTTGTTTTTAGGGTTCCGTACCTCAACAGGAAATGGAACCCTTATAGGATCACTTTGTTGTCCGTCTCTCCGAGGCAACACCCTTAAAGGGTGGAGGCTTCTGCTCATAGATGGCGCCACTAAAATAACTATGTAATAGCATATTTCTATTGGAATCATTTATTTTATATAATACATCTACAAAGGTATTTAATTATTTTGTACGGAACCCTCAGAGCGCGAATCCTACTCGCACTTGTCCGGTTTTTATAAAAAAAAAACACCTCTTTAATTAGAGAATCACAAAGAAATAACGGTAACAGTGGATTAAAATCTCAGATCATAGAAACAAGGAGATGTGCCAAGGCGCTATCGAGCTTGATGCCTGATCTTGAGCAAATTGCTCATATTAAAAACGTACGCGCTGGCGACGAACCGAACATGTTGAGTGACGATTAACAGTGTTAGATTGAGGGTGTGCGGAATGTTCAATGCGTGGGAGATCTTTTTATTCCCAAGGAGCGCTTAATTATGCGCGTAATTGTGTCGAAAAATGTACTAAAAGTGGCATCAGTTGTTCCCGTACTAATTTGCTATGATGGCATATCTCCTTGTTTCTATGATCTGAGATTAAAATAATCATCTACGTTAGAGCGAATTTATTTTTTATCTTATCCATGCGTTTCTAATCAAACATTCTCATTGAAGAATTTAATTTCACGCTTTTTTAGCAAAGGAATATACTGAATTTGAAGTAACGAACTTAACGCACTTTTCCCTGTCTGTACCTACTAGCCCAGATTAACTACAGTTTGGGATATAGCGGTATTATGGAAGAACGGACTCACCTCAAGTAGGTTAAAAACTCACATCATAGAAACAAGGGAGATGTGCTAAGCTCAATAGAGCTTGACGCTTTAGTTTGGTCACATAGACTATAATTAAAATGGACCGAACGCGATCGGTGATATAAATACAGTGTTTTAGTTTAGTGCTAGTGATGAGTGACGAATAACAGTGTTAGATCATTATATTCACAAGAAGCGCTTGTAATTGTGTCGCAAACTGTTCTAAAGGTGGCCACAGTGGTTCCCGTACTAATTTCCTTTTTTCAATGATCTGAGGTTAGAAAGATACTAAGTTTGTCTCTCTAACATACAATGGTGATACTTAGCAGCTCTGCTTGTATTTTGGGCGATCCAACAACATTTAAAAGAATATCTTAGTTGAACACAGAAGTTTCAGCTAGTAGGATGTTGGGTAGTATTTTGTTTAGTTTAAAGCATATGTATCTAGCTTATCTCCAGTTGGTTGCTTAGTCATTTTCTTACTCAAGTTTCTCATTTCTAGTGTCTAGACTCATTAGCAAACTTTCAGCTTAAACTTTCTTACTAAAAAGCAACTGAATACACTTTTTCTGTCCAGATCTACGTAGAACCCCAACAAAACGTTTCGAATTATCAATTCATTCGAGTTTCGGTAACCGGCAATAAATAGGGCTCCCGACAGACGAAAAGCCCGGTACATGACATAAATACTACTTCCCAACGTACATAAATGTCGTAACCCCCAGAGATATACAATCGAATACCAAACCTATCCTTTGGAAAGCAGAGTTGAAATTCCAGTGTGACGAATTGGGGAGGTATGTAAAGGGTATCAAGTGACCGACTTCAAAGACAATGGTATATCGCTTTTGGAGACAAGTGAAGGTGACAGCTTCGGTTTCGGGTTTTAATTTGCGAAATTTTGTGTACAATGGCCAAAGAATCGTGAATGGTTGACGTTGACTGATGAAGGGCTTAGATTTTCAGAATTTTGCCTGATAAGTATGGTGTATTTAAGTCTGCGAAAAGTAGTACTGAATTTTAACAGCATTAGTCGTTGAAAAAATATCGTAGATCTCTTTAGGTTAGATTCTAAGGGCAGTCAAAATAAATATTGGGTTGGGTCTGGAGGAAATCCTTTTAGACCTATTCCGGACTTTAACAATGTTTAAGGACTTAGCCTGCTTCATTATTTCATTAGGACAAAGTGATGAATGTAAAAGCACCCTTTATAGAAATCATAATGAATTCTGCATTGTAAATGTACCAAAACCACAAAAGGATTTGTTGATTCGGAAAAAATAATTCCGTTTTAACTAATTTGAAACCCGACTCCCATATTTAGCACTTTATAGACATTCCGATGTATTGTCGCGAACACCCATCGTTTGTTCGGCAATTTGCATAAAAACCAACTTATCACGATAATAAAAATGTTAAGAAGCCGCAACTATTTTGTTTTATCAGCCAGCTATGATTATTTATAAATGATTTTAACCTTTATTTTATTTTAATTTGAAACTTAATATCCCTTTACATTTTTTTTTATTTTTAAGTAAGTATACAAAATAACGAAGTAAGCGTTTCGAAAGTTTAATACTTATGCTCAGCGTGGCTTGAATTAATGAAGACTATAAAATTATTTTTAGCAAGTATCAGTTAAGTATTATTTTTCTTGGCTATTCTTTCTGGTACACTCGTTGTTTTAATATCTTTAGTAATATGCTAGGTTCAAACACATAACTAAAATATTTCAATCTGAAACGTTACTAAAACATATGAATGACACATGAATAGTTCATGTCACTTGTTGCGGTGGCTGTCACAAGTCGCGTTTTATCTGAACATCGATGCCAATATTTGGTTTAAATTATGTTATTCAGTACAAAGCTCTAGTTGTGTTTTGTCGTAATTATTTCATGTGGTCCCTGGATGAGGACAAGTACCCATCGTCTACTCCTGTTCATTTTATAAGGAGTGACTAAAGGCTTCTAGAAGCTCAGAAAAGTAGGTGCTAAACATTTACTACACATAATAATGACAATGTCATCCACAAACATGAAAAAAACTATGATTTTCTTTTAGGCTTTCCATCCGTGATGTTAGAGGGATGCTTAAGTTAGTAGTGCAACAATGAAATAAAATTATATTCCATACATTTGTTTCTACGTTACTGTACTCTGAAAAGAAGCCATATCATGTCTCCCATCACCACCTTCAGCTGGTGATATCCACGAAACAGAGCCAAACAAAGAATCACCACATGAAATAAGGAATTAAATTCATAAAAATGCTTTATCACACCCCATTACGGAACAATAACTGGAATCCTGCACAAAAACTAAAAAAAAACAGCCAAGTCTCCTCTTACATAACGCATATGTGGTACGGCCAGCACAATAAGTAGCCAACATTTATTCAGAATGCCGGGCGAGGCAGGAATTATCTGGCCGAGTATCAAAAAAGGCCGACCCAACTTAAGGAATAAAAAAAAGCATAAAACCCGACAAGAAATTATGATACTACCAAATACGCGGGTAAAAACTCGATTCTATATACTGTTGTAAGTTCTACAGTGGATTCCGATCCAATTATCTGGTTTTCGGTCGGCGGATTGCATTCGTTGCGAAATAATTTTGTCTACTCACTGTTTTGTTGTCTGTACTTAAGTATTATTGCTCTCTTGTTTTCGACACTTGGCTGGTTTTTTGTTGAAGTGTTTTAGATTAGTGTTTTTATATTTTCAGTTTAAGTGAATAGTGATTGTTCTGGGATCAATTAAGTTTGGTAAGACAGTGTCGGGGACTTTGTTACAAGATAACAATTTTCAAAACAATTCCTTTTAGTGGTCTTTGGATCCTATAGTAATGGAGGCATTTTTTTCTAGTAATAATAAGATAAAACAAAAAATGGTTCGAACCTTGATTGTTATTATCATCAATTCGTTAGGAAGCCTTTAGATTATACATATATTTCTGGTTTATTAGGTAGCCTTTATTCAACAATAGAGGCTAAGATAATAATTCAGAATATTCTTGGAGCCTTCGAACAGGTAGGTATGTAAGTACCTGATAATTTTAAAACACTAAATGTCTCGGCTACATTTGCAATCAAAACATAAGATTAATTAATGATGTAACCAGCAGCCTACTATAAGGTACAGAAGTCGTAGAATTCTAAAAGGAAAATAGCACTTTCTACTACGCAAACATCATATAGGTACCTATACCTAGATATTGTAGATTCTATACATACGCTGATTTGAATGATTAAGGATTTCAAAAAGGAGATCATACTTTTTTAACAAAACAAAAAAACAGCAAAAACTTTCTTCATGACTTTTTTCGTAATCAGCGCAAAACTTTTATCATTACTAGTCTAAATAAACATACTGAATGGTTTTTAGGCAGCAAAAAGCACGGTGCAGTAACCGCAATCTTAATTTCCAACAGTTCTAGCTTTAACTTTAATTCTAGCTTCATTTACACCGTTAGGAGTATCTTAAGCTAGATTGTTCGAACGAAAAATCACGTTTTGCATTAGACTGGAAAGCAAAGAGTTTATAGACGCTCACATACCACCAATTAGTGACAAAAAAGCGATTTGTCGTTTTAACTAAACACAAAACACCTCATTATACTAATTAGTAACAAAAAACTAAAGAAGAGACGTCGATCAGCGCGGACAATTCCGGGTAGCTCCGGTAGTCTTAGATATAGGGTTGGCGACGATTAGTTGCTAAACATTGTTGGACATTGATTTGATATTGGAAAAAATGGAACACGAACTGTTTCTAAAATTAATTCTGGTTTTTCATGATTATTGGTGTTAGGTATAACTGTTTTTTTTTTAAACCACAGTGGCACATGCATTGGGCCCGTTTAATGGTAAACGCTAAACGCTTCCAATACCGAGTATATCATCATGCGCGTTATTGACCCTTTCAAATGAGCTTAGAAGTCAAGCAGCGGGGGACCTGCTTGTCAACACAGCGCATCCTCAGGAGCTCTGGTGACGTTGCTCACTTGGGAACAGACACTATCGAAGAGTAACGTTATTCAATTATTCATACCGCTTGAGTGTAACGCTAAAACTAGAAAGCAGCGGTGATTTAAAATCGTAGGGCGTGGGTTCGAACCCCGGCAGACGCAAACTTTGTGCAATTTGAACACCACTACTCTAAAAACAGTGAAGGAAAACATCGTGGGGAAGCCCCCATGTCCTAGAACCAAAAACTCGAAGACAAGTTCCGTCCATCAACTCGCACTGGTCCCGCGTTTCTATCACAGAGAGGAGACCTATGTCCTAGCAGTCCGAATATTGTATGCTGATTATGATGATGACAATGACCAATGGCGTATTTAAAGGGCAAGCCCAGCGTATTTTTTTGTCTTTACAGGGTATTTTTCATAAATTTAAATGAGTTGATGTTGTTATTAAAGCTATACGTACATTAACACTTACATTCATGAAAAATGAACAAAACGAAAAAAATGCATCAAGCTTGCCCTCTAAGCATGCTACTGACGATGATTGCTTAAGTATTGTCATTCATTAAGGACCTTTTATTACACTTCCAAACCTTTTCAACAAACACCAGTACATAGTTTCAAATGGCTTTCTATAAGACCTGTCACAAAACTCTGCACATACCAGCCCTGCAGTTTCAACCACCATCAAGATATCCCGGTGGCTTGCTAATGAAAAGAACTTGGCTCCCTTTATTAAGTCTAATGTATTCAGCCGATCGGCTAGACGATTGCGAGCCAAATGTCAGTGTGTGTTTACTTTGTTACCCGGCGTTTGTTGATGACTTCTAATGTACTTTTAAAAGGTACACATGTTGGTGATTGAATTGTATGCGGATTAGAAGTTTTGTTTTTGAATGTGTTTGTAATTTTTGTGGTTTTAGTTTTTTGGTCAATTTTATGTTAATGGTAGTTGTATAATTTTTTCATAAGTTTTTATAGGAATCCCGTCAAACCATGATATTGTTCCTTGGTACAATATAAGTTTTCAAGCCTTGGAATCCATCTGGAGGTCGTCGCAACAGCTAAAAGCTATTTCTTTTTCGCTTTTATATCGCTTGGCCTCACTTACTCGAACTTCTTGGACCAGACTTCTGACACCAGTCACTCATAATTTTCCGTTTTTAGGGTTCCGTACCTCAAAAGGAAAACAGGAACCCTTATAGGATCTCTTAATTGTCCGTTTGTCTGTCAAGACAAGAGTTTTTCTCAGGAATGCGTAGAGGTATCGAGTTGAAATTAATATCAAATACTTCGATCTAACGAATCCAACTCGGACTTGTCCGGTTTTTAATTTAAATATCCTACACGCAGCTTCCATAACTTTTACTTAAAAAAATGCAAACGAAATTGACTGAATAAAAATTTTGAAAATTTATCTATTGATACTAACATAGTTTATAAGTGTAATGTTATTAACCCCTCTATGGATTTAAGTGATCCGAAATAAATGATTATTTGTTTTATTTATTTAAAAATATGTACTGCAACATATATGAACAACATTCCACCACCGTCAATCTTACTTTTATGGTGTTTAGCAGCCCAGTGGCGAACCCCATAGGCCTAGAAAGGTTAGCATCATAATAAATCTTAATTTTATGGCGCCTGCAATGACTCCTGAATTCATCCTCTAATATCAAAGATTGTGGTTTGATCTCTCATAAAAGTACATGGTGAAATAAGACATTAGTATGGGGTTTAGTATTTTAATAAATAGAGTAGGTTGTGTTGCTTGTTTTTCAATGTTAAATTATTTGTTGTCACTAGAATATAAAGAAAATTTATTATTAGAAAGATGGGTAGTTGCTATCCTTTTAATTTACAGCTACCTATGTAACACGGTTCTCTTGTCTGCTAATAAAAACACTAGGATCTTGACTCTGGGAAACTGTATTGGTTATAATATGGCAGTATCTTTTAAGACATTTTCTTAGGTAGCATCTGCATAGCATAGCATAAGCATAATCGGCCTATAATGTTCCCAGGCCTCCTCTCTGTGAGAGGAAGTGGGCCGTAGTCCACCACGCGGGCCCAGTGCGGGCTGGTGGACGTCACATGTCTTCGAATTTTTGATTCTAGGACATGCCGGTTTCCTCACGATGTTTTCCTTCACCGTGAAAGCAAATGATAATTCATTTCTAATACGCACATGACTTCGAAAAGTCAGCGGTGCGTGCCTCGGGATCGAACTCGAACCATTCGCTGTGGGAGGCACATGGTTAGACCACTAGGCTATCACTGCGTCTGTAGCATCTGCAACCTTCGATAATTATGAGCTAATGAGAAAAACTATGTGGACATGTGATATCTAAATGCTCCCCGTCCAGTAATACATAGGCATAAACCAGTGGCTAAGGGTGAGGGAAAGCCGGTAGGTACTATTGTACCGGCTTATAATTTTGTTACGATTTTATTAAAAAGTATGTAACAGCATTATAAATAATTCCATTTATTATTCGTTTATTCTCTGTATTTACATATTTTGAATAGGCAAAGACGTATGACAAACTAAATAAAACCAAATTGTACCAGCTACCCTTCACCCATTGCCACTGGAGGGTACAGATACATAATCATATTACTATTCCTCATGACAAATCCAATGCTGGCATATTAACCAGAAAACCACATACGCCTTCTTCAAAGAATTCCGATTTATAAAAACTTAAATCCTAAACTCCTAATAGGTACACAGCAATGCGGTTTTATCACGTTAACAAATTGCGATCGTCGCCGTCGCTTGCGCAGCGGTGCCATTGGTCGACAAAAACCCGCACATGCGCGGAAGCCGAGCCATTAGTCCGCCATTTCAACCTGTATCTATTGGGTTGAATTAACGAACAAATTACATGTTACTTTTCGGCAAGTCACTTTAATTTTTAGTTGTTATGTCCGGGTATTATGTTTGTATGATTTAGTTTTGTCATTGAGGTAGGTAGAATTGTTATATCTAGACCAATGATATAAAAGCTATAGATACAAGGCATTCGTTTTCTTTCCCTTTTTTAGCACATATGCACTGATATGTAGCTATTTAGCTATTTAAAGTATTTGCGCCATTTTTTAGTACAGTGATGTTGGTGTATGACGTGTCTATATATAATACGTCATTGATCTAGACCCAAAAATCAGAAAGCGCTATTGAGCTTGACACTTTGGTATTGACCGTATATAAAACGTACACGCTGGCGACGAACCGAACTCGATCGATGATATAAATACAGTGTTTTAGTTTAGTGCTAGTGTTTAGTGACAATAAGAGTGTTAAATTGAGGGTGTGCGAATTTTTAATGAGTGGGAGATCTTTTTATTCACAAAGAGCGCTTGTAATTGTGTCGAGAAATGTTCTAAAAGTGGCGACAGTTGTTCCCGTACTAATTTGCTATGATATACAGAGTGGCAGGTTAGACAGTGGAAATATTTTAAGGGGTCATTGTACTCATCATTATGAACTAATTTTACTATGGGACCAACCCTGAAATCGCGAAAAAAAAATCACCTGTTCCATACAGGTGTTGTTGAATTATGTGAGCATAAATGTATGGAATAGCTGATTTTATTTTCGCTATTTCAGGGTTGGTCCCATACTACGTTGGTCGTACGTCCCATAGTTGTTCATAATGATGAGTAGAATGACCGCTTAAAATATTTCCACTGTCTAACCTGCCACCCTGTATAATATATCTCCTTGTTTCTACGATCTGAGGGTTTTACCTTTAACACTATAATGATATTTAAGATGTTTAAACTTCATAATAAGCGGCTCTAACTTTACTAACGTATGATGACTTTTATATGTAGTAAAATAACACCACTGAGACATTGTATCGCCCAAAGCAAAGGTAGCATTTATTTTGTTATGAGCCATTTATTTCAGTAGACTTTTACAACTTGAAGATTTAGTTCATAATGTAATTTAGCTTAATTTGTTACATATAATTTATTCTGGATCGCGCATTATACGAAGGAAGTACTTGATTTTGTGTTCCTTTTTGAAAACTTATTTAGTGGTAAGTATTAGAATCTTATACTATATATCTTATTTACTAATAAAAGTTATCTTCTTCTACTTGATTAAACTCCTGTACGCACAGCCCTCGGATCATAGAAACAAGGGAGATGTGCCAAGGCGCTATTAGGCTATTCGCACACCGCACCGCATCTTGCAGCGTAGCCCGGGAGTGTGTGATCTTCCGTTGTTTGCAGGTACCTGTATTTGTATAGAAATCACGCGTAGTGCAACTGCAGCCTAATTGCGTAACTCAATTCCTTTCGCCATGGCTTTCATTTTGACAGTTCAACAACATCCATTGCGGCGTTGAGCTAGTTAAAGGAGCACGGATTAACAATCATACGGCGTAATGAATGTCAAAAACAATGCCATGGTGATAGCAATTGAGTTACGTAATTCGGGTGCTGAAAACGCATTCACGCGCGGGGCTTTTGTTCCGTCGCCACGCACCCCGCAGCGTAGCGCGGGGTGGTGTGTGATTCGCCTTAAGCTTGACGCTTCAGTTTGGTGACATGGACCATAATTAAGGCCACGATATCCGAGTGCGATAGGCATTTAGCGCTCCCTTCCTCCCCGCGCGGCGAATTACGCGGAAGCGCAGTTCAAATGAACTCGCTGACCCCGCTGAACAAAAATTTTGCGTCACAGTATAAATTCTACCAGCCTCAAAGTATTAACAAAAATTTTTCGTTAAGAAACGAAGGCCTCAAAAATTGGGGTTTCGTTTGTAGCTAGGTTTATGTAAAACGTTGTAAATACATTTATAAAGCACCTTACACAATTTATTTTATTAATAATAATTGTTTTTTTTTATTATTTTCGACGAATCTCTCTTCTTTTATTTATGAGTATGGTCTATGGATTATGACTAGCTATGCGGCTATGGTGGATATTACACTATCTATATCTATCTTACAGTGGCGAAGGGTCCCTACAATACGATTCCTACCGGCTACCCTTTAAAAAGTAGCATGGGCAGTATTGCCTACTATTGTCAAATATTTTTCATCCCATCTATTCGAAAAGGACGACTTGGTTCGCCTTTAAGTGCGTCCAAAGGTAGTGTTTTCTATAAGAAACTTTTAGCGGGCAGTAATGAGTTTTTAATCCTCTTTAGATGTTTCAAATTCAATAGTGCGGCGCACTTATTGAATCTGACTAATAACCAATGAACTGTAGTGTTTTTGTAAGGGGGAAAGGGGGCTAAGGGGACTACGAGGACTGGGACTAAAGGGACTGGGACTAAGGGGACAGGGACTATGGGGACTATGGGGACGATAGAGACTAAGGGGAATATGGGGACTATAGGACAATGGGGACTAAGAGGACTATGGGGACTATGGGGATTAAGGGAACTGTGGGGACTAAGGGGACTATGGGGACTGAGGGGACATTGGGGACTATGGGGACTAAGGGGACTACGGGGACGATGGGGACTATGGGGGCAATGGGGACGATGGGAACAATGAGGACTAAGGGGACTATGGGGACTTTGCTTGAAATCTGTAGATACCTAATAATAATAAGCTGGGTACTCACTTAGCAGTGTAGCATGTAACGTATCAGATACTGTATCAACCTGCAAGTGGGTACGGCTCGTCCACGGTCCACCGCGTATCTAGCTACGAGCTGGCGGATCACACTGCGAGTCGCCTTTGTGTTCAATTGAAACGTTATTCAAAATAACGTTACGATTCGTTCCAGTAACGATAATTTGTACCGTTCCACCAGAAACGTAACATAATTAATTCTTTGTATATAACGATACTTACAAACGGAACGAAATCTACAACTATTTAATAACGATATTATTAATATAACGATATAATAACGTTATTAATATAACGATATAATATAATAACGTTTATTCATTTCGATACGCAACGTTGCCAGCTAGCCTTGACCTTGAGATCTGCGGCGATTCCCCGAGCGCAGTATTGGCAACAACGGCAACCTAGCATTTCGCCGTGTTTATTTTTATTTACATCTGATTTCAATCGTATAATTTGAGTTTATTAAATCATGAGCCGTAAGAAGAAAAATTTTGTATTCAGAGATTTTTCATTGAGCGATGACAAACAATCGTCGAAGTGTGAAGTTCCAGGTTGTAATAAAACTCTTCAGGTGCCTAAATACCTACTATCCTATATATTACTACGAATTATTATTGATCAAGTCATCATGTCAGTTGCATATTGAAAAATAGTACCTATGTTATTTTACCACCAACGTGACTGCGAAACCGGAATACCTCTGCAAACTTTCTTCAAATAATATAGGGTAATTGTGCCTGTTCTCGACCAATTAGTGGAGTTGTCAAATCAAAATTCAAAAAATAATATTTCTGCTAACAAGTACAAAAAATAATATTAAGTAATGTATTCTTAATATACTCTTTCATTTAAGTTAAAGTCTTAGTTAATTTAGAATGCTGGTTATTTTTAAAATAATTAAATGTCTCAAAATGCCGTTTCTCCCAGTTTTCGACCGGAAAATTCAGTTTTCGACCACCTAGTACCCAGTTTTCCACCACTTACTGAAATTACTGAAAGTAAAGCATTCAGTGGAGAAAAGTAAGCATACAAAATTGAACGAGTAAATTATCAACCTCTCTTTATAATTCAAATGACAAAATCATCTAAAAATTCATGTATCAACATCTATACTAATATAATAAAGCTGAAGAGTTTGTTTGTTTGAACTCGCTAATCTCTGGAACTACTAGTCGAGTTCGATCTTTTTGTATATGATAGCCAAATTCATGGGTAGAAACCCAACTATCTATGTATGTTCTCTCTCTGTTATATCTTTTAGCTTTTGGCACCTTTCTCAAAGGACTCCAACTCTAACGCCTCAAGCTGGTACTTGGCTGAGCCATCCCATAGTTACGCGCAGTTTTTCATGCACAAACGAACTTGTGCTTAGTACAATAAAAGCAACTGTCCAGACGTGAAGTACCGCCGCACCATTGAGATGATACCCAGCTTTTTAGCTGCCAATTGAGCCTTGGCCTCAATATAGGTCCAGGTGGCCCAGAAGCTCAAGATGGTTAGCTATCGGTATGATACGTCTCGAAAAGTAGAAGTGGGCTGGAATGGCCTCCTTTTGGCAGAGAACAGATAGGCCTAAGTCTTAGCTGCATTTAACTTGACCACGTCGGCATCGCCCTAATCGAAAACTGCAATGTTAATATTTTGAGGCTTTAGTAGATCATTAAACAGCCTAGGTAGACCATATTATGCCTATTTTCGACCATCCGGTCAAAAACTAGACAATTTAAAACCGTAGTTCTGTTTCTCGACCGCTTTATTTTATGATTATAATATCAAAATTGGAAGTAACAATGTCGTTTTTCATATTCAATACATGTTAAACAATGTTGTTTAACCAACAAACAAACTAAAAAGTGCTAGAAAACATTACAAACTTACTATTAATGTTACGACGCGCACTATTTTTTATTAGAAAACGACCCGTTTATTCGCGTTCGTTCGGAGCCACAGAATGATTTAATTACTTTCGATGTAAGATGCGTACAAATTACTTTGAGTGCTTGTGTATAAACTACTAATATATTAACCCGGCGT
The DNA here is from genome assembly GCA_948465475.1 of Thalpophila matura. Taxonomy (NCBI): domain Eukaryota; kingdom Metazoa; phylum Arthropoda; class Insecta; order Lepidoptera; family Noctuidae; genus Thalpophila; species Thalpophila matura. Next base: position 16,897,336 of record OX419182.1, read on the forward strand.
CATGGGGGTGAAAAAGTGTAGTGAAAAAGTGTGTTATTAAATATGAAATAATCTAGTACTTCATAAATTAAAAAGATCAAATTTGTTCGGGTTTATTTTTTTAGGTATTCATGTAAATAAATAAAAGAAAAATATCGTATAATAGTAATAAACAATCAGTCTTAATGTTTTAATAGCACTTTTTAATAGGAAACTAGGATATCTAAAAAAAAAAAAAAACACTCCGCATCATTATCATTGATACAGTCAGCATAGTATGGTAAAAGTCATATGTGAAAAATGGCGCAAAATTGTTACACTAAGTGCGGGGGTGGGTCTTAGTGACCTTTTTCAACTTTGCGCACGTGTAACTCGCAGTGCGGCTGTCGCACGACCAATGTGTTGCCTGCGACGCTTAGAACAACTCAATACCTCCAGCTACTGAGAACAACAGCAACGTCGGAAAGGTAGTAGGTAACCGAAATTCAAGCAAAATAAAATGTGCCGGGTCTCACAGACCCAACCCCCATGACGCCGGGTTAAAGTTTCTACGGAAACACAGTTTTAAAAAAGAATCGGCTTAGTTTTGCAATTTTTCGGAGTTCTGTAGCTACGTGCCGTCAAATGGTCGAAAATAGGCGGTGGTCGGCAAACAGGCGCACCTACCCTACGCACTCTCTCTTGAATACGACGGTGACTTATACCTACGGGGTGCGACGGCCGCGGCGCCGTGGTGGTCAATGAGAAAGAAAACTTCTTATGAATAACGTTACAAGTGAATCTGTAACGTTTTACCTATAACGTTATTATAGCGGATATAAGCCTAACATTACTTATAATATTGTGCCACGAAAATGTTATTTTATAACGTTATTTTTTTATAACGTTATTGTTATTTTTCGGTTTGTAACGATACTAATCGTTACAAACTTTGGAATGTTATGAGGGAACATTTAGTGTAACGGAACGAAATTCATTTCGTTTTCAAGTCCCTGGTTCGCAGTGATACCGCCACTCGATGGGCCACGCGCGTGCGGCTCGCAGCGGGCTCGTGCCTACGTAGGTACTCACTTGATACCGTATCTGATACATTACATGCTACACTGCTAAGTGAGTACCTAGCAGTGGCGAAGGGTCCCCACAATACGATTCCTACCGACTTTCCTTTGAAAAGTAGCACAGGCAGTATTGACTATTGTCAAATATTTATAATTAGCTTTTCGTGGCCAGGTAGAAGCATTTCTAGCTCCGGCTTACCTCTTACAAAAATTGACCTTTCGCCACTGGTACCCAGCTATAGATAGGCTTAGCTAGTACTGAGACGAAAGCAAGTAGGTAGGTAGGTATATAAATACAACTACAATATTGCTCTGTCGTGTCAAGGATAGTTACGATCAGCAATAATACCTATTATATTGTTGATTGAAGGTAGGTAGGTAGTTATAAATAGGTTAGGTACCTACTAGTAATCAAACTTACCTTATGTTTTTAGGGTTCCGTACCAAAATGGTAAAAAAGGAACCCTTATGGTGCGACTTCGTCTGTCTGTCCGTCTGTCTGTCACAGCTGGTTATTTCAGAAACTACTAATGCTATCGACTTCAAATTTGGAACAATTATAAAGAATGCTTGTCCAATTTTATTGTATATCCTAACTAGTACAGTTTTTTCAATATCATCAAAATTCCTTTACAAACAAACTTAGTGCACGAGTACGACTCGCACTTGGCTGGTTTTTTTTAAGCTTCCGTAGTTCAAATTTTGATTTTTTTTCTTTTTTCTGTTTTTATTCCCCATATTTTATTTTTATATTCTTAAATAGGTAAATACACTATATTAACTATTCACTTACTACTTAAACTAATATTTACAATTTAATTATTAATAGGTACTAGAAACTACAATATTATTTACAGACAGATTTTTCAAACTATTGCGATCACGGAATAACGATAAACTGATATTTCGGTCGATTTATTATTCGAACGCAGCGAGCCAGCAAAAGGAACACAGGTCCTACCTCGGAGAGGCCTCGCGGGCTACTAAAGCGAGCCGCGCGCTCGCGCTCCTCCCTTTTGTTAAATAATATTGTATTAAAAAAAATTAAAACTGTTTTGAGAAAAAGTAACCATAGAATAATCTTCTAAACGTTATTGACTATTTTTTGACATAATTTTGATGAATATAAGTTTGATATACTTTAAGTATGACCTGAAAAACGATAAAAAAATCCCTGTTTTCGTAATATTTTAAGATCGAGTGAAGTTGTACATATCGTGTTTTGAACCATAGAATAATCAAGAATGTTTATGAAACTACAACATATATTTTTATCTGATCAAAACAAAGAATATTTGACTGTTTACCATTGAATCAAAAATACGTTGATTTCGGATATCCTGGCCTTAAAACGTACACACTGGCAACGGACCGAAAGATGATAATAAATACAGTGTTTTAGTTTAGAGCTAGTGATGAGTGACGAATAACAGTGTTAGATTGAGGATGTGCGAAATTTTTTATGTGTGCGAGATCTTTATATTCACAAGGAGCGCTTGTAATTGTGTCGCAAACTATTCTAAAACTTGCGACAGTGGTTCCCGTACTAATCTGCTATAACGGCATATCTTCTTTTTTCTATGATCTGAGGTACAGCCTATGCCGGTGGGTCTAGAAGCATCAAATTTTACACAGGAGTTCCTTAATTAACGTAAGTGATTACTAAGAAAGATTTTAATTTAATTCATCGCTGATAGGAATTTAATAGGGGATTATTTTTTTGAGAAAAGTCGGATAGTTCCTCAGATATTACCGATGAGAAATTAGGAGTGTAATGTAGCTATAATTATTTTTTTATTTAATAGGAATAGGCTTGCGTTTGACCACCATCTCGCTTCTTGAAGACACCCAGATTGTAACCATCGGGGAACACCCATTTCGCCCGTGCATCCCACAGCTTGGCTGTTCTCATAATTAATGTGGAATCAAAGCGCTTCGTTCGGGTTTTTGGTAGGTATGATCAACCATGAAGCATCATAAACCAAATACGGCCACAAGAATTCCCGCAACCACGACAATTTTAATACCTATACCAAGAGGTTTTATCAATTAAAACAAACCCAGTAACACGAGAAGCCAAGTGCAAACTTTATAGAAACGTTATTTTGGTATTAAAAATAAATTTACAGTCAATTCGTATCAATCCCGTAGTATCTGTGCTCAAAGATTACATGTACCGCAAACATTTTATTAATATTCCAAGTATTTGGGTTGATGTTTGTAATTTACTTTGGTAAAACCTTATTCACACTGTGATACCGTATTGCGATACTTTGCGTTTGGGTATATCATTATTCAGCGTATGACACACGGTTTCCACAGGTTCCAAACAAAAAATGTGGCGCCAACAATGTGCCGATACAAAAATGGATAGGTGTGGACAACGCCTTAGTTTCGAGACTTTAAAAACATTTAGTAACCACAGTCGGGCAAATTAATGTTACCGATTACAAGTTCGATGTGCCGATATCATTACCTACTCGAACTTTTATTGCGAACAATAAATTTATTTAAGGACATTTTATGATTGCTAAAAAAAAGGCAAAACGTAATTAACTGTTTCGCTAAAAGGATCGCCGAAACAGTTATTTGTAATTAGGGCCTACAAATTAAGTCTGAATTTTATTGTCTATTAATGTATGAACTTAATGCACCGTGTGATTTCATTTCAAGAACATGGCCACACATTTTTATGCATTTCAAAATGAGTAAAGATCAAGAAGATGGATGCAAGCATTACCCATTCTTCGATAAAGAATACTTATTTATGAAACGAATGGGGATTATGACGGTACTAGCTGTTGCTGAAAATTACAAATCTATCCCACGCAAACCGTAAATTTTTCCGGGATAAAAGTAATCTTTGTGCTATTTCAGACTATAATCAATCTCTGTGCCAAATTTCATCCAAATCTGTTCTGCCGTTCAGCCGGCCTGGGATGACCATGATAGAAACAGGTTTTGCCTACAGAAGAATAGACAAAGTGATTGTCTGTGAGTGTCTATTCTTCGGTAGACAAAATTCTAATAAGTCAAGCACGGGTCGCCGCGTCCTAGGTCAGAAGAGATAACGAGTTGAATAGAAAGAACTTTGTCTATTATTTGGCTCTAAACTGGGAGGTATTCCACGAAGCACACCCAAACGAAGCACACCCAGACGAAGCACACCACAGAGTACTTTATAATATATAGAAGCACACCTAAAGTATGGTGTAATTCGTCTGGGTGTGCTTCGTTTGGGTGTGCTTCATGGAATACCTCTAAACTGGGGGTCTACTCTCTAAGCACGAAATCCGTAGTTTCGACCTTAGTTACGGGCGTTTCTTACTCCGTATCACCTACGGACTTAAGATTAGTTCGGGGCCCGAACTAAGAATGAATGATAGCACGATTTGACAGTTGTCCCTACTCCCGATGTGTTTTTATCCATCCGAAAAATTGAATTTGACACTTAATTGTTTTGACGGAATCTTATGTCTACTGTACTTTCGGACGGGCCCGTATCTTCGTTGACGGACTTACAGAGTAGCCCCCCTGGTGTAAAGGCCCCCTCGTCTGATGGCAAGCGGTCACCGTAGCCTATGAAAAGCTTGCAACAATTGACAACATTTCATTTTTTTAATGTACTCAAATTATGATGGTAATTGAAATAACGTCCAAAAATAAGGTACCCATATTTTTTATCTTTCCAAAACGCGGTCGTTTTCATATAAAAAAACGATTTTGAAATTTGTTTTGTTCTAAACAGACGTAAGCGCCAAATGACGTCAATTATACGGTTGATTGGCGATTTTACCTTTACTTGGCTCTGGTAATCAGTATGTACTTCAGAATAGGTTTTGCTTATAAATGGTATTTGATGTGACAGACGTATCTTTAATGATATTAGAACATCTTATCTTCTTAGAACATGATAAATGCTAAGACAAACATAACTTACGGATTCGGCCGTATGAGTGACGTCATAGTAGGTTTTTCAGTTTTTATTTATTTTCTCCGAAATGAATCAATAAAAAAAAAAAAAATATATATATTCGAACTAAGGATAGGAAAATAAAGAAACGGTATTTTTGTTTTAGTAGCATAGTAATTTTGAAATGTTGTCAATTATCACATGCGCATTGTCGAGGATTCGCTGTGCCGACAGTTTAGAGGACAAGCAGGTCCTCCGCTGTCAACACAACGCATCCTCAGGAGCTCTGGCGACCTTACTCACCACAGGAACACAACACGACCGAAGAGTAGCGTTATTTGGCTGTGGTATTCTGTAAGGTGAATTTGAGCGAGATTTTCCGCTATGACATTATTATGCCGTAGGAAATTAGTTCATATTCTGGTACTTCGAAAGTTTATGTCAAAACCAGATACATTCACAAATGTGCTTACTAATGAGTACATGATTATTTCTTGTAACTTTCTCTGCGATGACTTTTACGACTTTTGCAAGATAAGTAGTTTTAACTTTAATGCATTTTTTATTTCCATTTTTTAGCATGGCTATCTTTAGTTAATCGAGTTGTACAGGGTTATTGGTAACAACCTTTCAGGAATATAGGTATTACTAGGTATTACTATCATCATAAAAAAACAACTTTTGTTTTAAGACTTTTAATAATTCATCAGATTTTATAAAAAAATATCTGGCTTTTCGTAGAAAGCGCGGAAACTCGTAGTCTAGGATTCTCCAGATTTGAGCGAGATACCCCGTTCTGCCCTTTCTCTCTTCATTAATCAAATTAATCCCCTTACTTATTAACGTTGATTAAATTAAACAGCTCATTGTCAATTATCATCTCTATTCATTGCCATACAAATGACAAGTATAGTTGTATATTTAATCAGTGGATAAATTGAGAGGCATTTATAAGTAAGGGGGTGAATAGCCTACCTTTTAGTTATGGGTATTCGCAAGGGAATTGAACCCGTGGCCCTTAGTACAGGAAACACCAATTCGCCACAGTTTATAATATTCCCCTTTATTCCCTAGAAACTAAACCTATTACAAGCAAACACAATATAATTCTCTGATATCTGAGCGAGCAAGAAACCTTTATTTCAAACATATACGTCTAATTAGTATTGTTTTAGTTCATAACAAATTAAAGAAACTTAATGAACAATGAACATTAACAACCGTGGCAAATAATAAAGTGCGCCCGCGCTTCAACTCGGTGCTTAGTCTATAAACCTTGCACTGCAGATTGGGGCTTTGAAAAGCGCGGGAGGGTTAACGCAATAATTGCCTGTTGTATCGCAAATCTACACAAATTGATGCGTTGTAACAATTTGTAGTGTTTCTAAACAGTAATCATTTGTACATTGCAAATTGATATAGACCGTTTTTTTTTACTCATACATACACGCAAAAGCACCTAATGAGACATATAGAACACAATGTGTTCTACACATTTTACATTTACTATTATTTATCCATATTATTCTTCATTTACTATTAGATTAAATGTTTATTGTTATAGTAATTGCATTAAAATATTAAAAATCATCATTATATAAATTGTAATCAAGTTCAAGGGTCACCTTCGCGAATTCCGCAAATGTTTCATTTAAAACGACATACTTCTGATTACGAGTACTTATAGCCCTTACCACTCGTAACTTGCATTGGAGCTTTGCGTTACATTTTTAGAGGTGAAAAAAATAAAGTAAGAAAACGCATTTATATGCGTCAAGATGACGCACAAAAATAATTAAAAAAACAAAGACAAGAAAAATGTGCGTCATATCCGCGCAAAATGGCTATCGCTCAACATAATGCTGTGAGTCATGCACGGAGCACAGCCACACAGCGCTGGTTCAAGTCAATGTTTTTAAATTAATCTAAATTACTACTGCCACTTTAAATCGTTGCAGATTATGTACTTGTGTAACTCTTAATCGTATTAAATTTTTAGAGGCTGATCCTGCAGATAACATATAAAATGCAGGGCGGAAGTCAATAATGAGTAATAAAAACCGAATAACGATGAGCAATTAAAAGAAAAGACACATTTATTCTCCATGTAAATCTCGACGTTAACTAGTGTATTACCAATCTTTATTTGAAAATCAGCAGAGATTCAAGAACTATGGGAAAATTTAATGATACCTTTAAATTTCATTGATTTTCTACCGTAATAAGGCAACTAATAAAGTCAGGCGAATAATTGACTAAAGGTTTTCTGTCACTGAAAGCAATCATTATAAAGTTAATAAAAAGGTCCGGTTAATATCTGCATCGGATTGAAAATTTATCGATAAAAGAACAACACTATGTGTTACAATACCAATAAACACTCAGTAATATAAATAAATCCTAATAAAATATCGATTATCGCCGCTCTTATAGCCACAACCTAATAAATAATAAACAATTTCTTACAATAGAAAAAACGAAAAACGGAAAATGTCAACAAAGCCTACTGAGACCGACATCGAATTAAAATAACTATTCACTTTGAGTCACCTTTATTGCGAAGATACAAGGTTTATTTTTGTTTGATTCGGCAGTAAATAAAGTTTGCAATGTAAATCCCACTGAATCAGCCAGAGCTGTGTTGCAGTTTTAAAAATATTTTCTCTTAAAAGTAATTTGTTTGTTGGTTTGAAATTTCGAGAATTCAACAAAATTTATTTAAAGTTTTTTTCTTTATTGTTTTTCAGTTGAAATGTGCACTTTAAAACTACGCTCGCCTTTACGGGTTGAAATAAAATCTAGCTTAGAAGCAATTCTAATTACAATGTTGTAAGTTGGTTTGCAGAAATTAATACAATAGTCAATTTTGGCATTTGCAATACATAGGTACGTATTATGTCGGACAGCGACCCAACGTTATGTTATGACAGATCGGATAATCGGATGCATAATTTTACCTAAACATTGTTATTTTATTTTAACGAAAAAATAATATGGACATACATTTCAGTTTTTTTTATTTTTTAAATAATGTAATACTGATTATTTTATTAATTTGATAGTATTTCATTAATGTGTTAGTACGATTTCAATGTGATAGGAATGTATGTTGGTAATGTTTGCATCAAGTCAGACAAAATTGTCCACGCCTATATTATATACTTTTACGTACAACTCCAACTGTTAATATATGTAATAATATTATTACTGAGACGAATTTTTTTTTTTAAGTTTTTAAGATAAACAATAAATTTATTCAGAGGCATGTCCATATTATTGTGGGAATAAGTGAAGTGTAGGTAAATATGCATCCGATTATCCGATCTCTATATGACGTTTACAAATATTTTTGAACTCAAGCGCCTTGAAAAAATAGAACCCGCCACACGTCGCGCAGCCACTACGACAACCGTATCGTCATATTTCAAAACGCATAGCTTAGAACCGCAGCGTATCTGTGCGAGCCTTTATAAATTCTTCTCTGCCTTAATTCAGTTGTTTTCGTAAATAAAGTCCGTTTTACTGGTAAACTCGTCGTCTCTCCGTGCTCATTAGTAACTCAGTTCCTGATATGGGTAGCTTCTTGTTTTACGTTTTAGGTAAACTCTTGATTCATCCAAAACACGGTTATTGCAGATTTGAACAGAATGGATAATGTCACAGTCATCGCTTAATGGATAGGGACAATAGATGCTAGAAGCATTGAGTTGGAGTCTGTAATTAGTTTCCGATAGATGTCACCAATGCTCTTAAGAGGCGTAAAAAGAGGTTTCCAATTTCAACTGATTCAGGCATGACACTGTAGCTCAGTTGGTTAGAGCGATATCACGGTGAGGTACAGGTCGCAGGTTGAAACCCCGCCTGTGTCAGTTGTTTTTGAAAATCTCGTCCATTATCTGTCGCATTTGAAAAACACAATTGATTTTAGAGGCAGGAGACAGGGTTTACAAGCAAGCTGTATATACAAACTTATGTCAATAAAGATTATTATTATTTTGACCTCCAGGAGGTGTCGCGACAGATAAACGTATATATTTATTAACAATAGAAGCTTCTTCCTACGTCCTTGCCAGAGTAAGGGTCTATTAACCTTAACCCATCTTGGTTTCTTACTTCTTCATAGAACGCCAGTTACCTATCCCGACATCGATCGATTCCACATTAGACCCCCAATTACTCCCGAATCCGATCTCAGATGAATATTCTTTGATACCGTTAAAATCCCCCACTCTAACCCCAAAATGGGATCTAAATAGGATTTAAATAGGCTGAGCGCTTGTAGACGTCGCATTAGAGGACCGATACATGTTCCTGCAATGGTGTGCATTCCCTAGAATTTCCAATTACAGCCTTATTGGGCAATGGGCTATTGTACAGCCGGCCACACTATTAGGCTTGGTGTGAGGGTGCGATTTTTAGACGCGAATATGATGACGTTATTGTCGTGCTAAGCTTGTCTGGTTTTATTGGGATCTGCGATCGGGGTTGATTGATAGTTGGTGCTATGAAGATGTAGAATAGGCTGTAAAAAAGTATGGTAGTTTCTAGCTCACAGGTTTTAATAACTTTAATAGGCGTTGTCAGTTTGTATGTCATACTATAACGGGAAATCACAGAATTTTATTTAACAATCGACTGATTACGCGTCTGCTCCAGCCCAATAACAGTACATGTAGTATGTCTTTTTTGTTATAAAACTTTCCTTGTTTAAAGTGCTCAAAGAAATCCCTACCTTTTATAAACGATCCGTGTCAGAAGTCTTTGGAAAACTAGATTTCCACATGGCCTACTTTGTACAACATCTCATACACCTGAGAATTCACTTTCTATCAAACAGCATTTCACATGCATGTACCCATTAACGCAGTCACATTAATAGCAGAATGTAAGATGAATAATACCATTGCGATTAGTCGCAGATATGAAAGCAGCCTAACTTTAAGATCGCCATTCAATGAAAGGGATATAGTATTAGTTAGGAACTGATTAAATCTTGTTTTATTTGAATCTAAGAATTAAGGCTGGTATACAACATCGAGTTGCGAGTCGATTTAGCAAAATATTTTATTACTTGTGAGCAATAAAATGTAAGAAGTAGGTACACTTGTCTTTAATTATAACGTTTAATACCTTTTTGGTAACGTTTTAAACATGTTTTTATAGGTGAACGTTGCTAGAAGTCGTGTTTATTTGATTGGTTTGCTGTTAGTTAGTAATGTACCAGAAGCTGTATGTAATTTTATCGGCACCTTCAAACCAATGCCATTTGGCGGCAAAAATAAGCATTGGCGATTTTTTATTACAACTAACTCTACAACTACTAATAGTCATAGACATATTTTAATCTCAAGACGCGAAAAGAAAGAAAGAAAAATATATTTATTCAACGGTCATTCTCACGAAATAAGAAACAGCAGCGGATCGACATGATTTTTGGCATAGAGATAGTTTATGGGTGGGAGAATGACATAGACTACTTTAATTCTGTTTTATCGCGGGCGAAGCCACAGGCAAAATCTAGTACTTTATAATACTCTATATTTTAAGTTTGATAGGCTAGCATTTTCACTACCTACCTATTTTATTACTACAAGTACACATTCATTACAATTGTCTGTTTTTTTTTTCTTTACTATCAATTATCTATATTTTCTTGCTTTTAAACACATGAATTTCCTTAACATTGCTTTCATTGGTAGAATAGTCGACACCGGCACTAACTGCCATATAAAAAAATCCAATATTTTATTTCCAATAATATTAGCGACATTGTCGTGAACTCAGGATATATCCCCATAAACACCCAAACACTATCACTTAAACCCTACAATGCTTGAGGCCATATTTTCTACAATCCTTAACCCAGGGCGTGACTCTGGTCCCTCTGGCGGGCCATATTAGGCGTTAGGCAGGGCCCATTTAGCAGCTAGCGACAATTAAGGCCCTCGCTAGCGAGATCACGAGCGTTATTAGCATGTTGGTTTTGTTTCACGGTTTAGAGTTATGGGGCGCGATGGTGAATTGTTGGAGATTTTTTTTAAAATGTTTTCATTCATAGTCTGTAATAGGTTTGCTTGTAATCTGAAAGCTAATTCACTGGCACTGCTTTGTGGCTCGGATCTGCGTATTTTCGTAAAAAATCTTATAATTTTTCAAGTATACCTACCTAATACGGCACGGGACTTGAGCACAAATCTCACCTGCATACATATTAGTTGTCGGGCGGCGGGGCGCCGAGGATGCACGCGATTAGTTCGTCAATCGATGCTCGTCGTCTATTGGGGTTATTGGATGATTCGCACGAATGGAATTCTCTATTGTGTATTGTCAACTGTCTATTGTCTATTGGGCCCAAAATTTAGAAGCGCGATCTGTGCCCACGACTCACGCCGGGACCTATCCTACCTTAATATGTACCTTTATAATAAATAAATAAATAATAAAATAATTCACCGGGCAACAATCCAGACTGTTACTAAAAATTTCCCAATGGAAAAACCCAATAAAACTTAACAACACTTTGCCCGACCTAGGAACCGAACCAAGTACTACACGCCCAGCAGTCATGCTAGCGACCACTGGACCAACAAGGCACACCCTATATTATTCTTTTTGGAATTCTTTGGCATTTTCATATATTTTCTAGACTATATTCGAAGATGCTTGAGGGGCTCGTGACTAAATGACGGCCGCGCTGATCAATCCATCTGCGAGGTTAAGCTGCGCTTGCCGCGGTCAGTCCTTGACATCGAGACCCCTCCGTGCCTCGGAGAGCACGTTAAGCAGTTGGTCCCGGTTGTCATATGAATATCTTTGACAATCGTTACGGGTAGTCAGAAGCCTTAAAGTCTGACAGCTGGTCTAACATTCGAATACTGGTATTATCCAAATTGGATTGTGGAGGTCAGATGGCAGTCGCTCCACGTAAAATATTGATATTCAGCCAAAACTAGTTAGACTGGATGCCGACCCCAATATAATTTGGGAAAAGGCTAGGCAGATGATGAAATATTCGAAGATGCTTGGCAACAAACGCAATCGGTACTGTGAAAGCTCTTGTTTTTGCACCACAAAGATTTTATCGGAGTTAAAACGAATTCATATAGTAAATCTAATACTTATGTTTATGCTAAGAGGTGTATAATATAGTGCTTTGTATGCACCTTTGTTCCACAGTTATTGGCGCAGGGAGGTAAACGCTGTCAGCCTTTAGGAATTAGTATTTTATATTGGACTGGTACCCGTAAGGGCCTGTGCACACTACGCGCTTTTATCCACAGGTCTACAGGCTGCGTCTGACTTGCGTATCGCATCTGTATCGCAACAAACGCGTGTCGACGTGGTGTGCACAGGCCCTAAGAGCCACAGCTTTTAGCGATCGGCGATTTTCCAACTGCCGCACGGTTGTCGCAGTGGCTGAGAGATTGACTGCTGCGCAACGTGTCGCGGGTTCGATTCTCGCATTGCACATAGGTCTGGCTGTATGTGTATGTGAAATTTGTGTTTGTAAACGCACCCACGATACAGGAGAAATCCTAGTGTGGGGCAACGATTTAAAAAAAAAGAAACACTGCATTGCGTTTTAGCGATTGTTTATTTATTTAAATAATTACCTCTTTCCACGGTTTCATGCGGACGTTACGCACATATTATTTATTTATATGTAGCTTCGCTTTATATGAAGGTGGTGTGGGATCATCAACACACAAACACGCACTGATGCATGATCTGATGACTATGTAACATCCGTAGTCCACCATTTACATCCCACGCAGCAGTGAAACAGTGCCTTAATTATAAAGAGGTAGGTAGACGGTAATTGTCAAGAAGTTTGTACACCATACTTCACTCTCTTTAAGTTAACCTAAATGTCATCCACAGTGTAATGGGCAGTCGTTTCCTTCAACATCAGCTATGATTCAGAATCGTAAAACCAGTCTTCAATTAACATGAATAATTTTTTATTACATATAATTCAATTGCTTCTTGCATTAACGATAAAAATAGCCTAAGTGGACGAGCAATTTCAAGCACAGGTATTATTGCAAAAATTATTATATATTTTTATGATTATTGTTTTCTTTTAGTGTGTAATAAATAGACATTTATGTTCTAATTGTGGTGTTAAGTGATTGTTTGTTTTTTGAGTAGTATGTGTTTTATGTACGTAGTTTTTTTTTTAAATTGTGAGACTCCAAGGACCATTTCTACTAGGTATTTGTGGTACTCTTTAAGAAGATTTGCCGATTAGAATGTATATTATCACATTACTGTTCAGTATTTTTAGGTTGAAATTATAATTATGACAAAATTATACAGGTACACATGCTTTAGTAAGGTACATCAGGTACACTCGACAACATTGACGGTCGACCACTTTTCACCCTTATTACTAAGAACGTAAGGGTGAGAAGTGGTCGACCGTCAATGTTGTCGAGTGTACATGACCGTATGTCTAGCTACTATTTGTTTCCAAGAGTGATTCATCACAGTGAAATTATTTTTCGAACGTACTTATCTTGAAGATATGTTTCAAAGATATTCATGCCTTGGTGTGGCGAGCATACATACATACATACCTATGTCACAAATGATTATTCTCTTATACTAAAATGACAACGTCAAACGGATTATGAACATTTTTATTTACGAGAATTGGGCTTCAGATTCAATCCCAAAACGTACGCATATGGCAATTACACTTAAAATCAAGTTCCAAGTGCACAGTAACCAAAACTGAAGTAAATCAGCCCGGTAAAAACTCAGTGAATCAACATAAAATTTTTCCTACACCAATATAATAATTGGCAGTTTTTGCGTCGAAATGATGATTCGAAAGGGACGGAACATACAAAATGCTGATGATGCAGATGATTAGAGGGAGACAAAAGATGTAGTAATGAACGCGGGGTAACGTGAGAGACTGGGTTCGCTCGCAAGCTGGGCATTAGCGTCAATAAAAATCATTTCTTTTTTTTTATTTCGAAGTAAGAAATGTGTTATTTACAACTGTGATTGTACTGACCCTTTGATCGATGAAAGTCAGTCTGTAAGTATTTTTTTGATGTTTATTTTCATGTGTATTGTTGTTTCTATAAGTTAAAGATCGTTACCGGTTAGAATTACGACTCGTAAATCCCAAATAATGAAGCTGCCTTCATGGCGTATTTTCTTGTTACCTACGAAATATTTTATTCTGTTTAACACTGTGGTCATTGCAATGCCTGGGAGTAAAATATTTGACTTTCATTGAAAACTGCTCATCAAAAATTGGTGTGTACCTACCTACCTACAAACCTATAATATTTGGTATTTTACTATCCGTTAGTTTTACATCCAACAATTCAAAATTAGTGTATTTAACGTACATGTTGTACGAATAAATTCAGATCAATAGGTTAGCATGTTTCTTCCATACCTAGAGCTAGTAATTTGATGTTATAAATCTTGCACGAACAAGCATTATGTAACATGAAATTAATAGCTACAACTTTTTACACTCAAACAAAACCAAAAATCTATACACAAGAAACGCTAATTTCACATACCTACCAAATTTTAAAAAGAAAAAATCTACAAATCCTCATAGTTTTAAAATGCGTGCGTCATTCTTTGATGACTCCTACCACACTTCAGAAATCAAAATTCAACTTTAGTTCCAAGAAATTAAGGTTTCAATTAAATTGTGTTTTGGGAAGCGTCCGCTATTGGTTGTAAGGATGACTTTTTTTTCTACTCAGGCCTTTTTATAAGCACGGGATGATGGTTAATGGGAGGCCTGGTAATTTTGGCTCCAGGAGTGTGGGGGAGGGACGGGTAATTATAGTGGCAGCCTGTGTCATTGTCTGTCTGTATATCTCTGTTCTAACTCGTAACGAAATTGAAAAAAATATGGAATTTTTTGATTCTCCGTTTCTGTGTTGATTGAAAATGAGACTTTGGGTGAATTTTCGGTTTTATGGTCCTGTCTCAAGGTTTTATATTATAGCGATTATGTTTGTGTTATTTGAGACATATAATGATGGTTTTATGATGTTTTTGATTAGTAAAATCTGAGTTAAATTGACGGCAATTTAAGAGTAATTTTTACAGATAGATGTGCGATGAGGCGACGAACTGATGCCATTTTATCTTTATCCTTTGTCACTCAGGAGCAGGAGCAACAGTCGACTAAACTTGCGGTTAAAGTAATTTTGCCTATTTTATATGTAATCGACTGTTATCATAAACCTATTGTATGTATACACAGCGCTATGATGATAACATCATTAAGTCGCGCTAGCCGCTGCCGAGCCGGCGAATCCGTGATTGGTCGCAAAAAAAATCGAACGAAAATCAAAAATGTAGTAGATACTTGACACTTAAAGCTGCTGAATCAGTTAGATCATTGTGTCAACATCTTTAAAACTGTGATTAGGTTAACAATGTAATCTCTTTAGAGCTTGACTGCACTGATGATGTATAGATTAGATCATGTGTGATCAGCGCTATGATACCTTTTTTTTTTTGTTCTCGGGGTGGAAATCCTCATGGATGTCTGGGTCTGTCAGACTCTTACTGACTAAAACCACCCCGGTGTTCCTCCAATTACCTTACGCCGGGGGAGCGCTATGATACCTATGTGATCATAGCGCTGTATCAGATTCAGGCCTAGCTATAGTCTTAGTCAAGGAAATAACAATATTTTATCTTTACCTACAAAACAGGACCCTGACTAAGTGACAGACAACGTATAGCATAAACCGTTGGACCTAGAGATTTTAAATTTGCAGGAATATTTTTCGAGTATCCTAGGGGTGTACTAAGCAGGCAGTTTGAAATTCCATCCCCAAAGCAGTGAAAAAGGGAGATAAATTTTGTATGACGAAATTGTGTTAGCACTAGCAGTGCACGCGGATGCAGTCGCGGGCACTGCTAGTACAGAATATATACAATAGTCGGAAAATGTTTTCATAGAAGAAGCAAATAGAACATTAAACTAAGCCTCATTTAGAATCATATTTGTAACCTAAGGCTTATTGAACCTCCCATTACCTCAACATTTTTCATAGAACAAATCTGATTTACTATTAAAACATCACAATGATGAATAAGATCGATTACATAGATACTGCCTCTAGAATTAACCTCAAAATTCTACGCCCAAAGCTTTTACTCATCTTTTTCAAAGTTAGTAATGAGTAATGAGAGAGAAAACACATGACTGATGATTTCAAAGTCTCGAATAGTGGTGATAGATAGATCGAATTAACTTCTTTTTGAAGTTGTTTTTTTTTTGGTGATGGTACTGAGCTAATCGCTGGGCATGTGGTTATTAATTGGCCTAGTGGTAAAAAGAATTTGGCAGTGAATGTGTCTGCGGTTTAGGCAACTAGATCAGGTTAAAGTTGATTGGAGTCTGTTGAAGATTTTTTAGCCGTAGTTATCAAAACTGTTTATCTTTATGGAGCTGAGAATGTAGTACTAAATATTATATAATATAAAAATCTCAAATCATAATCATTTATTTGTTTTAACATGACTTTTTCTCGTACCTTCTGGTCTATTAATTCGCATATTTTTCCAAAACATTTTTAAGCCAGAAATGTGCAATTAATTCAAGACTCTTATAGCTGTATTTCTTTCCAAGAATGAATCATAAGTACCAAGTGCAAAGTACGCACAAGATACAATTCACGAAATACAAATTGTGGTAATAAAAAACAAAATAATTGTGACGAAACGTCATTATTTGAGAACCGAATGATACATCGCTAGGTATGTTAATAGGCGGCCGAAACCCAGCCATGTAATTTTGTTTCATATCATTACTGCGGCCATCGAGGGATCCGAACGGATAATGGCAGCTGAGAAAAAAACAACAATAATTACTTTAAAAAAAATACCCGCCATCTTTGTCTAGCGGTCAGTTCTTTTTTTGAAGTTTTTCTTTTTATTAGGGTTGATGACGGTAGTCGTTGCATTGTTATTTGTCATTTCGTTATGGGCTTATGAGATCTGTCGTCAGTATGCTGGTGTTTGTTTAGATTAATGTGGTAGGTTTTAGGCCAATCTTTTTGAAAGTTTAAACTTTGAACGCATTAATCAAAGCATTTAAAGGTTATAGGTATTTATCTAGTGATCCAAAAACAGGAGAATAAGTTAAGAGATCATGAAAATTCATAGTTTCGAAGAATTCTAACTAGGGTCCATTTCAACTCAATTTGTTAATTTTGTAAACAATGTTAGTATGGCCACCTGTCAAAATTTGATGAATTTTTATAGAAAGTTTGTTTACATAGTTTACAAGTTCTATTGAAATGGACCATACACAAATCAATCATAACATTTCCATAGACATCAGAATATTTAAAGTTTATTTAACTAAAACAATATTGAGCTCGTATCTCACGCATCTGATCGCCTACACTAGCGACTGACGGATCGACCTTTTTTTCTAACCTTCACAAAAAACGAACCACAGACGCTACTCCGAAACTTAATTCGACAATAATAAACCACTAATTTCTTTGTAATGACACGTTTGAAGCCAATTTTGAGGTTCGAAAATCAGAGGACGATGGGACAGGATAGGTTGAGGTCAGAAATGAAAAAATGGTATGATTACATACTAATTTAATATTTCTTGCCTACTTAGATCTAAAGTTTCACGACTAAGGTACAGAAATCAAGCCGGATTAAAATGAGCTTTATGAATTCGTAGACTTACATACTTTGATGTTCTGTTACAATAATTATTCAATTGATAAATGCAGATAGAGAGAGAGAGAGAGAGAGTGGAGTTACAGAAAAGGTCATTAAGTTTTAATGGAGACTTTAACGATAAAAATTGTATGGTTAATGCCTCCTTTAAAATTTAATTATCTTTCTGCAACCGACCGTATGAAAAACAAAAAATAAACCGATGATTGAAGATTATATTAAAAGTAAAATTGCAAAGCTTCAAGCAATAGACTGATTCCTATTGATTGACACTAAGCGTTTGCCAATTGAATCATTGGATAAAATAAAAACAAAATCAGATTAGATTGACAATAACTAAGAAAAAAATAATGCTTTAATCGTGTAGGTTGTCTTTGACATAGCTTAATAATTAGATGAACATAAAAAATATAAGTTAGACAAGGTATGAAACTTCCATCAAGTCACGCTTGTGACTACAGGACAGTAAAAGAATATAAGATATCTACAATTGGGACCAAAATAATATTTGAAATTAATATTAGAATCACAAAAATGGGTAAGAATAGGTAAAATAAGTTCAAATTACACGTAAAACAGTAGTACTTGCTCTTTGTCTACTTGGATGATTTATTAAATTTGATTTTTAAAATATTTTAGCTGCAGAAAAAACCCAAAATACCTCAACAACGATAAACCAAGTCCAGTCAAAGCATATCATTATTCCACACTGGTATGCGACATGCTACATTCAGGAAGGAATTATCTCAGCAAAAAGAGCTAGGTTCACTCGTTTGTCTAACGTCTATAATTTAAGTATTATTTACTTTAATCCAAGCATCGCGTGATATGGTAGCTATATTTAATTGCGTCATTTCGAGAAATGACCGGCTAATTTGGTCATTTGTTGCTATATTGCAAATGTAATTTTTAGTACATCTGTTTTTATTTATTATTTGATTCCCAGAAGAGAACAAACTACCCTATCTTTTTTTTTGAAAGTCGGTAAAGGCTAAGGATCGTATCAAGCTTAAGCGGCATCCTCATTTCGAGCGCAAATAACAATACAACCCGATCACCAATCGGATTACGTTTAATATCACAATACTATTTACTTTTCTATAGTTGGACATAAAAACTACAAGAAGAATTAACAAGTAACACTTTTTTATTTCACTCAACGTATTTGTCAATCGGCAAGAGTCAAGATTATTATTTAAATTAATTTATATGCAAATCGAGGCCAAGTTCTGATGTATTTTTTGCAGAACGAATTAATTTCATTGCTCTGTTATTGTTTCAGAATAAAAATAGTCGCGTACTTTAATGTCTAGTCGATAATAATAGTATTAAAGATGTTCCTTTTCAATTTACTAAAGTTTAAGAGTGATTCCATGTAGTTCTCCTCCCCTTTGGAAAGAGCATTGCCCAGTTGCCCACCCAAGAATTTTTCAGTCTTGATGCTTCTAATTTTAGCAGATATGACAGGATAATGTTTATATTTGAGTAGACGATCCCATCTAAGCCAGTATTCTTTCCTGACAAATAGTTACCATTTTATCGGCTAATACAAAAGTGGTAATGATGCAAACTTCGAACTAAAAAGGGCTTTCCTTATTGAATCTTAGAATATTATGATTCAGCTCTTAGCTCCGTAATATCAACATTTTTGCAATTTTTGCTGTCTTTCGTTAACATTCTTTGGGAATTTATATTTTTGTGTCGTGATACGTTTTTAATTAACATCATGATATCAGCCAAAAGACGGCCAAGTGCTGGACTTAGGCCTCCTCAAATATCGCCACAACGACCGGTCTTGCGCTGCCGGCATCCAGCGGATTCCTGAGATCTTTACTACCCAGTAAAGGTCTCAGTTAGTGTCCGACCGAAACCGAAACTTACAGCCGAAACCGAAACCGAAACTTCCATATAAGGTCATATTATTATGACCATAAATGGAAGTTTCGGCCGTAAGTTTCGGTTTCGGTCGGACACTAGTCTCAGCCCTTCAGTCGATGTTGTGGAGGGACTACCCGCACTGCATCTTGATATATCAGATGCTTTATAATTCTTCGCTGTTTACAAAAAAAAGCGTTGGAAAATAATGCTTCATGGAAACAGTACCCAGACAAATAAAATTGTTAAGTTAGTGTTCTACCGACTCCAAGGCAGAGTTGTTCAAAGATTACAAACTCTGCGAGTCAATTACTTGGTCGTATTAATACGGTTTTAGTATTCAAGTTTAATAACATTACGGCTCTTTACGACGGTACATTTAGAGGCTGAGCACGGATGGAGGTAGATGTTCGAACCGGTTTTTTAATTTTCTTTTTTGTCATTTCAGGTACGTAATTGCTATGGCAATAGCGATGAGGTTTGCGAATGTGGACTGTAATTCGTTGGAGTGGATGTGAGAATTGATTGGTATGTATAATATTTGTTTATGTTGCAAGAAATATATGAAAGATCGTAATGTTCTTTGGCTCAGTAGCACCTCTTGTCTCGTCAGTAATAAATTAGTTATTAAAAAAACTTTTTTTTTACTATGGTACCAAGATCTAAGCTAATACGATATCTACTCAGATATACAATTAATACTGTTTGGTTTTCTGTAGGCAAACCTATGTAGGTTTGCCTACAGACAACCAAACAATGATGATTCTAACATTCATATTACGGCTTCAGGAAGATCATTTTTAACAATCAAGCTATGTAGCTTGATTGTTAAAAATGATCTTCCTGAAGCCGTAATATGAATGTTAGAATCATCATTTTCTAGTGCTAGAGAGAGATGAAACTATGCAGTATGTTAGTGTTACTAATAACCCTGTATTTTTCCTTCTTGCCACTAACCAAGTGTATCTCAAAATACACCGTGTGACTTACTAATTAACGAGAAAAATCAAAAATCAACTGATTAGTCACACCCCTTGATTCAAATACTATACCCGTTTGCTTCATGGTGAAAAATAACTAATTACCTATACCTTTTGTATAGATAGTACTACAAACAGAAATTACCGATTCCGTCACGGTATTTACGTAAATATTTCGAGTCTAACAAATAAGTTTCATGGGAAACCAAGTAACTAAAATGGCCGCCGTCGAATAACGGTAACGTATTCGATTGATTTCTTTATGGCCAAATTGTTTTGATATTTTTTATGATTTGTTAAGGGGAAGCGTTTGCTGTGATTGTGAGCCTATGATTCTATGATTGTGTGTTTCAATTGATTAATTTCATAAATTAGGTTAAGTTTCGAAATGATTTTTTTAGAAATTACCTCATCCCATTTTTTTTTACAAAATTAGATATTGCTAAAAAATATTACCGTCCGAACGGTTCACCGCAGGTCAACAATTACAATAAAAAAGCTGTAAAATATAGGGATGCGTAATACCAACTCAAAAAAATTTCATCTTGTTTTCAATTTTGAAAAAAGTAATGTTGACTCTTGTGAACTGAAATTACCCTTCCCCTGAAGGGGAACTATAAACCACAAAACTCAAACATCGCCTTAACAGAAGCGGCGTGCTCAAACACGTTACACACATTATAAATTCGTTACCCCTGTATCCTAACTTCGTAATAGATCCGTGGCATACATCGTCAGTATAATTGCTACAAATTGCTTTTAATGATCGATGCCAGTGTTGATGAACCCAATAGTTGTTGAGTTGTGTAATAGGCTGTCATTGCAAGGGTTGGGTGTTGATTGGGCTTTTAGCATTCCTGTAGGCGCCGTGTTGATTAGGAGCATTTTGCTATTATATAGGCCTCTTTTAAAATTGTTTTTTTGCAAAGGCCTGTTGATTTCGAAGATAATATCTATACAGTGTGGCAGGTTAAACAGTGGAAATATTTTAAGGGGTCATTGTACTCATCATTATGAACAACTTTTACTATGGGACCAACCCTAAAATCGCGAAAAACAAATCAGCCGTTCCATACATTTTGTTGAGTTATGTGAACATAAATGTATGGAACAGATGATTTTTTTTTCGCGATTTCAGGTTTAGTCCCATAGTAAAAGTTGTTCATAATGATGAGTACAATGACCCCTTAAAATATTTCCACTGTTTAACCTGGCACCCTGTATAGGTAACACTAAAGAGAAGTGCCTGTGATTCTAATTCGGTTTCAATAGGATAGAATTGATTTATGAAGCATTTCAAATTGTATAAAATAATGTAAAATAAAAAGGTCACGGCGGACGCCCATAGAACGCTGGGCTTCAGATTGTGTATGTCGGTACAGATATGAAATTAGTTTGGTGTGATCGAGTATTTCAAGAGTATTTACTTTCTTTTATTATTTGTTTTTGTACGTAATTGGATTAAAGAGAAATCTTCGTATTTGTGACAGTGAGGTTAAGTATGGTGTGAATGATCCAATGAAGTACAGCTCGACTAATGAGTTCTCAATTTAAAGGTTTTAGTTGCTGTCGACATGATATTCTATGGAGGCACGCGCCAGCCAGCATGCACCCGTTTTTGTTTTATTGGTTTTTTCAAAATGTTAACGGCATAATCATTTTATTTCTTATTTATTTCGATTTTTGATTCCAATTCTTAATCTCTACGATAAATTAGGCAAAGAACAATTAAAATATATTTTTATACCATTCCCCCTCTAAAAAGCTTATTTTATTCACTGAAAACAGTGAATAAAAAGCACTTTTACTCACTGTTTTGATGTTTGAAAATGGAACACACCAATGTATTCGACCACAGATTTAAAGAACCTATGCTAGATGCGGCACGTTATTAGATTGTATGAAAACCGAACGTGTCATCTTTTTTATACCTACGATAACTTCACCCCAGCCATTTAGTGATGTGCTCAGAGTAAACAGAATTGTTTCAATCACTAAGCGTCACTGAGCTAACAGACTTTTTTTTGTACGAACAGTCGAACATGCAGGGCACGCTTGGTCGTGGCTTGCCGTATCTAGTGTAAGTGTAATCTGTGTATTCGACCTATATTGATGTGTTCTAAATTCAATTTGATTGGTCGACATTTTCGACAAGGAGTTTAGCATTAGAATAAAAACTGTTTTGTGTTATTTGCTGTCCTTAGTAAATTGGCGCTATTTTGAATACTGTAAGTTGTACGAACACAAAGTTTAGTGTTACTTTAATCTTTAATTTTGTGTTCGTTTAGTGTTGTTCTAATCGATTAAAAATGCATTCTAGTGATGAAGATGTGTTAACACCTGAGTTTGTGAAAGAGAGGGCGGCCGATATAGTGGAAAGGTGGAAAGCTTGCTACCTACCCAAAAAATCACGGCTGGTTTACATCAAAGCCAATTTAACTTTACTTTTTCTTCATTATAATTGTATATTTTCACTTAAATCTTTCTTTTTCTCGTAGTCATGGTATAAAGTATAGTATGCAACTCTTGAATAAAACGGATTTATATCGAGGGCCATGAATCGCTCGCGTCGCTCAGGATTCTAACACTTGAATCACTCGCTACGCTCGTGATTCAATCATCATGAATCACTCCCTACGGTCGTGATTCAATCGTTAGTATCCTTCACTAGCTCGTGATTCATCTATGGCCCTCGCTTTAAATCCGTCCTTTATTCACTAATTGCATAATATACTATTATTTTTGGTTAAGCTTTTATTACTGTACCATATCAAGCCCAAAACTGCCTATGTCCTTTGTGCATAGGATAGAAATGTGTCTAAAAGGACGTCGGCAGTTTTAGGCTTGATATGGTACAGTAATAAAAGCTTAACCAAAAATAAAAATATATATTAATTGTTCTTTGCCTAATATAACTTAGAGATTAAGAATTGGAATCAAAAATCGAAATAAATAAATAATAAAATGATTATGCCATTGACATTTTGAAAAAACCAATGAAACAAAAACGGGTGCATGCTGGCTGGCGTACCTCCACAGAATATCATGTCGACAGCAACTAAAACCTTTGAATTGAGAACTCATTAGTCGGGCTGTACTTCATTGGACCTCCACAGAATATCATGGCGACAGCAACTAAAACCTTTTAATTGAGAACTCATTAGTCGGGCTGTACTTCACCGGATCATTCACACCATACTTAACCTCACTGTCACAAATACGAAGATTTCTCTTTAACCCAATTACGTACAAAAACAAATAAAAAATGAATTTAAATAGGTACTCTTGAAATACTCGATCACACCAAACTAATTTCATATCTGTACCGACTTACACAATCTGAAGCCCAGCGTTCTATGGGCATCTGCCAGTGTCCTTTCCTTTATTAAAGTAGCTTCTATGTGCTATGTTTGTTTACGAGCCCTAGTTCAATTTGCTAACACTATATTACAAGCATCAGATGCAGATTACATTCAAATCTTTCCAACAAATCAAAGGTAATAAATTCACAAACCTATTCATTGGAATTCCTAGGAATTAGCTTAAAGACCAGATTTAGTTTCCATGTAAACATAATACTACAGAAGTCGCTTGTCGTACATGCGATAAATTTCAAAATTTGCATAAAGTTGTGGCGTTTGCAAACTGCCACTGTGTTCACATAATCGTAATGGTTGACAAGTTTTAGGAACCTGATCTTTGTTTTTACCCTCTGTGGATGTATGGATTTTACCTCAGATCATAGAAACAAGCGAGGTGTGCCAAGGCGCTATCGAGATTGATGCCTGATTTTGAGCAAATTGCTCATATTAAAAACATACGCGCTGGCGGCGAACCGAACACGATCGATGGTATAAATACAGTATTTTAGTTTAGTGCTAGGGTTGAGTGACGATTAACAGTGTTAGATTGAGGGTGTGCGGAATGTTTAATGCGGGTTTAATGTGGGAGATCTTTTTATTCACAAGGAGCGCTTAATTATGCGCGTAATTGTGTCGAAAAATGTACTAAAAGTGGCATCAGTTGTTCCGGTACTAATTTGCTATGATGGCATATCACCTTGTTTCTATGATCTGATGATTTTACCATTAGATGGGTCCTCAAATCATAGAAACAAGAGAGATATGCCAAGGCGCTATTAACCTTGCATGTTGCCAACGGACCGAACCCGATCGATTTTAGTTTAGTGTAAGTGACGAGTGACGAATAACAGTGTTAGATTGAGGGTGTGCGGCATTTCAACTCTTCAGTAGTGTTGTATTTCTGTAGTGTAGTGTTTCCCATGCACGTTGCCCACCCTTTAAAATGAGGACTTGCTGTGCCGTGAGCTTAGGGGACAAGCAGGGCCCCAAGTCTGCTAATGCAATTGTTATAATCGTGTCAGAATAGTGTCTCAATGGCATCGTTTTGTCCAATGACGAAAGAGTTAGTCTTGCTCTAAGCCAATGACCGCTTAGGTTTTGATAGTAATGGTGTCATTATGACACCATTCATACACTATTCAAATAGCAGAATTGGGGGCCAGGCGGGCTGTATGTCTGGTTGCCATCATCGTGCTATATAAAATAAACTCAGTTTTCAAGTTGTTTTTAAATACTTTTTCTCTCTCCGTTAGATGCTAGAGTAAGCCATATTAATTTCGATGGTATAACATGTCTATTAGGTACCTATGTTTTGAGTATCTACAGTCAAATTAATAAATGTCTAATACAGATTGAAATACTTACAGATTTCTCAATCATTAATTTACTACCTACTATTTATATTTATTTGCCAAGCTAACGAACTCTCTAAGAACTGAAGCTGTATTTTACTTAAGAAACTTTATTATGTTACTTCTTGATCCCATTCTAGGAAAAATATTGCAATCTTTCTTGTGCTTGACATAAATCTTTTATTTATTTATATTTGTTAAACAAATCATGCATTTTTCTCAGAATACGCGGTGCCATTTTGTTAATTTCAGAATTTTTAGGCGATAAATTTTGTAAATAATGTATCTAGGTAGGTTATGTTACCTAGTTAAGACAGTGCATTATTAATACCTATTATTAAATAGTTATCTGTCCGTTGGTCGGTTTACATATCGAGAATGGATGTATCAATCGATGATATATAAAATTGTTCTTAAAATATTGAACTCAGGTTAATGACATACGGAGAAAAAAAAAACCTAGGTATATTTAGAAAATTAACAAAAACAAAATAAAAATGAGAAGAAAGACCACTATTTAGGTTTGAATATATCGGTTCTTAAAAATAATGTAATAAAAGGTCATCCCACACAATTTGGTGGGTTTGTATTTAATATTGGTGTTAAAATGTATACCTCCTGCTGTCAATAAAATAAGCTTTTGGAAGTTTTTGGTGTGTGTTATGATTTTATTCTATGTATGAAAAAAGTATATAATGTAGCCATAAAAATAATAAACAAAAAAAAAACAACAATATGACTTACAAGTTGTGTTGAATGAATAGATTTTATTTTTGTTTTGTTTTGTTACCTATCTATTTAAAGAAATTATGATGTCAAAGATCGCATTTTCTTTTCAGTTGAGGTACTTTTTCAACTCCTGCATACATTTTAATGAAATTAATGTTTTCTGATTGAACTACCGTAACATCCTTAACAGTTTCATTCAACCGAAACCACGTGTCAACATAGTCTAACAATAAAAACCTCATTCACAATAAATCAGGCACATTAATAAGATATTCTTCTTAGATAACACTCCAGCCAGAATATTTTGTACATAAAGATTGTCTTAAGAAATTTTTATAGCGTTTTTACGACTTTAGATACTGCGATCAAACTGATTAGTCGTCAACTCAATAGAAGGTCAGAAATGCTGATATTACTAGAATATCATTTTAATAGATTATTATTACATTTTAATTGATGGTTTTTGATCTTCACACATTTTATGGGTACTGTTTAAAAGGTATGATTTGAAAATTATGTTGATATTTGGTTTCGCTTTTGTTTGACCAAGTTTCTTTCGAATAATTTTCGTATTGATTGATTAAGATCTTTTTATGTCATTATTTTCTTTTATGGCAGAAATTAATGTCTTAAATTTTTTATGTCTTTAAATTGGCCAATAGGGTACTAAAAAAAATAAATTATCGTCAAAAATATTTGTATCACACATAAACTTGTGAATGTGCAACAAAATAAAATCGTTAATTTTTTTATTTATTTTTTTAACTAATTCTTGACCATGTCAAACACGATAAGCATTTGTTTCAACAGATTTTTATCGTAAACAGACATGAGATTGGGATCAAAACATTTATGCATCTGATGTAAAAGATTATCTAAATGACCGTAAAAATGTCGTTAAATCAAACTAGGTATTTAGCAATAGTTTTGGATATACAAGCATTTTGCCAACGATTTTTCCTATTTCATTTCGTGCGCGTGCGTAGCAAAGCATAGCATAATCGGCCTATAATGTTCCCACTACTGGGACACAGGCCTCCTCTGTGAGAGGGAGTGGGCCGTAGTCCACCACGCGGGCTCAGTGCGGCTTGGTGGACGTCACATGTTTTTAGAATTTTTCGTTCTAGGACATTCCGGTTTCCTCACGATGTTTTCCTTCACCGTTAAAGCAAGTGATAATAATGTCTAATACGCACATGACTTCGAAAACTCAGCGGTGCGTCAGTGCGTGCCTCGGGATCGAACTCGAACCATTCGCCGTGGGAGGCACATGGTTAAACCACTAGGCTATCACTGCTTTTCGGAGATAATTTCCTCATATTTATTTACATACAAACACAGAAAAACGACTTTATAATATATTATTAATTATATTGTAATTTATACTAGTCTACTATTATAAAATTGTAAAAAAACAGTGTCTATACATTGAAGATATTCCAGAAAAAACAGTCGGGATAGAGTACTGAGCCGTAACCATGCCCAAATGTTTTTTTTTAAATTGTTGTGTTTGTTTGTGCGCGCATCACGCAAAAAGTACTGAACGGATTTTGATGTGGTTTTCACAGTTCAATAGCTTGGGGTCTAACTTAAAATCAAACGCCCGTTTTATCTAATTTCGGTGAGATAAACCAGAGATACAGCTTGACCTCTTGGTAGTAGGTACTAGCCACCACTAAGGAGGTCATTTAAAATGGTTAATTTACTATTAATTTATGCAGACAGAGTCGCGGGCATAAGTCTAGTAAGTATACCTAATAATAATAAACATATCTTATAAGACATACCTACCTATTAGGCAAGACGAAATAACTGCACACTTACCATAATAAATTAATAAGCCAGGAAATGTCGTAAGACCTCATTTTCAAATCCCCCTATTAGGGGCAAAACGTATCTATACTATCATTAATTCACCCGACTTCACCTGTCACCCTGACTGGCAGCGTAATGAGTTAGGTTACTAGCCGTCAACCCTAAGTGGTTGATTGTGGTGAAATTAACCTACGGATTACCGTTAAGTGGGAATTAATAGTTTAACTAGAGTGTTAAATATTACTGTGTTATACTACATGGGGAAAACTAGGCATAATGTTAACTATACTAATATGATAAAGCTGAAGAGTTTGTTTGAACGCGCTAATCTCTGGAACTACTAATCAGATTCGAAAAAATCTTTTTGTATATGATAGCTAGATTTATGAGAAATAGTTTAGTCTATATAACATCACGCTATGACCCTTAGAAGCCGAGCAACGGGGGTGAAACCGCGGGGCACAGTTAGTAATATACCTAAAGCTGAAGAGTTTGTTTGTTTGTTTGAATGCGCTAATCTCCAGAGATTAGCGCATTCAAACAAACAAACAAACTCTTCAGATTTTTTCGAATCCGACTGGTAGTCGGATTCGAAAATATCTTTTTGTATATGATAGCTAGCTTCATGAGGAATGGTATAGGCTATTTAAAATTACGCTATGACCTTCAGAAGCCGAGCAACGGGGGTGAAACCGCGGGGCACAGTTAGTAATATACCTAAAGCTGAAGAGTTTGTTTGTTTGGTTGAACGCGCTAATCTCTTGAACTACTAGTCGGATTCGAAAAATTATTTGTGTATATGATAGCCAGATTCATGAGGAATAGTTTAGTCTATTTAACATCACGCTACAACCCTTAGGAGCCGAGCAACGGAGGTGAAACCGCGGGGTACAGCTAGTGTTATAAATAAGACCACACACATTGAAATCCCGGATTGACATAAATAGGTAGAAAAGCATCTAAAACGTAGGTACTTTTTTTTTTTTTTTTTTATGGCGCCTACCTCTCCGCGCAAGGCGAAGTCTGCGAGCTAGATTTACCTCGTACATTATCCGAGTCCTTGGTTACTTTTCTTTATATTATTTCTTTATTTATTCTCCTCAAATTACAATCTTATTTTTACTACATAATTTTGAATTTCTACTTCTAATCTTTACATTTTTGTTTGTCTTACGTCTATAGCTTTACATTAAAAATTACAGTCTTATTTCTATTAAAACGTAGGTACTTATTAATATACACAGTACATAAGCATAAGTCATCGCTATTCTAGCAGCGAATCATTATAAATAAGGCAATTTGAATGACGCGGACAGGCCCAGGGTTTATTGCTAGTGAAGTCACGAGCCTTGATATGATGCAAACGTATATTGTGGTACAATGTTGTTCTGAAGAGCAGTGGTAGATATGGGTTTACACTATGTACAAATTCTTTCATCGCTATTGCTCTAAAAAGGGTGAAGAAAAACATCGTGAAGAAATCGGTATGTCCTAGAACCAAAGATTCAAAGTCATGACGACATCCACTAACCCGCACTGGGCTCGCGTGGTGGACTACTGCCCTCTCCCTCTCACAGAGAGGAAGCCTGTTTCCAAGCAGTTGGGTTCTGTTTATTATTGTTCTGCTATTTTTAGGGGTAATAAAGATCCAAGGTTCTTAAAATCTCAAATAATATAAATAATTAATTAATCGTTAAAATATTTAAAGGCATCATAGCACGCGGTAGATCTCCAATGAGATGGATGGACAGATCAGATCGTCAGAGAGAGAAAAGTAGCAACAAGCCTAAATTAAGTTTAGTTGGTGCACAACAGAATCAATCGTAGTGAAAAAAATACCTACATTAGAACTCTATCTAGCTTCATCATTATGACTAACTGACAGACTCCTTGACAATTCAAAAGTACCTGTAATTGGTCTAATTGAAATAAATGCTTTGACTTTGACTTTGACATTGTAAATAGGTAAATAGGTAAGATTATAAATTTTATTGTTCTATTTGGTCATGTTGTAAGTGATACTTTATAAACAGTAGCATTTTCTATTTAATGACTTGATAAATAGCTTCATTAATTTTTTTCCGGTTATGTCAAAAATAAAGCCATGTTTCTACTTTATGTATCTAGCGGTGTTTAGTCAGAATATTTACAATTTTTACTAAGGAAAGGTTATGTTTTTAGCTGTCTATGTATGTTTGTATTTACGTACTAGTACTTTGCCCGCGACTTCGTCCGCGTGTCCCACAGGAACTGTGCATTTTTCGGGATAAAAAGTAGCCTATGTTACTCAGTGATAATGTAGCTTTCTACTGGTGAAAGAATTTTTAAAATCGGTCCAGTAGTTTCCGAGCCTATTCGGTACAAACTAAAAAAACTTTCCTCTTTATAATATTAGTATAGAAGTATAGATGTTCCACTGTAGCGCCTAAACTTCTCATCCGATTTTGATAAATTAGGTGTCAATCGATTCGTTATTATTACTGTATTACTGACCGATTAGCTGGCTCAACAGGGTAGCTTGGCTATACCCTGGATATTAACACGTTGATTTATTAAGTTGTTCACAAAACTGAATTTCTAAGTTTAGAGAAGAATTTCAGGTTATCAGACAGGAATATTTTCTTGTGTCATGCTTTTCATTAAATTTTTTGTAGGTGTCGGGTCTTAGTTTTTAAAAATCGTTTTTTTATGAAACAGTCTAAATAAAGAAACAAAGTCTTAGGCTCGTATTACAGAACGATACTCAAACATAGATCTCTCCTTGAGCATAGATTGAAACTAGTTTCAACCAACCAAATGGATTTAAATCTATGCTCAAGTCGAGATCTGTGCTAGAGTATTGTTCTGTAATACGAGCCTTAGTGAAAGAGAAACGCAAATGAACCTAGGCACTTATCATTCAGTACATGTATTAGGACTCAAAGTAGCAAATATTCGTGATAATCGTGAACTCAACACGTTCTTTCGTGACCTCGGATGATCCTTTGATAGTCTGTTGACATTGATACCGCGCTTTGAAACTGAGCTTAATTCCTGAAGCTAAGTGCTGTGTATTGAGCTATTTTCTCTCATGAAGTTTATAGAAATCGATTTATAGGGAGAAATAAAAATTATTTATCCCGGCCTAATTATACTAATAGTCCAATAGATGACAAACTTAAAATCTCTTTGAATGTAGAAAAGTAAATAAAGAGAAGCATAACATGACTTTGACATTTTTAAAATTCTCAAAAATATACATTTACTAACTTCCGCCCACGGCTTTGCCCACGTTTTTCGGGATAAAAATTTGCCTGTGTGCTATTCCAGACTATTATCTATATCTGTGCCAAATTTCATCCAGATCCGTTCAGCCATTCTGGCGTGATTGAGTAACAGACATCCATCCACCTATCCATCCACACAAACTTTCACATTTATAATATAGATTTAAAATATATGTTATGTACGTTACTATTTTAAAATAACCCTCAACAGAACAGGGTGTGAACACAAAAACTGTCTCCGCCAGGCCACTGACACTAGCGCGTGCGCTCGCAACTCCTGCGCATAATTGAACCGCTGGCATTGTTCGCGAGCGTCGCCAGCGCATGTGATTTGTAGTAGCAATGTTTTTTTGTTTGAACAAATGAGTTTTGCTGTGTCTTGTGGGCTGTAGTTGTTTTAAATTGAAGTTAGGTTTTGGTGTGTTTGAATTATGAAATCAAATTATGAATATGGAAATTGGGATAAGAATTTCAGTATTCTTAACCCAATTTCATATAAATTTCATATAAAAAAAAGTTAGCCGTCTTACAAGATGGTATTACTATAACTATAGGGATTTAAATTGCATAATCTTATGCTATTATAATATTTTGGCGAATTCGTTAATTAGGCTTGTTTGTTGCTTTTGCGAAAATTATTCACCCCAGCATATATTATTATAATTATCCCAAATTATTTCTAGGTATAGGCAATACTTAAAAATCGGAGAAATTCCAATACCGCTCAATAAGTTGCCAAGAGGTCGCGGGTTCAAATCCCGCTCACGACATTAATTTTTTGACAAATTTCTTAAATCTTACTAATATTATAAATGTGAAAATTTGTGAGGATGGATGTATGTGTGTTTGTTACTCTTTCACGCAAAAATAAACAACGGATTTTGATGAAACTTTACAGTAATATAGCTTATACATCAGAATAACACAGGCTACTTTTTATCCCAAAAACGCGGGCAAAGCTGCGGGCGCAAGCTAGTATTTAATAACTGAAGTTGCCAACAAATCCTCCAAAAATCCACAATCCGGTAATATTACAAAAAGTATTTCTTAACGGGTGCTTGATTTACGACAAAGTGCCCGTCATCGGCCCACAATATTAAATGACCATTTTAGCAGTAACCGTTTAATAAACAACCAGGAAACCGTAAGGGGAACCGTGGGGGGAACCGAGGGGGGAACCGAGGGGGGAACCGAGGGGGGAACCGAGGGGGGAACCGAGGGGAACGAGGGAAAGGTTCCGTAGCTTTTTAGCCGAGGTTTATTTATCACAAATATTATCTAGATGTGTAAGAGGAGTTGCATTACAGATAAGGGGAGGCGTATTAATGATATTTAAAATTTCAACTGATGTGGGTGTGATACGGCAGCTCAGTGGTTAGAGCAACGCCACGGTGCGGTAAAGGTCGTGGGTTCAAGTCACACCCGTGTCAGTTGCTTTTAAATCTATATTTCTATACTAATATTATAAAGAGGAAAGATTTTTTGTTTGTTTGTACCGAATAGGCTATATTTTTTCACCAAAGCTACATTATCCCTGAGTAACATAAGCTACTTTTGAACCCCAAAAAATGTACGGTTCCTGCGGGGCATGCGGACGAAGTCGCAGGAAAAGTGATAGTCTCCTATAAATTGAATAACAATGAAATATGAGACTGTTTCGGTGGATTCTTTTTGCCAACCTAACCAAAGACTAATCGTTATCATTATATCAGTCGAAATAAATAAAATGTTCACTCGCTTCGTTACTACGACCAGTTTTGCACTAGAGGCAAGCAGGGACCAAAGAAAAAACATTTTTTTTTTATGAATCATTGGTATTTTTTTTCAATTAGTATTATATTATATATTATGTTTACTGTACTGATATTTTATCGTACCTACATACTTTTCTATAAAAACATACAAGTAGGTAATTGATTTATTTATCTTTTTTCAAAGGTCCCTAAAATGAAATCCCCGTACCCGCTCTGGGTGTTCTCGAGTTCATAATTTTTGACCGATGCATCATTGAACAAATTAAACTTGGTGCCAAAAATAATTTATCAGTCCTCGCCCCGGTCGATTATTCACGCTTATGACAAATGGTGGAGAGCTGGGCAGTATATTTCACGGATTTGTGATTTGCAATACATACGTTCGGCAGTGGATATTGTTCGGCATTTTTTATTTATAACTTTATACTTTTGTTTGGCCGGATTTGTTTGGCCGGATTTGTAATCTTTATGCGTCATTTTTAGTATTTTTTGTAAATGCAAGAAAAGCTCTGTGGGATTCAACACCATAAAGACTTCTATCAGTACTAGAAGAACCAAATAACGTTTTTGTCTGTACTTAAACACATAAATTATATCTACCAAAAAAAAAATAAAAAAACTCGAACAAATTGTATGACCCAAGCAATAAGAGTTGGCGCGAAAATCAAGGGCTGACAATCCATCAATCAGAATGTGGACTCTTAAACGAAAGGTCGTGACTTCGAATCCGAACCTATTACATCATTACGATAAACTCTAGCAAAGATGGGCCCTATATCAAAGATGCATCGCGCATTGATATAAAAAAAATACCAACAAAAAAACTGGACCAACAACATCAGTAAAAATATTTGAAACGTGCGTTTTATTTAAACATTATTTCATCACATTAACATATTAATATACGACGAACTTCTAATCACAAATCTGATAAGTTAGAAATTAGCATAATTACAAGAAACCTAAATATACAGAATACAAAAATATCTATACAGTAGATATTAATTAATTAAACGCTCGCATCAACTTAATAGATAAACGTTGCAATATGAACAATTACTAAATTAACGTGAATCCATTGCAGGTTAATTGTAGATTAACTTTGTTAAAATGCGTATATAATCTTCAATGGATGAGCGACGCATCGATAGCATCTTCGCGAGGATAAGATGAGAACACTAATTATGTTTCTATGGTGCGCGGACGCAGGGAGGGGCGGCATTCCGTCGGTGCGTTGACCTCTCTCACAGACCAACATACCCGTAGAGCGAACGAAAAAACATAAATTGAAATATATATTAATGATTTCTATTAATTATCGCACGTATAATAAATTATTCGACGTTTTTGAATTATGTGTTTTTTTAGATATGGAGTTCAGTATTAATTGGAGTTAAAATGGCGCTTCTATTTTTGTAATCATTAGGGTATCAGTTAATTGATGTTGCAGTTTCTTGACAGCTGATCAACTGATACAGAAGTGACGTAATTAATGTCCAATTAATTCTGTGCTAAGTTACTGAGTGACCTATAATTGTTTTTCATCCTGAGTAGCACAACTTAGCTACGCTGAGTCAATTATTAAGCTGTGAATGCTAATTAATTTTTCCGCCGTAAAAAAATACATAAAATTACATCATATTAAACTGTCACATTAATTACTTACAGTTTTCAGCACTCAAGGCTACTAATGTATTCAGAAGTATATGCAAAAGTTTTTGTCTTTTTTAATAATCCTAAAGTCGCTTTTGGAACTAAACCATTTTTATTTAAATTAGTCAGTAAAAAATCAGGTCTAATGCACTCAAACACTAAACTTCTATAATTTTTTTATGTTAAATTAGCAGCAGTTATACAAAATTCAACAGAGCTCCTGAGGATGCGATGTGTTGATAGCGGGGAACCTACTTGTCTAAGCTGTCAGCACAGTGAATCCTCATGTCATTTTAAAAGGTCGGGAACACATGTGATACCATTAGGCGGACCGTACTAAGCGATCAAAATAAGAATAGGATTAACCTTGCGGCATACTGTGACGTTGTTTTATAGAAATTTGGGTTGTTTTGTATAAAAAAATCGATTACAATATATTCGATAAATCAAAGACTCAGTTAAATAAAGTGAAAAAAAAAATACGTTATTGATTCGCAAATTACTTTTAGTTGTAAGACTTACTTATTGCGATCGAATAGTACGTCCGTTTGCCGCGAAAAAAAAATTGCCGCCTTCAATCTCTGCGTTCCTTGATCTATGGCAGCAGATGATATACGGTATCACAATGTGCGGCGCAAATGTGCTATCTCAAGCTGTTCTGGGGGTCTACTCTCTAAGCACGAAATCCGTAGTTTCGACCTTAGTTACGGGCGTTTCTTACTCCGTATCACCTACGGACTTAAAATTAGTTCGGGCCCGAACTAAGTAGCACGATTTGACAGTTGTCCCTACTCCCGATGTGTTTTTATCCGTCCGAAAAATTGAATTTGACACTTGTTTTGACGGAATCTTATGTCTATTGTACTTTCGGACGGGCCCGTATCTTCGTTGACGGACTTACAGAGTAGGCCCCCTGTTTAGAGACAATCGTACATTTTGTGTGAAGCCTTTTTACACACCGACCTGACATTGATGTAGTTAGTTTGACTGACATATATCTTTGAGCGTCGAACTTATCGAGGAGTGAGGAGACCGTTGAAAATCGGTGAGGGTGATAATCGGTATTTTGAGGGGTTAATTTGTTTGCGAACATTCGAGGGAGAATCTCACCGTGACATTCTCTTGGCTGTTCTCGCGGTGATATCACGCGGCGAGTCGGTATAGATTAGACAGGTAGGTGATATAGATCACTAAGATGTGACATGGGCAGGATCTTTATTAAATCGCTCATACCCCTCAAAATACCTTAAATTATCTCTTAGAAGTAGAAGTAATATAATAAAGCTGATGAGTTTGTTTGAACGCACATATCTCTAAAACTACTGGTTGGATCCGAAAAAATCTTTTTGTATATGTTAGCCAGATTCATGAGAAATGGTATAAGTTATTTAACATCACGCTAAAATCCTTAGGAGCCGAGCAACGGGGGTGAAACCGTGGGGAACAGCTAGTATTTAATAACAATAAGCATAATTATCATGGCTTTGACATGTTTAAAATTCACAAAAATACAAAAGACTGCCTCGTTGGTTTAATGGACGGAAGCGTCTAATCATCGTGGGGTCCTAGGTTCGATCCCTGGGCCAGTCAAAGAGATAATGGATTGGTTTTTCCATTATACAATTCTCAGTAATAGTTCAAAGTTTTTGTGCTCGGGTAATGGTTATATGTAGGTTATGTCTTAGTAGTCCATATAATAGGGAGGCTATTACATGGGATGTTAAATGTGGGACTGTGGGTGTACTGAATGCCTCTGCCTAACCCATTGGGGAAATAGTCATGGTGTTATATTATGTATACAAATATTATAAAGCTGAAGACTTTGTTTGTTTAAACACGCTAATCTCTGGAACTATCAGTCAGATTCGAAAAATTGTTTATGTCCGATATGATAGCCAGATTCATGAGGAATAATATAGGCTATTTATCATCACGCTACGACCCTTAGGAGCCGAGCAACGGAGGTGAAACCGCGGGGACCAGCTAGTAATCTTATATTAGAGATTTGTGAT
Source organism: Thalpophila matura (assembly GCA_948465475.1). Lineage (NCBI taxonomy): Eukaryota > Metazoa > Arthropoda > Insecta > Lepidoptera > Noctuidae > Thalpophila > Thalpophila matura. The sequence goes on from OX419182.1 coordinate 16,933,786, forward strand.
TTTGTGGCTTGATTTTATCGAGAAATTGATTATAAAATACGTGATAATAAATTACGGAGAAATCTTTTTAGGCGCGACTTGTAAAAAGCTAATTTCACAGCTATCAGATAGGTAGAAAATGTTTGTAATACGAGTACTTTATACTAAGAGATTTTTCTTAATGCAATTCATATCTTCCTTTCAATAGAGATGACGATAAAGTAAGTGAACCGCTGCAATTGATTTGTCTGACAAAGAAAACTGATTCTGGTACAAGGAAAAATAAAAATTGGCAGGAAATAATTTTATTATAAAAGCAAACAAACAAAAAAAATAGACACAATCTTCGTATAGACTTTTCATCTAAATAACATTATATCAAACTATCAAAGTCGAGCACTTCAATTTAAACTCATGATTTTTTACTACACTTCAGTGCAAACAAGTTTTTATATCAACAGGAATTATATGTAATCTTTAGATTGTTCTATATGAAAAAAATAGGCAACGGTTATTTGAAGTTTTTAAGTTTTTGCCTTTTAGAAAATATTGTAATTCGTCATGGTGTGAAGATTATAAAGTAGTGTAGGTAGTCAAGATATATAGATATTTGAAAAGAGTCTTAAAGTTATATACCTTGTCTTCGTGTGGTCTCAGAGCAAATTCTTCTGTACGTGTGTTTGTGAACTCCTCCTAAACGGCTTGACCGATTTTGATGAAATTTTTTGTGTGTTTGAGCGAATTCCTGGATGATTTAGATTCACAACACATTAGACCTTACTCGCCACAAAAATACAACACTACCGAAGAGTTTATTTGGCTGTGGTATTCTGTAAGCACGGGAGCCTAGTTCTTGATGTTTTTTGATGATTAAGTCTACTATTTTTAGTTCTATCGATGATAAGGGTTCCCGAAACGATTTGCGATTGATCAATGTTTAGGTGGTTAGAGAAAACATTTTGAAATTTGTTTCAATTGTATATAGTAAACGATCAATAATCGCATCAATGAGGGACAATTACGTAAACATTAACCCTTTATCTAAAAAAAGTCTGTCATAAAAAAATAATCTGCTCTAAAAATTAGTAAAACATTTCTTGATTTTAAAAAGTGTCATGGGATAGAACTCTTTTGAATATAATAGATCTAAAGAAACAAGCCTCATGCATATCTAACATTTCTGAAATAACAAAAAACAGTGATCATTGGCCAACTTACAAGAGAACGTCGTACAAAAATGCTCAATTATTAAATTCTATTCAAACTTTTTTGTGTAAAATTACACAAACAATTGCATCGTTCAAACTATGAAACTTCCATCATTCGTGTTCCCACTGCAAGTCAATTATAGAACAGTTATCTTAATTAAGCTTGTAACTTGTACACACTTTAATGTTCGTGGGATTTATTATTAGATTTTGAATGTATGTGTGCTTAGTTCCTATACTTCCTATGCAGGCTATTGATTGAGCCACTTGCTGTCCTTTTTTAATTTTATTTTTTCTTTTTATTGTTTAATCTTGCTAACCTAGTAAATGTTGGCAAGATTAAGCAATGAAACGATGTCCCGAAAAAAATGTCCCTTACTAGGTTTTGAAATGGGACAGCCGTAATGGATGCAGGTTTTCAAGAACTAATATATAGTAGGTATCGTATAATACCCCTCAGATCATAGAAACAAGGAGCTGTGCCAAGGCGCTATCGAGCTTGATGCCTGATTTTGAGCAAATTGCTCATATTAAAAACGTACGCGCTGGCGACGACCGAACACGATCGATGGTATAAATACAGTGTTTTAGTTTAGTGCTAGTGTTAAGTGACGATTAACAGTGTTAGATTGAGGGTGTGCGGAATGTTTAATGCGTGGGAGATTTTTTTATTCACAAGGAGCGCTTAATTATGCACGTAATTGTGTCGAAAAATGTACTAAAAGTGGCATCAGTTGTTCCGGTACTAATTTGCTATGATGGCATATCTCCTTGTTTCTATGATCTGAGGTATACCCCTACTTAAGAACGATTTTTTTTTTACTTCAGCTATACGGGGAATAAGTGACAGCGCGTATATAACGAAAACTGAAACCATGGGTTCAGTAGCTTATTCTGAACCTTTCGGAGTTAAAATTTTGCATCGGGCGGGAGATTTTTTAACGATCTGCGAAATCTCCAAAAAATATTTTTAAAAGACCGACCCAAAGTCTATTTTTCAACAAAAACTTGAAAGTCTATTTTTGGTAATTATATTATGTCTTATAAAAAGCTACAGAAACAAAAGTTGTTGTTATTGATGTTAGTAATACAGTCCTGCAAGGTTGTTAATGTTTTACCAATAACCCTGTATAAGATAGATGATGATCGCTAAAGCTGCCTTCAGACTACGCTATACTATATAGTATAGCACATGCTATATAGTATCGATACCTTTAGGTTCAAAGGGCGTAAACACCATTTTGAAAACAATGAGTTTTGAGCCTAAAGATATTGATATTAGGATCAAATCTAATTTTTGCCAAAATGGTGGTTACGCCTTTGAGCCCCTACAAAGCCATACTATATAGTATAGTACAGTGTGAACGTGTCCATAACAATGTATGGTGCGCGATATTGTCGTGCTATGAGCTATAGGTATGCTATAATGCTATATAGTATAGCGTAGTCTGAAATGAGCTTAAGATATGGGTACACGGTAATAGACATCTCATAGCAATACAAACCCACGCACAACATCCTAACCCGTTTACCTCATTTTACGTTAGTGAGGCCTGTTTTTGAGATTAGAGCGCGAAAGGGGAATCTTAGATTTCGATGCGTGTACCGTTTGATTCCGTCATGCGCGAAGGTAGATGCCACGGTAATATTAATATGCGTCGGTACTGTTTTTATGCGCGAAGGTAGATGCCACGGTAATATTAATATGCGTCGGTACTGTTTTATGATTTTTACGACGTTGGTAAGAAATAATAGAGGCTTCGGAAAAGCAATACAAACCCACGCACAACATCCTAACCCGTTTACCTCATTTTACGTTAGTGAGGCCTGTTTTTGAGATTAGAGCGCGAAAGGGGAATCTTAGATTTCGATGCGTGTACCGTTTGATTCCGTCATGCGCGAAGGTAGATGCCACGGTAATATTAATATGCGTCGGTACTGTTTTTATGCGCGAAGGTAGATGCCACGGTAATATTAATATGCGTCGGTACTGTTTTATGATTTTTACGACGTTGGTAAGAAATAATAGAGGCTTCGGAAAAGCAGTAGTTATTTTAATTAACCAGTTCAAGTGATCAGTTTTTCAGTTCAGTTTAACGAGAAATAGTTGTAAAAGCTGTCTAGAATTCAGTATCTACGGATCTTTTCAACATTATAATGAATTATTACAGCAAGCTCCATATCGTTAGAAACGTTAAAAACCTATAAATTCTTTAAATTGCGAATATCAACACTTTTTTCATAATATAGTCCCAATGGGGATGGTAATTAGGTCCCAATGGGGATGGTAGGTTAGTAAAATTGAGACCATAGGTAGGTAGCCAAATTAATTGTGGCATACATAATTTATTTATGAGTTATAATTTAACCAATTAGGGGTAAATTATAACCCAGAAATAAGTGAGAACTTTTGAACTTCAGGTTGGTTCAAAAGTTCGGGCTTTATAATTTGTAGTCCGAACTTTTGAACCTAGGTGAATCAACCATTTTGAAAACTAACACTCAATATGAAATAAGCAAACTTAAAAAGCTGTGAGCAGACTTTGAGAAAGACCGCATATCAAAAGTGGTTAATCAACGTCAAAATACAAATAAGGATTAAAACAAAATACATGGACCGTCGCCATTCGGATAATGTTTAATATTTTTTTGTCGTTTCACTGAGTGACACTTTACAAAAACTCTACCATTAGATGACCTCAAATTTATAATAATTTTATTACTTATTATCATAATCATATTTCAACAGATTACTTGGACAAAAAATATTATACAAGCTTATGCAAGCTGTCTTATGCATAAACTAGTTTTTTTTGCATAATTAAGTGGTTTTTGTTAACTGCTAAAATTTTCATTGACACATTAATTCGCCATTCAATCATTTCTCGTATTTTTATCAATCAAAGTTCTAGACGTTTAATCCTGGCAACACTAATAGCCTGTCTATTCTGCCGGTCGATTCTGTAAAAATCTCACCGTGAAAACTTAGGTAAAGTGAGTTTGTTTTTGCTAGGAATTGACACTATTGACAGCTCACTCCACGCTCACTTCACCTAAGTTATCACGGTGAGATGGTTACAGAATCGCGGAGCTGTACCGACACGCCGCACGTGACATTCTCCCTCGAACGTTCGCAAACAAATTGATAGTTCTCGCGGTGAACTCGCGTGGCGTATCGGTATAGAACAGACAAGCAGGGAAAACCTGGTATAACATTTCGATTAGAAAAAGCAATAATTACGTAAAAAGAAATAATTGTAGAAAAATCTTTTCGAATAGAAACTCTTCTAAAAATACTCATTCCTGTTTACAATATGATCTGTCCACAATTATTGTCTTAACCCTACTGACAGTGGCGGATTTGCCCTAAGGCCCAGTAGGCCCGGGCCTAGGGCGGCCAGATATTAGGGGCGGCCAATCGTGGCAAAAAATTACAGTCGAGCTCATCATCGTCAAGCTTGATCTAGCTTTACTCAACTTATAAGTGAATTGATTTCGATGATTTTGATGCACACATGTTTTATACAAATTATGAGAATAAACCTGTACTAAATAAAATAAAATATAGTTTCCTTATTTTAAAACTATGACTTCTATTTGTTAAATGATGAGAGCTGAGAAAGGGGCGGCTGGTACTACACGGCCTAGGGCGGCCAAGACTGCAAATCCGCCACTGGGCTAAACTGACAACTTAAGCAACAGATGCAACAGATACAACTGTTCAACCGTCTGCGCACACGTCGAATTGAATCGTTTTAAAAGGAAATAATAACGTCGTCTACGTAGTTTGATGTACCGGTGATTTGTATGCTTATTTGTCATATGTAAATACTACAAAATGGCGGCGAATGCTAAACAACGTCCTTTATTCACATTGAGACTGTGATTGTATGCTAAAAGGATTAGGTTCGATGCTCGGATGATGACGGGATTGGAAATTATTTTTTGTTTATGTGGTCGAGGCTAAATTGATACAATAACCTGTAATTATTGTAATAAGTCGGTTCAATCACATAAATTACCTCTGCAGTTCTATTTTTATAAGTCTGCAGTTTTAATTCAACAGATTCCTTTTGTTATAAAAAACCGGTCAATAGCGGGTCAGGCTTGCACAATTAGAGTTCCGTACTACCTACTACAAACGATTTTTTTATTTGGTAAGGACGATTAATATATAGGTTAAAACGCCATCATAAGTCTCTACCTACTTTTGATAAAAAAATAATTCCCATTAAACTGTCTGTATAAACCTGCATTTCTCCCGTACCTACCTAATCTATAGCTTATTTTTTGCTTCAGAAACCTTGTCGAACGGGAAGGGGGGCTAGGTATATCGTTAAGATCACTTAAAATTGTAAAAACAATATTTTTAGAATCTTTACCGACCTAATGATACCCAACACGTTATGTTTCATAGTTTTCAAGAAAAACCTCAGTGACAGATTGATTGACACGGGAGTGATCTTTCCTTTTAAGGCACGGAACCCTAAAAAATATTTTTATAATAATCTCTATGTTGTTTTGTTAATTGTATTTACATAAAATAAAAACCCGACTTTTTTATTATTGTTATCAATCTGAAGACTGCTTTATCTCGTAAAATACTAACTCTGCAACTTCACTTATCCAAAATATTACCCAATTTGTTAGCTTCACACATAGTTGCCAAGACAGCCATATACAGCATTTTGTCACCTTGCTTGCTCGCACAGAAACATATTTTTAAGAATGTTAAATGAAAAGATTTATTTTTGGAAAAGAATATCACATAGCGAACTACAAAATGATATTAATTTAACAAATAATTAAAACACATTTCCACTGTATTATGTAATAAACTCAGCTCAAAAAGTATTATCTGTTTTTGAGATGAGTTCAACTCATGGGTTTTTAATAATTAAATTTAAAATAATATTATTTTGTAGTTCGTGTCGTTTCGTTATTGTGATGAAATTTTTCAAAAATACATGTTTTAATTTAACATGAATACTAATAATAAAGAGGAAATATTTTTTGGTTTGTTTGTACCGAATAAGCTCCGAAACTACTGGACGGATTTTAAAAATTCTTTCACTAATAGAAAGCTACAATATCACTGAGTAACATAGGCTACTTTTTATCTGTTGGGAATAATCACTGGTAACACTGACTGAATTTGATTTAAAAGAGTTGTCTTTGTTTTTGCGGTTCTCTATGGTGCGCCTTGTAAGAAACCAACCGAATAATTTGTATTGTGCTCGTTAAAAAAACTGAATAAAGCTTCAAGAATAATCGGCCACTGTTTTATTAAATACTATAATAAACAACAGCAGAGCGTGGTTCCGAATAATCAGAAGGAAGTGTTGGAGCAGACGTAATAGCAAGGATTTTCTACTTGGGTGGTTTGGGCTGTTTCGTGTCGTGTGGCTGGCTATGCAATATGGCGGCCCGGGAAGAAAATATAAAATATCTTGTCGAACCATTCAGAGGGACGAATTATCTGTTGTGGAAACGTCGGGCAGAAGCTATTTTTGCTGCAAAAGACCTGGATCAGTTTCTAATAAAGGAGGAAACTGTGGATTCAAAATCGAAAAAGGCGTACGCATTGTTACTTAGTATGATTGATGATTCCATATTGATGGCGATGTCGGATGAAACTACGGCATATAAACTATGGGAGGCTTTAAAAGAAAAATATGGAAAATCAAGTGCTGTAAGCCAGATTCTAGTAAGAAAGAAACTCACGAACACAAAAAAACGCTGTGATAGCAGTATGCAGGAACATATAAATGAAATACTGGGATTAGTGAACGAATTGCGAGCTTCGGGAACAACTGTGAAAGACATGGATATTGTTATTTATATCTTAATGTCATTACCTCCGGAATACGATATAATAAAGGCAACAATAGAAAATCAGCCAGATACGACATTGACTTCAGATTTTGTTATACAAAGATTACTAAATGCAGAGGCATTAAAAAGTGACACAAATGAAAAGAAGACAGAAAATGCAAAAACAAATGTGGCATTTAATGCCGAAAAATACCAACATATTACGTGTCACAAGTGTAAGAAAAAGGGTCATGTTGCAAAATATTGTCCAAGAAAATCAACATGTTATAACTGTGGACGTCCAGGCCACTGGAAAAAGGATTGTCGTACTAAGTCAAAGTCTAATAACAGTGAGTCTGCTGCGGTTACTTTTATGGTCAATGAAACAAGTGAATATTTTATGTTGGACTCTGGTGCATCCACGCACATGTGCAGCAAACAGGAATGGTTTAAGGACATGAGGCCTCACAGTGGTACTGTGACATGTGCATCTAAAGTTGAAGTTCTGGAAGTCAAAGGTATTGGGACAATTGTTGGAATGTTGAATGGTCGAGAGATAACCCTCAAAGATGTTTTGTATATTCCAGAGTTGAACGGTCAATTGATATCCGTGAAAAACATACAGAGAGCTGGTTACAGTGTTATTTTCACAAATAATGTTGCAATAGTTGAGATAAATAAAATAAAATTTGTTATTGCCAGATTGAATGAAAAGGGTCAGTATTTAAGTCAGTTTGAACCCATTAGTACATCAGCTGTAACGCACTTTGTTGAGCAAGATCCAAAGTTATGGCACAGGCGTATGGGACATTCTAGCAACAATGTTATGAAAGAGTTGGGATTGCCAGTATCAGACTCTTTAAATTTTTGTGAAGAATGTGTGACTGCTAAACAAACCAATGCGCCAATGGGCAAAGGTCCAAGAGAGAGGGAAGATAAACCCATGAGAATGATTCATACTGATATTTGTGGTCCGCTTGACCCACCTACCAGTGATAATGAGAGGTACTTTGTTACCATAATAGATGATTGTTCAAGATTTTGTGAAGTACATCTATTGAAAAATAAAAGTGACATTATTGATATATTCAAGCAGTTTTTCAGGCAAAATCCAGAATTATATAAAATAAGATGTGACAATGCCAAGGAATATGTATTAGGTGAGCTTGCACGTTATTGTAAATTGAAAAATATTTTGCTAGATCCTGCCCCACCATACACACCTCCCTTGAATGGTGTTGCGGAGCGAGCAAATAGGTATTTGTTGGAGAAGGCTCGAGCTCTCATCTTTGATGCAAACCTGCCCAAGAGTTTTTGGGGCTATGCCGTGCAGACTGCTGCTTATCTGAAGAACCGGATTCCGAATCATACAGTGAGTAAGACTCCTTTTGAACTTAAGTTTGGAAAGGCACCTGATTTGAATAACATCAAGGTTTTTGGATGTGATGCCTATATGAGAGTACCTGATAAACTGAGGAAGAAGCTGGATCCCAAATCTAGAAAGATGATTTTTGTAGGATACTCCAATATGGGCTATCGTTTGTTGGATTTGAAAACTAATCGTATAACTGTTTCATGTAATGTAATATTCAATGAAGAGAAGAGGATGAGTATTTCTGACTCTGTTGATAATATAATAAGAGAGAAGATTGTTCCTGAGTCTGATGTGGTTCCTGAGGCAGCTGAAGAGCCAGGAATAGCTGATGGTGCTCAAGATGAATTCTTGGATTGTGCAGAAAATGAAGAGGAGCATAACAGGCCTAGACAATCTAAAAGAGAGACTAAGCTACCAGCTAGATTTAAGGATTATTATGTCTATGAAGTGACTGTACAAAGTCTTGAATCCATCTCATATGAAGAAGTACAGGAATTGCCTGCAAATGAGCAAGTTCTATGGAAACAGGCCATGGATCAAGAGATTGAGTCCTTGAATAAGAATAAGGTGTGGGAGCTTGTTGAACTACCTGAAGGTGAAAGGTCAATGACCTGTAAATGGGCGTTATGTATAAAAAGGAATAATATTCATAAGGCTAGATTAGTTGCTCGTGGCTTTGAGCAGAGATTAGGTGTAAACTATTTTGAAACTTATGCGCCAGTTATAGGCATGTCATATCTGAGATTAATGTTTGCTATTTTCCTTCAGAAGAATTTTAAAACGTATGTATTAGACGTTAAAACTGCCTTTTTATATGGTCATTTAAATGAAACAATTTTTATGGATCAACCTAAAGGTTATGATGATAAATCTGGTCGAGTATGTAAATTGCTTAAAAGTTTGTATGGGCTTAAACAGGCACCTAGACAGTGGTTTAAAAGATTCACAGATTTTATATTTAAATTGAATTTTCAGCAGCTTCAATTTGAGTCATGTGTATTTGTAAAGAGGTCTAATAATTGTGAGATATATATAGTTATTTATGTGGACGATTTAATATTAGCAGGTTCAAACGAGGCTGAAGTTCAAATTGTAATTCAGTTACTTAGAAAAGAATTTCAAATGTCTAAAGCTGATATTGCTGATGAGTTTCTTGGTATAAATTTAGAATATGTTCATGATAAACTTTGTTTAAGTCAGAAGGCATATATTGATAAGGTATTAGCTAGATTTAAAATGACAGAATGTAAGCCATGTGACACTCCTTTAGTTCCTAAGTCTACTGTATCAGATTTTGTTGATGGTGAAGAGTTTCATGGTCCTTACCGTGAACTAGTAGGTGCATTGTTGTATTTGTCAATGACCTCTCGACCTGATATTTTGTATTCTGTAAACTGTCTTAGCCAAGTTCAAGAGCGACCAACTGTTGCTGCTTGGGTTGGGCTAAAGAGAATCCTTCGCTATTTAAAGGGAACATCAGAGCTTAAATTAATATTCCAAAGATGCATTACTGATGAAGTTAACATAAATGTTTATGTAGATGCAGATTGGGGATCTGATGTAAAGGATAGAAAGTCTATTTCTGGTTATATAATTTTCTTTAATGATTGTCCTGTAATTTGGTGTGTAAAGAAGCAAAGTTCTATTGCACTGTCCTCTACTGAGGCAGAGATTTTGTCATTAGCTAGGGCTGTTCAAGATTTAATTGTACTTTATAACATAACTAAAGAAGTTTTAAATTGTAAAACGATTCATATGTCTATCTTTGAGGATAATCAGTCTGCAATTAAGGCTATATTGAATGACAATAATTGTGCTAGACTGAAACATTTAGATATAAAACTAAAGTATGTAAGAGATATAATTAAGTTGTATAAGATAAATATTTTGTATATTGCTACAGGGAACCAGCCCGCAGACTTGTTCACCAAGTGTTTACCAAAACTTAAGTTGGTTAGTTTAAGGTTTGCTTGTAAGTTAGTATGTAGTGATTAAGGGAGGGTGTTGGGAATAATCACTGGTAACACTGACTGAATTTGATTTAAAAGAGTTGTCTTTGTTTTTGCGGTTCTCTATGGTGCGCCTTGTAAGAAACCAACCGAATAATTTGTATTGTGCTCGTTAAAAAAACTGAATAAAGCTTCAAGAATAATCGGCCACTGTTTTATTAAATACTATAATAAACAACATTATCCCGAAAAAATGCACAGTTCCTGTGGGACACGCGGACGAAGTCGCGGGTGAAGTGCAAGTTCTTAATATTTTTAAGAATGTTAAATTAAAAGATGCATTTTTGAAAAAAATGGTTCTTTGCAAGCGAGAGAGGTGACAAAATGCGACAACCCTCTAAATCACAAAAAATTCAACATTTATTTCTCAAGCCAAAAACACAAATGTAATTTCGTGAAGACTCGCGCATGCATTAAATGAGACACCTCATAATTTTGTTTCTCGTTTGGGAAAAAAAGCGTGTTTTAAAATTATCACCGCGCTGCCATCACGGGTAGTTCGTAATTAAAAGTATTAAAGGCAACTTATGGTATGCCGATTAAAGATTGCTATAATACAAGGTGTTCGTGAAATATAGCGTGGTCGTTCGGAAATAAATATGTTGGTGCAAGCGACACTGATTGGGGGCAGGAAATCGTGATACGAGGGACTCTCGGTAACTGTAACCGTGGATTAAGTTGTATTTAACTGTATTTAATTAAACTAGATAGTACAGAAAAGAAGAAATAAATACGAAAGAATAAATAAAATGGCCGGTCGTGCTTGGTTAACCTTTTTATTTGACGATACTAAAAGACCCATCTTATTATGTTGTATGAATCTCTGCCTATCATACCTGCAGTATCACCATTTTAATTATTGATTATTTGTGTAAAATTTGGTCTTTGTAATAATATTTTGTTAGATCAACATGTAGTTATTATTAATTTATTTTTATTAAAATATTGAAGACTTAATTATAGAAAATGTAATTATACACGCAACTAATGATGACAATGATGAATCCAACAAGACTATATGGACAAAACAAACGATAAGCGTACAATTTGACCAACGATAAAAAATAAACTAGGTACCTAATAAAACTTGGCATTGTTTATTGTTTGTCTCAAAAGTACCTACTAGAAATACTTTTGCCTACGAATTTTCTTCTGTTACCCATCATACTAAACCACGCTTGCAATTCGTATGTAACACAATAGCGAAGTAAAATAATTATAGACCGCCTAAGAAACACAGTAGATACTACATTCCATGACGTTGGTATATTGTCGATGCGTAAGGGAAAAGGCCGCCAGCTTGAAATGGGACTGAGCAGGCCATGTATGTTGTATTCCGGATGAACTGTGGCCAAAATTAATATCAGATGGTTTGCCAGAAGAGAAGAAAAGACGACAGCGACGAGGCATTCCCAGGCAACTATGGCGAGACGAACAAGAATACTTAGTGAAAGATGTGACCACAAACACACAAAATTCGTAGGCCATTGCCCGGCAGTAGAACTGTATGAGAAATAATAAATAAAAAAAACAATTTAATATCACTTAAAACACCGGACAATAACCTCCAGCCTTCGATAAAACATCTCATTTTTTAGTATTAGACATCATAAGAAACTAATCAATGTTCGCTATCGCTTATGATTCGCACACGATCGGCAAGCGAATGATCGCTCTTTGAAAAAGTGATAAACTGGCAACTCAGCCTTTATCTGATTTAACTAATTTCAAATAATTACAGGCGTTAATGCCGCATTACTGTAATAAGCCCCCGATCCGCTTCATTAAAACACTTTAATGGAATTGATAAGTCTATTTTAACATCTTTCGTACAATGTGTGTAAGAAAATATGAGTATAATTAGACAAGATGCTTAGTTACTTTGTATTAATGACGGTCATTTAATTGCAGTCTGTAAATAGTATAATACAAAGTAGGTTTTCGTGTCAGTTTGTTCGCTTAGTTCTTCTAAACTACACTATAGATTTTAATGTGGTTTTAGGTATCTTAAATAGAGAATTTATTCCGAATGGTTTATGTGTATAATATGTCCATATTCAATTTAGATACAGCACAGAAATCTCGTTGTTTTGACATTTCGCAACATAGGTAGAGTGTGCCCGTACGAAACGGGTCGAGGTTCTAGTATGAAATATAATTATTAATTTAATGACAATTGAGGCATTATTGATTGCAATCCATATCGTTGATTTTTTTTTCTTTATAGCAGTAACATAAAGAAAAAAAAATCAACGATATGGATTGCAATCATTAAAAATATAAGGATAAGAATTTATTATTCAATTAATTTAAATTTGCGTCCGTACAATGAAGTGTTGATAATATCAAAAATAATGACCAACTAACAAATTCAAATCTTTAAGAAGTAACGGTACCTAAGCCTTTTTACACAAACAGTAACAAAATTAATATATCATTTACACTTGAACGGCATTCATCAAAAAAAGAAAAGAAGTTTGAATGTATTTTAAAAGCGTCAAAGTTGTCAGTGCTAAATAAAAAAAAACATTAAAAATAGCGGTGGTCGTTCAAAACGTCATGTCATCGATCAAACTCATCTGCATGTGTTTGACCTTGTGTTAGTACTAAATAGTTTTTGATACAAAAGAAGTGTAACAAAAACTCTTTACAATAACAACACAATGAGAAAATTCCGTTCGAATGTTAAGGCGACGCGACGCGTAAATCAAAAGTTAAAATCGAATCAAGTCATTTATTTATGTGATTCTTGGTCATAGATCGCACTTTATAATGTGAAGTTTCTGAAGTTCGTCAACTTAGCATTTCTTTTTGTTGCGAATACCTAATTGTTTTTTTTTTTTAACCAAATTTAAAAATGGATGAGCTTCTCAAACCAACTGTTTTTCAGTAGGTATGGTATAGGTTACGTTCACCAATTATGAACTGATTTTACTGATATTTTTTCATTCGGTAGTTTTTTTAGCTTTTCAATATCATAAACTCTATGACGAGTTATTTTTAACCACCTTACATGAACGATATTTAATTCACTTTGCCTATGTTATTATTATATGTCACAACCACTTTGTTCACGACTTCGTCCGCGTGACACGTAGCGCCATCTAGCATCCTAAAACAATTGTAACCATCAAAAGATATTGTTCTTTCCCTCGCGAACACTACTTTTTTTAGAGGATAAGTACCCTATGTCCTTTTCTGTACCCCTGACAACGTTTCAGCAATAATCGGTTCTTTGGTTTAGGCGTGAAAAGGTAACAAACAAACTTACTTTTGCATTTCTATTATTAAGGGATTGCAGCTCGCTCGCACGCGCTCTTAGCAAAATTAAAAACCACTTCACTAATGGTGTCATACTTCCCCTTAACCAACAGCTGTGCCTTGTTCTGCCTACAAATCCACGATTGAACAGATAAAAACACCATTAAATTAATATTACACATTTTTTACTGACCGCGATGGTTTTATAGATGAAACAGCATAAAGGTAGTGCCAACCGTGATGAGTTTTAGATGACAAAGTTTTCTATTACGTAGGTGGCATGCGATTAATATTAGAATAGGTACTCTTGTCGTAATGTGATGTTTTTTGAGTGATGTTTGCAAGATTTTGATGATGGTCAATTATCAGAGCATCATCTGAGCGATTGGCTGCTGCGCAACGTGTCGTGGCTTCGATTCCCGCACGGAGCAAATATTAATTCCGAGTCTTGGTGTTTGTGTTTTTGTAAACGCACCCACAACACAGGAGAAATTCACAATGTCGTAACATACCTACCTAATTATAGTTCATAGAAAAAAAACTCTAGTTCCTATCTTTTTGCATAGTAATTGTTTTACGTTATAGCATCTATGTTTGTGTACGAAACCACAAAATTAACAGATACAGAAGGCGGGCACTCATACGAAATTATTTTAATTTATAATTCTGCAGTTACTAAACCGTAGGCATTTAAAAATGCCTAAAGTTTATTGCTTTGGAGCTATAAACTTTTTATAATATCGATGCGAACAGCACTAGTCGAACTGTGGCAACATTTGAGCAAAATTAGTTGTCAAATTAGTCAACCGAATTCTTCGGTACAGTTTTTATTGTGTTCAAATTCTAGTACTTATATATGATATATGAGAATACAGAAACAAACTAGATACTACTACTACTAATACAAAAACAATACTTTTACTATGAGACCAACCCTGAAATCGCGAAAAATTTCAATGTATGGAACAGCTGAAAAGTTGTTCATAATGATGAGTACAATGCCCCCTTTAAATATTTTCACTATCTAACCTGCCACCCTGTATAATACGAGGTAGGTACTGTTTAATACTCAAAAAATATAGATGTATGCAAATTTTTTACTGGTAATTAAAATTTGACACACAGCATTTTTATAGGTATTTCGTATACTTACAACTCCTCTCAATTTTATACCGATATCAGTTTTTGCTAACCATAAACTTCAGCTACCAAGAAAAGTTCCTTTTTAAATTTATTGCTCCACAAAAATCTTATGCAAATTGATTATAATTTATTGTCTCATTTAAAAATTAATGTCTGCTGTATAAACATTGGTAAATCAAACTGGATTTAGACTTGTTTTACGATCTAGAAATTACTTTGAGCACTAAATTATGAAGACCTATATAGCCGTGCTCCGCGTTTACGCTTGCAGACTTTATTTTTTTGTAACAAAAAAATTTTAGTCTTGAAATACATCGGTACCAAATTACATTAAAATTAGTTCAGTAACGAATCACACGTACAAATAATTGTTTTTCGCATTTATAGTAGAAGAAACTCCTACGTTCTTCTTGTTCTTTGTCGGTCCCCAGTGTGACCTATTATAGGATCCTGCGATTGCCACTAATTTAGGGCTTAGCAAATTATGCCGGAGGATAGAAGATTGTGGCAATTTTTTGCAGAATCTAATAAAACCTTAGCAGAAACTTAGCAATTTTCGGCACTTACAAATTAAATAAGTGAAATCCTGTTAAATCTAGTAAGATTCTGTTAAATCTGGTCACACTATCGGTTCCTCGAACTCGACCACATAGAACGCGTCTCCAAGCTATGCGATCTTCCGAAATATGAACTGCTCGTTACATGTTCCTTCCGACAGCCTTCCTGATTGCGTCCGACCACCTTGTCGGTGCTCTATAAGCGCGTGCTTATACCTTCTATACTTTTTGCGCATTTTCCTCTATCCGAGCCTTTCCAAACAGTGCCTAGGTGAACTCACAATGATGTTCAATAACCCTGAAGGCACGCTCCTGACCTCCCAAGTCTACTGATTGCATTATATCAGAATGGTCAAAGTCAAAGTCAAAACATTTATTTCAATTAGACCATTTACAGGCACTTTTGAAATGTCAATCGATAGTTGTTTGTCTGTTTGTCCGTTAGATGATAGACTATGTGTTTATGAGACCAATACAATTACAAGATAATTGCAATCGCAGAACTTGGAGCCCTAGAACATTGCAGATAGATGCTTGATGACGTGGAGTTCCTCCAGTATACCCCCATCACCTCATAGTAGTCTCCGCCAACACCACATCTCGAAAGCGTCGATCTTATTGCTATAACGACTTTTAATGCACTACGTTTCTGCGTAATATAAAAAAAATTAGATAACTTCTGTGTTAGATAGGGTCCATTTCAATTGAATTTGTTAACTTTGTAAACAATGTTAGTATGGCCAACTGTCAAAATTTGATGAATTTGTATAGAAAGTTTGTTTACATAGTTTACAAGTTCTATTTAAATGGACCATAGCTATAAATTGCGTAGGTAGGTCACAAGTAGTAGTAGTAAGTCACAAGTTTGATTACCAGTCTTTGATTTTATTTACTTGAATACGAAAACTTTAATAAATCATTCCGTCTCCGGCTTTCACATTGTTTGAAAGTTTTGCGATTTACTTTTACAAATCGGACATTTATTGAGTTAAGACTTAATTTGCTGCTAAGGTTATGTCAAAAGCAAATTAAAATGAAGCAAAATCAAAATGATCTGCTAACATAACTTTATTTTTAAAAACCCAGAAGCCATCATACAGATTCCACGGTAAACACAAAAAAATTATGATTAAATACAAGTTTCTAAGGCTATCCTGTAATTCTAACGCACAATATGTAATGAAGATAGTTATTTTTTGTTCTTTGCGCCATGTCAAGGATGCGGGGTGTAATTTTCTTAATTCATGTAATCTTGTTCGAAGGAGCTAGCTCGGATATTGTGTTGCCAGCATTTTGTTCAGCTTTGTTGATGTAATTAAAATTGTTCGTGAAGTTTTTGATGGACAAGTTCTGTTAATGGATTAAGGGATCAATTTAATTGAGTGTGATTTTTTTTATTTAAATAGTGATGTGATAAAATTGTTAATTTTAAACGAATGCAGTTTAAAATTAACAATTTTATCACATCACTATTTAAATAAAAAAAATCACACTCAATTAAATTGATCCCTTAATCCATTAACAGAACTTGTCCATCAAAAACTTCACGAACAATTTTAATTACATCAACAAACTACTATACATACAATACAATAATACATACAAACTATTGAACTTATTTACTTACTGCAATATCTATTAAAATATACCTACCTAACTTTAACCATTTAACCTACAGTATAATAATACGATGTGTTTGGTCACCAGCTTTGGAGGTATGAAATACGATCTATTTTTTCTCAAACTCGAATGAAATGGCAGCCATTTTACCGAATCACGTGCGCGTGTGTTAATTTAGCAATATATAACCAAGTAGCCATGTAGAGTCCTACAAACACAAAAGAGGTCTCATTTGATAGCTAAAAATATAGACAATGAATCGATCTTTCAATTTATGTAAAAGCAAGTAAGGTAATTTTTTAATAAAATTTATTGCTTTAACATAAAGTTCACCTTATATTCATCTTATCTTCATCTTATATTCGGATTAATTCCAAATGACGGACAATAAAGCAACATTCCACTTATGTGTAATTCTGCGGACTTTTACATCCTACACTATTTTCTACAACCATTTTCAGAAACATCCTGCGAAGGTTCCCTCAGATTTTCCCACGTCAACTTGATAATAACATTGATATATTCAAAGAATGCCTCTTAAAGGCGATAAAGAAACACGGGTCAACTGATATTGTCTTCAGGAACCATTTAATGTTGCGGTACTTCGCTATTTTCTGACATGTAGGGACGTATAAGTATCTAGGATAAAGTATCGATATATCGATCAGTTTTATTCGATATACTCAAGCATCGGTATTTACCGATTTTATATTCTTGATATTTTTTATTTCCGTGTGACGGCAATGCCTTTAGAAAGGCTGTTGAAAGTGATGTTTTTTTGCAGACTCAGTCATAGAAAATAATTTAAATTTCAATACTTCTTAAGTAAATATAATAATAATAATTTATTTATTTATAAGAAAATTCTCGATACCTAGGTATCGGCACTTTTATATCGATTCTTGAGCTCGTATCGATAATTTTGTTACGGTACTACTAGCTAGGTACGGTTAGCAAAAGAGTTCATCAATAAACGGTCATAGTGGAGCGTCTAGTAATAGACGGCGCTCTGTCGTCCGTACATTGCTGAGGAAATTAATTAGTTATGGTGCGCGGAAGGGCTACGTACAGTCGGGCTAAAAGGTTTCTTATATTGTAGTATTCACGAGTGCGTATGGTCGGAAGCAGTTGAAATAGTTTACAGTTTGGAATGATTGTCGTATGCGTCTAGTCACCCGTGTTCTGGCCAAAAAAGTGTGGGCAAATTGAAAGAATGAAAACGATGGTTTTTGGTAGATTTTATTCAAAATTGACGTTATTTTTGTTGTACTATGTAATGGCAGTTTTCTAGACGAAAAATATCTCTTTGTGTAATAATAATAATGTAATTTGACAAGGTAAGTAATTTTAGATGTTCACTTTCTATTCTTTTGTATGATTTTACAATTAATAAGACATTTTTATACATATTAACTATTTTTTTTTATTCGATGATGGTGGCAAAAAGACGTGCGGCCCGCTTGAATGCCTAATGGTAAGCGGTCACCGTAGCCTATGAAATCCTTGCCCTTTAATATAATATATGCTATTATATGATATAGCGAATATTATGAGTATTCGCTGTGCCATCTACAGCATCTTTAGGAGCTCTGACGACTTTATTGACTTACAGTTTATTATTTTTATAATAAGCTACAATTACAATCTGGGTATCTTCAATTCACGAGTGAATCGGTTTCTTCTAGGCAAGCGTGCTCCATCGTAGACCGCATCATCGCTTAACATCAGGCGAGATGGCGGTCAAGCGCAAGCCTATCATCGAATAAAAAAGAAAAAAAAAAAAGCTGTAACACTTATTGTTTTTGCTAACCGTACCCGGTAGAAGCGGCACAGATAAGTGTAAAGTTATTATTAAGTAACTTAGAGGGGAATGACTTAGATTGAAAGGACCTAGGTCCTGAGACGTCGAGACGTCCTAGGTAGTCTATATTTTGGATTATTGCACTCAGAATGAAATAATTAAAACAAAATTATCTGCCGCATCAAAACTTATGTTTTCAATGTTAATTTAATGTAATTCTGTCTGTCTCGTGTTCACGATTAAAAAGCTAAACCAATTTAAACGTTATTCAGAATGAAGATAGCTTGAACCCTGGAGAAGGACGTATATAATATGGCTTGCTTATACAACGTCTAAACTATGATAGGTCAAATTAAAAAAAAATGGCAATTTTTTTTTATCTCTCCATACGAATTGACCTGGTCAGCTGATGCCATTTGTATGGAGGTTGAAAAAAAAATCTGAATCGTTATTTCGCAAAATTTTTGCCTCATCTATTTATTTATTTTTAAAGGCATTAACGCCTGCAATAACTAGTTGCAAGGTTGCCCATTATTTACTGGACACTTTGTATATTCTTAAATAAAACTACAAACTAGAGAACAGCATTAAAAATAATGATAGGATAATAAAATATTTTTTAAAAAACCACGTTTTTAAAACGGACTAAAAAGTATAAAATAATTTCTGATGAAATGAAATACGTGGGGCGCATTACTATCTGTTGCATATACCTATTATCTATTGCATGCGCTCCACGTTTTTCATTTCATCAGAAATTATTTTATACTTTTTAGTCCGTTTTAAAAACGTGTTTTTTTAAAAAATATTTTTTTTATCCAATTATTTTTTTTTAACTTTTTAGTCCATATTATTGCATTGTCATCCAAATTACATAAGTATACCAAATTTAAGCTTAATCTGATGACTGGAAGTGCTTGAAAAAAATAAATGAATTGCAAAATTTGTACCGAACAGACAGACAGACACGAAAGCGAGTTAATAAAAACGTAGTAATAACGTAGTAAAATCCACCACACTTGTTGATTGCTAGCATGCCCAAAAGACTAGCAACATTACCACGTTGGATTTCAATCCTTTAATTTTTCAAAGTAACTGTTTAGCAATTTTACTTAAGTTATGGCCATAATTAGATAATGAAAATACAGATTTCCGTTAATTTCAAAAGCAATTATTGACACTTTAATGATGCTTGTTTTATAGTAATTTTATAGCAAATATAATTAATTTCTAATAATATTTTGTAGCGCTGTTGATTTAATCACTAGTCACTTTTAAGGGGGTGATTCTACCCGTCATACTGAACAACTTTCCCTATGAGACCCATATCCGATTCGTGAAAAAAATTTAACATCTTTTCATACATTCTGGCTACTTTTGTATTATTTTGCCGAACATTAATTTAGTTGATTTTTTTTCACGAATCGGATATGGGTCTCATAGGGAAAGTTGTTCAGTATGACGGGTACAATCATCCCCTTAAAAGTGACTAGTGACTAAATCAACAGCCTGTATATTAGAACGCATACGCCTGTGTGTTATAACCCTATAACGAGTATTCGAGATACGATAGAAAGGAAATAATTTTCCCTATTCCCTATTAGGAAAATAATAAAATTATTTAAAGACAAAATAATTTTATTATAGTAATTATAGGCTATTTAACATCACGCTACGACCCTAAGGAGCTGAGCAACAGGGATAAAACCGCGGGGCACAGCTAGTACTACACTCACGGTGAATTTTTGTGGGTTTTGTGGCCGAAAGGCCATTAAACTCACTCTGAAATCGTAAAAAAAATAGGTAGATATTCCCTACATTTTTACTTTTTTTCTGTGAAAAGCCTGATTTTTTTTCGTGATTTCAGGGTTGGTCCC
The DNA here is from genome assembly GCA_948465475.1 of Thalpophila matura. Classification (NCBI taxonomy): domain Eukaryota; kingdom Metazoa; phylum Arthropoda; class Insecta; order Lepidoptera; family Noctuidae; genus Thalpophila; species Thalpophila matura. Next base: position 16,954,430 of record OX419182.1, read on the forward strand.
ATAGTAGAAATTGTTCATAATGACGAATTTGAATATAATTGCCCCCTTTCTGCTGCAAAACCAACGAAAACTCACATACACATATACGTGTAGGTATGTATAAGAGAAAAAGAAAGAATAAAACATTTTATTATTTTATTTTATTATTTATTAAAGCACACACACACACTATCTTTACAGGCTGACCCAATACAATAGTGGTTTACACACACACACACACATAACATAAATTGAAAACAAACTTACGGCGAATATATATTATGTAATCATTTAAATGTAACTAACAAAATTCAACAAAACTCTTGCGAATTCACTCAGATCGCACGAAAATATGTACACTCGACGCCATTGACGGTCGACCACTTTTCGCCCTTATTACTAAGAACATAAGGCTGAAAAGTGGTCGACCGTCAATGGCGTCGAGTTACCTACAAAATTAAGATAGGATAGGTTTTCGTTATTTTGTTATAGGTAGGTACCTACGTTTTGTTTCTTAATAAAAAACAAAGGGCATTTAAAAATGATCGCGAAAGAAGCCAAAGTGCCGACGTCGAGGCGTCGCTTAAGAAAATTGCGGTCGCTTCGATTCGACACGAAAACTTCATCAACACGTGCGTGCGCGCAGCTTTCAAGATGGCGGCTTAGGAACGGCGACGAATGATGGTTTATCTTTACTGTACTTATTTTATACTATAAAATTAAGTTATAAGAAGAACATTTTGTGTATATTTTTATTTAACAGATATGTCTCTCTGTTTACAGGTAAGCATTGGAAGCTCTGCGATACGTTTTAAAATCTATAGAAGAGTTAAACTAAACTACGTGACTATGAGGTAAGGGAAGTGACATTCGTTTACTAGCCTATCTGTGTGATCCCCAATTCATAACCTAGAACAATGTTAGAGCTACAATTCAAATAGATCGGTCTAAATTAGAAGATTAAAAAAATCGTAATTGACATACGGTCTAATTTTAACCGTTCATGTGTGCAGTCGCTGATAATTGGCTTCTGCACTGCGTGTCGCGGGTTCGATTCCTGTATCTAACGTCCGCAGATAGTTGTTTCGGGTTTAAATGTTATTTTCTGTAAAAATTATGATTTATTTAATCTTTTTTTTTTCTGATATGTTTATTATTAAATGATAGGTAGCCATCTTTGCTTTACCCCATTTGCCGTTAAACCACTATATTTGAGACACCCTGTATATGTATACGGGGTGTAAGGACCAACCGTGAAATCGCGAAAAAAAACAGCTGTTTTATACATTTTGTCGAGATAAGTGAAAATTTATGGAACAGCTGTTTTTTTTCGCGGTCTCAGGATTGGTCCCATGCCTAGTAAAAGTTGTTCATAATGATAAGTATCTACAACGACCCCTTTTCGTATTGTGACTGACTAAACTTGAACCCAGTATAAAGATCATCCAATAGCAACAAGACAAAGCCGTCCAATCAGCTCCCACAAATACCTTCCCTACTTCAGAATCACCATACTAGGAAGTGTGGTCACTCAGGAGCTGTCGTTGAGGCAGATAATCCTCAGAGGGACATTACTCATAAATATCTGCCCACAGGATACACCCTTTTAATGCTAAGCTGGTATAACCGATGAGGGCTTTCGTCGAAGGAAGCTTGGAAGCAGAAAGTCCTATGTGCACCATTGTGTGGAACTATTGTGTTGAATATTTTATTTTAATGTCAAAGGAGAAATTCTTCAAATTGAAGACTTGATAGCTTAATGACAAATTGGAAGTAAATGGAAATCGTATTAAGAGATTGTGATGCAATTATTTTAGTCTAATTATACCTACTAGTTTGTAGCATGACAGGTAGGTACCTACGCATGTCAGCCTAATGCCCGTTTTCACCAACACTGGGAGACACCTAAGTGAAATGTTTAAATATGAAAAGGAGTTCCCTAGCGCAAAAAAACATGTCACCATTCACCAACCACTAGGCGACAACTATCGACTATCCATGGTCCAAAAAACATGTCACCAACCACTAGGCGACAACTATCGACTATCCATGGTCCAAAAAACATGTCACCAACCACTAGGCGACAACTATCGACTATCCATGGTCCAAAAAACATGTCACCAACCACTAAGCGACAACTATCGACTATCCATGGTCCAAAAAACATGTCACCAACCACTAGGCGACAACTATCGACTATCCATGGTCCAAAAAACATGTCACCAACCACTAGGCGACAACTTTGGACTATCCATGGTTGTCGCCTAATTGGTCATAATGGTCATAACTATCTATGAACAAATTTTTCATACATAACAATTTCCGAACCAAAGTACAGGATAATCCCTTACGCCATTTTGCTTCTGTATTCCTCGAATAAATATGTATATCGAAGCCATAAGGAAAGCCCGCGACAGTGACGATAATAGTGCGATTTCAGTTTATATTGTTAGTCTGCAGCCGCTTCGCTGACCTTTAGCTTGCGAATCCGACAGTCTAATAACTAGGAGTAATATCGGTAAGGCTGGCTGCAAGCTCTCAGTTAGTATTGACAGGTTTACTTCAGTAAAGCTTCGAGTTATGGGTTGTGTATGTGTTTTAAAGGTGCGTTGTGATGAATCAATTCAGATGTTTACTGCTATCTGATAATATATGGTTGCATTTAACAATGATTTTCTACAAAGTTTTCATAAGTTTTGCAGAATTCAGAGCATTTATCACAGGCCGTTCTTGACGTCTTATTGTACCAATTTGAGAAAGATTAAATATTATTTATTCATATTGGTGCCGATTCTCTTGTTAACGAACTAAATTAATTTAGTCTTATTACGTCTCTTTCTAATAAAAAAACATGAGAGAGGGATAGCAGATATTTAATCCTGTCAAATTAGTCCACTTGAACAGTTTTAATGTCAATTTAGTCGTAATCGCAAAAGGTCATGACTATTTTCCCGTAAATGACAAGGGCGTAGACTAATTTGACAGTTCTAAATATTTTCTGTCCTTTTTCAATGATATTTGTAAGAACGAGGTATAGTGTGATTAAAATTAGTTTAGTGCGATGTTCAACAGAATCAGCACCATTATCGTTTTTTTGAACGCGTTAATCTCTGGAACTATCAGTCGTATTGAAAAAAGTATTTTTGTATGATAGCTAGATTCATGAAAAATAGTGTAGGCTTTTTAACAGCACGCAATTTTTTTTAATAATTTAGTTTTTTTTGTTCAACGGTTATGAACAATTCATAATACGGCCACTGTTTTCTTGTCATGAACGTAGATATTTATACATACAGCATGTAACAAAAACCCTGTTCGATCTCAAAGGGGGCCATTACCTATACTCATCATTATGAACAATATTTTGTATGACAAACCCCGAGATCGCAAACAAATGTGTGAACACAAATGTATGGAACAGCTGATTTTTTTCGCGATTTCAGCGTTGGTACCATAATGGTCGTCTTTCGGATCGAATAGGGTTTTTGTTACATGCCTGTATAGTAATTTGTACTTTACAAGCCTGCCATGTGTAATGAAAAACGGTTTGGCACTTATCAGTCGGCGACTCACTCGTCACGCCACAGAGTAGAGGAATATGCAAATGTGCAGCTTATCAAGCCCCCTGCCTAGGCCGACTTTATGACGGACACGTTCGCTGTCGACTTTACGATGCATACGCAAAACAAATAGCTGGCCGTGATTCATCTGCGAAGTTTATGTTATTGCTAGACTGTGGGCTTTGTGGTACATGGCGAGTGTATGACAATGTGGTTTATTTTAATTTTGTTGACGTAAGGGCGTATTCGTTTGACAGAGGGAGCGTTTGTCAATTCGATTTTCAGTTAAATAAATCGTAATGTGACAAGAGTTGGTCAGCTTTAGATTCTACAAGCTATAAGATGGCTTGCATTGTTTTAAAAAAATCTTAACCCTATGACAGCCAATAACAATTTCAAGCGTCATTCATCTTTAGCGAGTCGTGCGTGTATCATAAAAAATATTGACAGTGACAGTCAAAGGTTTATAAAAAACTAGCTTCTACCTTCCACCCACGGCTTCGTCCGCGTTTTTAGGATAAAAAGTAGCCTATGTTTATTCTGATGTACCTATAAGCTACATTACTGTAAAGTTTCATCAATATCCGTAGTTTTTTTGTGAAAGAGTAACAAACATCCTCACAAACTTTTGTATTTATAATACTTATTGGTAGGATCTCAGATCATAGAAACAAGGAGATATGCCATCATAGCAAATTAGTACGGGAACAACTGATGCCACTTTTAGTACATTTTTCGACACAATTACGCGCATAATTAAGCGCTCCTTGTGAATAAAATCATCTCCCACGCGTTGAACATTCCGCACACCCTCAATCTAACACTGTTAATCGTCACTCAACACTAGCACTAAACTAAAACACTGTATTTATACCATCGATTGTGTTAGGTTCGTCGCCAGCGCGTACGTTTTTAATATGAGCAATTTGCTCAAGATCAGGCATCAAGCTCGATAGCGCCTTGGCACATCTCCTTGTTTCTATGATCTGAGGGTAGGATGCTACAATAAAACATAGTACCGTATATAAAAAAAAACAATACTAAACAGCCCTACGACTTGAACTAGATTTTCACCTGTAGCTAGGATCTTAAATGTAGTTTTTTCATCTGAAAATACTATAAACTGGTATTTGTTATATTTATGTTAAATTTTCACTAGGAAATTTATACGTTACACTACACTAGTTATGAATATGCATGTAGACAGAGGAGGTAAGGTTGAACTTGCGACCTTTTAAACGTCAGTTACCGCCTTATTATCATCGCTGTTACTATTGTTTCGTGATTTTAACTTTCTGGGTGTTTGAAACGCTGCGCTGTCAAACATCATTAAAAATGTCTACCGGAGAAGGGTAAGCAATGCATCTGCAATGTTTGTAGTATTGCAGGCATGGTATTGCAGCATGTCCGTAGGTGGTCCTAACCATCAGTGGCGAAGGGTAAGAGGAAGCCGGTACCTACAATAAACTAGTAACACAATTATAAATAATTCCGTTTTACCTAAGTCGATACCTATTCGCCTATCTAAAATTTTATGTAAATACAGTGAATACATAAACGATTAATTATTGTATCGGTTTCCCCTAACCCCTTCGCCACTGCGGACCACTTAGCATCAGGGCCCCAGGGGCCCAAGTCTGCTAATGCAATTGTGTGCAATCATAATCGTGTCAAAACGATGTCATTGAGAGACCATTCTAACACGATTATAACAATTGTATTAGCAGACTTGGAGCCCAGGTTACAGGCAGAAGGGCTCGTGGCTAAATGACAGCCGCGCTGATCGATCGATCTGCGAGGTTAAGCTGCGCTTGCCGCGTTCAGTCCTTGGATGGGTGACCGTTCTTTACACATCAAGACCCCTCCGTGCCTCGGAGAGCACGTTAAACAGTCGGTCCCGGTTGTCATACACCGTTTGACATTCATATTTGACAGTCGTTACGGGCAGTCAGGAGCCCAAAAGTCTGACAACTGGTCTAATATTTGAATACCGGTATTCCCCAATAATTGGGTTGTGGAGGTCAGATGGCACTCGCTCCATGTAAAATATTTATATTCAGCCGCAACCAGTTAGACTGGAAGCCGACCCCAATCATGTTTGGGAAAAGGCTAGGCGGATGATGATGACTTGGACAGGAGCCCAGGGCTCCAATTCTGCTATTGTAATTGTGTACGAATGGTGTCATAATGACACCATAACTGTCAAAACCTAATTAACCTAACATTCTGACACGATTATGACAATTGCATTAGCAGACTTGGGGCCCAGGTTACCTGCCAATTTGTTTGTCACACAATTATGAAAAAAAATACATTAGAAACGATCTACCTGTAAAATGCTTTCAGGAGCCGTATGTATGATTATTACCATCTTTCAGAGGGAAAGAGATAGAACTATAAGGAGCACATACCGCCCTCCCTTTTTCGCAACAATGATTCCTTTAACAATCAAAGTACATTTCAAAAAACGCACGTGTAAGCAATAAGCAAGCCACAATCGCCAATCTTAAACTCACGCGCAGACTTACATCGCTAGCTTTTCACGCAAACACGCTGTGCACAAACCCATTACACATATTTCTGTTACCCAACTGCGCTTGACCAAACAGTTAACCGTTACAGTGTAGGTTCTAGCAATCTTCCGGTTGTGGTTAAAATCTAAATTTCTCCACAAATAGAGTTTGAAGTCTAATTTTACAACATTGTGAATTTGTTGGACTCAGCATACATAATACAGTCAAACAATCAGAGATGGAAAATAAATAGGATCATGTAATTTGTCTACTTTTAAAGTGCCCGTAACAAAATAAGCATGCTCGTTTCTTAGGGTACGTCTACGCTAGACAAACCGTCAGCGTGACTTTGAAACCAGCCTAAAATGCTTTTAAATACCACTTTATCAAAACATTTTCCATCTTTATTATCAACATTTCCTAACAAAATGTTCTTAACCATCTTTCCTAAACACATCGTTCTATCCTCCCATTGGTTAACAACGACACTACTATAATAGACAACACACTACAGTCACACTTCCTGACAATGTAACCAATAACTAATGTCTCTTGTTCGTCGTTTGTTTTAAATTAAATGTCGCTTGTATCGGTGACAGATGCAAAAAATATTGCATTGTACTTAAGTACTTATAGTCAGGGGACTACGAGGAGTATTTGTTATCAATCATTTATTAAACAGTTAAAATGTCCACAGAGAATATGGTTGTGCTAGAATTTCTGCATCGTTGGTCTACTGATAGGATCTTGGGTTGGTTCCCGGGTCGCTCAAATTGTTATTATAGACTTAGTCAAATGTCAAAAGTCTGATGTCAAATACGAACAAATTATGTCAAAATGCATTAAAAATGTACGGATTCGACATCTGTCACAGAGATCAAGCTATATTTCACGAGGTATAGCTTTTTGTATACCTACTGCTACTGCTTTTTGTATACTTTTTGTATACATATATTATATATATATTACGGGACTTTTAACATATAACTGTACTATATAAAAAGTATACTATCTATATACTGTCCATTACCCAGGTTCAATCTATCTCCATTCCAAATTTTATCGAAATCGGTTCAGTGGTAGGTATAATCAGAAAACGTAAGAAACAAACACAGTTACTTTCGTATTGATAATAGGTATACGTTTAAATTTAACTAAGCCAATAAACAACAAAGTGTTCAGTGTCACTTTAGCGCCAAAGTTTTATTTCCCATAAAAACAAAATCACCATTTGCATCATTATACTTATCTAAGAAACTTGTAATTTTTCCGTCTATACGACCAATAAATGAAATATATTTAACCAAAAGGTATTTATTACAAAACCCAGAGACGTACAACTGTATTTTTACGATTATTTTTTACGATCGATGCTCTATGGACGGAAAAAGTACGGAACGGTTTTACGGGCGCCGGCGCAGCACAGTTAACTTTTTCCCGGGAAATTCCTTCGGAGACTGAGTTTTAGTCATTGAAATTCTAAAAGAAAAACTTAGCCTTTCTTTTATTTATTTCCTTTAATTCTTTTTTAATATAGAAAAAAAAATACCATCATAAAAGAGCTGGGACTAATTATAGTTGGTGGCAAAAGTCGGTTCACAATTCAGTTTTTTTAATCTTATTTATCTGAAAAATATTTTTAAGAAAAAAATTGGAATGATGTAACATTAAAAAAATATACAAACTCTTTACCTATTACATAAAATGGTGAAAAACAGTGCATCTATCGAATAATTTTGTGTGAATTTCGATGTAAGTTTACCAACTTCCCTATCCTATGTTTCTGACTGTACCTAAGAAGAAAGCAAAATATTTTTTTATGGCAGGCAATACATTTTAAAACGACGGAACATAACTATTTTATGCCAATGCAAGTTTTAGTAGGTGTAGTCGGCTTAGCACCAACCACATAGGTAATGTTCTTTGTGTTTGTTAATCACTTACCAACTAAAAAACTTAACTCATAATTACTCATAAGGACTAAAGGTGAGGACTAAACGGCCTTTCCTTTAGTCCACAAAATGCATGTGCAATATAAAATTTTAACAAGTTAAGTGATAAACTTTTGTTAAAACTTAACACTTGTGCTTAGGTATCACTTTTAACTTTGACATGTACTTATGAGTTCTTGTTAAGACAGTCGTATACCGCAGTTATTGTAAAGGTTTACGATCATTTGCTAAAATTAAACTAGAGGAGCGACTTCAAAAGTTTTATATAAATTGGTTATTATTTTCTTAACAAAATTAACAGATCATTAACTGCTTTCAATTTCAATTGAACGCGTTTTATTTTTTGTTTTCAATATTTATGTTAAAATGTTAAATCTGAGATATTACATAAAAAAACTTTATACTCTCTTTTGTAAATTCTCTCTACAAATAATCTCAAATGACACAATTACACAGTCAATAAAGCTAAAATAAAATAAAATAAAATAAAATTGACTGAAGACGAAATAAATAAAAATGAAAAGTAACACAGCAGCCGTATAAAGAACCTCCTTTTTTGAAGTCGGTTAAAAAGCAAACACATTTTAGCATTTACAAAATAAAAATAGCACGCATAGATCAATTTACGAGTTCATGACTTAAACATAAAAATGTACGCACAAGGCGTCGCTTGCGCAGGCTGCGCTGTTTTTTATAGAACTCTATTAAAATAGTAGTGGTGGTGGATATTTAGCGCAAAAGCTCACAAGTACTGACGAGACACCTGCATGAGATATCGGCGCAACAAGTTAATTACATCTACCTGTGAGACACACGGGCCATTAAGTTATACAACTTTGTATATCGAATATTGTTTGTTCGGTTTCTTCTATACTAGGTAGGTAATATTATAAAACTGCAAAAGGCCGTGTCTGTACATTGAAGATTTTCCGGAAACCAGTCGGGACAGGGTATCAAGACGTAAACGTGGGCAGAAAAAAAAATCTTTTATTGTCTGTTTGTGCACGCATCACGCAAAAGGTATTCAACGGATTTTGATGTGGTGTCCACAGTTTGGTAGCTTGGGGTCCAACATAAAATTTAAGCCACATTTCATCCAATTCTGGTGGGATGAACCAGAGATACAATACACACAATACAGTTTGACTTCTTCGCCACTCTACACTAAGGAGGATCAAGGTCAAGGTCAAGCTGTATCTCTGGGTTATCTCACCAAAATAAGATAATGTTTGGCTTTGATTTTGTGGGTGGCAAGAAAGCCACATCAAAATCCGTATATATAAATAAATTTTTGTCTGTTTGTGCGCGCATCACGCAAAAAGTACCTACTAAAGGTACTTTTTGCGTGATGCGCGCACAAACAGACAAAAATTTAAAAAATATATATTTTCGAGCATGGTTACGTCCTAGTATCCCTATCCCGACTATTTTTTCTGGAATATCTTCAATGTACAGACACGGTTTTTTACAATTTTATAATAGTATTATAGATAGATTACCAACGTTAGATTTCTACCTAATTATGATGTCATGTGTATTAATTACCACCACTATTAAAACATTTATTTACTTATATAATACAAATAAAAGCAAAAATATTCTTTTAGAATACTGAATTGTTCTATTTCGAGTGTAATGGCTTGAATCAAAATACTTGAAGCCGTAGTATGTGCCATAAGTTTTATTAGAACTTTTATAGCAACTCGTAAAGTTTTAACGAAGTTAAAAAATAAATAAAATGCAGCAGTTACTTCTAGCTACATTTGTTTTTCTTTATTTCAATCTTAAAGTGGTTTGTTAGTAGCTGAACCCTGGAACCACCTAGTTGTCAATTCGTTAATAAAAGTACCATCCATTTTCCAATAGTGGTACATATGAGTACATCAAAGCTTTTTTATAAAAGTAACAAGCCTTGATTGCCACGCTTTCGCACCCTACGTTAGCAATTTTAAACCAAAACAAATCTAGATTTCCTCATAATGTTCCTTTACCAACATCAATGGTATATTTTCAAATAATGAATAATATTCAAATAATTTATATACTTACATAACCAGCCATCATGTTTCCCACTACTGGGACTCAACCTCTGTGAGCTTAGTTACTTACTTTAATCTATACTAATGTTATACAGCTGAAGAGTTTGTTTGTATGTTTATTTGTTTGAACGCGCTAATCTCTGGAACTACCAATCGGATTTGAAAAAATCTTTTTGTATATGAGAGCCAGATTTATGAGGAATAGTATAGGCTATTTAACATCACGCTACGCTTCTTAGGAGCCGAGCAACGGGGATGATACCGCGGGGAACAGCTAGTAATTATTTGAAACCACATAGATATCTGTAACATAAAATTAGATGGCGAACATGTTGGCCCAACTATTGGTCAGTACATCCCCGTATAAAGACCATACACGCTTGCTATATTTATAGCTAGTTTTAACGTCAAGTGTGGACACCATACATCACTTTCAAACAGTTTAACCAGTTTTAAATAGCTTATTAAATCGTCTCTGCGCTCTTTGCGTAAGAGCGTGACTGGCTGTATAACTTACATACATACCTACCTACATACATACGTATATACATACAATACATACATAACATTACACTTTTTCCCCGAAGGGGATGCCTAGCAAAGGTGATCCATGTTTTGCCAGTTACCTATGGTATATCTCACAGATCATAGAAACAAGGAGATATTATGTTATCGTACTAAAAGTGGCATCAGTTGTTCCCGTACTATAATTTGCTATGATGGCATATCTCCTTGTTTCTATGATATTTCTGAGGCAATATCAGAAGCCATAAATAGCAGCATTGTCCACTATATACACAAAGTTAAAACGCTTTCAAATTGAAACACAGCAATACTGTATAAATGTATATTTTCAACATGTCATAAAAGAGAGGCGAGACGCGGTAGCTCAGTGGTTAGAGAGACGCCACGGTTTGGCACAGGTCGCGGGTTCAAATCCCGCCCGCGTCAGTTGTTTTTGATATCTTATTTGAATAACAGCAATGCTGCTTAGCGGCAAAAATAAATACATTGATACCACTTTCCGAACGAGATATTTCACAAAAACCTCAGTAACCACTAAATTTCCATGAAGATACAATTAACCATATCTTATGAACACATAATTCTGTAGTCGGATGCTGATAAGACTGATACATATATTTTCTTTATATACTCCTGATTAGTTTAAAAGTGACCGCTCGAGTTACGACCAATAAAAATCTATATAGTCTAACTGTACCGCAGCCTCCGCAGAGGCGAACTGAGGGCGAAATACCATTTAAATATAACCCATTAGTTTATGGCGGAAACTCAGTGATTCCCGTCTAATGAAGTTTTATTGTGGTTTTTATGGTCTCCGATGCCAATCTTACTTGAACAGCTTGGGTCTTATTGCAATTCTTGGATATAATTTCTTATTGCTAGCTGTATTTAAGCGAAGGTATGTATTTAAGGGTATAAAAGGATGGGTGTTGGGTAATCATAAGGCAGTTGCACATAACTGCGCATTGCATGAATACGTATGAGATACACGATCATATTGGATCATACAATTTCTCAAATGTCTCAAAAGACTTGAGATTTGACTTGCAGTTCGTACTAATATCATTAAATTGATGTCTAGTCCACACGTCAAGTTTACTATACCTAGCGATGCTCAAGTCTCATGCTTTAACGGAAAACTTGATGGTGTGTAGCAACCCTTACTTTGCGAGGAAAGTGAGAGGATCTATGTTGAAAGTCTTAACTTTCAACGTAAATTCTTGTGTTGCCTCATTGCTACAATTATTTGTGAGTGCTCTAAAGTATGTTAAAGTGCCTGAGATTGGTTTAATATACAGTCATCCAGTAGTCTCTCACTCGCCAGTATAGTAGGGCTTACTTGCCCAAGAAGCAGAACGTTCTATTAAAACACTGCTTGATAAAATTTAAATATTTCTCTTTGTTTCCAATCCTGGTTTTCAAACAAAATATTATGACGTAACTCATTTGTAATTGAAGTAAGTTTATCTAGGTACATTAATTACAAGACATCAAGGTTTTATTATGATAATGCACCTAATCAAGCCAAGCTTTGTATAATTATCTACAAAACGTTTACCGATACCACTATTTAAATTAGAATAGAAGGTTAAGGCGTTATACACACTGCCCTGCGCTAACAGGGCACGGGACATGCGCGCGCGACCTTCTGTACCGATACCACGTGATATCACCGCGACAACACTCAAAATCTCACCGTGACATTCTCCCTCGAAAGTTCGCAAACAAATTGGCAATTTCTGGCAAAGTTTAGGCGATTCATCGTTTATTTTTAGGGTTCCGTACCTCAAAAGGAAAAACGGAACCCTTATAGAATCACTTTGTTGTCCGCCGTCAGTCACCGGACCATAAGAGGAGCCATGTGCTCATAGATGACGCCATTAGAAGTATGCAGTAGCGCCATTTATGATCATTTAGCGGAACCCTTAGGGCGCGAGGCATACTCGCACTTGTCCGGTTTTTTAACCGTAGATGTAGTTCTTTCCCAAACGATAACTCTTCCAAAAAGTTCTACCTAACTTTCATCTACAGTTCTACCGCAAAGCCAAAGCTTCTGCACTTATCGCATGCTTAGTAAAACACTGACCTAACTCAAAATTAGGCCAAAATGCGTTACAGTGAAATACTGACCTAAAAGAGCATGCTCTACAACCTAGTCAAAAAAAATACAACCCTATTCTTTGCCAAATAAGGTAAAAAATTAGATCAGTCTATATTTTATGTTCCACGCGCACCTACAACAAAAAACTTTAAACGTCAATTGCCAAAAGTTAGCAATTTTGAATTAGGTCAGTGTTTGATTGCGCAAGCGTTATATTTATTTTCTAATCAGTGCTCACGTGATCTAATAAACAGCAAATTGCTGATAAAAAGGCGACTATAAAGTTTATCGCGCTATTAACATCAGAGGGTAGGCAGGCATCCAACAGGATAGCCGAGAACAAGTATATTATGGCGTTCGCATCAGCGATTGTATCGTTGTATCCGCTAGGAGGCGGGGTTAACTGTTCACTAGATTATCATGAGACCTCCCTTAAGAGTTGGTAGGGAACTAGAACTCGTGGTATGGGGTCTCAATCGTTCAATTAATTAACGATTGTTTACATCAATAATATGCATTTTTTTAGCCTGTAAGTATGTAATGTGTAATAAACATAAAACCTATTTTATGTTTATTTGAATTTGAAGTTAAAATCAGGGTTCTAAATTATTAAGATGATTATTTTTTTTCTTTGATAATTATCGATTATTATCCATACCAATTCTTGTATTTTTTTTGTCATGATAATTATCAAGAACTTCGAACTTTCAACAAAAAATATACGTTCAACAAAACAGGTGGTGCAAAAACAAAAATTGTGCAGCACCCATAACTTAATAATTCATATTAAAATAATGTATGCAAAGTATCTCATTTAATACACGATTCATATTTTTCAAAGTCCGACTTTAAAATACGTAACCGACTCGAAAGCTGAATCGCTTACAAAAAAAAAGATATATTGACATATTTTTTTCATGAATAACGAACGAAGGCGTTGATGTGACACGTACATGACACTAATTAAGGACGCAATGCTCAATACGAAAGAGGTTTTGTTTGTAAAAACCATCCATCTTAATCACTCTCTATAACTCTTATCTCAATGACATACAACCGAAATTTGAATACCACAGCTAAAGCATGAATTTGCTTCAACTACCAAAGAGTGTAAGGACCTTACTTGGAAGTGATAAGGTTGAAATTTGAATGGGAAAAGTATGAGAGATGTCACATCGATACAACGTTGACAATGACCACCGATTGAGCGATCTGATCAGCGCGTAATCGATAAGAGATCGGAATCAAGAGGAAATCGATTCAATCGATTCGTCTCGTTATTTCAGACGTTGATTATTGAATATTGGCTTAAGGATTATACTCTGTAATCTGATGTATTTTAATCTTTTGATGATAAAGGATCAAGACATAGGTACAAAAATCAGCAACATGCTAAAACTGTAAAATAAACTCTAAGCATATTATCACCCTGAAGTTAACTGCTGATTATTACAGAAATCGAAGCAGGTACATTTATTAATTCACAAAATTACAAAACATAAAACTAATCATTCGTGAAAAAATGTGGTTTGCTTCTCAGCGCCTTTCATTTGACTTGGCGGGTGCACTGCAGTACCCTCAGATTGAAATAAAAACCATTACCCTCCTTCTGGGCGGTAGTCGGGTAAAAAGACCGACGTTAGTCTCAAGCACAAAGAAACTTATTACAATAATAATTGTATATTAAATAAATTGACTTTTCTAAAACAAAACTAATTTACAAAAACAAAAAAATACTAAGTTAACATTTACAGTCGGGCTGCTACTATTATGTCGTAAAATACTTCACCTAAGCATTTTAAGAAAATAACTCAAGGCCTACTGCGTTTACGAACACACCAACGAAAGTTACATGTCATTGCACATTCGCTTCAAGAAAGACAATATCAGCGCCGACACTTAAAAACAAACTTATATTCGACAGCCCTTAAACAACAGCACAAGCTAAAATGAACCTTATTCATTTTCTATAAGAGTGAGGTAAAAGCTAGAGGTGTGAACACACACTTGGTTGCCGCAAACCACTGAAACTCGATGCTATGCAACCAAACTCACTCATATTTAATATTTATGAGTAATCAGACAAGCTTTTGTTGTTTTTCGAGGTTGCAGGGTTTCTTTTTAGTAAAAAGATTAAGAGAAAACTTTTTAAAAGATAAATATCATAGAATTCTGGTGATCCATTTCTCAGAATTCTCGTAGGTCTTTGCCTTAATAAGTAGGTACCTACAGAGCATGAATTTGTTTGTACACGGAGGCATATCTTTCCTATGATTTGATTGAAATCTAGAATATTTCTCCGATTTTCAGGAGAAAATCGGACTAAATAGGACATTGTGCCTGATTTTCATAATTGCTATTAGGTTACTCCTGTAACCTAGCGAGTGACAATTATGAAAATCAGGCACAATGTTTTTAGTTTTTTACGTGAAGTATGTTTTTTTCTTTTATTTAGTTCTTTTAGTTTAGTAGAAGATAGAAAGATTGCAGCCAATCTAGGATAAAAGCTTCCCCCTTTTTACGACATTTATGCCAAATTTGCATAATTTTTCCTAAAACCCGTCTTGCCGTCGGTCTTCCTACGGTCCGCGTCACAATTTTTTGATACTTTACTGTCTAATATCTGTAAGCATTGCCTTTCACTTTTTCCTTTACGTAATATAATTCCATTCCACACCGCTAATGTATCACAAATTCTTACAACAAAAAAAAACCTTTTCGTAATTCGTCGCAATTCCCAAAAACACTCGGCAACTTTCGGCCCGTTACGTCATCACCGCCATGTTTTACCGCGCAAAAACCGTGTCGTGCGCCTGCACATGATCCAGGCATGTCTCGTCGCCTAATTGGGTGGTTCTACCGCCGCGCCTGCCCATTGGACAAGGGGCGGCGCGTAATTATTTTAATAACCCCACCCCCTTTTTAATTAAAGCGAATTGCACATGAAGTAATATGAGGTCTAGTTATGATTTTTTTATGTTGTGTTTGTGAGAAGTTGGACAGTTTACGTAACTCAGTGATAAGAGGTAAGCAGAACTATAAATATTATGTATGTATATTTTAAAAGTGGTTTTGTGATTATGTGATTACCAGGATATCTTGAATGGAATAGGTTTATTGGCATCAATCTACTGTTAGAAGATAACGTAATAGCTTCTAAGTGAACGTCATTAGGTAGTGATGGGAGATTCTAATCATGAAAACACTATTAAAAACATATTTACATAGAAGTTTAAAAAACAGGCCAAGTGCGAGTCGATTTCGCGCACTAAGGGTTCCGTTCAGGTTGTATCACCCCCCTTGGGTTTTGACTTTTTATTGTTATTATTATTTGCCACAATAGCGATATTTACCTACACGTACTCCGTGAAAATTTCAATTAGCTAGTTCTATCATAAGATATAGCCCAGAGGGGTGATTCTCGCGGGTTCGATATTGATATCGAATTCGATATACATATATTACAACAACTGTCAAAATCCCTACCATTTTGACATTTGTTGCGATATATATCGAATTCGATATCAATATATCACCCGCGAGAATCACCCTCCTGTGACAGACGTACGGACAGATAGCGTAGGTTAAGTCATAGTGGCAGTTGGCACCCTAGAAGCATGCAGTTTAAGGGTATGTCTGGAATTTACAGCAGATGTAACATCACTAGACAGCACCGGCTATCGATATGCCGTTAAGTTTTATGTTCCCGAGGGTACACGCGCTTGCGTTATATTGTACTAAAATAATGGGTACCGTTGCATAATAAGTAAATGAACGGACAAATGGGATTTTTGTGGGTTTATTATTTCTTTAGATTGATGGCACTTTATCTTTACGATGTAAGTAGGTACTCGTATTAGGTACTTTTTCTTTAGTACTCTCTCTAGTCAAATTAAATTGTTAAAGATTCATGAAAATCAGCCTAGGTAGGTACTTTGTTCTATTTAAAGATAGTCTCTAATGAGTATATTTGTGTTTCAGGTTTCAGGATACCTGAATAATCTTTTTGGTTAAAGTCGGTTAAAAGTCCAATATTTCTATAATTGAAGTCAAATATAGACAAGCAATACAAATCAGATATTTTCCAAAACTTTTGAGATTACAAAGTTTTACGATAGTGCAATGTGCACCCACCTTTATCAGAGTTGCGTTTGCGCATCGCAATTGATCGAACACGATATTTCATATAGACGGGTGTGGTCGGATGCCAATGGTTGCGATTACCATTAAATTGTGGTAACCTAACCCGTTGGGTTGCTCCGAACAACCATCGCGCTTTCGGGTTTTGTGAGTTCGTGTTGAATTATTGGAGGGTTGGTTGAATCAACGCTCCACGTTTGATTTGGTTTAGCGTTATTCACTTATCTCTACTGAATGGTAGTATAAAGTCCCGGAATCAGTCTTGATCACAAACGTCACATGCGCATTAGCTGATTTTTCGGTTTCTTTGGCAGAATGAAGAAGACAGGGGGCGCCGAGACTGCAGGCGATTGGTTCGCCAGTCGATGCTCGTCGTCTAATTGGACCATTCTCTATTACGTATTGTCAACTGTCTATTGTTTATTGGGCCAAAAATGTACATGATGCGCGATCTTTGATCATCTTTAGTGCCGGTACCTAGACCTAGTTCCTTGATTTTCTCCTTGATCTAGATTAAGAAGTAGCTGTGCATTTTCTTTTAGTTTTTCCCTGAATCCAAGAACTATTAGATATAGTTTCAGAAATAATTACTTACCCAATAGCTAGTAGGTATATTAATATTGCTTTATTATGCTAATAAAATAACCAGGTTTTGGTCATTGGTTGCAAAACGACTGTTTAGTTAGTATCTACGGATTTATGAGGAACAATAAATCAAACTGCTGTTTCAATGCATATTTATTAGACCTGCATTGGATCTCTTCATTACTTAAACTGTTCACTACTATTTACTTTTCATGTCTATAAGACGTAAATAAAGTATAACATTCTTTAAAGATAGATCATTATCCATTTATAACTCTCTGATTCTAGAAATCAGCTGATATTTAAAGTTTTGGTAGTAATTTGTGGTTTTGGTCACGGTTGAATTTAGTTTTCCCTTTAATCTTGTCCGCAAGAAGTTCCTCATTAGGCATACCTTTAAAAATTTTGGGAATCCCATCACATAACTTGTCTCAACATGCTGTAGGTACACGCTAGTCAAAATAATCGGGTATTTGTATTCTACAGACCTATTCTCATGGTATTTGGGGATGTTGGTCAGAATTATAATAGGCTCACATGGGTCTTTCCAACGGTTCAAGGTCATTTTATTGATATTAGGCTATTGTTCTGTTAAAGCTAAAGACGTATTAGGTTAAAGTCTAGACGTGTCTATAATATAGGTTGCTTATTTCCTGGCATATATTGTGATGATGCCGTGGTTCCAAAGCTTAAGTCTCTTTCAGAAAAAATATTGATGCTTTTCTTCTTGATAGTTTGTAACTTCAGATCTGATTCTGCCAAACTAATGTTATTTTTTTAATTGTTGTTCTATTCTAGGATTTCCTCGTGGGTGCGTTTATGAACACAAATCTCACATACACAAACAACCAGACCGGAAACAAATATTTCCTCAAGCAGCCAATTGCTCCGTATCGTCTGATTTTGATGGATGGTTATTCCGTTATCTTCTAGCACCTAATTAGTAGCTAGATCTTTAAGGGCCGATTTCACCAACGTCAGATAGCGTTTATCCAAGGAATAAAGTTGAGATTTGACAGATTTTGTATAGAAAATCTGTCAAATCTCAACTTTATACGTTGGTAAAATCGGCCCTAAGTAAATTAAATTAGAGCTGTTCAAAGTTGAGCGTTGACAAAATGGTCCAATACACTCCATAGTACATAATAGATCTTGCTAAACAAGTCGATCATTTATTTCACAACGATATTCAAATTCTATGGCTACTTTGTCGCCGTTTGTTAGCTTAGATAGGCCACTTATCTAGCTCGGGTTGTAGGTGTTACCTGTTTTATATCGGCTGCAATGAGTGTCAAGGGCTACGGGTGTTGAACCAGGTGTAACTTCATTAATGGTACCTCAGATCATAGAAACAAGGAGATATGCCATCATAGCAAATTAGTACCGGAACAACTGATGCCACTTTTAGTACATTTTTCGACACAATTACGCGCATAATTAAGCGCTCCTTGCGAATAAAAAGATCTCCCACGCATAAACATTCCGCACACCCTAAATCTAACACTGTTAATCGTCACTCAACACTAGCACTAAACTAAAACACTGTATTTATACCATCGATCGTGTTCGGTTCGTCGCCAGCGCGTACGTTTTTAACATGAGCAATTTGCTCAAGATCAGGCATCAAGCTCGATAGCGCCTTAGCACATCTCCTTGTTTCTATGATCTGAGAGTGGTACCTTCGATTTGTACCAATTGAAGCTTAACATAATTAAACAATTTGTTTTCTATGAAATAAGCAAGAGTGTTAGCATCATGAGGATTAGGAAGATGATTACGTAGTACACCTATGTAAATTCTAGAATCTTAAATAATAGAAAAAGGATGGTTAACCTAGTACGCCTGTACTCATTGATTTATTATTAAAAGACTAAAACAATGGAGAGATTAGGTAAAATACTTCCTGGGTATTTCTTTAACGGAATATGTTGCTGTTAAATTTTGTAGTTAAAATAAACAATGGGCTTGTTAAAGTAGTTAATAATATAGCGGACAAAATTGACGTGTACTGTCTGTGTGTTAAAATTCTATAGGTAAGTCATTCTTTCTCACGCCAAAACACGTCTAGCATCTCCCCAAAAATATCCAACAATTGTTTCCAGGCGTTGGCGTTGTAATCTCGCATAACCACGTATAACTAATCTAAAAACCAGAAAAAAAGAACAAAAGAATCCAAAACGCATCAGCAGACTGTAATGGAGATCACGTAGCCTCGGATCTCTGATTACCCCTCTCACTTTAATTTACGACCGTTATTCGAGTGCGAGCGAGATAGAATTAATAATGGTCTAACCGCAACCCGGACTATCATTAGGTGGTATTCCATTTATGAACACCGTGTCTCTTCGGCGTTGGGAGTGAGAGTATTTTCTTGTGGGTTGAAACACAGTGTTGGTTGGTTGGTGGTGGTGTCGAAAGCCTCTAGAGGTTGTTATAGTGGCGGAAACCGTGGTACGTCGGTACAGTAATCTTACAGCCGACAATCGTAAGAAATAAATGTTTTTTTCTTTTTTTTTTCTTGAAGCCTCAAATTGGTTTTTATATGTTTTCCTTAAGATTTTTCGAGACAATCGCCCGTGGTTGGTGTGATTATGTATAATTTAATCGGCGGTTATCGATGCAGCCGTTGTCAATGCGTGATGCCATTATAGTTGGCTATAAACGCAATTGTTTCCTTTCTGTGAGGTGAAAAAAAATCTGATGATGGTAATGATACATATTGTGAAATAAAAATAAATATCGATGATGGTCGGTCGTTAAATGTAGTACAGTTGAATACATAAGTACTGGAACTATCAATAAAATTAAACATTTGTCTATGTCATAAAAATACAGAAGAAAAAATAATGAATTAGTATCAAATATCATGTTAACTTAGAGCTACAACACACTTGTGATTAATCGTTGTGCGATAGCTGCACTGATCAAAGGAAAGTATAGCATAATCGCTTCGAAACTAATTGCGAGTGTGCGCGCACCTATTTAATATCCATGCTGCAACTATCGTACAACGATTAATTGTAAGTGTGTTCTTGTCCTTATACAATTTTTAACCAATCACAAATCTTAATAATAAAATGGGACTTAACGGAAGATTTATTAAACAAAGCCTTGATTAAGATTTAAAAAACTGGGGAGAGAGTGACACTTAATTAGGTAACTCATGGGGTCACAGTCAGTCAGTTCCAATTTGCGTTAAACCCTGTTTGACCTTATCGACTCCAGAGACCAGCCGACACGGGTTTTCTGGTAAGTCAATATCGTAATACTAAAAGCCACTATAGAAAAGCTGAAAACTATAGTTATACCCATTGCGTCTAGACGTTACAATAGTAATACAATAGAAAAAGCTCTGTAGCTGTCTTAGTTATCTTAAAAGGCAGTATTATCTAATTAATAAATGAAAAGCTGTTAAGGCGAAGGTAAATGGTAACGGCCGTAAATCTCAAGTTTTAAATCTCTCGCCATATTTCGCCGTCAAATAATGCAGGTTAGTTGTGCAATTTTTTTATGTTAAACTAGAACATATATACATCAATCGTACCTGTGAATATTTAACTATTGTAGTAAAATACTTAATGAAATAAATTCATGAATTAGTGTCTACCCAAAACATAAAAACGTAATTACTTTCAAATCGCTTAAGATATTTTCATGATTTGTTTTGTGTGAAAAGACTATGTTACTACCTATAATATTGCCTGTTACTTTTTTTTTATTTTATATTTTAGATACTAAAAAGTAATAATACGTCTAATTCTGCACAGCGCGCTCCTTGATAGGCGAGTCGTATTGCTCGGTGGATGTATGTCGCGTTGCTTGAGCTCAGCGCAGAACACTCAAGCTATACCGCCCAAATCACTCAAGGCCGTTGGCGTATACCGGGGCCTTAACCTGCGACCTTCAGGATATAAAGCCTTAAAGGTGAGGTTACCTATGGCAGCTATTTTATTTTTAAAATCCTTGACGGTAAGAAGCCGAATGTATCTCCCTTTTGCAGTTATCCAGAAATGTTCAATGTTGTATTGCGCGGTATTGAATTCTTTTGCTCAAATTCTTTCGATGAAGCAATGGAATTAAGAGGTTCCAAAACGTTGCAATATGGATAAGTTATAGCACGTTGAAAATATGGATAAGTTAAGAGTAGCTCCTTCGAAATTTGATTTGGTCTAGTTTACCTGGAAGCCAAACCCGTGTCAAAAATATTCATTACTTAATTATAAAACCTGTAGATAAGTAAAGATTGATCAGCAAAAAAAGTAATACCATGATTCAGTTTCAATGCTTAAAAAATAAAAATAGAAAGTAGATTATCAGGCGATAAGCATATAATAATATCAAGATGACTGACATTCAGTAAAATAATGATAGGTATTATTATGTACGCTAAAGCTACTTATATAAGATTAAAAATGTCTATTTTTAATTTCCGATACGAATCACAATTAATTGGAATAATCCTTGCTACAACATCAGTAGCACAATACGCTTATTTAGTTTGTCATTTTGCAAGCTTTAACTTATTGCAAGCATCATTCATGCAAAGTTGGCCTATGCCGCCAATATTCCGCAAACATTATTCTACCATCCCGAAACTATCTGCCATTGAAATTTCAACTTTATCGCTTTCAAATTATGGTTTATAAGTTTTGGTGAGTCCATTTCCAGGGTTGTAGCAAAGCAATATTTTATCCTTATTGTAGGCTGTCATAATAATCTCCTTTACGTTGTTATCGTATTGCAAAAGAGTTAAGTGAGCGCGTGTTTTACATACGCAATCGTACTAATATTGTGAATAAACGTTTATTTACTTTATGTCTCTTGGGAGGTAGAGTGCCATTTGCCCTTCGATCAATAATTGATCGAAGCATTTGCCAATGAATTTGTTAAACCTTCAGTAGTTTTATATTGCAGTGTGGTCTTAGTTGTAGTTTATTGTTATTGAACAATAAACTACAACTAAGGTTTAACAAATTCATTGGCAAATGGCACTCTTTTCAGTACACCATGGATTGCTCAGACTTGTTAAAATAGATTGCTATTTGAACAAGTCTGAGCAATCCATGGTGTACTGAAAAATAATATGCACGTTTTTTTGCTGTGGTCATCATAAGTGGCAAATTAAAGCTGACAAAAAAATACACAATAGGTAGGTATAATTGTTTCTTTTGTTTATATGTCCAGCTATAGCTTTTTAATTTTTGACGTACAAAATTAGATGATCTATGATTAGATAAGTACCGACTGTACATCAAATAGTTATTTTATTTACTATTGTACAAAATGTCATCACAAGTACACAAACTAGAGCATATTTCACCCAAATACATAATTCAAAATCTTCTACATTACTTTGTACTCGACAGTACACTTCGTTAACGTTCGTATCCCCGAAGATGCCCGAACGGTTATAATTTAAAAATCGTTATGGCGTTAATAAGTGACGTCATAAAGCGTAGATTGTTTTATTGGCTGATATTTTTATGGTATTATGGGATGTTGAGTCCAAGGTAGGTACTTGGTTTACAGTTTTTCTTATGAAATATTTAGGGTTTTGAATCATATATCAGGTTCTACAGCTTAATTATGTGAAATTATAAATACGAAAGTGTGTTTGTTGGTTTTTTGGTTATATCAAGAAGAAATGAGCAATCGAGGTTCACTATCATAGCTCACTGCGACTTGACAATTTCAGAAACTTAAACGTTATCATCATCACAATGTTTTTTTTTCAATGAAAACCAAAAGAATAAATCTATAATACAATAGTATATTATGCAATTAGTGAATAAAGGACGGATTTAAAGCGAGGGCCATAGATGAATCACGAGCTAGTGAAGGATTCTAACGATTGAATCACGACCGTAGGGAGTGATTCATGATGATTCAAGTGTTAGAATCCTGAGCGACGCGAGCGATTCATGGCCCTCGATATAAATCCGTTTTATTCAAGAGTTGAATACTATACTTTATACCATGACTACGAGAAAAAGAAAGATTTAAGTGAAAATATACATATAATGAAGAAAAAGTAAAGTTAAATTGGCTTTGATGTAAACCAGCCGTGATTTTTTGGGTAGCAAGCTTTCCACCTTTCCACTATATCGGCCGCCCTCTCTTTCACAAACTCAGGTATTAACACATCTTCATCACTAGAATGCATTTTTAATCGATTAGAACAACACTAAACAAACACAAAATTAAAGATTAAAGTAACACTAAACTTTGTGTTCGTACAACTTACAGTAGGTACCTATTCAAAATAGCGCCAATTTACTAAGGACAGCAAAGAACACAAAACAGTTTTTATTCTAATGCTAAACTCCTTGTCGAAAATGTCGACCAATCAAATTGAATTTAGAACACATCAATATAGGCCGAATACACAGATTACACTTACACTAGATACGGCAAGCCACGACCAAGCGTGCCCTGCATGTTCGACTGTTCGTACTAAAAAAAGTCTGTTAGCTCAGTGACGCTTAGTGATTGAAACAATTCTGTTTACTCTGAGCACATCACTAAATGGCTGGGGTGAAGTTATCGTAGGTATAAAAAAGATGACACGTTCGGTTTTCATACAATCTAATAACGTGCCGCAACTAGCATAGGTTCTTTAAATCTGTGGTCGAATACATTGGTGTGTTCCATTTTCAAACATCAAAACAGTGAGTAGAAGTGCTTTTTATTCACTGTTTTCAGTGAATAAAATAAGCTTTTTAGAGGGGGAATGGTATAAATGTAATTAATTGCTTCATAATAGGTTAAAATACTATAACGACGGCACTTCGCTTAGCGTATTTTACCAAATGTTGGCGTTAATTCGATAATACAAAATAAACTTTATTCTAATAGAAATAGGGTATACAGAGTCAATGAGGCTATCACATTAAATAGCACACTAGTACAGGTTGATATAATATTTGTATTAGAATAATGATATAAACAAAATGGCAACATTTTGACCATCTTCGCCGAACATGGGTCTTTGACCTAATAGTATTCGTCAGATAATATCTTTACGCATCTACATGTTGTTAAAATATTAAAATGAAGAAAATGTCCCGCGAATAAAATATTATTTTAAGTTATTGTTCTAATAATGCTATGTAGTATAACGTGGTACGTATAACCTTATTGACAGTCTCGGCCTTACCACAAAAAAGATAGACACGCGTTTAAACATGAATGCTACCAAAAATAATATGCACTTGTTTTAGCACTAACTTGTCTAAAACAAGTGTGTATTATTTTTGGTAGCATTCGCGTTTAACGCGTGTCTATCTTTTTTGTGGTAAGGGTGTCTGTGTTTTGCATTCGCAAATTTGGTCAAATAGTTACGCATTAGAAAAGGGAAAAACAAATGAATGCTGACATCTTTAGTGTATACGGCGTCTGTCTGTGAATGTGTCTAAGTAATTAATTCAGCTTGCAAATAGCTAAAAACTAAAGTTGTTTCTCACCAGCTAAACTGTTCTATACAAATAAATAAAAAAGTGTCTGTTTGTCATATAAAAATAACAGCTAGGTACATACAGCTACAATACGATACATAAAACAAAAAGACAATTTTTAAAATTTAAGTCTGTCTGTTTTCCCCGTCTAATCTCCGAAACGGCTGATGTTATAAGAAGTAACTTAGGCTACTTTTATTTTAGAAAAAGAATTAGGATTCCGCACTAAATAATTAAGACTAAACTTTACCCGTGCGAGGCCGGGGCGTATCAGCTAGTCTCTAATAAATAATTAATTATACCCAGTACCGTTAAATCCGTCGTTAAGGAAATAGCGTGCCCCATACATACACAAATTACCACCACGGTTAGCCTTACTGTCATGCTGTCATTAATACATCATGTGATCCAAATCGTGCCTCATTGTACTCTGATGTTGATTGTTTCCCACACTAGTTAAACACGCGAACTTGCTTGTAATTTCTTTCAATTATCCTATCAACGGATTGGTTTTTGTCATGCAAAGTTGGGTTGAAAAAAATAATGAGTGAAATTATGGCTATTCGAATATTTTCACTCCGCAAAGGGCTAGTTAAATCTTCATCATTATGTATTACCGCTTGGTTGTAGACTAACCATAAAATAATGCACTATTAAATAATAGGTAACGTGAAAATCCAAAAAGCAAATGGAGTTTTAATGAATGAACTGAATGAAGATTTCAATAGGTCATTGAATAAAAATATGCCATAATTAAAGAGCGTATCATATAACAACTCCCGTCGATGCTATGTTGGCTCCCCTGCTTGTCACTCCTGTCTAGGTCTTAACGTTTTATGTTTTTTTGTAGGTTATGCCTAGGACATTAAAAATTTAAAAAACCCGACTGCCAAAAAACAACTAAAAAGTTCAAAACAAGTGCACTTTTCAAGCAGTCTGATGCAGTTGGTGGCAATTATTTGTGTTAAATCTTAGATTTTATGCCACCAACTGCATCAGACTGCTTGAAAAGTGCACTTGTTTTGAACTTTTTAGTTGTTTTTTGGCAGTCGGGTTTTTTTAATTTACTATTTTAATTTTTCACTTTTTAGTTTTTAGGGTTGCGTACCAAAATGGTAAAAATTATTATTTAAAATGAAAAATGATAAAAGGAACCTAAAGATGATTTTAAAATACCTATTCAACGACACCCCACTTGACATAGTACATCAACTTTTTTTTTTTCATTTTGACAATAATGGCGTCTGGTTGTCGCTGTGGTGAATTTTGATTACTGTTATGTCTTTAGTGACACTCGCAAGGTTAAGACAAATCGATTGACGTAAGAATTATCAAAATCGGCCTACGCATTTGGTCTCTAGACCGCCACATAGAAACAAACATACATACATACATAGACTGATAAACACATTACCCTCCTTTGCGTCTCGCAGTCGGGTAAAAAGTGTTGCAAGCGCCGTTATAAACGTTGTTTGACATTCAGGGCAGCCAACATAGCGTTGATGAGACTTCCTAAATGAAACACTTTATACTACAACGGATGCAATTTTATTGATCAACAATGTGTTGACATACCTTATGAAACAAACAGTACCAAAGAAGCTACATCTCCCCCGATTTACGTTACAATAGGTATAATACAAAAGATATCTCTATTAATATTATTTCCGCAAACAAACAGACGAACATTGTAATACCATTGTTTATGGCAAAAATGTGGTCGTGATCGTGAAACACCGTGGGACCTGTCGTCCGTACGATATATGGCGGAAAGCTTTAGATGAAAATTTAATATTTTGTCTCACAATGCGGTTTAAACAGGTACACGATAGTATGTTATTGATAATGTATGTCTGGTGCTTGCGAAGATTATGAACCTGTGGATAAGGCACGCAAATTTAGGAAAAATTCAAGGATGTATCTAATGTCGGTTTGAACATTCTATTGATAAAGATTAGGTACTTTACAAAAGGTCCCACATGGAGGTATGGAAATTGAAATAGCTGATAATTTAATAGCAGGGAAATTCCAAATGCTATAGTCGAGAAATATATACTGAAAAAAATTTGACCACACTATTGGCTATTTGAGGAATAACCAAAGTTTGACAAGACTTAATTAAAGTTTTGGTAACATATTGCATAAAGTTATGTGTGTCATAGTTTGATAAGTTTGCTTATATATAGTCAGTGTACAACCGAGCTAAAATCATTTTATAGCAGATAATTATTCATTACACATAAAATATTAACCATCGACTAAACATTTTTTTTAGGAAATTAATAAAAAAAAATGCACCTTTTCACAAATCATGCCGCATCCATTCCTTGACTTTGACTTCCATATTCTCAGTCCACAATGTATGTATTTCATAGATCTAACTTGAATACTTCATTCACAGTTATATTATGATTTCACCAGCTGAACCGACCGTCCTGAACTTGTACCTAACGTGTGCAGACCATAACTTGATAGTGAAATGTTGGTGTTTCGGTTTCTCTCCTCCAAACTTATGGCGGTTTCTCTCTAATATACACCATGTATTAAGGCGACGGTAAATGGTAACGGCCGTAAATATCAAGTTTTAAATCTCTTATTTCGCCGTCAAATAATGCAGGTTAGTTGTGCAATTTTTTTATGTTATACTAGAACATATATACATCAATCGTACCTGTGAATATTTAACTATTGTAGTAAAATACTTAATGAAATAAATTCATGTATTACTGTCTACCAAAAACATAAAAAAGTAATTACTTTCAAATCGCTTAAGATATTTTCATGATTTGTTTTGTGTAAAAAGACTATGTTACTACCTATAATATTGCCTGTTACTTTTTTTATTTTATATTTTAGATACTAAAAAGTAATAATACATCTAATTCGGCACAGCGCGCTCCTTGATAGGCGAGTCGTATTGCTCGGTGGACGTATGTCGCGTTGCTTGAGCTCAGCGCAGAACACTCAAGCTATACCTACCACCCAAATCACTCAAGGCCGTTGGCAGTTATCAGCGCCTTAAACCAGCTTCACTTGAAAGTGATGGTAAATATGAATGGCTAGCTGTGCCCTGTGGTTTCACTCGCCATTTAATTA
Organism: Thalpophila matura; assembly: GCA_948465475.1. Lineage (NCBI taxonomy): Eukaryota > Metazoa > Arthropoda > Insecta > Lepidoptera > Noctuidae > Thalpophila > Thalpophila matura. Next base: position 16,982,374 of record OX419182.1, read on the forward strand.
TAAAATCGGATTTATTCGCCTGTGCTATTATTGCGTTTTCGCTAAGCGTTTTTTCAGACTTTTTTTATTTTTGCTCGGCTCCTTAGGGTCCTAGCGTGATGTTAAATAGCCTATACTATTTCTCATGAATCTGGCTATCATATACAACAATATTTTTTCGGATCCGATTGGTAGTTCCAGAGTTTGCTCAAACAAACAAAATAACTATTTAGCTTAGAATCAGGATATGCCAAGTTTATTCTTATTTCATATTTACTTTGTAGTTCGCATTGTGTGTTGTTTAAGTAATTGGATGTTTAAGTCTAGGTATCTAGAACTTTAGACATAGCTACGTGTTTTATAGACTACCTACCAGAGTTCACATAATTTAAATTCATGTATTTCAATTCAACATTTTATTTCAGACCACTCACAATAAACATAAATTATCTATACATAATTTAAAAATAATAATTATAAATATTAAAATATTAGAAACACATTCAGTCCGTGACAAACAAATATAGTCGGTGCCTATTGTCCCTATGAGCTGCAGGAAGCAGTCAAATGATAATAAATTGTCATTGATCATAATAATATCCTCGCATTTCGCATACCTTAGAACTCAATTTAAGATTTAGACCATCGACCTTATCAGATATTTAAGTAGGTAATAGGTTGAAAACTGAAAAATAAATAATATCTACTCGGTTAAGAGATATCTATGATTCTCAGAATAGAATGATTTCAAAACATATTTTCGAATTAGAAAATTAAAAGCAAGTATACTATACTGTCCATCAATGGTCACGACTTCGCTAAACCCCACGATTCCCATAGGCACCGTGATATACCATATGGAATATTTTATTGTAGGTATGGGAAATTCGTATATGACAGATACTAGCTGTTGGCCGGGACTTTGATTGCTGCCATAACCCCAACCCCAGTTAAAACAGCTCAGTGGTTGATTTTTTGTCTGTTGCCATTATTGTTGCAATATGCCATTTCACCTAGTAACCCCACTTCATAATTTCGAAACCTCACTTCACCATTTGCACTTCAGTTTCACCATTTGCAATGAAAATAAAAATATTTTTTAACTTTATTCATTTGCAATGAAGGTGGGCAAGCATTCTTTATAACTGTTCCAAATTCCAAGTCGTTAGCTAATGCTATTTTTCGCTTATTTCAGCAACTAGGTACTAAATGTACCTAGTTGCTGAAATAAGCAAAAATTTTTTAGAAAAAATCTCTTACTAAGATTAGGCATGATTCCCATCAGTGGTGAGAGGCTGATTGGTACTTAAGTAATCGGTAAATGGAACATAAAATCAAGCCCAAAGGATTCCCCAAAGGGTTAGGCATTCTGAGATTTTCCTAATGGGAAAACCCACTATAACTTTGCCTGATCCGAGAATTAAAACCCAAGATCTTACCCTCAGCAGTCTTGGTCATACCAACGAGGAACTGAGGAAGGAACATTAATGAGGAAACCTGAAATTAATAAGTCTGAAATTAGTAAAAAGCAATGCGCAAGCGTTGTTATCAATGGTTGTCTGTTTTATGGCAAGAAGAGGCATAGGTACATATAATTCAGACAGTGATATAATTATGTCAGAGTCTTAGAGATTATGATACCATCATAAATAGCAAATTAATGATCTCTGACAATAGTCATAAAAAGTCATCGAAATAAAAATGACAGCACTTTACGCAAACATTTCAAAGTATAATGACGAAACGTACACAAACATACACAACAATTTGAAACCGCAGAATAACAAAAAAGCATCGCACGTACAAACTCCTTTTAATGATGTTATAAGTATTATAATGATGAGAGTTTCGTGTAATCAAATCTTGAGTTTCGATGTTTCAAACTTGTTTTTGTTTCATTCGCTACTTACAATTTTGGGCGTGGATTCTTTTTGTTAGGTATAACAAACTTTTTGGTGCCTATGTAGAATATGTAGATACTGAAATTATCTGCGAAGGAGTGGTGAGAACATCTGGCGCTAGGTCATCATCATTTTTACCACGTTTTTATTGACTTGCTTTCTTGTCTTTCTGTCTGTCTATCTGTCTGTCTGTCTGTCTGTTCGGTACAAATTTTGCAATTTATTTTTCAATCATTTGCTGGCATCGGAGTAAGCTGCAATTTGACAATGTAATATGGACTAAAAAGTAAAAAATATATTATTTTAAAAACCAAATTTTTTAAACGGACTAAAAAGTGTAAAATAATTTCTAATGAAATGAAAAACGTGGGCGCATGCAATATAAATATGTAGTAAGATGTGCTCTGCTCATGTTTAGTTTATCATTTCATTAGTCCGTTAAAAAAAGGTTTAAAAAAACAAGTTTTTTAGAGGTACCTATCTATGTGATTTTTTTTTCTATCGAGCATCTGAATCGTTTTTTCAACTCACTATCTAACTAGCCTACCTATATCCTGAAAAATATCATATATTTTTCTTATTTTGTTTACTGCAGTGGATCACTTTAAGGCATTAAAGCTAAACTTGCGTTTAGCTCCTGCGTAGTCGCCTTAATGTAAACTTTGCTTACACCATAAACCTCTATCTAACCCTTTAGATACTAACAGGCGTGATGGCACTCATCATTTCCTTGCAAGGTGTCTATTGTTTCATAATTCCACTGTGCATTAATAAAATGAACAATGCTAGGCAATTCGCGGCTTGCCGCCTAGTTTACTTAATAAGCCATATCAAATTGTGTGCAGTCGTAAGGTGGTGTTAGGGTTGCTCAACTAGTCTATGGTGGTCTTACTATTATTACCTTCACTGGCATACCTATGTAAGGTATGCCATGAAGGTAATATAGTAAGCTATAGCCATACTTTTGCTAAATTTCCCGTTAAGCATTTTTACTGTTGTCAATTTGAATGTTTTGCACAGTGAGACATTACGTCAAAATGCTTAACGGGACATTTAGCTACTGACAGAGCTTGGTGAAATTGGCTCTCAGGATGCTACTGAATAAACTAAGAAGTGCTAATTTGATTGTTGTGCGTGACTTTGACGTCTGGCGCATCGTGATTAGTCAACTCCACTACCAACTTTAATTGACAATTTTATTACAATTGTGCTATTTTCGTGTAGTTGCTGTCAGCACGAAGGCGGTAGTAGGTAGTAATTGCAACCTGTCTTCGGAATTGAACCGGGTAATGCTGCCTTTCCACCAATAGGATCAGTTCATTTTCATAGCTTCATAAAAATAAGCGATCCTACTGGTGGGAGTCACACACATCCGTAGCTCACATCTTTGGTGGAAAGGCAGCATAAATCTCTGTGCATAAGCTATAAATTATGCTGTGAAGATAGGCAGTCTTTAGAAATTTCAACGTTTCCATAGTTTTTACATTTGACAAGCAAATCGGTAGCTACAAAAAACTAGTTAGGTAATAAAAATTATACTTCCAATATAATTGGCAACCCTATGATGACGTAACGAAGTCACGGTGCGCATGCGTCACGTGCGATGCCATGTTATATGAATATATCGTGATATTTCATCATAATAAGCTTGGACTTACCTACCTTCACGCTCGATCTCTGCGGTATGAATGAGACTTTATGTGATATACAATATAAGTATAGGATGTGTCACAGTATATTATGCGATTGTCAACCTATTCCGGAGGCCTATCACGAATAATTTTGACGTACAGTATCGTAAATATGAGCATATTTTGAACGTATATTTTGAAAATATACGTTTGTCGCACAATATTTAGACAAATTAAACACTTTATTTATTTCACAGTATTTTTAAAAATGCGCAAATTGTATAAAATTTTATCAAAATGTTTTAGGACTATTTTGAATTCAAAATAATGGTTACGTTTACGATATCATACATAAAATTATTCGTGATAGGCCCACTGTTGTTCGGAAAAATATACCTTTGTTGTCAAAGTCATTGATTGAAATTGGGGTATCCAATGAAGGAAGATCAACATCTAGCCCAAATCAATGGGTAAAATATAAGTGACGATCTTTAGTTCTTTTTCAATAAATCAGGTTTCTGGATACCACTCTAAAAACCCAAACTTGTAACCGATTCCTAGTGTTTTGGCTCGTAAGAAAAGAAAAACTTCCGAATAATAGATTTCTACATCTATTTTATAAATTACAAAATCTTTGCCACGTGCAAGCCAGCACAAGCCATCACTGCTTCCTTAAAGTCACTAAGCAGTGATAAACAGAAAAATTAACATTTCTTTCCACAAATCCATCCTAACGCACAAACAATAAACAATATCCTACAAGCTAAAAACACCCAACTTCTAGTCCCACCTCGTCCGCCATTTCGTTTCGCGAACGCAGAACAAAATGGCTGCCGCCCATTTCGGTTACAGGAAACGCGTATCTGTCAACACGGCTGCATCGCAAGTGGGCATTGTATGATAATCGTGAGCGCCGACAAAGTTTTAGTGCGTGGCTAGGAAGTTGGCGGGGTAGGTGGCGAGCTTTTTAGGGTTAAGTGGTGGCTAAGTGTGGCTGGGTGTTGTTATAGAATGCGGAACATGTAATGTTTCTTTAAAAACATTGAATTTAGTTAAAAAATGCACATGTAGTGGGTATTATTTTTAAGAAAATCTTATTAGCTGACTGAAATGTTTTTTGGACAAGATAATAATTATCTTAAAAAATATTTTATAGCTTGAATCTTAAACTTTTGAATGACGGCTGATAGAGATGTATGGAATAAAAAAAAGCATACTGCGCCGACCCTAAATAAATTTGAATATGGGCAGAAAGATGTATCGTCTTAAACTGTCACCAACCCTAATTCCAATACCTAGCCTGCTTGCCACTACCATCTACCATCCTAACACAATTAACAATACCAAGGAAGTAATAATATCCACTCAGCATTAATTACCCCATAAATCAATCCAAACAATTTAGAATTACCCAAATGTTTAGAAGATATATTTGCTATACCTTTATCCAACGTGACAGCAAGCTGAGAAAACATTAATTCAGTTAACAATGACATAAATAAACCTGAGTCTGGGTTAGGTAATGCTAAATATAAGGCCTTTCTAAGGTACAGTTACATAATTTTAAAGGCCTATGGACCTAAGATGCGAATTCTATGTAATCGCAGGCATATTCATGTTTCCTGAATGATGCTATTACAAGCTTGTGAAATGTAATTTAAGGAATGACGTGTTATGTAAACGATTAACTTCAGTTGAGGCGAAACAGCTTCGATTTCGATGCGCGTTTTCTCCAAATAACTAATCTTCACTATTGAAATTGGTTGGCGGCTGATCTATGGAGTATCTTGCCCATTCTTCTGCATAGGAAACTAAATTTGAAATAAGCAAATAGCTTTCCAATATTTGACTATCAAAAGCACTCAATTGAGATAAACAATTTGACTTTGACAATGCTATGTTTATCATGATGCAACGCCTTATTATCATCAAGTTTTATCTGATTTTGTGCATCAGCTAAATTTTCTGTTATAATTTAGGGGCAGGTCTTTATATTATATCCATGTGTTTACGACCCTACTATAAAAATCCTAGTGATCTTGAACGTAAATAGAGGTGTCCTAGGGTCAAGTTCACCGACAAGATAACAGTCCGTTAAATTGAAAAGAAAACGGCCGTTTAACATATCTTTTTCTGTATAAAAAGTCATGTTAAACGACCGTTTTCAATTTAACGGACTGTTATTTTGTCTGTGAACTTGGTCCTTAAAGGTTGTTGCTCAAAGCTCACTACACACTCGCAAATCGCCAGTGTGATAAAGCCTCAAGTAGGTAATAAGAAACAATTTGCTTTTAGGTATTGGATTTTCTAACTTTAAGGACCATATCTAAGGAAAAAAAAAAACCTCTGTCGCTCGTTTTGCAGCCACATCCTAATTCGCGTCTCGGCTCGCGATATTCCCTTATTCGCGACGAAATATGGATATTATTGTTATAAGAGCCAAGTTCGTGACGAGTTCAGTGATTATTGGTCCCAACGGATATAACAAGGTGTTAGCTAGTTATAAGGGACGCAGAAATCTGTATGTGTTGATTTTACGAATAACAGGCTTGTAAGATAGATTTACGACGGTGTATTGTATAATGTATAGGCAATTTATTATTTAGATTTGGTGTTTTGTAATTGGTGAATGGGCGAGTTCTTTAATGGTATTGTGTAATAGGAATTTGTATCGACAAACCGTTTATTTTAGTGCAAATATTTTTTTAAAATTTGTGTCAAATTAATTATTGTTGCACACAGATTATGATTTTAAATCGAATACGTAGCAGGGTAGGTTAACAACATCGACCTATAAAACGAGCACCTTGCCCACGAGTCCGTCCGCGTGCCCAAAATGAATTTTGCATTTCTTTTGTATAAAAAGTAGTGTCAGTGAAATTATTTTCAAACTTGGATTAATAGTTCCGGAGACTACCTCCTACATTCAAACTTACAAACTACTTCTTTAAAATATTTGTAGGTACAGATATAGAAGTAGTAAACATTAAAAATCATATGAAAATATATCTCGAAAAATTATAATTAATTTCTACAAAAGTAAAGTTGGAATCTTCTCCAAACAAATTATTACAGCAGCAGACCCAGGTGCGGTCGCAGCCGACGACTTTGGGTGGGGGGGGGGGTCATACCGATTAAGGCCGACGTGCTGTACCTACTGTGAACTACCGTGTTTCTCACATTTTTGTACGATTTTGGGGGGTGTCATGACCTCTACCACCCACCGGACCGCCACTGAGCAGACCGACTAACAACGAACTGTAAAATTTACATGGATCAGCCAATTTCAAATACGAACTAAATAAGTTAATTTCAGAAATAACTGTTTTCCACTCACACTTAGAATCGAAAGACATTTTTTATTCCTATTTATTGTCTGTGCAATTTATTTGTAAAAAAGTAGAACCAAGTTCGCTGATTCATTAAATTATTTAAAAAGTTTTGTTGGAAGATATTTTTTTCAATCGGCATTCAAGTAAGTTCACACAAAAGGTGTTATTAGCGTGAAATTAAAATACCTTAAAGCTACGATTTTCTCTCCTACACTTACATCGGAATTACACAATAGCCGCCATCTTGGATAAATTGCTAAAGTAGACAATAATTGTCATTTAATTATATCCGTTTGTATTCCAAGAATGCTGATACTATGTTAATTTTATCAAGAATTAATAGGCCGACTATTATGTTATTGACTACTAGTCCATAATAGGCAATAACTAGTGATTTTGACTAAGAAACCTTTTGAAATTGTTGTGATAAAACTGATACGAGTTAATAATCTTGATAACTTATTGATCTGATTCTGGGGGTTTTTCTATGCCAAGCTATTTAGCAATAGACTGAAGTGATTATTTGATTGATAAATGAATTATATTGCGATTGAGAATCCAGGATGGTAAAAAGCGAAAGTTATTAATCCTACTTCCTACAAAAATTATAAATGCGAACGTTTCTGAGGATGTATGGATGTATGTATGTATGTTTGTTACTATTTCATGCAAAAACTACTGAACGGATTTTGATGAAACTTTACAGTAATATAGCTTATACATCAGAATAACACATAGGCTACTTTTTATACCAAAACGTGTGTAAAGCCGCAGGCGTAAGCTAGTTTTATATATACATACTCAAAAGTTCCTACTAACCACCTAAAAAGGTTGAATAAAATTCCAAGTGTTGTCCACAATGACGTTAAAAACAGTACAACTGTAATTAAACACTTTCCCGTGACAATCTAATGTTTACCTAAGTTAATCACTTACATATGTAACGAGCCGACATACTAATGTTGACATCCGGCGTCGCTCTGGTACCGCTCGCGCATGCGTGCGGCCGATTTGATTTGCAGATGCGTTTGCGTCTTAGATTTTGTGGTGCAAGTTGCAAGCTTGGAGATACGGTGATAATTTTTAGGTTCACTGTACCTAAAAGATGTCTTGGAACCTTGTCACTGAGCTAACGATGTTTGTTTGACCACAGGAGCTATTAACTTTTATGGCAACAATCTTGACAGATAATAAAATTGTACTAAAATTCTTGAGTACCTACTTTAAGAGACGATTAACGTGAAGCTTCCTCTCTACTTTGTAATTTTCAGAGGTGTCTGGTATTACACTAGGTATTATCATGCTTATAATTTCACCAGATGAAAGAAAAAAGGCTTCAAAGATCCAACAATCTTTTAAAGCCTTCACATCCGATTTTATTGACTTTTAGTGGGTTTGAAAGAGAAATGAAACTTTGTAAGCCTTGTGCCAAAAAGTGATTTTGGTCTGATGTGTAAATCCGACCTGCCGGCTTAACAGGACCAATTCTATCTCCATTCTACCAAAGAATAGACGAAGTTCTTTCTATCCAACTCGTTATCTCTACTGCCCGAGCACGCGATAACCCGTGCTTGGCGTACCAGACTTTTATCTACTGAAGAATAGAAACATTTCTTCTCTTCATTGTATGTATAAAACGATAGAAATCTTTCTACAAACTGTCAGATTATCTATTCTTCTGTAGACAAAACTCGTTTCTATCGTGGTCTTGCTAAGCGTGAATCAAATACTACGTACAAAACTCACACCCTCTTGTCATTTAGACCCCACGACAAACAAAGTCAAACTCGTCTCAGAACAAAGGCACTAAATTTCGCAGTCCACGCCTTCGCGAAGATTAATTAACTGTATTTACTACTAATATGAATTGCAGATGCGACTGTCTCGTTCGTTGGTGTATCCGGTATTTTTAGCGACTCCGCCCTTTTTCGGAGATGTCAAAATTAAGGCAAATATTCGTGCGAGAATAGGTCGACAGCTGCAATGATGAAAGACCACCAGTTGGGTCGTTAGCTTAAATCTTAACACGAACTGATATAGTTCCTAGATATTATTCACTAGTATCGCCTATGCTTGAAGTTCGACTATGTATGGGAAAAAAAATGTTAGCTTACTGCAATTTCTTCTCCATATAAATTTTAACTATGCTAAATCTCACACTTCTCCGTGTACGCAATGTGCTTAGTTATGGAATACAAAGTTTTCTCTTTACGTATTAATACATAGTTTTTTCTATTTAATTCACGATAACTAATTATACATTTTATCTTTTCAGGTAAGAGCACATCGTAACTGTAACATTCGTGCCGCAGGTAAGTAACTACAACTTTGTTTACATCCGCCAGCACGTTTGACAAACATCCAAAATTCTCATTCTAAATAAGTACATTATAAAGAATTAAAAAGAACTTGGCGGATGCACTGCCGTGCGCGCGCCACGCATACTAAGCGTTAACCTCACTTATTCGCGAATTCCGCGCAGTTCGTCGACATCACTGACTATTATACCTATGTATACTGCAGATCGATTGACAAAGTAGTGCTGAGCGAATCACTTGTACAATGCATACAAATTTAGAAAAGCACTAGATTAAGCATGCGGGTTCACCTGTCCTCTATTAAACTTCCTTATTTGCACTAATTTCTTAACATTTGCAGTGTAGTGGTCGACTTAAATTCTATCGATACAAGAAATTTTCGCAACTCTTCCAAGTATGATATGCCACTAGGTTATCATATGGATTGATGACCAACGAGTGACCTCTCTACTTTTTTTAAATAAAAAACGTTGACACTAGGATTTCTTCTGTGTCGTGGGTGCGTTTACAAACCAAACAGCCAGACCAGTGTGCAGTGCGGGAATCGAATCCGGGACACGTCGCGCAGCAGCGAATCTGTCAGCCACTGCGACAACCGTGCGGTCGAGGCTGCCCATCATAATCGTCCTTGATTTGAAATTGATGTATCAGGATATACCTACTGAAAAAAAAAAAATAAGAGACATAAAATAATATTAAAATGTGTGAAATTCAATTATATTAAACATCATATTAAAATTATAAAAATGCGAAATTTTTGAGTGTTTGTGTGTGTGATTGTTACTCTTTCACGCTGAAACGGCTGGACGTATTTGGATGAAATTTGACAAAGAGATAGCCTGGGACCTGAAGAAACACAATTAGGTTACATACTTTTAATAACAATACACGAAGACAAAGTCACGAGCATCAGCTGGTAATAATGTAAGAGACAAACAAACGCATGTTTCCCGTTAAAATAACTACTAAGACTTTTATTGTAACGCTTCTTGAACATTTACCGTTGTGCATTTAACGCATTGGTCTATTTTTGCGTCTCATTTCACCCGAATAGAATATAAATGCGGCGATACTAATTATTTTAAATTGAAACACATCTCGTAAACAGGATGTTCCCACTTGATTCGTGGAACCATGTTTTTCGAAGCGAATTTCGTCTATTGAAGAACGGTAAACATTTGAAACGTATATTTTTCATAAAGAACATTTCATTATTCATATACGGGGTGTAAGTCACAGAGTACCGAAAACTGAAATCATGGGTTCAGTACCTTAAACTGAACCCCTCAACGTTAAGTTTTTGTCGGTCATTTAAATAAAATACGACTTTATTTAAAAATTTTTGCAATTTCTTAAAAAAATACAACATCGTATTTTTTTTATTTTTTTTTTTTAATTATATGCTCGCGTTTGACCGCCATCTCGCCTGATGTTAAGTGATGATGCGGTGTACGATGGAGCACGCTTGCCTAGAAGAAACCGATTCACTCTCGACTTGAAGATGGGATTGTAACTGTCGGGGAACACCCACTCGGGCAGCGAATTCCATTGTTTTGCGGTTTTCACAATGAAAGTGGAATCAAAGCGCTTCGTTCGGGTTTTTGGTAAATCAACCATGAACCGATGGCGCTTTTTCGTGCTTCTGGCTGTCCGATAGAAAAAAGGGCAGGAGGGAATTAGATCATGCAGATCTGTAGCACACTCTCCGAAATGTATCCGATAAAAAACCGATAGACTAGCAACCTTGCGCCGATGCTCAAGACTTTGGAGCTTAGTCTCTACAAGGGAGTCGTTGCTAATGAGCTTCTTGGCACGCTTTTCAATGGACTCCAACGCCTCAAGTTGGTACTTGGCTGAGCTTGGCTTTTAAATCTGACAAGCGCTATCTGGCCGGATGCTCCTTAATTAATCTTATTTTTTAAATAGTTATAGGTACTTTAAAGAACCTAGTGTAAGAAAACCTCGCACGTAGGTAACAACAATAGGGCCAATGTCTTGCTAGATAATTATAGGTAGGGTAGGCAGTAGGCACTATAAATAAATAATCGTCAACACTGCGTACAACAGTCCATGATGCAACTTAACTGGCTTCTTGCCTGCAAACGACAGGTTGATCGATCGAAGCCTTTACATAAAAGAAAACAGGTGTACCCAGCAATGGTTAAGACTGCATAGAGAAATAATTATGGTCCCATCCTATGCCACCTGCATGGTAATCGCAGTTTCAGGTTCTATGGTTTTTCGTAAATATTTGGCTAAAACATTCTGCAGTCGACCCTTCTTAGTTTATGTACTTGATCTTAACCTTCGGTAATTCGAACCTCTCTATAATTCGGAGTAATTGTTGTTCTTTTTTGGTTCTAGGACATGACTGTTACCTCATGATGTTTTCCTTCACTCTTATAAGAGTACCTAGTGGTACTGTATAGAAAAAAAAATAGGCAAGAATTATGAAAGTAACGAAACACGTTACGAAACTTTCACATTACACCTATTTTGGACATTTTCTCAGTAGATGTTATCGATAAATCCTAAGAAAAATAAGCAAAATACAGCAGGAACACAACAAAGTACCGATAACCATCCCTTAACGATAGAAAACCAGTAATTGTTAACAAAATCACGAAGGTTTTCAATAAACGTCAACCAAACGATTTCTGCGGCGTGAACTTTCTTGTGCCGATTTATTACGCTCACGATTGCGAAAAGCAACCAATATTTTAATATAACTGTTGATAGTCAACCTTATGGTTGGTTTCACCTGGATTTGTGAATAAAGTGAGCTATTTTGCTGTACTTCACATAAAGTTTTAATCATACCCCAAAACATTATAATAGGGCAATAAATATCAATATATTTATGTGATAATTATGTAGTAAGGCCTTGATTGATTAGAAAAGTATATTAAAAACCTAGGTAGGTTAAATTTTTCATTTTTAAATTTTTAAATTAGAGCAAAAAAAGAAGATCTACGTCGCTGTAGAATACATAATTACATACATATGATACATATCTACATACATAAACTCATGCCTTTTTGTCATGCGGGTAGTAAAAAACAGAACAGCCTATATTTTTATCAAAAGCATTTTGATTGGACTAAAGAATCCTTACCCATTTTACACCACCCACTAAACGGAGTCTCGTAGTTTTAAATTAACACTTTTCCTTTTTTCCTCAAAGCATTTTGAATGCGCAGTCGCATAATGCTATTGTGGCCAATAAAACGGAGATTATGCAATAACACGCGGCTTGTGAATATTTATGTCTGTCTGTGTGTTCCCGAGGGGTCGGATTGTGTGGAGCGGGCTTTTTCTATGTTGTCGGGTTTAAAGTGTTGAATATTAGTGTAAAAACAGTTTAGCCAAATCACGTTTTGCTGTAGTGTGCTTGCACACAATGCACACACTACAGCAAAACTTACACGGATACATTTGACTAACATTAAAGTTTGATATTAAGGCTCGTATTACAGAACGATACTCGAGCACAGATCTCTGCTTGAGCATAGATGTCAACGAATCAATTGGCTTTAAATGTATGCTCAAGCAGAGATCTGTGCTTGAGCGTAATTCTGTAATACGAGCCTACGTAAGGTGGTGTTTATACCTGTTAAGATTATTCTCATAGTGTTTCTATTTGTTTGCAATAGTCGACTCTGGAGTCGAATTTGGCAAAAGGATACATTTACAATAAAAAAAAAATGTAAAGTTCGTATCACCTACGGTTTAGTTTTTAATTTGCTCTATTTAGGGTTGATCTTTCCATCGCCAGATATTTTTTATCCGAGGGACAAAATTGACATTTTGACAGTTTATATGTAGGAAAACTGTAAAAATCTGGAAATTATTCCTTGGATAAAGTTGATTGACAAATCGGTCCTTAATTCCATAAAAAAATAATCATCCAATTAAAAAAATTATATCTACAAATGAAAGTAAATTTATTACGCGAGTCCCTAATTCCCATAATCGGGCCACCTATATGTCGTCGTGATGTTACTAAGGTAGGTATACATTCATCATCTGCCTAGCCTTTTCCCAAATTATATTGGGGTCCAGTCTAACTAGTTTTGGCTGAATATCAATATTTTACGTGGAGCGACTGCCATCTGACCTCCACAACCCAATTAATGGGTAATACCGGTATTCGAATGTTAGACCAGCTGTCAGACTTTAGGGCTTCTGACTAACCGTAACGATTGTCAAAGATATTCCTATGATAACCGGGACCGACTGCTTAACGTGCTCTCCGAGGCACGGAGGGGTCTCGATGTGTAAAAAACGGTCACCCATCCAAGGACTGATCGCGGCAAGCGCAGCTTAACCTCGCAGATCGATCGATCAGCGCGGCCGTCATTTAGCCACGAGCCCCTCGTAGGTATACATTACTATACTAATTTCGTAGCCTGCTGCCTGCCCATGCCATATTTTTCACCTCTTCTATAGTTCTTACAGTCCAATAATTGAAGGCCGTTTCACATAACTTTTCCATATAAAAAGTCATGTTAAACGGCCGTTTTCAATTTATTTGAACGTTAACTTGTCGGTGAATTTGGCCATTAGAACACACAGACCTAACACCTCCTACAAATCGTACCATCCCATATTTTACACATCCCTATCTCATATGAAAGTGAATTAGTTCCCACAAGTGGTGAAAGCTGAGGTCAGACAACCGGAACCGTTGCCTAGCAACGCGTAGGCTCGGCTAATTTACGCTACGATCTGTAAATCATCGCTAGAAAGTGATTGTACCTACACCATAATACGGTGTAACCTTTGCTTTATGCCAACTTGGATTAGTGGTATAATCATGTAATTTGAATGGTAATGGTTCTGTAGGTAAGTAGATAAAACTTGGTTAACGCTTCAAATTTTATTACAAAACTAGCTGTGCCCGGCCGGCATGCGTTGCAATGCCTCTTTTTTAGGGTTCCATACCAAAATGGTAAAAAAGGAACCCTTATGGTGCGACTTCGTCTGTCTGTCTGTCTGTCACACCTGCTTATTTCAGCAACTACTAAAGCTATCGACTTGAAATTTAGAACAATTATAAAGAATGCTTGCCCAACTTTATTGCAAATGAAAAAAGTCAAAAAAAAAATTATTTTCATTGCAAAAGGGGCCGGAGTGGGGGTCCGAAATTTTAAAGTGGGGTTACTAGGTCAAGTGGCATATCATATGAAAAGGCTTGATTTGCACATTTCAAAATATATTTTCATTTTATTTTATGTCTCACAGTTTTCGACATGTGACACCAAAAATAAAACGATGTTCCTAACTAGTAGTTTTTTCAAAATCATCAAAATTCCTCCACAAACAAACTTAGTTATGCGGTCCGGATTTTTTCACTTTATACGTCCAAAACTGATACGGAACCCTCGGTGCGCGAGTACGACTCGCACTTGGCCGGTTTTTTTCTTTTCTTGTCGAAAACCTTTCTGGGCGTGCACACAATTACTGTACAGAGTTTCAAGTCAAATCGGATTAATGGTATAGGATCACATAGGGACAAACAATAAACATTATAATTAAAATTAACATTATAATGTAAAGCGATAGATATCGAAACAGATATGACATTAAAATAGCACAAACTCTTTGAATTACATAAAATATTGGTCAGTGTATTTAATATTTCTGCATCAATTTAGACGTTAATATACAAGTGGTAATCAATGTATCTCGCTGACTGTACAGGTTTACTAAATGCTGTGTTAATAGGTAAAGAAAATAAATAGAATGTTTAAGCCGTTTCTGATCTCGAATAAACTGTGAATGTCGAGTCAGGGAATGGTTCTTTTGCCTTGTCTGTTGGTTAATGTAATATACATGTTACATGGTACGTAGTAACTACCGTGGTACGACGTAGGTTTATACCTACGTGGTAACACGGTAGTTACTACGTACCTCTAAACATGTTTAATACATTTATTATAACATTATAAAGTGGCCCACCAAGGCACAAATATCGGTGCTGTAAGCAAATATATAAATGAGATACCTGTGCGTAAGTTGTATCTGGGAACCGAGCAAGCCACCGCATTATTTTTTTGAAACTAAGGCTTCTGAACGTGACTGTGCATTAAAATTGTACAACTATTAGCTGTTATTTAGGCTTGCTACGTCCGAAAATCGTTGACCGATTTTTTGTCGGAAAAAAATAAAACATACGGAATTTAATATTGAAACGCACACGTCCTACAAAATGTCTGTCATATAAGATAATAGTCGGCGGAAAATTCGGCCCAATTGTCAAACCTATATCCGTACCAGGCGTGAATAGGTTTATAAGTCGACTTACATATATATTTTTTTAATGCATATTATGCATTAGAATTGCTTCTTTCATAGGGTGAATATCGACTAAGTCGTTAGGTCTGTTTTACCGCACATAGCAAACATGTGAATTTTTTAATAGCTCTCTTATTCAAGGGTACATATGCATTTAAAACATATATATATATATATATATATATGTAAGTCGACTTATCAACTTATTCACGCCTGGTACGGATATAAAATCTTACAAAATAGGTATAAAGCCTATGGCCCATCTGGTTTATTGTACCTTTCAAATGGTGAAAGAATTTATCAAATAGGTGCAGTGGATCTGAAGATTACACTCCACATTATACACAAACCCTTAAAATTCACTCTGGTGCCGATTCTGTTGTTTACGAACTAAACTAATTGAGTCTCATTAAATCTCTTTCTAATAAAAAACATGAGAAAGGGATGGAACATATTTAATGCTGTCAAATTAGTCCACTTGAATAGTTTTGATGTCAGTTTAGGCGTTTTCGCAAAAGGTCACGACTATTTTCCCGTAAATGACAAGGGCGTAGACTAATTTGACAGTTCTTAATATTTTATGTCCTTTTTCAATGATATTTGTAAGAAAGAAATAAAGCGTGATTAAAATTAGTTTAGTGCGTTGTTCAACAGAATCAGCACCACTGTCTTTATAATTAGAAGAAGTCACCTATTTTCATCCCAGAATTCACAATGCAATCATAAAATTACATCGTAATTCCTCCACTACATCAATTAGCGGTAAAAATAAAAAAAGACATACTTAAACCACGGGGTCCCATCAGGATCAAAGGAACATTTGTTCAAATAACTCTTAATAGATGGCGTTATACGTATCGATTTGTTATTGAAGTTTGTGTAAAATGTAGAACATGAATAAATAGACAAATATAAATATTTGTTCAAATTAAAAAAAAACATTTAGTTACGAAAAAATGTTTAGCCCGATAGCCCGCGGTACGGCCGCGAATACGTTTTTTTGTATGAGATGAGGCATCTGTACGCGTAGTATTGTATTATCTGTGATTAAACTAATCAACGCTTCACCGTATCATAGTAAGTGCAAAGAAGACATTACATATACGACGCACAAGATTGAACCGTTAGTTTTTCTCGCAAACACACCAAAGGAAACTCATTCATAGAATACCTGAACGATTATGTCTTGATTCAACCTTTTTTTAGGATTGCCGACTACTCGTTAAAATAGCTACGAACTGTTTTTTATTAAATACTCAATATGTAGTATTTGATCGGCAATCTTGTTCTTACATAAATCGATGTTAGATACCTGTCTGTCTGTTTGTGTTAGGTGTTGGAAATAGCAGGATTGATTTTGATGGCAGTTTAGTCATTAGAATTAAGTACCTACTAATAATTAACTCATCTGAAATTAATAAATTTTAAAGATGTCTGTTTTTCTCCTAAATAATTTTAATAATGTATTAAATACCTATTTTTAAGTGCATTTGAGGAATCTCAGACATTTCAATATTTTATTTTATTACGGTTTTTTAACTAATTTATACCTAGTTCCTATAAAAATCTTTTCGGTATGATCAACCATCTCATCCCTCATCTCTCCCATCTCAATGTGAAGCTACGATTATCAGATAAATCCTACCTACGCAAAACATTTTATTGTTAGCTGCTGAATAATTTGAAAATAGAACATAAACAATAGTATATTATGCAATTAGTGAATAAAGGACGGATTTAAAGCGAGGGCCATAGATGAATCACGAGCTAGTGAAGGATTCTAACGATTGAATCACGACCGTAGGGAGTGATTCATGATGATTGAATCACGAGCGTAGCGAGTGATTCAAGTGTTAGAATCCTGAGCGACGCGAGCGATTCATGGCCCTCGATATAAATCCGTTTTATTCAAGAGTTGCATACTATACTTTATACCATGACTACGAGAAAAAGAAAGATTTAAGTGAAAATATACATACAGGGTGTCCCAGAAATCAACGTCAAGCCGAAATCGAGCATTAGGCCAAGTCGTAACAGTTATCAGAAAAATATGAAAAAAAATCTTGGTCATGTACTTTTCAAATTATATGTATTCAAAAATAAATCTTAAAAACTGACACCCTGTGATGATCTTTCAAGTCCTGTGACTGCAAATATTAACTTTTCGTCATTTTTTTTTCTACCGTATAACTATGAATAACCCTTCTGTCAAACACAGAAAAAAAACTGAAGAAAAGTTAATATTTGCAGTCACAGGACTTGAAAGATCATCACAGGGTGTCAGTTTTTAAGATTTATTTTTGAATACATATAATTTGAAAAGTACATGACCAAGATTTTTTTTCATATTTTTGAAAGTGTGGCCAATATGCCATTAAGTAAAGGAAGGAGCCAACATAACTCAACACAGATTTTTTACTTAACTGCCATAAATAGAAGGAGGGTAATGTGTTTCCAGATGTATATTAGGGCTTATTATACAGGGTGGCAGGTTAAACAGTGGAAATATTTTAAGGGGTCATTGTACTCATCATTATGAACAACTTTTACTATGGCACCAACCCTGAAATCACGAAAAAAAAATCAGCTGTTCCATACATTTATGTTCACATAACTCAACAAAATGTATGGAACAGCTGATTTTTATTTCGCGATTTCAGGGTTGGTCCCATAGTAAAAGTTGTTTATAATGATGAGTACAATGACCCCTTAAAATATTTTCACTGTTTAACCTGCCACCCTGTATTTTCATAATATACTTACACTAATCTTGGAATAAAAAAAATAGTTAAAAGCTAATCTGAAAAGCATGAAACAGGAAAATATTTCTGTCTGATAGCCTGAAGTTTTTCTCTAGAAAAGAAATCCAGTATTGGGTATACTCAGATCATAGAAACATCTATGATCTGAGTATACCCAATACTGGATTTCTTCAGTTCGATCAGATCATAGATGTTTCTATGATCTGAGGGTATAGCTGTGGTCGCATGCCACCGTATTATTGACTAATAAGCTGGCCAACAGAGCGGCATGCGATCACAGCTGTACCATTGTTGCGGCAATCTCTTGCGTCCGGCCCTAGTCCAGGCCATGGTACGGAGCGAGAGAGAATGGGAGGCCGTCACCTCCTTCTGCGAAGCAGTAATGCTTGCGAAGGAGGAGGCGGAACGCGTGAGGGAGAGGCAATCTTTGCGCCCTCACGCCCCTAGCCGCCACAGGAGACGCCCTGGGCGGCGGGAATCGATAGCCGATTCCCGGCCACCGTAGGCGCGGGCTTGCGGACGGTGAGCAATGGGTAGCTCGCCGTCCGGTAAGGACCAGGCCCGGGTCGACGGCGCGTAGTGTTCCACGCGCGCCTCAAAGAGATGTCAGCATCGAAGAGGGGGCCCACTAGGGCCCAAGCCTGCCGGGAAAGCCGGATTGTCCGAAAGGGATACCGCTGACCCGGAACATAAAAGGCAAAGGAAGGAACACGGGTGGGTTTTAGTCAGTAAGAGTCTGACACTCCCTTCCGCTCCACCCTAGAGCGGGAGGGGTAATTTGATGATTTCCCATCCTCAAAAAAAAAAAAAAAAGCTGTACCATTGTTTTTTTTTGCGGAGGATTCACCCCCGAACCTTGTTTCTCATGACACTCAGAATGATTCATTCATTTATTATACAATTTCGGACTTACACCATCGAAATGGGTGATAATATTGACATAATTACGCTAATTTCGGACATTCACACTGATCGATACCTACATCGATCCCTTTATTTCAATATCTGTTTAACATCAAATTCATCCTACATCCTTACTCATTCCTACATTATTATTATTCTTCACATTAATCATCATTATAATAGCCGCAATTACATGCATGTTCACACTTTACAGCACAAAAATCAATAAACCACTTCTCAGTATTCTTCAATGAAAATCACTTAGACACTACTGTTTCTGAGAACGTAATTACGCAGCCGTACTTAATAATAGTGTTCTGCTTACCCCTGATTGCGTGTGACCGTGTTATATGAACCGTCTGGATATAAATCTAAATTGCCTAGGAATTTCTGCTGGGTAAGGCTGGTGGCAATGTGTGAGCGATGCGCGGAGATATGCCGCTTGGTATATTTTAGAGTTAAGGTGCGAATTGGTACCCGACATCGTGTCGTCGCAACACTACTGGCTTTTATGTATTTCTATGAAATACCTATCTTCTGTAGCTATAGCTAGATACATCGTCTGCCGCTACGGGCCAAGCAGCAGACGACACTGTGGTCCGACCTCAGATCAGTAGCAGTGATAGTATCAGTATCAGTAGCAGCGCTCCACGTGAAATATTGATATTCAGCCGCAACTAGTTAGACTGGAAGCCGATCCCAATCTATGTAGTTAGGGAACATAATGACTAGTTCTCTTATTGCAGATAAAGCTCCGTAACAAATTACTAATTTTTAAATAATCATTCTAGTACCATAGCCAGAGTCTTTCGATATCACAAGTCTTTAGTCCATATTCCATAATTTTTATCCAGTTTAATAGCACTATTTTATTGTACTAACCTACGAATATCACCAATTTATCTCTCAAGATAGGTCTTCAAAGGGTCGTTTGAATATTCTATTAAGGTAGCCTATCATTAGCTAGACATTACTATTTTTACGAGTTAAGATGATAGCTGCTTTGCTAGCATAGCTTTGAGTACAGCCTTGCCTTGTCTGGCTGTAAAGAGCCTTTTAATATTTTTATACCATTCCCCCTCTAAAAAGCTTATTTTATTCACTGAAAACAGTGAATAAAAAGCACTTTTACTCACTGTTTTGATGTTTGAAAATGGAACACACCAATGTATTCGACCACAGATTTAAAGAACCTATGCTAGATGCGGCACGTTATTAGATTGTATGAAAACCGAACGTGTCATCTTTTTTATACCTACGATAACTTCACCCCAGCCATTTAGTGATGTGCTCAGAGTAAACAGAATTGTTTCAATCACTAAGCGTCACTGAGCTAACAGACTTTTTTTAGTACGAACAGTCGAACATGCAGGGAGCAGGGCACGCTTGGTCGTGGCTTGCCGTATCTAGTGTAATTGTAATCTGTGTATTCGACCTATATTGATGTGTTCTAAATTCAATTTGATTGGTCGACATTTTCGACAAGGAGTTTAGCATTAGAATAAAAACTGTTTTGTGTTCTTTGCTGTCCTTAGTAAATTGGCGCTATTTTGAATACTGTAAGTTGTACGAACACAAAGTTTATTGAGTTATGTGAAAAAAATCAGCTGTTCCATACATTTATATGTATGGAACAGCTGATTTTTTTTTCGTGATTTCAGGGTTGGTGCCATAGTAAAAGTTGTTCATAATGATGAGTACAATGACCCCTTAAAATATTTCCACTGTTTAACCTGCCACCCTGTATAATAAGCCCTAATATACATCTGGAAACACATTACCCTCCTTCTATTTATGGCAGTTATTTTAAAGTTCTTTGATGAAGATTATTATAATATTATAGAACGGGCCTTTTATAAATACGTTGTTTATAATACTTACCAAATGATTTTATTTAGGTACAAGGTTTGAAGTAAATTAAATTATGTTCATGTTTATGACAGAAACCGCGGGAAAATGTAGTATTTATGTAATAAAATGATTCGTGTCAAAACTAAATAAGCTTGTTTTTAATCACCATCGATATAAATGGTAACAAACTGGAAAAATTCAAAGAAACGACGCACCAAATATTTGATCCAATATTGGCTATTTGTTAATTAATACATAACTTGGTTAAACTAAAAACTTGACTGGAAGTGGTAATTGTCAATAAATTGTATTTTAACGAAGTTATATTTGCTGCGTATTTGAACTATGAATCTATAGACCATAATAAAATTATGACCATAAATATATAGTTAGACACTTTAGTATTAACTTATTACTGAATGGAGCCGTAGATTACGATCTTTGAACTATAAACAGTAATAATTACTATGATACTATATTTGCCATGTGGTTTTAATTCAGTGGTTTAACTTATGGGGTAATGGACCTTAAGAGCCAAATTGTTTAAGAAACTTATAGCAGCCTTTTATGATTCAAATTTTCTTAAATTTTTGGCTATTTACAGTTGTGTGTTGATCAAAATATGATGATAATGGTGAAGGAAAAACATCGTGAGGAAACCTGCATGCCTGAGATTTTCCATAAAGTTCTTGAAAGTGTGTGAAGTCTGTCAACCCGCACTTGGCCAGCGTGGTGGACTATGGTATATCTCCTCTGATTCTTAGAGGAAGCCCGTGCCCAGTAGTGGGACAGTTTATACACAGGGCTTGTATTATTATTATATTATTAAGACAATTTGAATTTCGCGGTCTGCCTTATAGCATTCTCCTTAAACAAAGCAATGGTAAGCAAAAAAGTTCCTTAGAATTGAAAAGATAGATAGCCTCAAAAATATTGGCACCAGCGTCCTCATAAGTGCTAATAATAAACAAATTGCAATCAGTAAATTCATCTTTCAATCACACATTGCTTAAAGCAGAAATAATCAAAATTTGAGCAAGCGGAAATGTTGTAGTGCAATCTCCAACCGATGCATAGTTAACCTGAACCTAATCCAAGCAAATTTAGCTTAAATGGAAATAACCATTTAACTATCAATGTTTCTCCTAACTGGATATAGAAGACCAGACACGATAGCGAGAACTAGACCACAGACTAATAGACTACAGAATATAGACCACAGACTAATAAAATATCTGTATCAAACGTCAACACTCTAATGAGAACATTCTATTCTAGAAAAACACTTTCAACATCCTAGCTTTTCAATCAGTAGATATCACTTAGCAAGCTTCTACTAACGACTAATTACTATCTCTTCACCATCCATCGTTTAGAATTACTAAACAAGTTTCTTATTGCAAATGCATTGAATAAAATAAAGGTTTAAGCAGACGATTGATTTTTCAATCCAGAATTTGAACCACTCATTTGGATGTTGTTGTATTTTCATGGTCACAAAGGATTTTTCAAAATGTTTTTAATAGATAATTCAAGGATTTTTAAATCATAGAACCACTGAGAAAAAGGGGTTGTAAAATTTTACCCTTGACTTTCTAAATGCTGAATACTAGCCTGAAAAAAAAAAGATGTTACTTTTAAAGAAATCCATAATATTTTGATTCGTTAGAAATAAGCAAGAGCTCATAAATGTTGACACTTACCTCAAGTTAAGTAGAATCAAATTATTAACTAGAATCAGACCTATTGGCAGTGTTCATTTAAATATGTCACAGACAAGCGTAGGAACGGTCTCCCAAATTAATCTATTTTAATTACTAATCTAACACTCCCACCTAATCACGCTTACAAAATCGATACAAAGCGGCAAAACCAATCAATTTTGGCGCTACGTCTGCCACAACCTTACATTAACACGCTTTTAAGCTCGCTTATCTACATAGCGTAAATAAATCAGTCACTCGAGCCTGATAAATTGTGAAATCATTGCACCTATTATCGCTTTGGTGGAGACAGAAGTGGACCAATGGAAATGCGATAAATCGTCCGTGCACACAGATACTTGGAAGATGATTGGCTGTCAGCGTGATGATGTGATAGGTATACTGTTATTAGTTAGACTGTTGAGTGTGCGGAAGGAAAGCGGTTCAGTTAGTGTGTCAGTGTATTTAATTTTATGGTTAAATTGTAACTTCTCACAGACTGAACTTGCCTGCATTTTCATAAGTGGCGATTCCAAGCTGATGTTTATGTTGGTTATTCTATGGAGTTCTTGGTGTACCTAGCCTACTTTTTCTCTAAGTATATTTACAAAAGGCAAATCTACAACAAACCATATAAGTTGGGTAAACAGCACAGTCGTAGCTACCTCTCTATGAGATATAAGTAGTAGAGAAGTAAAACAATACTGAGATGGCATATCTTTAATGATTATTTTTAAATTTTCTCGTACCTGTGTGATTGTTTTCAAAATTAATTTATCTTATTACTATAAGCGAGTAATTTTTTGATTGGTTTCTTGGAAACTGCTTTAACGATTTAGTTAACATTTTATTTTAATAATGTTTATTTTCCAAGTCTTTCAGGTCATAGCCGAGCGAAGTTCGCTTGTCCAAGTACTTCAATTAATAATACAAGTAAAGGCTATTATTCTTTGGAAAATGCATGAATAACCTGACCGAGATGTGAAAACTGGCTCACAGCTCCCATTTTCTTTTTAATTGTTATACATTAATGCTTATAAATATTGATCTCGGATGCATCGAATAAGTAACGATGATGGTCGGCTGTCAACTAGCCTCAATGACATGCTAGCAACTATTATTAATACTAACAAGCAAGTAAGTGATCTCGTTTAGTAAATATACAGTTTCTAGGAAGACTGTTACACGATTAAACCTGTATTAATCGGGTTTTTTCGCGCAATTTTGTATGCCCATATTTATTGGTACTACTTGATAGATTTAACCACAGAAATGCTTGAGAAAACCTAGTTTTTGTTGGAACTTGCGATAAACGATTAATATTTATGCTGTTTTTGAGTTTGTTGGATTTTAATAATTATTATCGTAATCAACCATCGCAGAAAAAATCTTTTTAATGGTGGACGGCTATAAATAGATTGGATAAAGTTTAACGAGGTGAGGGGAATCTGGTACAATAAAATAGTTAACAGGGTGAGGGGAATCTGGTACAATAAAATAGAAACAAAATGTTAAATAATTCCGTTTTACTTATCTTAACTATCGTTTATTCGCTGTATTTACATATTTTATTAGGTGAATGACGTTACTATTTTATTGTACCGACTTCCCCTCACTCTTCACCACTGGTAAATTACTTGAGTGATATTTTTTGTAACAGTTAACGGACTTATGTAATAGGGTAAATTAAAGAGGGGAATGGCACAGAGGGATATCTCGCTCAAATTAATGTGGAATAACCCGTCTGGGGAAGAACCACCACACCACCATACAGAATAGATGATGGTGAGTAAGTTCGCTAGAGCGTCTGAGGATGCGCTGTGTTGGCAAAGCGTATGTGGTAGTGTTATAAACGTTTCCTAGGCTACGGAACGGGGTCTCATCAGGAACAAAGTAACATTTGTTGAAATAACTCATAATAGATGGCGTTATATGTATCGATTTGTTATTGAAGTTTGTGTAAAATTGAGAACATGAAAAAATACATGATGAAAAATATTTGTTCAAATTTTGAAATATGCTTTAAGCACGGAAAAATGTATAGCCCGAAGATAGCCCGCGCTAAATCGGTCACATTTCTTTGTATGAGATGAGGCATCTGTACGTATAGTATTATTATATCTGTGGCTACGGTAACCGCTTATCATCAGGTGAGCCGTACGCCTGCTAGCCACCATCTTAATATACAAAAATAGGGGGAATTATTATAGACAATTTTGTTTATAATTAATTTAATTTTAATAGATAATAAATTACGCTAGAACGTAATTTACATGTCCTTGTTCAAACATGAGTTTCTATAATAATAATAAATCATTTGAGTGTTTATGAATGAAATAGTAAATCATAATAATAACTTTTAATGAAGTAATAAATTAGGTATTTTCATGGTAAATGTTAAGTGTGAGACGTTTGAGCACGATTTGAGATACTAAGTGCATAGGTACTAACTTTAAGTGAAGAGCAAGATGCAATTTTGTTGTTTTGTTGATTACAAGACACATACCTACAATAAAACTTATAACTCAATCTTAATCAACTGCTTTAAAGGGTCCTCGAAACGATCAATTGCGATTATCAATGTTTACTTTGATGCTCATTGATGCAATTTAAATGATTGACAATATTTTTGCACGTTATCACCTAAACATTGATTAATCGCAATTGATCGTTTCACACTTAAGTACAATGTGATTCAACTAAAAATAGGAACGTCAGTCACCCGAACTGTCAACTATCACATGAAAAGTAAGGCTTGCAAAGAAAATTAATTTGCGGATTATAATAACCTTTTTTTTCACTTTATTTTACCAAATCTATTGTACCTAATACATTTTTTAAATAAATATCCAGTGAAGACGTCACAATATGGCACAAAGTCATACCTATTATTATTTGGATAGCATTTATTTACATATTTACACAATTTACATTACACTGTAAAACTAAATAGATTCTATGTATGTAGATTACACAAAACATCGCTCATCTCACTCTAAACTAAACCTACATTACCTAACAGCTTCACAATCTATACCACCTGACGCGCCCTACATTCCGCACAGATTTATGTCTGCGCCCGCGCCGCGCCGCCTAGATCTCTCGCTTTGCTACTAACGCTCAATGCAGGGAAATACTTAATTTTATGTGTACTAATACCGTGTTTAACCTAGTTTACAGAATGATTTAGACCTTATTTTAAAATAACTATTAAAGTTTATCGTGGCTTCGTTTATTTCGTGTTGCATAAAAAAATCGTTTATATTTGAGACAATTCCAAACAGCAGCTGATTTTTTATAGTGTTTTAAGTTAGCTTAGCAGATATAGAGATTGGTATGTTCTATAAAAAACAAAACTTCGGAAATACCTACTTGCAAATATTGAGGGCAGAGA
The DNA here is from genome assembly GCA_948465475.1 of Thalpophila matura. Taxonomy (NCBI): domain Eukaryota; kingdom Metazoa; phylum Arthropoda; class Insecta; order Lepidoptera; family Noctuidae; genus Thalpophila; species Thalpophila matura. The sequence continues at coordinate 17,008,445 of OX419182.1, forward strand.
TGACTCAATCGAATAATATATTTCTTAAACGCTTCAAGAAAACAATATTTATTTTTATTTCAGATGAATCACAAATAAAATATGAATAATAAAAAAATAACAAATTTAAATGTTTCTTTTATCAAAATGTCTCACGTCTAATCATTAGCAGTCAAAATTATCACCCAACCCACAAATCAAGATGGCGTGACTAATATATTTTTTAACGCCAACCATTTCGAAACGGTAAGCCTGGCATTTAAGACAATTTAATTTATAAATCCGTTGACATTACCCAATAGATATACTTTAATTGAAACGGACTCCCATAAATATTTATATATTTTATCACGATTTCTATTGAAACGCTCCGAATGACTGATTTTATTTCTCAACACCCTATTCGGGATACTTGAATATTGATTACCATTGATAGGTTTCTCTAGTACTTACTTTAAAAGCTTAGTACTTAGATAAGTTAACATAGGACTATTAGCATTATCAAGCTTCCTTATAAGCTTAGGGATTAAGGCTCGTACTAATTTTCTAGTCGGTTTTAAATTTGATGTATGGGAGTGGATGGAATATTGGAGTGTTGGTTTCATTTTAGATGTCAAATTATAATACTTCTTTTAAGTAATATGCTGCACTATTTATTATCTCTTTTATCCGCTTCTATTTCTCTATTCCGATACGACTTTATCGTTTCTTCAACTAAATAAATATATTAAAAATATCAAAAGGTTTTGTGAAGATCGATAAATATTATAAGTTCACAGAACAATCATTTGCAGTTGAGCTACCAAAACGCTACCTGATACTGCGTTTACGACTACTATTAATGGCGGATTAATGTGACAAACAGATGTTAAGTGTCTAATTTTCCTGTTGTACCAAACAAGTGATGAAGGGTGAGGGAAAACCGGTACAATAAAATAATAACAAAATTGTAAATAATTCCGTTTTACTTTGTTATACCCATCGTTTATTCACTGTACTTAATATTTTGAATAGGCGATAGGTAGGTATATAAATATAGCCTATACTTTAATTTGATGTATAAGCTATAATACTGTAGTTTTATCAAAACCGTTCCGTAGTTTTTACGTGAAAGAGTCAAAATAGTGACAAACATCCACAAGTAGGATAGTAAGAAGGGTTTCATCAAAACCCATTCAGTAGTTTTAGCATGAAACAGTAACAAATACACAAACTTTCGCGTTTATAATATTAGTAGGATTTTGTTACTACTTCATTGTACCGGCTTCCCCTCACTTTTCGCCACAGCATCATAGTACACTGCGAACACTTAGGCAATTAGGGGCGAAAATTGCAGGGCGAGTGGTGCGTACACCGAATTTTTTGTAGTGTATTTAAAATAATCAGTTTTTTTTAAGAATCAGGGTGCAAATTTAAGATCTTGTAAATGTAGTACAATATAATTAAATTTAACTGATTATGAACTCTTCCCAAAAAGCCATATATTTCAAATACCCATAGCTAGCTACAATGCAATTCTTGTCGCACCAACCCCTAAAAACAAAATCTCCTTAAGACCATGTCCCACAACCACATTACTGCAAAACTTAAGTGTTAATTCAATTTATTAGCTCAGAAACTAGATCGACCGTTTAACGTCGAATCTAAATTATGTGCGCGAATGTATGAGAACTTGTAAGATTGCCAGCGAACGAGTGAATGATTTGGCAGTTGGCAATTAATCGGCCGTTAAGGGAATTCAAGGACGAAACAGTGAATGGTTAGAATGATTGAAATATAATGAGTGTTGGATTAAATGAATGGGCTTGTACCTGTCACTAATTGGTGCGTTGTAATTTTAGAGCCGATGTTATGGACTAGTGTTGCCTTACAGATTTGTTCGTGTTTTAAAATGTTTGCGCGGATTTTATAGAAATATTAGATATTATAAACAATCGTAATGGATGTCGAAAATAGTATTTTTATGTGTCAAATAATTTATTTAAAATAATTTTATTTATTTATTAAAAAAATAAAATACTCAGATCAATTTTTTTTCGTTTGTATGGCATCTTTACCACCAATACATGTGCCTCTTAAAATATTTCGAGTATAAAGGTTAGGACCCTATATATTTAATAACAGAGAAGATTGATTGATATGTTTCAGATTCACAAAAATATACATTTACAAGATTTGAAAGCTTCATAGATCTGCCATCAAGTGTTATTTTCTATCTTTTCGAGAATGTATCTTAATAGACAACTAAGAAAAATACAAAGGTGGCCGAACAGATAAAAATAACCGACTTGTATTATTATTTATTGTAATGTTGAAGTGCAGTCAATTTATTCGACTAATTCAAAAAAATATATAATATAATTTTAGCTTTCTTCACTCCTCCATATAAACTTTGATTATGGCAAATAGTGCGCGCAATATGCTTAAAAACGGGAACAAAGTTTTCTCTTCACGTATTCATTTATAGATTGACATAAAAAGCTCGCCCAAATAAACACAAAAAGTATGAATCTTAATTATTATTTTACCTTCCATCTAAAAATTATATTTCGTATCAAATTAACAAAAAAATCCCATTTTTTCCGGCACATACAATTTATAAATGATTAAATAATTACATACGAAAATATAATTACCAGCAATCTACAATTAAACTAAGCTCAGTGGCTCAATAAACTAGGGGCAGGTGTTGTGGATGTATCGATAACTCGTTATCGAGTAATTGATGTGTCGATATCGATAGCGATACGTTTTGATTCGGGTTTTATTAGCCGTGTTCGAGATTAGGGAACATTAGACTGAATTGGATTCAGGTATTTACTTAGATAGGTGTAATAAGAAACTGATAATGTTGGCTTTTATTCTGGTCTAAGGAGTATCTGGTATTGGTTAAAAATAGACGGTTTTCAATATGGTAGGACTGGCAGGCTTTTGAGAAAGTTTAAATCTATAAATAAATGCTTAACGTTTTTGACTGTACTTTTAATCAATTTATCAATCGGGGGCGATTTTGAGTATCGAATCTTCAAGGGGGCGAATGGGTACACTTAGGCAATAAGGGGCGAATGTTGCAGGGCGAGTTGTACACACACCGAATTTTTTGCAGTGTGTTTAATTTAAAATTAATTTGAAGAATAGGGCTGCGGGTGTAAGTTCTTGTAAATGTAGTATATTTTTTTATATGACATCTAAAACACATCAGCGGGTTTATTGCGTAAAAGACACACGTTAATAAAAGCCTTAATTTTATCAATACAACAAGATTGCCATTGCTTCTCATGTTTGAAAAGTTAGTCGTCCTGACAACTAAATCATCGCAATATTCTTGAGATATCATATCAGGCTTAAGGTGAGGGAAAGAATAGTCAAAAGCTCACTAAAATCTAATTTTTTGTTTGTTTGTTTAAGCGCTCTAATCTCTGGAACTACCAGTCGGATTTGAAAAATTCTTTTAAATTTGATAGCCCAATTCTCGAGGAAGGCTATTTAACATCACGCTACGATGCTAAGGAGCCGAGCAACGGTAGGTTTAACCGAGGGGCATGGCTAGTCCTATTATAAACGCGAAAGTTTGTGAGGATGTATGGATGGATGTATGTATTGGATGGATGGAATGTTTGTTACTATTTCACGCAAAAACTACTGAACGGATTTTGATGAAACTTTACAGTAATATAGCTTATACATCAGAATAATACATAGGCTACTTTTTATCCCAAAAACGCGGACGAAGTAACCCAGGTAAGGAAGGTAACCCAAAACACCATTTTTTTTTGCAGGTAGGTAGAGAGACCTAGCCTCAGATCATAGAAACAAGGAGATGTGCCAAGGCGCTATCGAGCTTGATGCCTGATTTTGAGCAAATTGCTCATATTAAAAACGTACGCGCTGGCGACGAACCGAACACGATCGATGGTATAAATACAGTGTTTTAGTTTAGTGCTAGTGTTGAGTGACGATTAACAGTGTTAGATTGAGGGTGTGCGGAATGTTTAATGCGTGGGAGATCTTTTTATTCACAAGGAGCGCTTAATTATGCGCGTAATTGTGTCAAAAAATGTACTAAAAGTGGAATCAGTTGTTCCGGTACTAATTTGCTATGATGGCATATCTCCTTGTTTCTATGATCTGAGGTTATAAGCCTATAAATAGTTAATAACCAATGGTCAATTGTTGCTGCATCACAGTTACGGGAACCAGTGGATTTCCTGTACTTTTCGTTTTAAAGTTTAAGTAATATTTAATAATTATTAGATTAAGGACCAGTTCCAATCCTCGGATTGGCAATATTTGCACATAAATTCAAAAATGCAACAGAATATGTGATTATCTATCTACCAAATCAATCATTTGGGACTTATCTATAAGTTATATCTTAATAGAGAGAAGCAATCAGTGCTAAAATTGGCACAAAGTTTTTGTAAATTTTTAGGTTAGTGTATATTTTATTTGTATTCAATACGGTAGTGGCCTACTATTAAAAAGTTACAAATAAATTATTTTATTTCAAAGAAGGAATAGGCACAACAAAAAAGTAAAAGCAAAAATAATCATTTATCACAAAATGGAAAACATAGACGCTTTTAAAGTTTTTGGAGGGAGTATCGCTCCGTTTTGTCGCGCGAAGCGGACGTAGGTGGTGTTACGTCACTAGTACGTAGTGCCGTCCGTGTCTAGCAAATCATTTTAAAACGCTTATAACTTTGCCAATTTTGTAGATGTTTCATCGGTTTTTTTGGTGTTAATTGTCTTTTTTCAAATAGTTTACAGATTCACAATAAAAAAAAGTAGTCAACATTGCTAATGTAAGAAAGACATCCTATAGGTACCTACAAAAATATGAAAAACTTCACAAAAGATACCACTGTAAGGCCGTCGCGGGTTCAAACCCCGCCTGTGTCAGTTGTTTTTGAAAATCTCTAATATATTTAATAACATTCACAAAAGATGTACATATTTGAAGTGTCACAAATAAGTACAGTTATAAATGTAAGTTGTTGTTTGTGAAATCTATATGAAATTTTCTACTGCAAGACTTGGTAGTAACAATGAATTAACCCTAGAATATTTTGTTATTACAAAGTTTATAATTATCGTATTCTATCAAGTTAATAGAAGAAAACTGGACCCACTTTTCTATACCAGCACACTTGCCAGCCTGTATTCTGTACCAACACGCCACGTGATATCACCGCGAGGGAGAATGTCACGGTGAGATTTTCCCTCGAACGTTCGCAAACAAATTGGCAGTACTCGTAGTGATATCACGCAATCCAGTTTCAAAAGTAAGTTTACACATACACGCGTCAATTCAGACTTTTACACGAGCGAAGCCGCGGGTAACAGTTATGCGGACCTTTATCAAAACTATTACCATACAAAGTCACCGGTCGTGACGTCAGATAAGAACGTGCGCAGGAGTCGAAAAAAAACAAGAAAGTTCTAAGATTCTGCCAAATGTATGCAAGATTATATCTGGCTGCAACTAGAGAATGGGTATTTTTTGAAAAGTCGTGTTTGTGTATTTTGCACGTTATGTGGTAACAAGAGTGACTCATGAGTGACGTGATTTGCTTACCATCAGGCGGGCTGTTCGCATGTTTGCCATTAACGTCGAATAAAAAAACACTGTAGCCGCTGATTTATCTTCAAATATATTTATATTAATATTTTTTTCCCTACACCATAATATAGTTGAAACTTCACAGTGGAAAAAGCAACTGACACGAGCGGGATTGGAACCCGTGACCTCTTCCGCACTGTGGCGCTGCTCTAACCAACTGAGCTACCGTGTCCCGCTCACATCAGTCGAAATTTCAAATCTCTTTGAACACGCCTCTTAAGAGCGCTGGTGACATCTATCGGAGACAAAATACAGACTATTTTTCCGCTTTGAACAATCTTATCTAAACCTAAACCTAACCTCAAAACACCATTACGCAATATTCTCAACCACGAACCCAATCTAAAGTTAATATAAAAAACACAACATAGGTATTACTTTAGTTGAAATTCCAAGAAAGATCACGTTGGAAAAAGGAACCGCAATTTACCTGCCCTCCCCCTCCTCTAGAAGTTAATACCTTATGACTGCGCTTGCGCAGCGAACCGATGTTTAATTAAAAACGGGATTCAAAAAGATGCAAGCTTTATTTGTAAAAGTTAATTTTATACAACTGTGTCGGTTTTTTTTTCGTTTTGTTACAAATGCCGTGCGGTTTGTAGTCTAAAATTATTTTAATTATTCCAGTCTACGTTGGCGTTGATGTTGCTTTTATTATGAGCTTGTAACAATGATGATGATAAAAATAATTGTATTTTATAACTGTTTGCTTGAATGATAAACGACCAAGTTTTTTTTTATTCCTAAATACATACTCCAATGCATGATTCTCAAAACAGATTAATTGAGTTCTTTGTTCAAAAAGGCGCAAATTGTCACCCCTCGTTAAAATCTATTTAAAAAATAATTGAATACCGAAAAGTTTCGTCGTTCCTTTTTCAAAAAATGCCTCAAGGTGATGGGCTAACAGGCATCCTTCCCTTTCGGAACCTTCGGAACTTGACGGGACGTATTAAAACGTAAAATCCAACAAGACAGCCAGTTACCTCTTGACATGCAATTTTCGGATATCCATTTATCAAATAACGCAGCTCAACACTAATTTATCGATCATTTTTTGTCGATAGTTTCAACACCGTTCCATATTGATTTTATTTTAATAATTTTGTACGGTAGCCTCAGTTTCAATTAAAACGTGTCGTAAAAATAACTCAAGATTTATTAATTACAACAGTGTTGTCCGATTGATAATTAATAGTACCTACCAAAATTCTTTGCGTACCTACGAATAAAAAAAACTTTGCCACAATATTATTTTTCCGAGTAAAAAACTAAACTTTATAAATAATTCACGTTAATCATAAAATAGGCGAATGCTAATTTAGTGACATAAATAGTGCTGAGACAGTCATACATTTATTATTATCTGGTATCGATAAAATAAAAAATGGTATCGGCACCAACCTTGCTCAATCTCAGGTGAGATCAAAACAATTATCTTTGTATTGCAGATTTGAACCCAACCTTTTTTGAGGCAGCTAATTTAATCAATTTGCGAACGATACCAGCTTGTCCTTAAAAATAAGATTGGATTAAGCATTGTTCTCAAAATTCCAATCCGTCTCGTTGATTGTCGAGATTGTAATTTCGTGTTCGTTCAATTTCAATGCAATGTCATAAAAGAGGAAGATGCTACCATATGCTGTCATATCATATTTTGCTTATTTACTTATACATGTGTAATATCGCGCCGTTGATCTCTAACGGGCAGATAAAGCAGATATGCTTGCTTATTTATTAGTTAAAAACATGTTTGGCATACATGTAGTTAGTATACAGTATCTAGCAATCGGTAATCAGCCTTTTGGTTATCTATAACTATAATTATATCCTTCTACCGATGTTAAAAATGAACTCATACCCAAATTAACCGGCAAAATTACACTGCGCGATGGTTTTAACTCTTAGTCTACTCCAATTAAGAATCGCAAGAAAAGATTGTATACGTTTTCAAATGTTGTAAGTATCGCTGAATATAAAATGTAACAATCATCTCCGCCAAATCCACAATCCAAACCGGGATTAATAACGAAAATGTCAAAATAATTATACACTAACCGATACGAGCCCAACGTCAAACATTAAAAACGAAAAATCCTTAAAAAGTAAAAAAAAACTAACAAAAATAATGACTCCGTGAGGTTACGCTTTGTAATACATTAATAATAGTTTTATACTTACACAAAATGACCCATAATCATATGGGATAGAAAATTGTTTTCAAAATGATGACGGCGAAGAAAAAAATTGATGGGGTTTCGCATTATGATGCGATGATGAGACCAAAAAATAGCAAATGTGAATTTGGTCGCAGTTTGTTGATACATTCGGTTTCTTTGATTAGTGTTGTGGTGTCGGTCGTCGAACCTCCATTATTTAAGTGTCCATGTGAATGGTGGGAAGTGTGACGTCACTTGATAGTGAGCCGTTGACTCGCGGTAATTATACAGTGCTTATATGTACCGCGTAGCGGCGGTGTCGTTTGATTGTAATAGCTGGAAATGTGGAAATATTGTTTTTTGATGAGTGTGTTTTTTGTAGTAGTAGAAATTTAGTTATGTTTCTTTTTTTACAAATTATCATCATTTATGTTAATTGGGAGTTTGCATTTGCAAATCAAGTCTGCTTCTTGAGTAAAAAATAATATGTTCAAATATTATATTTCTTATATCTTTTTCAACGATTCACGCATCCATCCATCAGTTTATTGTTGGAGTTTGTGTGTTGATGACAACTGGCTATAGGCGGATGCTGATGATGAATATGATTGCTTTAGTTAATTGTAATTAGTTATACTGGTACTTGGTACTGTCGCACTTATGTAATGTACTCCACGTCACGGAAGTGCGACAATACCAAGTGCGAATATCGCTGGTCCGATAAAACTGTAGAGCGAACTAGAAGATCAGATGCACACTGGTTCAAAGAACTAGTTCGACTCCAGTCAAGTGGAAATCACGCAAGTACGACACAAGATCACTTTGCTCGCTCGGCTCGTGCGTTCTGTGGTCACTGTTCTTGCTTAACTAACTTAAGTTGTCTTTCAACTATCAGGTTTTCGCTTTTTTGTGCGGGAGCTTCACTCCTTGAACCCTCTGGCAGGTCTTGCGTCTTTGCTGCCCGCTTAGATACCATTTTTTTGTAGTTTGTTTATTTTGGTAATGTATTTTCGCACTTGAGCGAAGTACCACGACTCGTGGTACTTCGAACTAGTGTGCATTCGATCTTCAGTGGTTCGCGCTTCAGTTTTGTCGCATTGCTATATTCGCACTTGGTATTGTCCCGCTTCCGTAATGCACTGAACATGAAAACACAAGATAACCTTATCACCAATCCTTAAAAGCACGCTTATATGATTCCCACAAAAAATCTATTGAACCTCTTCATAAAAACATAATCATGATGACCAATTTAATTGTTCGGGGTTTGGTGAAAGTCGGTAACAATAGGTGCATTCCATCCATCTGAGGCAGCGACGGGAACTTTTCAATTATCTACCATCATTGTGTTAAAGTGGACCATAGTAGCTATTATTTTGTTTACGGTATATGATTGTTTTTTTTTTGACGAAATGGTAGGAGTGTCACGTAATGCTTTTTTGTGAGATGCTGAAATTGCGTACCTATGCATTTATTACGTTGCTGGGTGTGTTTTTGTTAGGAAGTTAACTTGCAACATTTACCTTAAGTCTAGCTACAGCTGATCGAAAGTAAGCTTATACTAAAAGTGTGTGAAAAGTGAAATCAAAGAATCGTCCTCTAGTAAACGGAACTTATGTAACATAGCTGGTGAGTATGTGAAGGTGAAGGTTCTTATCTCTGTTTAGCCCTTCGGGGAATTACGACGTGATATTGTGGTGTTAATCTGTGCATGTGAAGGTTTATTGCAACTGAGATCATTTTACTATGAATGGTTAAAATTCTTTGTAAATCCTTTTCTTCCAAGAACATCTGGCAGTAAAAGGAAAACAAATTATGGTGCAGCTGCTTATCATGGCGCGAAAGTCATATACATTGAATCGTAGAAAAGGTCACTAGTTGTACCAGTGTAGATAGCAATAAGTTGTGTAATTTTATCACTGATATTTTCAATAGGAAACTTGCTTTCAAAGTATGATTTTGTATGAATCAAACTTTATACAACCCTTTCACTAGTGAAGTCCATTTTAGTATAAAAAGTTATATAATTAATTATACTTATACTAATGATGCTTCTAAAACACACTGATGAAAGTTTAACAAAATTATGTTAAACACTAACAACAAAACCAAAACAAAAAAAATGTTATGCGCCACAGACAAGGGTATTACGAACTTTATTATCCATGAAATTTTTAAAATATTCAAATCGTATTCTATTCTAAATTCAAAATTATCATGTTCCACATTCAAATAGTCATTTATATGCTGATTTCTTAAAAAAAGTGCATCATCTATTTATCATCCCGCACAAGTAGAAAATATAAAGAGAGGCAAACAAGTAGACAAGAACTATTAACTACCGAGACTGAAATGATACAGAATTTTATTGGATCAGTGATATTTTCTAATAAAAAGTATAGATATAAGGGTATTCATTAGTTAATAACACCTATAAACGTTAATGGCAGTATTGTTACCGAAGAAGAACCGACCAACCTTGCTATAGTCATGGATGTCGTTAAAGATGACCAAGAGACCCTACACGATATAAAACTAAAAGCAGCTTATTAATATCTAAAATAAATTAGCCAACTGTTAAATGTACCTACTGATTAAAAGTAGCAATCAATAGGAACTCTATGTTAGAGCAATGGATGCTTATAAGCTGTTAATTATATATGTTGAAGGATGAAAAGGGAGAGGTAGATCAAAAGAAATCATGGATGAATTTTGTGAGGGATGATATAGATGAAAAGGCAGTTAATGATCAGGTGACGACTGACAAGAAAGAATGGAAGACAGTTGGAACCAGGTCAGAAAAAGAATGATGAATGTCATACTGCGCCTGACGGCGGAGGAAGAAACATGTGAAAATGTGATAAGAAACGGTATTTCCTGGAGAGTCAGTAGGTACAGTATGCAAGCCTGAGTTTTCTACAATAAAATGACCTTTAGAAAAGCGGCTAGCAATAGGCAAGGAAGACGATAGGATACAAAAGATATATAAAGGTTAGTATATCGATATGGATCTACTAGTGAAATGATCGGGGCACCGTCATATTGAAGTCATTACTACGTACCTTATCGTATTGAAGCTAGGGATGGGACATCATATGTATATCAACAAGAAAGTATCGTTTTTGAATTCGAGAAAAGATCCTGGAATGCAAAAGAGGCTCGAAGAAACTCGAACTATAATAATAGCTTATGTCGTGATAAAAATATTAGTCACTAAAGAAGGTAGCAGCATGGCTGACTGCTTCAATCGTATCAGATGTACTTATCTAAATTTAAGTATCGCCACTGTTGGAGGCTAAAATTTAAATGATTATGTTTCTTAGGAAATTCATTTTAAACAAAGCAGATGAGACTGAAATAAAGAAAAACATATTTATTTAAAATCACTGTTATATCCTCAGTGAATTGGTGAAAAATGCATGTACACTATAACAGCTTGTCTTGCAATAAAGAGTTTGGAACACAATATTCAAGTAATAAATATGACAGTAAATACACGAAAGACATATTTAACGTACTTACATAACAGAAAAATATAACGAGACAGCCTACACGTTTACAATAAAATCTAACAAGAGTACCTCGAAAATTGCACATAAGTAACATCGCTTACAGATACATTACAACAAAACAATATCCCGAACTATCCTGTCGACATTTATCGATATTTCACATCACTGAGCCGGCCACCCCGCCGTGTCAATATAAACCATCCAATTGTGTATGAGTCGGCTACAATTCACGGCTATTCAATAACCTCTTCGCTCACCACAGATTGGTATCGGTAAATACCAAACACAACACTAGCACACGGGAAATAAACCTTTATTTTTATTCTACTAAGGTCGTGTTAGAATGCAAATGCAAAATTGTTAAAAGAAATAGTTTGTGTATGAGCGTAGTGAAATTCTCTATGTGCGAAGGTAAAAAATTGGTGAGAAAACCTAATGACTTGGAAGGAGTTGTTTAGAAGCAAAAAATAGAGTATCAATTTATCAATTCAAGTTTTAGCGGAGTGGTATCGGTATCTATTTAGACCGTCACTATTTTGATAGAAATGTAACGCCTCTTGATAGTCCTTTTTTATTCTTTGGCTTTTGATTTTGTTTTTTTTTTTTGTGTGAAATAGGTACCTACCTCATGACTTGATTTGTGCATTTTAATTATTTGCAAATTCTCCTGTACCAAAATAATTGGTTCTGAAATGGTGGTAGGTACCGGATGTCTGCTAGTTTCTAAAAAAATAGTACAATCATGATTTTTATTTTATCTCCCTCAGACATTTTGTGCCAAAAAATGTGTTTCCAGTGAGCAGTAAGTCGCCACCTACACACGACAGAAACATAACCCTTCACTTCTAATCTGATAACTTTATACCGTTGGGTTTCGGTTAAAACAATATAAAAGTAAAACAATTCGAAAAACAGCTATTTCAGTCGTAGGTGCAGCTGCCAAGCTTCCGGGTTGTTTACACTGCAATTTGAATTTATGTCCAAAAGTAGGTAATAATAAGAACATGACACATCATCATCATGGTAAATCATCATCGTAATTAATGTGAGTGTATAGTACCCATATGACACTTCTACTCATCTCTTTGGAGGTAATCTATGAATAGAATAGATTCTATTCATAGATTAGAATACTATTCTTAGATTAGAATAGACTAAAGGTTTATTGTTTCCAGCATTACAGCACTTATTATATGTATACCTAGGTAGACAAAAATACTATAATACGGGAAGCAAATGGTTCGGGCGTCAGCATATTGCTTAGATTCCCTGGTGGGTTGCCAAGCGATAAAACATTGACTCTGGATAAGTCAGCAAGTTTCCTTCATCAACATGTTTTATGTAACGATTTCTGCTCAAATCGGCTTAGATTGGCTACTCTCCAATATAAATTATTTCCTTCGTCTGAGGTTCAATGGAGTAATTAATAAGCTTTGATGGACATCTGGCTGACATCTGCTATTTATTATTTTGCACGTTTCTTTTGTAGGCGTAAAATTATGCCAGAATTACAATTTCTTCTATGTACATTACTAACACTCTTTTTTAACATCATAGTTTTCGAACAATACGTAGTCAATTCAATATTCTGATTTCTGATGTGTACTTAAATCATATTAAAAAAGCTCAATCAGATCATAAAAACTTTTTGCTCAGTTCAAAAACTAAATGTTCAGCAGCTACGCTATACGCATTTGCGCATCAAACATGACCAATGAAGCGATTATAAAAATATCATCACACAAATTCACATCGGAAACAAAAGAATCAATTTTACTTTTTCAAACACCGAACACGTTTTCTTTCAAAACAGCATTCCATTAGTCTATACCTCGTGTTAGTGATGTGCGCATTATCGATAACACTCGCTTTCGGCCGCCAGTGCAGTGCCCCGACCTCTGCTAACGGTACCAGCCGTCAATCTTACATCAACCATTTTACGACTGCTGTTGCACATCACTATTATAAAAACATAACCTGTAAATTCATAAGTCATAAAGTTCAAATTAGGTACAATATACTTTTGAGTTGTTATTCTATTGGCTCAAATGTTTCTAGGTGTCAGATTGACGTATCGACTGTACCTATACTTCGATTTCTTCGTTCGATCTTCGTTTTTTAACGACACAGATAACGAAGGGTTCGTAATAAAATCTCACAAGGATATTGGAATGGTTAATATCATTACCCTTTACAGATACCGCCTCGTTTCAAACTGTGGTATTTAATTTTAAACTTCCTCTCGAACGCGCTAATTAAGTATAATAGGTTATAGCAATTTACCTGGTTGGATCGATAGCCAACATTACCGGTAATAATCGGTGGACTTTGATTGGTGAATGAAAATTGACTTTTCTTAATGAAAACTTTAACCGGGTCGGTTGTACTTGTTGCGAGGATCGATCTCACTAAGTAGTACTTAGTAAATTCAAGCTGGTTTAAAATAGGTATATCGCATCATTTCCATATCATGAAGGCATGAACGGCAACAATTAAAGCGATTTTAAATATTATGTGAATAGGCAAAGTGATAAAAAACCGGCCAAGTTCGAGTCGTACTCGCGCACCGAGGGTTCCGTATCATTTTTGGACTTAAAAAGTGAAAAAGCCGGTCCGCATAACTAAGTTTGTTTGTGAAGGAATTTTGATGAATTTGAAAAAACTGTACTAGTTAGGAACATCGTTTTATTTTTGGTGCCATATTTGGGTCAATTCCTATCAACCCTAATTATTTCAGATTTTTCGCTACGCAAACTTCGGAGATAAGGGGGAGGGAATGGTATTATTTCAGAAATTTTTCATCATATGTCGAAAACTGTGAGACATAAAATAAAATGAAAATATATTTTGAAATGTGCAGATTAAGCCCTTTCATATGATATGTCACTTGACCTAGTAACCCCACTTTGAAATTTTGGACCCCTACTCCGGCCCCTTTTGCAATGAAAATAAAAATATTGTTTGACTTTTTTCATTTGCAATATAGTTGGACAAGCATTCTTTATAACTGTTCCAAATTTCAAGTCAATAGCATTAGTAGTTGCTGAAATAAACAGGTGTGACAGACAGACAGACAGACGAAGTCGCACCATAAGGGTTCCTTTTTTACCATTTTGGTACGGAACCCTAAAAATTAAGAAAATCTATAATCTAAGTCAAATCTGAAATAAATTTTATTTAGTAAGAGCCCGGTCTATTTTCAGGTAGCAAATTATTGCTAAAATGTATCGCACAAGACATTGACTTATTTACAAAATATTCTACAAACTTAAATGAACACCTTTGACATGAAATAAGATTCATTCACACAAAAAAAACGTCTATACTCTATTCATAACCATTACAACTAGAAAACTGTGTTTATGAAATACTAGACTTTTGCCCGCCACTCCGTCCGCGTAGACTACAGTGGATGACCAGTTTAAATGACCTCCATAGTGTAGAGTGGCTAGTACTACCAAGAGGTCAAGCTGTATCTCTGGTTCCTCCCATCAAAATTAGATGAAACGTAGCTTAGATTTTAAGTTGGACACCAAGCTATTGAACTATGAAAACCACATTAAAATCTGTTCAGTACTTTTCGCGTGATGCGCGGACAAACAGACAAATATTAAAAAAAAAATCTTTTTGGGTATGGTTACGTCCCAGTACCCTATCCCTATTGTTTTTTCTGGAATATCTTCAATGTACAGACATGGCTTTTTTACAATTTTATAATAGTATAGAAGATGGCGTTTTCTTCCCATTTCATACTTTCTAGTAAATAATTGGAAATGCGATGGAAGCAGGAGTGGCGATAATAAAGCACAAATGAGTACGCGTGCGATTACGTGCGACAGACGGCGACAACGCCGCTCGCCCGCACATTTTGTTAAGGATTGCTTGACATGTGCGATTTTACGATTATGTAAGGGCTAGCTGACGATTTATAGTGTTTTAAGAAGAAAGAAAAAAATGCATTTATTTGCGTCGTCGTCGTTTTGAGTAGTTTTAACAGTTTGTTAATTTTTCTTCTCCGTGTCGATGGTACGACTAGTTTTAGACTTAGCATGCTCAAAACTGTGCCTACTCTCTCGATCTCGCTTAGGTTTATAGGTATTGTGTCACAAATGGAAGCAATTCAAAAGAACCTGTGATGATAAATACCTATTTAGCATCATTAATTGTTACATACCTACTATTTTATAAAAGGAACGTAAAAAAGTAATTAGGTATTAATATTTTGACTAAATGATTCTTTTGCAATATTTGGAAATTAATGTCACATTTTTTTTTTTTTTTTTATTCTACGGTAGGCTTGCGCTTGACCGCCATCTCGCCTGATGTTAAGTGATGATGCGGTCTACGATGGAGCACGCTTGCCTAAAAGTCACATCTAGAAATACGTGTTTTAATTACAAATTAAAACCACAAACTTCCTAAAAATGCACTCATTTCCGTGTTTACCAGTTTTAATTGTAACCCCACGATGCCGACATTAAAATCGCACCAGTGTAACCAGCCTTAGAACTTGGCCTACGGGTTCCGTGTGGGCCGCCCGCTGTACCGTTAAGGATATTCTCTTAATCTTTAATCGTACAACTGTTGCTGGCCTTAGACAATGTTGGATGAGTAATGTTCCTAGTATTTGCTAATGTCACATCTTGTTACAAGCCTTGTCTGTGTGAGTGAGGGTCTAATTGTTGTGATTTAGATGTTATGCGCATGTGCGCGTTTTTCTTGTTGATATTTTGTTTGGAGAAAATTAATTACTTATTAGACGATGCTTTTCATCCGCCTAGCCTTTTCCCAAATTAGATTGAGGTCGGCTTCCAGTCTAACTAGTTGCAGCTATCAATATTTCTATTATATAATTTGACCTCCACAACCTAATTATTGGGTAATACCGGTGTTCGAATGTTAGACCAGTTTGTCAGATTTTTGTACTGCTGACTACTCGTAACGACTGTCAAAGATATTTTATGACAACCGGAACCGACTGCTTAACGTGCTGTCAGAAGCACGGAAGGCTCTCGATGTGTAAAGAACGGTTACCCATCCAAGGACTGACCGCGGCAAGTGCAGCTTAACCTCGCAGGTCGATCGACCAGCACAGCTGTCATTTAGCCACGAGCCCTTTACTGTTAGAACACTACTTTTAAAACATCCACAATGAGATTTTCACATGTGCGTTGCTGACCCTATAAAAGAAAATAATAATTTTGGTTTCGGAAGTCGGTGGCTTTGGTTTTTGTTTGCTTTTTTTGCCACCGACTTCCGAAACCAAAATTATTATTTTCTTTGTAGTGGCTTTTTGAAGTCGGTTATTTTGTGTTAAAAAAGTTTTTAATTTTTCCCTTTTTAGTTCTTTATCTCGCGTTAGATTACTTTGACGACTTCGTTCAACAGTAAATCTTCTACGTAGTGTGTACATTTATGCATATAACTTTGTACATAGGAATGATTACCTAATGTATTATATATTAAAACCTTCCTCAAAGTATGTAGATTACGTTAGTGAAAACCCCATCCAAATCGAATCAGTAGTTTTTGAGAAAATCGTGCACATACAAACATACATACATACATACATACGGGACGAATACAGAACCTCCTTTTTTGAAGTCGGTTAAAAATGAGGATTCGCTGTGCTGACAGCTTAGGGACAAGCAGGCAAGATGTCAACACAGCGCATGCTTAGAAGCTCTGGCGACCTTACCTACTCACAGAAACACAACACTACCGAGTTGTTTGGCTACCTACTATTCTTCCTACCCATTTTTAGGGTTCCGTACCAAAATGGTAATAAAAAAGGAACCCTTATGGTGCGACTTCGTCTGTCTGTCTGTCTGTCTGTCACACCTGCTTATTTCAGCAACTACTTATGCTATCGACTTTAAATTTATAAAGAATGCTTGTTCAACTTTATTGCAAATGAAAAAAGTCCAAAAATATTTTTATTTTCATTGCAAAAGGGGCCGGAGTGGGGGTCCGAAATTTTAAAGTGGGGTTACTAGGTCAAGTGACACATCATATGAAAGGGCTTGATCTGGACATTTCAAAATATATTTTTATTTTATTTTATGTCTCACAGTTTTCGACATATGATGAAAAATGTCCAAAAAAAATACCATTCCCCTTATCTCCGAAGTTTGCGGGGCGAAAAATCTGAAATAATTAGAGTTGATAGGAATTGACCCAAATATGGCACCAAAAATAAAACGATGTTCCTAACTAGTACAGTTTTTTCAAAATCATAAAAATTCCTTCACAAACAAACTTAGTTATGCGGTCCGGATTTTTTCGCTTTATACGTCCAAAAATGATACGGAACCCTCGGTGCGCGAGTACGACTCGCACTTGGCCGGTTTTTTACTTGGGTTGGCGCAATAAATTTTCGTCATTCATTTATTCCTGTTAGCCGTCAACCCATCATTCACTCCTTTAAATATCTACTACTATTGATTAATTTCATTAATGATGTTGTATAGATTTTTCTTTTCTCAACGAAGCTTGTAGATTAAATACCTACCTAGGTACTTAGTCAAATGTTTATGATTTTCTGTTCAGTCTTAAGCTTCTCATAAACTGTTGTAGCGTTGAAATTATAAGAATGAGGTGTTCTGAACTCCTGACCTATGAAATATCATTCGGTGATATTTAGCACGATGTAGTTGAGGCAGGAAAATATTGGAGTAAGGTTTGAGTTTTAAACCTTACTGTAGTATTATCTTTTGAAGGATACCATTTGATAAAAAAATCATACGAAAAATATATAGGTACCTACGTTTAATTAAGTTCATTTAATTTCGTTCATTCTTTTTTAACATTACTAAGTAGGTACCTCGTTTTTTTAAAAAGTGGCAACCCACCAACTGTCAAATTGTTTCATTTATCTCGAATAATCTCGATTTTACAAATTGTGCACTTTTCAATGTGTAAATATTAGCATGATGGCAGTATTTTGTAGCTAGAGTTTTTAAAAATTTTCTATATGCTTTAGGTAAAGCTCTAAATAGCAGACGAATTGTATATTATGAAGCACAATCAATTACATTCTAATGAGACGTCTATAGATAGAGCATTTTTAGGGTTCCGTACCAAAATGGTAAAAAAGGAACCCTTATGGTACGACTTCGTCTGTCTGTCTGTCTGTCTGTCACACCTGCTTATTTCAGCAACTTCTTATGCTATCGACTTGAAATTTGGAACAGTTATAAAGAATGCTTGTTCAACTTTATTGCAAATAAAAAAGTCCAAAAATATTTTTATTTTCATTGCAAAAGGGGCCGGGGTGGAGGTCCGAAATTTTAAAGTGGGGTTACTAGGTTAAGTGACATATCATATGAAAGGGCTTGGTCTCCACATTTCAAAATATATTTTTATTTTATTTTATGTCTCACAGTTTTCGACATATGATGAAAAATGTCCAAAAAAATACCACCCCCCCCAGATTTTTCGCCCCGCAAACTTCGGAGATAAGGGGGGCCTTATCTCCGAAGTTTGTGGGGCGAAAAATCTGAAATAATTTGAGTTGATAGGAATTGACCCAAATATGGCACCAAAAATAAAACGATGTTTCTAACTAGTACAGTTTTTTCAAAATCATCAAAATTCCTTCACAAACAAACTTAGTTATGCGGTCCGGATTTTTTCACTTTATACGTCCAAAAATGATACGGAACCCTCGGTGCGCGAGTACGACTCGCACTTGGCCGGTTTTTTTACTGCTCCTAGAGTCAAATAAAAAAATGGGTTACTTATACAATAATTACCTATGTCATACTATAAATCGCAGTTAACCATAGATCATGACGAGAGAAGTAAAGTTAGACGCGGTCGCAGCCGACGATTTTGGGGGGGTTCATACCGCAGCCGAAGACTTTAGGGGGGCCATACCGATTAATGCCGACGTGCTATACCCTGAATTACTGTGTTTGGCGCATTTTTGTACGATTTTGGGGGCGTCATGACCCCCACAACCCCCCTCCCCTGGGACCGCGCCTGAGTAAAGTCAAAGGCATTAACGACCGTGTTTATTATTATGATAAGCTACATGATTATCGCCGTCGGTATGTTACTGCAAATCGATCAATATTCATTTTAAGCCCTGTTTAAATTCCAGTATACCTATGCAGTGCCTTCATTTGTAAAACCTACGCGGAGTAATTATATTAATCACTTAAAGGCTAATCGGACTGTAAACGGACTTCCAAACAAGATAACTAGTTTATCGACCACGAAGGCTGCAAATTATCTAACTTATTGTGTCATACGGAGTTACTGTCAGACGGTTGCCTAACATGAATTTAATGTTTTTTGATTATTATTAAAGACAGCATTTGGCTGCCTCTACGACTAAACTTCGATAAACACTGCATTGAAAGTCTAAACTGCGTGAAGACTTAACTTTGACGGGGCTCATCTCCGATAGGACTCTTCATCGACAGGATTAATCTGTGATAATGTCCAGATCTTACCTTCTAGGTACATACGAACTTACAAACATCTTTATAATTATTACTAGCTTTTGCCCGCGACTTCGTCCGCGTTTCTGTCGTTTTTCGTAAAAAAGTGTATTATTAACGTAAGAGTAAACAAATACAATCAGCAAGCTCCGAACTGCTAAGCTATCGGGAGTTACACGTGTTATTGTGAAAAATAGACATATGCTGTGTTGTGGGATATTTTTTAGATAATTTTATGTACAACATTTCCGTCATACATGATTTCTATGTAGCTTTAACCATTAAGGCTGCACACGCGACGGAAGCTTAAAAAATGGAGTAACTTCTCCCGTTTTCCCAACATTTCCCTTTACTGCTCTGCTCCTATTGATTGTAGCGTGATGAAAAGTATACTATAACCCGCCCAGGAGTATGAAGAATAATGTACCAAGGTTCGTTAAAATCCGTCGAGTAGTTTTTGTTTCTATAAGGAACATACAGACAGACAGACAGACAGACAAAAATTTTACTGATTGCATTTTTGGCATCAGTATCGGTCACTAATCACCCCTTGATAGTTATTTTGAAAATATATTTCATGTACAGAATTGACCTCTCTACAGATTTATTATAAGTATAGATATAGATAATATTTACTCTACTATATGTTAGTCTGAAATAAAACATGGATGGTCTTGTCTTAATCACCAGGAAACGGATTGGTGACTATTTTATTTTGGTACAAAATAGCACATCCTTTTGATACAAAACCATACACGCCTCTACATAATCTATGACTATTTCTTAGCCAGAAATACAGTTTGTTTTTCAGTTATTTAAACACTCCCCTTGTCTTAACTCTTTCCGTTCCTTCTTTAAAGAAAACTACAACTTACAACTAGGTATTTCCCATTCAAATACTAGACAATCTCTTTCGTCAACCCCTGTCAAACGATTCATTATTTAAAGGAATACCACCCAAGTGATGGGCGGACCGTAGTATACCGTAAAATTTACGCGCTAGTGATGCACCTGCGAATTGATACTAGATAATTATCGATGTATCGAATAGTGCAGCCCTTTCCTTGTTTGATCTCCAGACATAGCGGGCCGCAGAATTTATTGCTGATTTTAATTGGCAACACTGTGTAAACGGATAGTTTGTGAAGGGATTTATTGAGTGTTGCCAGACTTACGGTTACGGTACGTCAATAATTCCTTTTGGTGTTGCTATGACTGTAAAATGTTTTTGTCGTCTTATGTTCCTTCTCGTTTTGCGAAGTTATTACCAGAATCCGGTTTGATCCGGACTTGGTCATGGTTACTGCTAGGTTCATTATCTTAGAAATAGTTAGTTTCTGCTTTTTGTAAAGCCTCATGTCTTATGTGAAGGTTGACGAACCCATTACTAAAGCTCCAAGTTTAGGTTTCAGAACCTGCAAACCTTTTGACGTAAATTATACATGACGTGTGTACAGTATTTATCTAACTATTGTAGGAAAATACTGTATGAAATAAATTCATGAAGCACTGGCTACCCAAAACAACGAAATTACTTTCAAACTACTTATGGTAATTTTCATTTTTTTTTTGTATAAACAGACTAATATAATTATTATCTTTAGTTTTATCTACGATTTTATTCAAATATACATAGTTTCGTTACTAAAAATCAATAATGCGTCTAATATTCGGCACAGCGTGCTGATGGGCAAGTCGTATTGCTCGGTGGACGTATGTCGCGTTGCGTGAGCTCAGCACAGAACACTCAAGCTACACCACCTAAATCACTCAAGGTCGTTGGCGCTTACAAGCGCTTTAAATCCAGATTTCCTCACGAGGTTTTCATCGACCATAAGTGACTGTAACTACAGAATACTACAGAGTGATGACTCCGCAAAGACGGTTAAATAAATAGCGACTTTTGCAACAACGCAATAAAGTATAATTCGGCTCGCACAGCGCTGCGTGCCTAAAATTATATTACTACAAGGTAGTCTCTTTCTATCGCGTAACTCTATCACTTCTGACTCTGGAAACTGAATTAGCCTCCCCGGGAAGGCACGCCGATATACTTGTAGCTTTTTAAGGGCCTTAACTCATTGTGATGCCATGGCTGCGACGCCAGCAGCGCCACCAATTAAAACATGTCAAATTGTATTACAACGTATTTACCTAACCCTACCTCACTTGGCGACGACTTGGCGTCGATGCCAGTTTGGCGTCGCCGCCAGCCCAGCATACAATTTGACATGTTTTGATTGGCGGCGCTACCATGGCATCTTAATGAGATATGGCCCTAAGTGAGTTTTTACTAAAATGTGGAGTGTGATAGGCCTGCTGTAAATCAAACGTGTCTAAGATTAACTTAGTAAGTAGGTACATTATTACAAGTCACATTGGCACATCCTACATCGTAAACTAAGTATAATATTATTAAGCCGTAACTTCGATTTATAAGACAATGTGTGTTCTGGAGAACAATGGCGCGTGCTAGCACAATTTACAAGTACTAGATGGAAGTAAAATGCTTTGGATCGTATATTGAGTCTTCGGAATTGAGTGAAGACTGTCTTATTATTAGATGGTACTGTGTTCATAGTTGTTTATACTTGTATGATGATTATGTAGTCGGATTCCTATATCGGGTTAAAAATTATTTATTTTATTCAAAAGAACGTGTGTTTTAGCTAAAGTAATCAATTACAGAAGGTTTTTGTATGGAGGTAAGTAAGCCTCTAATTAAAATAAATAGTACAAGCAACAAAAAAAAAGTTAACTTGACCTTGATATAGAAAACGGATCAATCGTAAATTGGTTAATGATTAAAAGAGTTCCAAGTCTGCTTTTACCACAATTTCTTCTCAAGACCATAGGCCAACTACTGTGAATTTATGGCCGTTCCCAATAACTGATCTATTGGCTCTTTCCCTTATTAGAGATAGATTCTTGACATAAGTTCTATAGGTAATGTCAAAAATCTAACTCTAGTAGGGAAAGAGCGGATAGATCGGTTATTGGGACCGGCCATTAGTAGATTACAAATTATCGGCATAATGGTAATGGGATGTAGTTGTATTATGGTCAGTTGTATTATGGTACAAATCACGTAAAATTGCAGATTCGGGGCCCCTGGTAAACACTTTCAAAAACCTCTGATTTTTAATAAAAATAGAGTTAATGGCCTCGAAAAAAAAAAATTAGGTAATAATATTTTTCTTGTATTTATTCTAAGCTTTATATTTATTCTAAGGTTTATTCTAAGTTTTAACCTAGAATTGTGTTACCTACCTGTGTTAGTTATTTTTCAGTATGTTTCAGTTAGTTGAAAAGTTCATCCAACTATTAAGGATTTAAATGACTAATCTCCAGAAATAAAGAACAGTACCAGTTTTGTCAAACGAAATGAGATTTTATATTACTTAAATCTACTCTAATCGCTTAAGAATTTGAAGTATCGGACTCTTTAACGCATATCAACGCAAAAAGACTATCATAGTCTTTTTGCGTTGATAGGTAAACCAAAATCTTATGGCATAAAAAATATAATTAAATAATGATTTTGGCACGGCAATGCATACTATATTCACTTTTCTAATAAAGTGCGAGTTGTGTCAAATTCTGAAAATTGAGCAAGCTAAAACTCTTTCATCCATTGCTGGTAGCAACAAATTGTACTTAATTTCTTTTGCCATCAGATTCTGGTCGACCTATAACAACATCGATATAAAGGCACCCTTAGACAATACAATCACAGCACAAGCTAACAATACTGTAAGTACATTTCCCGATGACGCAAGCACGCCGTTGTAAATAATATTAACACATCGCGACTGGGCCGTGTTCGTCGGCATTTGCAGAAAGCACGATGACGGTATTTCGGTATCGGGGCTGTGGTGCCAGTGTTTCATTCATTTTATTGTCATTTAACTGGTTGCTTTAACCTGTAGCGTTACCTGTAGTTTCTTGCGTATTAAATTCCTTTGCTAGACAAAAAACAGGCAACATTTTTCAAGCATGCATGGATGATCAAATCTAAAACTATAACATATAGCGAAATACTCAAAATGGTCTTCGAGCCGATTTTTATGAAAAAAATCTTTCATGAACGTTTCAAACAGCTCAATGTTTGTCTTTGTTGAAACGTTTTGTATGAATACGTTCTTAAAGCTGCAGGTTCCAATTGAGTAATTCTCAAAATAGCTATTGAGCGAAATAAAAAAATTAAATTATATAAAACAAAAGAGCAATAGACTAGATGATGAATTCATCGAGATAACTTCATGTCACTGCGCTTGTAGCTTGACAAAGGTACAACCATAATCGATATGTATACCTATATATTAAGTAAGAAATAAGAATACTCCCTCAGTGATACCGTCTGAATACGGTGAGCTCACAGTGACAATCTCCCACGAGCGTTGCCAAACAAATTGGAGAACCCGTGACACGCGTGGCCGACAACCCAAGTGAGAATATCACAGTGAGTTTCTCACACAAAACAAGTCAGCAGTTTCGCGGTGATATTAGGCGGCATGTCATTACAGAATAGACTAGGTGATCAAAAAAGGAAATCGAGTTTTCTGTTCACACGTTGGATTTTTACGACCAATAAATAGGCTGCTAGTATAAAATATTAGGTCTTTACCTATGAAATTGCCGTTCTGCAGTACTGGCCATTTCAAATCAAAATAATTTTTGTTTGGCTAAGAATTCTAATTTCAAATTAATTTTATTTTAAAAACAGGTTTAAAAAAAACCGACTTCCAAAAACTACACTAAAAACTATGAAATAAAAATGTTAAACTTCCATAAATAAAAATCTAAATGTATATTGAAGTCGGCGGGGCCTCTTCTTCAGGTTTCTACCTCTCAGCCTTTGAACAGGAAGAACGTGCGCAGTGTGTGCAGCGAACATGCAGCTTGCTTTGCGCCTCGACAAATTAAAATTTTCTTTCATTCCTCCTTAATCTATAATGTTGCTTATATTTATGCTAGGCCCCGCCGACTTCAATATACATTTAGATTTTTATTTATGGAAGTTTAACATTTTTATTTCATAGTTTTTAGTGTAGTTTTTGGAAGTCGGTTTTTTTTAAACCTGTTTTTATTTTTATCTTTTTAGTGTAGTGTAACCATTTTTGTTGTTGTTAATTTATTACAATAAAGTACCATTAATAATCATGGACAGAGCGACTTTGATCATTTATGTACTTTTACCGAGATCGATTACTTCCACGAATTTAAATAGGTATGTACTTATATTTATAGATGTTGGTGGATGAGAGCATTTCAGTAAACAAAAACCGGGCAAGAGCGTGTCGGACCACGCAGTGTAGGATTCCATAGCAAGAAGTATTTTGAGTGTTCCGACCGCAAATACAAGTTTGTATTTCATAATATTGTTATGAAATATTATTATTTTTACGGTTGTCAAACTCAAAATGGAAAATAGTGAATATTTCAAAAATTTTGTGACGTATCTTGTTCAAACCAATTTCAATCGAAAGTATTTATTAAATGCTATAAGCTTGATTTTTTCCAGATTTTTTGATAGCGCGGTTGGAAAATTACAGGGGGGGACACACATTGTTAACGACTTTGGGAGCTCCTAGTTCACTCAATATGCACTTAAATAAAAAAGGTATTTAGAAACCTTCATGTTATTTTCAAAGACCTATCCAACGACATCCCACATGGTGGGGTGCGCGAAAATATTATTTTTCATCCCTCAGTTTCATGTATGCGAGCCCCCCCTAATAAATTTATTTTTCGTAATTTCACTATAGGCCTTAATGGCGGCTTGTAAAAGACATCTACCTACGAAGTTTCATATAAATTGGTTATGAACTGTAGATAGTAGTAATAGCAATAGGCTCGCTCCCTAGCCTTCTATCAAATGCGACTTAAGCATAAAAAAATTGTGTGTACTATACACCTCTGTCTAACCTTGCGGGAAATATCGGCGTGATGTTATGTATGCATAATATCGAGATCGATTGCGTTCAGGAATTCATGTACCTACACAATATCACTTTTTCATCATCGTCATGATGTCATCGAGATACACCAAAAATACCGTTTATTACACCTCGTTAAAAATCTACTCAACCAAAGTTAATAAAATTTATATGGGACCACCTCGCGAGCTTCTTCTACCATATGAAAAAAGAATCACGTAAATCGGCTCATAAACCACGGAGTAATCGGTGTACATACATGAAAAAAAAAAAAACAACCGAATGCAGAACCTCCTCCTTTTTGGAAGTCGGTTAAAAAACATGTTTTTTTTTGTTCCAAAAGTAGTCATTTGTTTATTGATTAGTGTTACATTTTCATCGCATTTCAATCTTTTTCGTCATCATGGATACGTTAAAAATTCGAGTAATTATGGAATACGAGTACCGTCGTGGCAGCACGCGGCACAAGCGGCACGCAACATCAACGAAGTTTACGGAGCTACCACTACAAACCAACGCACCACCTGTTATTGGTTTGCTCGCTTCCGTTCTGGAAATTTCGACCTGAAAAATGAACCTTGCGGTCGTCCGAAGACTTTGGTCGACAATGACGAATTAAAGGTGATTGTGGAAGCTGATGATACACAATCTACGGCTGAATTAGCAGCAGCTTTCGACGTTAGCGTCAAAACAATATTGGTCCATTTGCGTCAAATTGGCAAGGTAAAAAAGCTTGACAAATGGGTGCCCCACGAACTCAATGATCGCCAGCGCGAAGTACGCGTCGAGACGTGCCTTGCACTGCTCAACAGACACACAAAGGAAGGAATTTTGAACCGCATTGTTACCTGCGATGAGAAATGGATTCTGTTTGATAATCGCAAGCGCTCAGCAAGTTGGTTGGATCCTGGTTCAGCACCTAAACAATGCCCTAAACGAAAACTTACCCCTAGAAAAGTGATGGTCACTGTTTGGTGGTCTAGCGCCGGTGTGATTCATCACAGCTTCTTACCAAACCGGGTGAGCATTACTGCAGATGTGTACTGTGAAGAACTGAACACAATGATGAAGAAGCTGGCACATCTCCAACCAGCATTGGTCAATCGCTCGTCTCCACTGCTCCTGCACGACAACGCGCGACCTGATACTGCACAGCAGACAGTCTCCAAGTTGCAAGAACTGGGGTTGGAAGCTCTCCGTCATCCGCCCTACTCACCAGACCTTGCGCCTTCAGACTAGTACTTTTTTTCCAGAATTTGGATAACTTCTTGGCGGGAAATAATTCAATACCCGAGAGGTAGTACAAAATGCCTTTGAAGCTTTTGTTGCCTCCCGTCCAGCTGATTTCGTTAAGAAGGGCATCAATAAACTGCCACTGCATTGGCAAAGATGCATTGATTGCATGGGTGATTACTTCGATTAATACAAATAAAAAATACATGAAAAAAAATCGTTTAAATTTTTTCATACAAAACGGCAATTTCATAGGTAAAGACCTATTAGGATGCGAAATCATCAATTTCCCATTTATTATGTAATAGTTTTTGCCCGCGACTTCGCCCTCGTGGATATCGGAAATTATCCCACGGGAACGTACTACCTACCAGGAAAAAAAGTGGCTTATGTCAATCTATGAAAAAAAAATCATCATGTCGATCCGTGGCTCGTAAAAGATGGACAAACCAACTAACAAACCAATAAACACACTTTCGTATTTATGATTTTATTAGTAATTACTAAACCATCAGAGAAATCCTAATTAATATTATAAATGAGCAAGTAAGTTTGTTTGTTACCTTTTCACGCCTAAACCACTGAACCGATCATCATGTAATTTGGCATATACGTTGTCAGGGGTACAGAAAAAAAGTACTGTTCCCGAGGGAAAGAACAATAAAGGACACCGCAGACGCCCATAGAACGCTGGGCTTCAGATTGTGTATGTCGGTACAGATATGAAATTAGTTTGGTGTGATTGAGTATTTAAAGAGTATTTAAATTCATTTTTCATTTGTTTTTGTACGTAATTGGGTTAAAGAGAAATCTTCGTATTTGTGATAGTGAGGTTAAGTATGGTGTAAATGATCCAATGAAGTACAGCCCGACTAATGAGTTCTCAATTCAAAGGTTTTAGTTGCTGTTGACATGATATTCTGTGGAGGTCCAATGAAGTACAGCCCGATTAGTGAGTTCTCAATTCAAAGGTTTTAGTTGCTGTCGACATGATATTCTGTGGAGGTACGCACCAGCCAGCATGCACCCGTTTTTGTTTTATTGGTTTTTTCAAAATGTCAACGGCATAATCATTTTATTTCTTATTTATTTAGATTTTTGATTCCAATTCTTAATCTCTAAGATAAATTAGGCAAAGAACAATTAAAATATATTTTTATTTTTGGTTAAGCTTTTATTACTGTACCATATAAAGCCCAAAACTACCAACGTCCTTTCGACGGTCGCAATTGCTTTGGAATGCTAGATGACTTTACGTGTATGTCACGCGAACGAAGTCGCGGGCAAAGTGCTAGTATAAATATCTATACTAATATAATAAAGCTGAAGGGTTTGTGTGTTGGTGCAGTGATAGCCTAGTGGATTAACCATGTGCCTCCCACGGCGAATGGTTCGAGTTCGATCCCGAGGCACGCACCGCTGACTTTTCGAAGTCATGTGCGTATTAGAAATTAATTAGCACTTGCTTTAACGGTGAAGGAAAACATCGTGAGGAAACCGGCATGTCCTAGAACCAAAAATTCGAAGACATGTGACGTCCACCAACCCGCACTGGGCCCGCGTGGTGGACTACGGCCCACTCCCTTTCACAGAGGAGGCCTGTGTCCCAGCAGTGGGAACATTATAGGCCGATTATGCTTATGCTATGCTATGTTTGTGTGTTTGAACGGGCTAATTTCTGTAACTACCAGTCGGATTCGAAAAAATATTTTTTGTATATTATAGCCAAATTCATGGAGAATAGTATAGGCTATTTTACATCACGCTACAACCCTTAGGAGCCCAGTAATGGGGTTGAAACCGCGGGGAACAGCTAGTTATTCAATAAATCGCTGTAACTGAAGCCCTACAAAGTGCTCGACGTTGTTTTCGTTTGATTACAGACGAAAAGAGGCTGCCCTTTCGTACGCTCGCTCATACATAGGGCAAATATGAGTTAAAATAACAATTTAGAAATATATTGTCGCTTGTAAACTATACGGTAGACGTTTTGCAATATGGCGTCGTTGAATTTTGAATAGGGTAAAAGTGGGATGGAAATAGTTGTGTGTTTAGTCATTTACATAGATATTGACACGTATTGTATTGGGAGGTGCAAAATAATCATAAGCTAGGTATTTTGACCCAATAACTACTACTACTAACTACTACTTTTAGCTACTCTATATTTTAAATATTCTGTATTTTAGCATAATCTTTTAAAGGAAATCACAAATATTGCGCCATTATCAGACACCCACAAAATTACCCTAAACAAATAAATTTATTCCCACCATTTCACTAGATGTACACGCAAAAATTATATCGATAATAAAATCGAGTAATTCGATCTATCGATATTGATGAGCCGCGTCGCGACCCTTACGACACTAAAGGCGCGTTAGAAATACTACGCTCATTTACTTGGCCCCGACATTGGAATTTTGCGCTAGGGATGGGCTATGCTTTGCATTTAGTCGACTAATTGATTTTGACTAAAAATATATTGTGCGCAGTAGCTCAGTTGGTTTGCAGCGACATTCGATTTTTGAGAATTCTCTTAAAATATTTAACATATTGTGTTCATATTAATGATATGTTTATGATGTCACGTGTGTTATTGATATGTTTTTATATTAACATGTATTTTATTTTCCATTAGCAATGGCTATGCCGTCGTCAGGAGATCGAAGGATGTAAATTTAGATTATTTAGCTGATATTCAATATTTTAGTCAGAAAACGAACGATGGAAACGTTGAAAACGCTAACTTTAACAACAGATTGATTTTCAAATTACAGCTATGTAGTTAATTAATAATTAAATAAAGGTATGAAGAATTCCCAATAACAGCCTAGAAATTAAAGCCAACGTCACCTGCTCGTGCACCCTGCTTTTTTTTTATTTTAACGGGCAATTTTTTATCTACCTCGTATTTCTAATAACTCAAGTAGTATCCTACACAATTATTATGTCAATAAAGTTCCCATAACATCACTCACATAACTACTTACCGATTATATTCGACTCAACATAATCGACTAAACTTAATCGACTATAATTCATTTTGCAGCATGTCTAGATTTATTTTAAAACAGTTGTATTAACGTCAGCACTAGTCGGTCTGTGGATATAATTTAATCTACTCGGAGCCATAAATATTAAAAAGCATTCACTTTAACAACTGCTTAAGAAACGGTACGTTTTAATGAAATACAAGATATAGTTATGTCACGGGGTCTTATCAGGAACAAAGGAACATTTGTTGAAATAACTCATAATAGATGGCGTTATATGTATCGATTTGTTATTGAAGTTTGTGTAAAATTGAGAACATGAAAAAATACATCATGAAAAATATTTGTTAAAATTTTGAAAAATCCTTTAAGCACGGAAAAATGTATAGCCCGAAGATAGCCCGCGCTAAATCGGTCACATTTCTTTTTATGAGATGAGGCATCTGTACGTATAGTATTATATTATCTGTGGTTATGTTTAAATAAATTATGTCACTCTACAGCAAACGATTTCAGGTACAAAGCCAAAGAGTATAGTAATAAACCAATACAAAGCTCAAATGAACCTGCTAGTTTTAGTTTGATAAAGTATTTTACTACTAATTAATGTAATAAAAGATGGCTTTGATTGGCTGCTGCGCTGCGTGTCATGGTTTCGATTCCCGTACGGAACATTCATTACACCGTATGATATCCGTGCTCCTGTAATTAGCTCAACACCGCAATGAATGTTGTTGAAATGTCTAAATGAAAGCCATGGTGATAGAAATTCAGTTACCTATACACTGACCAATTGACCATCCTTTGATAATGATCTCTGCAAAGTACTCTAAACGTCAGGAAAACAAAATTTTATAACATACGCGATGTAATCCGTTAAAACTTTGCGAAAACTTAAGCTTAAAAAGTGTCAAGTTTAATTGAATATTGATTTATATACCTATATACCTAGGTATACTGATTTTACAGCCTAGGACGTTATTCAAAGTACCTTTGAGTAATAACCTTAATCGTATAACAAAAGAATCTTAAGAATATCGTGATAAGGTAGAATTTCGCTTGCATATTGAAAAACTTCAGGCACCAATCCATATTTTCTTCCCTATTATGCACCAGTAACATGTAATAGGTACGTATTTATAGTAATAAAACGAAATAACCAAAGAACAACTTGCTATTGTTTTCTATCAAACCCTTAATAAATAAAATAAATCCAAAAGTAATGTCAAAAATATAATAGAAATTGATATAAAGTGTAGGTTCGTTCGTTGAAGTTATAAATCGTTGTTTACTCCGTTGGCGTATTGGCGTGAAATCTGAATGCTTATTGGACGTCTTGACTTTATACAGCTCCACACATACCTACAACGGACCGTGCACAATTTGGTCGCCAATGTTTTGAGTTACCTACGGCTCATTCACACGGGTTCTGTCATTCACGATTCGTCAAAAGCACGATACGTCATGAGCTCATGACGGATGGACGTTCACATTGCATACGGACTCGTGATTTATCACGATTCTGCGATCTATCTTGATTTATCTAATTCCATTTTCATGTTGAACCTACAGGGCTTTCGTTCGTTCGTTCGTTTTCGTTCGTTCGTCTGTTGCACTTGACAGACACAATTGATTTCGACCTGAATGAGGCGGATTTTTCAAATGTAACAGATGGAGGGTTATAAAATACTAGCTGTTCCTCGCGGTTATACCCCCATAGCTCAGCTCCTAAGGGTCGTAGCGTGATATTAAATACCCTATACTATTCTTCATGAATCTAGCCATTATATAAAAAAAGTTTTTTTCGAATCCAACTGGTATTTCCAGAGATTAGCGCATTCAAACAAACAAACTCCTCACACGTTGTTGCATAGTCACCTGTACCCCGATCATGAGTTTTTTTGACGTGTAGTATCGTTAACGTAAGCATATTTTGAATTGAAAATACACGTTTGTTACACAATATTTATATAAATTAAATACTTAATTAATTTCTCTGTATTTTTTTAAATGTGCAAATTGTATAAAATTTTATCAAAATGTTCCAGGACTGCTGTATTTTTTTAAATTCAAAATATGCTTACGTTAACGAAACTATACGTCAAAAAAACTCATGATAGGGGTACAGGTCACCGATGTTTTGGTCCCAACTCTTTAGTTAACAGTGAGCTAACCCTTACTCTAACAAGCCTTTGCCTTGTGTTAAATACAGTGAGCGTGTGAAAACTGTACCTAGTTTTATTGAGTTTTATTCAATAATATACCAACTTCGATAGAATTTATTTTATTGGATATTTTGAAATTTTATTTAAATAGACGCGCGGCAGGTTAAAGGCGTTAGTTTATATTGTTTATAAATGGTACACTTTATATGCAATTCTAGTTACAGTAACAATGGTTGGAACATGTACTCACATGCGTTGGTAAAGGCACACTTAAAATACCTTAAAGGTCAAGCAAGGTTCGCGCTTCTTGTGTTTTTAGACTATTTTGTAAAAGAAGCTGTGGTTTCTTTTGTTAGATAATTATTTTTCTGTGACAATAGATTTGATAAAAAATATTCTAGTTAAGTATTATTCTCTCATAAGAGACGTATTCAAAAAGATTCGAAATCTCAAATGAAGCAGACGGGACTCGGTGGCTCAGTTGGTTAAGAGCAGTGCCACGGTACGGCAATGGTCGCGGGTTCAAATTCCGTCCGAGTCAGTTGATTTTTGAAATTTGTTAAATATTAATTAACAGAGGTATTATTTTATCTCGGAATGTGAAGTGGTAACTGGTTAGTGGCAATGGGGATATGGGTATGGGACTTAAGTTCTGACAATTAAGTTCTTATTTCCAAAAATATTACCTACTTTATAATTGTTAAAAATTTCTCATGTCAAGAAGAATACGTACTAATATTATAGATGCCTATATTTACACTTTTGGCCAATTTATTTGAGGCACGTTTTATATGAAGATAAGAATGGCACGATGCGGGCACATCAAACGTTTAAGGGATTTTACGACGGATGCATACTTAATTTGGCCTCCGGTGTATTTTTATATTCACAAAAATGTACTTAGTTATCTTTAAACCCTTGTTTACTGTTCAGTAAAGGGATTTGTTAAAATAAACTTTCTGCAGAAAATTTGTAGTGAAAGTTAGTTGGCAACGAAATTTGAATTATTATTAAATTCTAATTATAGTCGCACCTTACAGCTTTTTCTGATAATAAACTACTACGACATATAAAAATTTGAAGTATACAATTATATCCAGTCGCAATTTTTGAGACTTAACTAGATATAAAGAAACAGCTGAAATTATGGCAAAAATCTGGTAATTTTTGAAGACCATTCATTATTAAAACTTTTAACTCGCAGTTCAACGTTATGACATTCAGTGACGTCATATATTCACGACTTAACATTCGGTATGCACACATGCACTTACGATGAGAACATTTGTTATCATAACCATCGTAGTCATAAAGATATTTTGATGATATGCGAGGATTTTTCAAGTTTTTTTCTTATTTCAAATAATACAGACATTCGAGTCTCGCTATTGTGCATACAATAAAGTTTATCATTCTTTTAGGTACTTCAAAGTTATTTGCAAATTAAATTTTATTTAGGTAGTTAGACAGTAGGTAATGATAATAGAAAAACTAGTTAAAATTAGCTGACAACAACTAGGACAAAACTTAAGTGCAATAAGTTGAATGGAATTAATGTATATTTGAAGCAAAGGGTGTAGGTACACATTAAAAAGTCATAACCACTATTGATTCGTACTGCCGGAGGTTATGACGAAACAGATGCACAATGCAAGTGGAAGTTTGCAAAGGGCCGAAGGAGGCCAAGACTGACCTATCACGATTAAATTGAACGTATTTGTAAATTACTTCCAATAATGTGCTTGATGGGGATTCTATGGGAGTTAGGACATTAAATAGTAGGAGGCTCATCTTCTGCTTACTCTGTTTTGGTAACTATGGTAAATAGGATTGATAGCCATGAATCGTATTTTTAATAGAAATAGAAAAAATATATAACTTAGCGTGTAATTTTTTAGGTCGCAAGTTTCTTTTTTTGTTTCGAGGCAAATTATACTTATTGTAAAATAATTTTAGACTTGTACAGTATTCCCAAATTAATAATGCGCATGCAGATTTTCGCTAATCAATATTTATATTTATCTCTTTTAGCACAAAACACATAATTCTACTAAATTATGCATGAAGAAAATGCACTTAACCACTCTATATACATATCGTCTTCCGACGCTCGGGGAATACGACCGTTGCCGAACAGTGACGAAGATTTCTATGCGCATTATCACTTTGGGAGACCTGTACCTGCGTCGCAAAGTTCTCTTTGTAACTTATCAAAATGACTAATGCATAACTAATTCTTGTTTCAGGTATGCAAATGCGAGAGAAAAAATTAATCCATTTCACAAGGTGTCGTAAGTACTAATAAAAAAACTTCGATAATTTAGTCAATCGTAATTTATCTATTGATAAAACTATATTTATTGATTGTTTTACGAAGTGTTAAATGCTATTACGGGCTCTAAAACATGTATAATGAACTGTTAAGATGTAAATAATAGGATTAAGTATCTTACGACCGTTTTAATCCTTCCTATCTATTTGTAACGATCTTGAGACGGATCGCAGGATAATTTATTGATTGATCAATAAATTGTCACTATCGGTTGCTTGAGATATGTTACTGAACTGTGGAGATGAATTAGTCAGAAAAAAAATCTTATTTAGGTTCGTATTTACTTTTGACAATAAAAAATATTATTATGTAGCTGTACAGGTACGTCTGAAAAATAGGAGCTTTCTGACTTAGCATGACAATTCTATCTCTATTATACCAAAGAACAGACAAAGTTCTTTCTATCCAATCGTTATATCTTCTGCCCGAGCACGCGGCGACCCGTGCTTGATTTATCAGAATTTTGTCTAGTGAAGAATAGAAACATTTCTTCTCTTCATTATAATATGCATAAAACGGTAGAAATATTTCTACAATCTGTCACTTTGTCATGCTAGGTCGGCTGGGCAGTGATAAATCAGTCTTAAGCTCGGCAGTCAAGAAAATCAGCAAGTGTATTCTACCCAAATTATAATAAAAATAATGTAGTTGTAGTACACAATAAACACGATACCAAACTTTCTTTCAATCATTATACATCAATCCTTTTTCTTCACCGAACGATCACTTAACAAGGCGATACTCCACAAACGACCTTATCTGTCTATTTCATATTTGACAACCAAGATAAATGTGACACTCCACGACACATAAGCGCCAAAGCGGCTTATCTACATGAAACACGTCGAACCAAAAAAAGTGAATGATTTATAAATATAATGTCTTAATTAGCTAAAATAAGATTAATTAGATACAAGATCGCGGATGTTTGTGAAACTCTTAAAGTGTTAGTCGATAAAAGGAAGTTATTAATTTGAACTGTCATACTGTGCCATTGAACTTGACACGACTTGTAGAGACTTAAGACGTTTGAGTATGCTGCATACATTCATGTGAAGGGCACTTATATTATACTCATTTAAGTGCCGATATT
The DNA here is from genome assembly GCA_948465475.1 of Thalpophila matura. Classification (NCBI taxonomy): domain Eukaryota; kingdom Metazoa; phylum Arthropoda; class Insecta; order Lepidoptera; family Noctuidae; genus Thalpophila; species Thalpophila matura. Next base: position 17,043,923 of record OX419182.1, read on the forward strand.
ACATCAATTACTGTGAGAATCAGGCCTATGTCCAGCAGTGGACGATCTATCCATCTTTTTGCTTACTACAGACACAGATGCTACAGATATAAAATTTATTTATACTTCTTTATAGTATAAATGTAGGTATATTATTGTATATTTTTGCGACTTTTTTTTAAATATGTTAAAGCCATGTTATGCTTATCTTAATGTTATTAAATATTAAGACACAGTAGCTCAGTTGGTGAGAGTGCTAGCCACGGTTCGGCAGAGGTCGCGGGTTCAAGCCCCGCCTGTGTCAATTGTTTTTGGAATGTCTTAATATTTAATAACTTCTTTACAGCTCATTAAATCAAAATTCGATCTTTAGTAGGAGTAAGAGCCGGTGGATAGGTTATTGAAAAAGGCCATAGATCCCTGTAGAAGACTATCTTGTACCATGGAAAAAAATGCCATTTAGCAAGGTGGCAACTGGGCTAACAATGCTCAGAGAGTTGAAATTACTTCACAGTGCCTGTTGATATTATTTTGTGGTTTTCCTTCGATAAGTAAACATACCATTCCCACTTAAACGTCGTTGTCGTTGAAGTATTTTTATTATGCCATTAATAGCAATATTGTCTCTTGAACATGTTAACGACTGACTGCCTCGGTTGCGTAATGGTTGAGAGCGCGACAGTTGTGTGTGGGTTCCTGGGTTCGATCCCCGACACTCAGTATTATTGGGATTTTTAGGGTTCCGTACCTAGAAAAGAAATAAAAAACCCTTATAGAATCACTTTGTTCTCTGTTTGTCTGTTTGTGAAGACTCTTTTTCACAAGAAGGCGTTAAGCTATAAAGTTGATATTAATATCAAATATGTACTTAAATCTACGGTCCCTTGGAGCTGTAAAAAATCGAGTTTCTAAGTCAACACAATATAAAATACGACGATTTATGTTGCATATTTTGACTCTCGCAAACAAATCATAACCTTTTGATACTTCCCGTTGACCTAAAATCATGAAATTTACCAAAAGCAAGTTCTTACAGCACAAATAAACGGAAAATCCGAAAATGGTTAATTTGTAATTATATCACATAATAAAAATGCATTTTATATGGATCCCTCAGGGAGCGAGACCTACTTGCACTTGTCCGGTTTTTCATAAAATTCTCAGTAGCACCCAAAGTCTGGATTTGTGCAGAGCTTATGGCTATAGGCTCGCCCCCTATTTCATGGGACTGTAACTGATAAAGCGTAGATGTACTCTTCTGCTTAACCTTTTGGGAAATACGCGTGATGTTTTGTTATTAGCAATGTCAGAACATGCTAAGTCACAAGGGTTACTGCATTCACATCCCACACTACTTGAAGATGAGAGCAAACTGCAAGAGAAGGGGTAACATATGAAGGTAGGATTCTACAGTGAAGTTTGATGATGTTTATGACCTGCGATTATTGACAGTTAAAATACAATTAGTTTTTTATTTTTATTTATTACTCGAACAGCATTGCTATTCTCTTTGGATACAGCCTTATGTCCAGCGCTGCTGCAGCGATGAAACTACAGTTTGGTATTCAATAAGCTGCAAACAGCTGCTTATCATCCGAATAGTGTCCACTGACAAACAAAGTCCTCCTCCATATACTTATTAAAGACTAGCTGTGCCCGCGACTCCGTCCGCGTGGAAGTCGGAAAATAATATTAGGTCGTTATTTCATTCGATAAACAAAAAAAATATGCGAACCACCACACAGTAGGTATCAATCAGTAGTATCAGTACCAATATTACCCTTAATTTTTCACGACACACCATCTATCTGATATCATCTATCACCAATTATCACCACGCAACACCTACCACCAGATGCCCGTTACCAACTATCTATCAATTAGTAATCAACTATAATTACCTAAATTCGGAAAACAATATCATTTTGAGACATTAAATTAATCTAGACCCTAATATGTGCCATTTCTACGGGATTGCGTTCAATTGGGAGGTCGAGTATCTATCTACTCATCAAGTAACTATCTGTATCTCAAGAGGACTTATTTTATTTTTCTACCACTTTTGCGGGCGCGAGGTGATTTGGCCATATGAAAACTAAGACATGCGCGACAGCTGTCATTTTGTATTTTGAAAATGGTTAATTGTCTAGTTTCCTCTTGTAAAAGGCGGTCTGCTGCTTCACATTGCGAAACCATTAAATTTCCTATCACATGGTAAGTATATTATAATTATGCACCTACATGGTATTATTTATGTACAATCTGTAAGTCTGTATCTGTGTGTGCTTGTCGAATTTTCGTTGAGTGCTATTATACGTGTTCACCTCGCCCCCCGCAAGAAGTGGTAGAAAATGTTATTCGGTGATTCACCGCTATACGTCTCCAGGGCTATATGCTCTAAGGACTTTTCTTGATTTGAAATCAAGGAGGTTACATTTATTTTACATCAAAAAGTTCTATCTATTTTTACAACAACGCATAGATTAAATTATGATTGGTCTCTGTTGCTAAGCAACAACAATAACAATTTGGACTTACGTCATTTGCAAAATGATTGTGTTTTATGATTTATAGCAATGATAAATAAACAATAATATATTTTATATAATACCTCATTGATTTAAAGTAAAAAAATATTACATATCTAACATTTCATTATTTATTAGTAAAAAGACCACATTAATTTATTTTAACAGTTGTCCAATGACGTTTCAGTTGTCACCATTTCTTGATTTGAAAGTTTGAAATACTCGTGGCGCCACTGACCACGTAATGCCGGGTCCACATATGTATTTATTTTGCCCGATCCGACTTTAATTGGACAAAAACCGACTCGAGATGGAACGGGCCGTATCGCGTATCGTATCAGAGCGGCGTATAGAGACCGCGTATGATACGCGTCGGCGATACGGATACGGTGATTGGATTGAACAAATACCTACATATGCAGAGCCGGCTTAATACTTGTGAGCAAAGTTACTTGTGTGACTTTTTGTAATAACTTTTGATAGAGTGGACCGATTTTAATGAAATAAAGGCTAAATGTTACCTCAAGATATTGCCTATAAATTTCTTGCTAACTCCTCAAAATCAATTCAGTAGTATTGATTTGATGCGTGTTCAAACACACAGACAAACAGACAGACAAACCGACAGACAAACAGACAGACAAACAGACAGACATTAATTCTAAAAATGATAGAAATTTACTTTATTAGTTATTCTTAGTCCCCCATATTATTTTTATGCAAATATATGCAATGTACAGACACGTGAAATTTACATTCCTATTATAAGTATAGATAAATTAGTTTGCTTATTTCCAACTTTCTTTTGCTCGCGACTTTGTCCGTTTGACCAACAGGAACTAATAATAACACAAACGGAATGCATATTCTCCTCCTTTTTTGGAAGTCGGTTAAAATTAGCTTATAGCACTGGTGGATAACTTAGCTTCCTCCCGTGAAAGAATTTTCAGATTCGGATCAGTAGTTCCGGAGATTACCTCCTACATTACAAACTTACAGATTTATCCAAAGTCGTTTACGTATCGTCCCCGTAACATGTAAGTCCTAACACGGTAATGCTAATAGATCGCTATTTAAAACTCCGCTCACAAATATAAGTCCGGCAAATACATTTTTGCATTCCACTTATTGAACTGACTTTGAACTTGAGAGAATCTCAAAAATACCTTTTAAACTTAGCGAGATGATAATTATTATTGGTTGTAGTAAACTGTATAAGTTCTGTATATTGACGATTTGTGTATAAGTACTTATACATAAATGAGATTAGTTATGCTTGGCTATGGATTGAAAAATGTTCGACCAATATGATTTTAAGCAATTAAAAGTGTAATAATGTCACATTAAATGTACATAGTGGTTGAAATAGGCATCACTTACGATAAAAATATTTAATGGTTTTTATGGTTAAAAAAAACCTAAATTTTGCCGATTGGCAAAATAACGTTTTAAAAATGAAATATCTTAAGAAATACCTTTTCTAAACTAAAAAGTTTTAAGTAGGTAGGTACTTGATATTTTATTATACAAATCAGTATAGATCAAAGGTTGTGAAAGGTTGAATTGGCGAGATTTTATTTGTAAAATATTATGTTGTCTGTATTATATTTTTAAGTGAAGTTTAGTCTGAAGTCCGGAATAGTCTTTTAAGAGTCCATTTTACAATGTCAATGTAGCTAGCTTTAGGCTGATGTGTTTGTTATAAGCTGAAGCGATAACACTGCAATAAATACTTTAGTAGGTATTAATATACAGTAAAAATATAAACTGAAACATGGCAATTTCATTTTCAATATTCTTTAACAGAAATATACCTACTTACAATGGTATACAATACGCTTTTTTGATTATTGGTCTATTCTTGTGATCGTGTGATTTATAAACAGCCTGAAGAACTAACTTAATTCCGAACATACTAAACCTACATTACCGTTTTAACGTTCCTTAGGCTGTGTCCCCAATAGGCAAACTATGAGCGGCCGACTGAGACTGCGCTAACAGTTTGCTAGTTTGCGCTAACAGGCGCAGTCTCAGTCGGCCGCTCACAGTGTGCCTATTGGGGACACAGCCTTAGGGTCGTACAGAATCTAACTAAAGACTTACTTGAGACAAGTTAGATTCTGTGATGATTTAGAAAACAATGATGCTATTGAATCTTTTACATCTGTATTTTTTTTTCAAGTCGCGAAGAATCGGATTATTCTAGGCAAGCATGCTCCATCGTAGACCGCATTACACATAACATTAGGCGAGATAGCGGTCATACGCCAGCCTATTATTAAATAAAAAAAAATGGGGTGGGCAGAAGTCGGGCTACTACCACTCGTTTTTTTTCGTGAATATTTCATGCGAATCATGCAATAGCCGACAAAACATCTCATTTTTAGAAATTAAAATTCATCGAAGCTTTCCTCATAAAAGAAAACCAATTTGAATATCTCAATCGCTCACGCCTATAACACGGACCACAGCCAACAGCAGCGGAGTAAGAGCGGCCATAAAAACATGCATTTACAACGTAAATACAGAAAAGAGGATGCCTTCGCAATGCTCGCCATTCTCATTCGAAGCCCACTAAAATATTACATTTTAAATGTACCTACAGGCTGCAAGTTTTAAAAAGTTGCTAGTAATAATAGTTGTCCGGTTTGCAAGCTATTAGTTGGCTTAAAAATATGGATGTTGTACTACCTCATACTTATGTTAAAACCCATCAAGTCGTTTAGGCAAGTGTGACAAAGAAATAGACTAACGGCTCAAATACACCAAATCCGTCATCGTACGAACTTTGCTCGCACGACGACGGCCGAACTCGGACGATTGAATCAAACACTTGTAAATCATAGAGAGCGCGTACACCAACACGTCCGCCATCGGCCGACAAAATCGGACAAAATCGGTCGTGTTGGTATACGCGCTCTCTACAATTTACAAGTGTTTGATTCAATCGTCCGAGTTCGTCCGTCATCGTACGAGCAAAGTTCGTACGATGACGGATTTGGTGTATTTGAGCCGATACAGTAGAATCTCGACTATCCGGATCAAATAAAACTGGGGGTATTCCGTAAAATCGAAAATCCGGATAATCTTGATATCGATTATCCGGATTTTCGATTATATCATTATAATCAACCAAGCCATATCATTTTAATCAACTTTTATTATGTGATTGGTTTTAGATATGTCGTTTCGACTATACGATACAAAAAAAATCGAGCTATATTGATGATAAATTGCATAATACCTATGTAATTTAAAATTTTTGTTCAAAATTACGTCTTTGAGCGGTCAAAATATTTTAAAATTGGCTATTAGAGCTGTGACATAAGAGTTTGAGTTTGGATAACCGGATGTCCAGAAAATTGGGATTCTACTGTACAGACATACATACTATCGAAAAACATTCTCTACTTTCAGGGAAGGTCGAGTAAAAAAAATTAAAACGAACTTATTATAAACCTTTCATACATTTTGCACCACGATCTGATGAAAATCAGGCCCTCAATTTCCAACGCCGCTCTCAAGCACTAGATTTCTACCTCCACGCCTCCAACAATATTATTATTGTAACAAAGTAAAAGCCTCACTACACGAAACCCAACAAATCTCAAGTCTATGTTATCTCTATTCATTCCTAACAATAGGAACAGTCTCAGACATAGCCGTTTCTCAGCATAACATTAGCTATTTATGATTGCTTATCTAGACTAACGGTCCAGCCAGTCTGCAGTTCAGCCTAGAAACGTAACGTTGGGCCTTGATTTAGACATATAATTTTATGGGGCTAAAATATCATTAGGCGGTTTATTAGAACGATTTTTGGTTGGACTGGCAACTGGCATTAGGTATACATTTTTGGAGTTTCCTAAATATAAATGTTAGCCAAAAAGGTGCTATATCTGATTGGTGGAAAATATAAATAGTTTGCCTGCAAATTGATAATATGGAAAATCTGGTTTTAGTATTTAATACTGAAGACATTAGAAACTTTGCTTTCTGGGCACAATGTGTTATAGTGAATAAGAGACTGAATGATCGATCATCATATTGTTTATGAAACATAACAGATCATTTTGGAAATCTATGGGAAACTTTTGTTCAGCATTGGACGCCATCATGCCGATCAATAAGATGATTATGAATGACTAGCTTCCGCCCGCGGCTTCGCCCGCGTTTTTGGGATAAAAAGTAGCGTATATGTTATTCTGATGTATAAGCTATATTACTGTAAAGTTTCATCAAAATCCGTTCAGTAGTTTTTGCGTGAAAGAGTAACAAACATACATCTATCCATACATCCTCACAAACTTTCACGTTTATAATATTAGTAGGATAGTAGGATAATTGTTCTTCCTTTTACGCCATGCTTCCCTGTCTGTCTAATTTGTACCGACACGCGGCGTGATATTACCGCGAAAACTCCCAATTTGATTGCGAACGTTCGAGGGAGAATGTCACGGTGAGATTCTACCTCGTTCGCAAACAAATTAGCAGTAGTCGCAGTGACATCACGCGCTGTGTCGGTACAGAATAGATAGGCAGGCCTTACTCCTAATCTTTTACGGTATTGTCCTCTAAAAACTTTCAAGAAAAATGACCCAGACCATCTTGAAGTCCTGCTAATCCCCTCCGAATCCAGTATCATAAAGCAACACTTATACGACAATTCGTAAGTGGATGGCACACGGGACACAAAGAAGTAACACGCGCAAAATTCCACGATAATTCAGTTTAAATAACTCGGAGCAATTACTCGGTATAAACGTCTTGCCGGCGGTTGTATCGAAAACGAAACGAGGGGACGAGGTGTATGTTGTTGGCGGTATGAGGTTCCGTACAAGATATTTATTGGAATTTACCAGTTTGTTTTCTTTAAGATGGACGTAATGGCTTTTGAAATAAATAAAAGCTTAAAAAGATAGAATTTATTATTTTTTTGTTTTTTAGTGTACCTATCTCTTTCTAGGTGAGTTTTTTTACTTAAATTCGACTGCCCATTAAATGCTCTGCTAAACAATAAAATTTAACCATCAGATAGTAACAAATAATTACAAATCTGCTGCAAAATCTCATTTTCGCTGTAGCTGTTGCAAATTGTTGAGAGTAACAACCAGTCAAATATTAAGTTTTCATACTATTTGACAGTAGATTTAGATTTAGTCGTTAGCAGTGTAACTATTTAATTGTCATTTACCATAATCTGCAAAAATAAAAATAATTACTATTGAGGGGCAATTTTCTTAATTAAAACATTCAAAATGTTGTTTCGATCTAGTCTCAGTGTCATCAAATATCAAAAATGAATTTTTTTTAACAAACAACGACAAACGTGAACTTAAATCGCAATGAAATTGAAAATTGACCAGAAATTGATCATAACGAAAGCAGATATTCTGAACTGGCACATAAATAACAAACATTTTCAGTCAATCCAAAATCCAATTTTGGTTCAGTCTACTGTTAATCATAGTCAGTGGTGGTCCAAGGGGGGAAGGGGCAGGGTCGTGCGGATCATGACTCTTCCAAAATCGTACAAAAATGTGCGAAACACGTTAATTCAAGGTGTAGCAAGGTATGACCCCCCCAAAATCTTCGACTGCGATATGACCCCTCCCAAAGTCGTTGACTGCAACCGCGCCTGATCATAGTGTTAATTCATTACGAGAAAATTGGCTTATTGATCTCAAAACGTCCTTTTAAAGAGCCTCAATGACCGTGTCTGCAGAACCCTAATACAAAAAAGAAACCTCAAAAATCTCGAGAAGAGCCCTGTGGGGCGGTGACAACAGCAAGTAAACAAAAATAATAAAAAACCTTAGCTCGGACCTCTGAGGTGTCGTTCGGACCTTGTCGCCTTATCTCGACCCGGACCCAGATCGATCAACGTTCGTTTGAGGAAATTTAAAAAATTCAACAATGAGGTGTGTAAAGTTTGATTGAGAAAGTGTTTATTATAATAAGTTTATTATTAGATGGGTTATTATCGTGTAGGTGCAGAGAATAACATTGTAGATGCGACAGAAGGTCTGCTAAAGGACTTTGGCAGTACGCCAGTGTTTACGAAGAATGAGTCTAAGTTTATATAGCGCCGTCTGTTTCCGGGACAAGTTAAATGAAATCGAAATTATAATACAGTCTGTAGACAAGTGAATCAATAGGCAACTAAGCCGAAAATCTGTAAAATGAACGATAAAATTAAAATTATACGTGAGTGACATTATTCATACCACATACAATATGGGTAGGTTTTTTCATGTCATAAATACATAAATCCCATTTCAACTTCGAATCAAAATGACAATAACCAATTTCTTCAAAAAAAATACAATGAAAACGCAACTGTTCCCATGCCATTACACTCCGCATAGTTTTCATAATAAAGCGCTAAATTTTAATTAAAAATCACTTGCGCCCGCGAAGCACTCGCAAAAAATGGCGAGGATCAAGGTCCGAGGATGCCCGAACGTCGGCGATGTTACCCGAACACTCGTCGGCCATTACGCGTAATTACTCAATCGCCGAAACGTGGAATGCTTTCGGCCAACTTTGAATGCGATGGGTTTTGTGTTTAACGCCTTATATGGCGAAAAGATTATACTGAATCATTGATAATGCGAAAATTGGGATTTCGTCGCGATGTCGTTAACGGCTGGGGAGGATTGTGTGAGGTTATTTGGCTGTACATTTATACCTTTTTATGATCATCTGACTATAAAAGCAGCCAAAAGGATCGTCAAAGTCAACATAAACAAAATATACTCGATCTTGGTCACAATACAAACTGTTTCAAGCAAGTAAAAGACATCAAGTGAGAAGTAAATGTCATACTTGGCAACGAATACGAAACCAAAGCTGGTCTTAATAAACTCAAAAGCTTTATACTAATGCGCAAAAATAATACTGATTTTATATCGAATAAGCATTATGAATAATATTCCAGCAAATATTGAAAATAACAGCCTAAATATCATAAAACAGATAGAACTTTAAAACTATATAGATTGCAGGCCTTATTACTATTATCCTCGACCGTGCATGGAATGTAGGTTTCCAAATGCCAACAAAATTGACCAACTGAACAATTCTGATTTTGTGTCAAAATTACATACAATTTGCAGTAACAACGTATTATTAGGGAGCAGCGTTGAGTCGTTGACAAGTGTTCCGCTGGTAAATCTTGATAGCATCAAATGTATGGTAATTTATGCAATTCTTAATTACTAAGCCGCTGTTAGACTCAAATTTTATTGTAGATATGAAATCATCGGAGCAAGTCTGAGTGGCTGTTTTGCTTAGTCATGAACCTGTGGCTGGTAATAATTGTGCAGCTAGACATAGTTTTAATAAAAGGCAATTAATTATGATAGTTTTTGATGATTCAAGCTTAAATCATATTTCTGAAATAAATAAAATCTACATTTTAGAATGAAACTAGCCCTGTTAGACAGAACAATGAGAAAGACTGTTCCACGCTCGCAGAATATATCTCAGAAGTTAAAAATAATGACAGAAATTTTTAAAATAAAGAAGATGAAACGGATCCCTGTATAATCCAAGCCCAAGCCCAATGCTACAAAGACGTTGAATAAAAATTATCCGTTTATCCATATAAATAAGCATTTTATCAATGGCACCATACAACACAAAGTTGACTGTGACAAATCGTGCAAATCGATGTGCCTTCGTAACTGGTTATTAGAATTTATCAAAACCAATGTTACTGACGTAAACCATAGTTAAACGTCATGTTAAAAAATGAGCCAGGAAAATGTGCAGTCGAACACTGTTATTGAATTATGATTCATGGTTTTACAGTGAATGTTATTAATTTTAGTTGTAACTTAAAGCTCTTTTTCCGTTATGAAAATTACTCCAGGAAATGTCTTATCTAGTGTATCATTTTCAATTAAGTATAGATAGCTTCTAAAATTCCTGGTTGTTAGAATTGAAAGCTAATTAAAATACTAACAATAAATATGTACAACTTTAACATTTATCAAAGCCTAAATAAAAGAGACGATAACCCATTTGCAAGCGCTTGATCCTCATATTTGCCAGGATTGTTAAATATTACAACATTTTAAGTATCTTTTTAGTTCATGTCAAGGTCATTATTTAAGTAAGTATAATAATATTATTATGATCGTCTTTAGTTTTTGATTTTTCTTGGAATGTCCACAAACCTTTTTCCATGGGTCATTTCAATCCTACCTTTGTCCTTAAAACTTTAACTAGAACTACCCGAAGAAACAGAAAAGGAAGTTCTAAACAACAAACATTAATACCAGGAACACACTATAATTTACTTCATAAGTACTGCAGTATAATTGAAACGGCTTTCTGGCCATAATTCTGTTGGTCCAGGCTAGCTGTCATCGCTCCCGCTTCGCATAATCCCTTGAAACCAGTAGTGAAGGGAAATTCTAATGCATCGTCTGTTTTAATTGCACATTATTTGATTAGAGAGGAATGTTTTCGTTGGTCACGATGATTATTGTGATGTAATGAAGTGAATATTTGTTAGGATAAATTATGATTGCTCAGTGTTGGTATAATTAATTATATAGTGAAAAGGTTATTTTAGTAGAACTACTTTATATTCTATGTTTTTCTTTCTAATTATAATCAAATTACATTTGTATAAAGTACTTTTAGTACTCCTGAAACGATAAATGTCATTCATGTTCAAATTACAAAAATGATCAAGCAGCTAATCATGCCTGCAAAACATGTATCGATTTTGAAAATATTGAATGCATGTATTGATTACAATAACTTGTATTCTAGACTAAGCAACTGTTATCGATGAAGTTAATGACGGGTTAAGTTGGTAAGATAGAACAGGAAGTACTAAGTCAGACGATAAGTCTTCTTTACAATTAAATTCTGCAATTCGCGTGGGATTTAACAGTTTTGATTTAGTTTTTATTTAAGTCTCAGATCAAATCAGCATAGAAACTAATTATATTTGATGCACACAATAAAATTATAGTGCCCATTTCGTCCGCAGTATAGTTTAATTTAAATGCAATGTAATTCATATTGAATCTTCTCTTGTTGGCATTAAGTGTAAAGTTGTTTGAAGTAAGCAAAGACAGGATGGTAGAAGGGTGGGTAGTGATTGTAGCAAAGATAGCGATATTTATGTAGATTTGTAAGTGTCGATGTAATCTGGGACAGGTGTTAATGGGTATTTTCATTTTAATTGAAAATATATTTACAATTGCAAAAACTGGGTAAGCTTCCAATCAATTGTAGTTCATTTTTTAACTGTCGTAATAATGGTTTGCTATCTAACTGACCCCTAATACAAGACACTGGCTATATTTAAATAAAGAGAGAAACAAGAAACTTTAAAATATTGGTAGTAAAATTAATAGTAGTTACCATAAACATAAAAAAACAAAGCAAAAAAGAAATCAGCAAATCGATTATCTCTATCGATTCATCCTCACATTATAATATGTTCGTGTCCCACCACTACGCTACCCGTTCTTACAGAGAATGCGCGGGCGTGACGAAGTCTCTATCTGCCAATAATCTAAACTGAATAACTAGTACCTTCACTCGGATGCGCTCGCTATTGATCTCTGTCTTCATATAACTGGAACGTCCTCCCACAGAGGATTGTACTTCATTTTTATTTTCACGCCTATGTTTTACGCAATGAATAGTTTTAATGGTAGATAGTATAGTATTTTTCGTTGATGTTGCCTGAATTTTAGCTAATTCTGCAAGCATATTTGAAATTAAATGTCTATTGCATGTTATTACTTTAGCATCAGCTCAGCCTACAATAGTTGGTTCATGTTATAATATGCTAGCTGTTTGAATGTCGAAAAGGGCTTCGTAGGTACTCGTATAAGTCATAATTGTATAATAATGTCATCTAAATGAAATAGGTCCATTAGCCAAAATTGAATTGCTGTTATAACTGCCCTTAGTTTTATTTTCGGACCCGTTTTCTTCAATTAAAACAATTAGTGGAAATCTATCGTAAACCTTAAACAATCCTACTGTTTTTTGCTTTGTAACAATTTTAAGTAGGTATATTTTTGGTAAGAGATCCATATTAAAACTACACGGTCAATTTAATCAAATGACTATCACAATCGTGATTACATTTTCAGTTTATGATACCATACTTTTCAATTAACCAGAGATTCCCATCGGCCAGTTGAAAATAACATAGAATTATATTCATTCAAATATTTCTTAGCAATTGAATTATCTGACCTCATACAAATTCTTATAGTTCACGACCGCATGAGGAAACGTTCACAAAATACCCTAATTACCTCATAATGACGCCAAATTACAGTACTCAATCATTTAAACTATCTTAAATGGCAGTTGTTATGCAAATTGAATATCAAAATTGTAAGTAGCAGTGGGAGATTTGAAAAATACCGTTTGAGATATTTTTTATGAAATATGGTTCTATAATTCTTTGTTGTTAGATTTATTGTCGTACTATTAGCTTTTCTCGTTTTGTGTGCTTTTATTGATGTTAATTTTATTACATGTTTTATTTGTTAACTGTGCCATGAGTGCTGTAATTTCCAACCCAATATTTATTTTGGTTCATATTGGCTATATTTTAGGTATAAAAATTAGGTTCTTAAAGTCAAAATTAAGCTCGGGTACGGCCAGGGATGAACTATTTGTATAATTGATTAGGCAGTGCTAATATTTTTAATTGCTTTTCACATAATAAGAGGAATGTGTTGAAACTGAGCCTTAAAAATGATTGACAGTTAAAGTATAATTACAGTCTCATAAACCAACTGAGTGGCCATTTTAAAAGTACCTACATTATACATTAGTAAAGCAGGAAAAAAATGCTTTACAAAAAAATGGAATAAAATTAACTCTTAATTACTAAAAACAACTCATCACCTGTCATTATTTCGTGTACTTGTACAAACATATCCTATAGTAATTGTGTAAATAATTGCTCGTTTTAATGTGTTGCGCTGATTACATCAATAGGGGCACTTAATTTTCATGTTATTGTAGCGTGGGAAATGCATTCTTGTGATCTGTAGATAGGCTTGATAATAATAATTATTGTTTAAACGACTTTTTAATTAAGTAAAAATTCTAACAATGAGATGATTAAATTGAAACTTACGGTTGGGTTCGAAAAATAACCAGTGTAATAAATAAATCAAAGATAACACTAAAATATGCATTTCAACAACATAACTCCGTTTTAATAAATAAATAAATGACATTTATTCAATTTTATATTTAATGATTACAACATGAATAAATAATCATCAATGTAAATTACTTAAAATTGTACTACATTAAAAGTCCCAGAAACTCCTTACTACTTGGATAATACATTTTAAAAGGCACAAGAACCTAACAACTATGTTAATAAGTACCACATAGCCCCATCTAAGTAGCTTAGTGCAGTCTATTAAAACTAAATTAACCTGGTAGTATCCACAGTGTAAAGCAAGTTACCGCAACAATTTAAAGTTTCTAAAGAAACCTTAGTGAGTTGATGCAAAGTAAGTTTTTAATTACCGCGGTAAATAGTAAAAACATCTCTATATAAAACTAGTTTTCTTCAATCTCAGTAGTGTAGACAAGTATCAATGTGCTGATTTCAAAGCCTAGCGGAAATCTTTGAAAACAAAATTTGTTTTTTCAAGCGAAACGAGAAATTTTGTGTGTATTACTTTCATGGTTCGAAAGTTTATTTTAATATATTTAGTTTATCACTTCTACAAATATATTAGCATGACATACGTTCATATAGGTATTTACAAAATTATGATATGGTACAATATTTTCCCACAACAGATAAATTTTGGCACACTTAACACCTTTAATTTCCATTCTACCTTATCCAATCTCCATATGTCAACAAACTTATAAATAATAGCGTATCACACTTTATACGCCCACTTGCAGCACTCATTACCCCACTTTTGGTGGACAAACAAATACTAAGACACGCCTACGTTCTTCACTACTAGTTTTAATTAGCACAAAAATAAATAAAACGCATATGTCGATAAGCTTGACAGAAAATGAGGCGGAAACTTGACTGTCAAACTCCGCACCTTTTAATTATTTATCTATTTCTTTTAATGCATATATTTTATGTTTTACTGTTACTTCGCTATCTACATATTTATTTATACCAGCTACTGCTGAGCAAATAACTCTTCATTTTTCTAATCTAAAGTTACTCTTACTTCTACAACATTAGGTCTATAAATATTAAGAAACTTTATTGAAAAGAAAATAGAGAGAAGTTTGTAACGGAGCTTAATGATAATATAGAAACTCAAACAGAAAGCAAACTTAGTTTTCCATAAAATAAGAATACGTTATGAGAGAAAACAGACATATAGTCAGTAAAAGTCGGGAAACAGGAAGCTATGATTCTTAATGCAAGAGACAGTAGCACATAGCCCAGTTAACCTACCTTTAGGACTAATAACAGACTGCAAATTATTCAAGATTGTGATCTCTAGATGAATGCTCATTGAAATTAGTATTCTAAAAGAAATTAGTATTCTATGAAATTAGTTATGTAATTAACTGGTAATAACTTTACCAAACCTGGAAATTAAACCCAGGACATCTAGAACAAGATAAATTAAGCAACGAAAACAATTTCCCGAATCTTGCAAAATAAAGCTAAACTTTATTAGCAGTAATTGTGCCCCTAAGTATAAAATAGAAATAAGCGCATTTAAACTGTTAGAAGTTACAACATTCGCACTTCAAACAGTTATCTACACTATCATTTACAACCATTTTCCATCATGAATCATTAAAAATACTCTATTAAGACTAGATCATTTACTGGTATATTTTGAACCAGGCTAATTCCCAGCCGCCTCAATCAGGAGTCCAACATAAACTGGTTTCTCCATACCATTTTATATAGTAAAGTATATTTCACACCTATAGGACGGATGCAAACCGTATCTAGAACACCCATTGAATATTAAACTTTATCTATGCTAGATAAAGTTTAAAATAGATTGCAGTTTAACGAAACATGTGATTTCATCGGGTGATAGTATTGTGTATGAAAATTGAGCTTTATTGAATTAAAGATAGGATTGAATGTTTCAGGTTTCAAGATGAGGTTGGTTCTATCTTTATGTCAATTCTGAGAGAGACCCAATATTAATTGTTGGTCATTATTTCGTGGTGTAGAAAGCGGTGAGACGGTAGGAAGTTGGTCGCCCTCGCATTAGATATAGGGTCGCAACGCTTTAGGGATATTTGTGCCTTGTATGCTGCAGCTCTCTTATTATAGACATTTGTAACACTCTGTGAGAAAGTGTTGGAGAAATTGTAAATAATAGAAACTATTTTCTGAACAATATTATAAATGATGGGTGGAAGAACTGGGAGGATAGCATAAAGGATGTTGAAGCGATCGGCATAGAACGTCGAATGGTACATAAGCTAATAAACCAGACGGCGACAGACGTTACAATTGATTATGATTTCACACTATAGTTTGTGTGTGGGGGTGTGTGTGTATTTGTTACTCCTTCACGCTGAAACGACTGGACGGATTTGGATGAAATTTTACAAAGAGATAACCTGAGACTTGGAGTAGCACAAAGGCTACTTTTCATCTATTTTCAGATGAAGTCGCGACCAATAGCCAGTTGAAAGTAACTTTAAGACATTGTCATTTTAGACACTTCTTCATTTTGTAAATAATATAAAAATAAGATGTAATATAATATCTGATAAAATATTTATCGACAAACGTAGGTACCTACTAAAGAGACTAGTATGCTATGTAAATCATTAAAAGTTAATAAATAAAGTCCCAAATGAATGAAATATCCGACGTGAGAACACTCACAATATCACCAAATATGAAAACAAAACCATGGCGTACAAAATTACTGGCATAGAAAGTACAAAAGAAAAGAGTTGGTAGGTACATGCTGATTTTCTAATCATGCGCTATAATTAAACAAATCGTGTCAGTAGGGTGCGCAAGAGTTCAATTTCCGTCTTATTACGGCCCTAAGAACAGTAAATCTCAAAGAACATTACCTTTCTTATTCTAGATTTTAATTAAAACGATGTGCCGTCCGCGTATTAATTTAGGAGATAAACTTTTAATAGTCTCGGTTCATTTTAGATTTTCCGAGAGGTTCTTATGTGTCATGGTGTATGACATTTTATAATCACCATATTTTAACCAATATTTATTTTTCACGTTTCTAGTCTGGCTATGGTGTCATTTACTGCCTTATCCTCTAGCAGTAGTGTTAGTTTTGCAGTTATGACCATTTCTGTATGATGATTACCTACTAAGGTATTGTCAATTGGGGAAGCTCTCTCCTTGAAATAATTTTATGTTATATTTATCAGGCCTGTTATTAAACTGTCCCACTGCTGGGTACGATCCTCCTCTCAGAATGAGAGGGAATAGGCCATAGTCCACCACGCTGGCCAAGTGCGGGTTGGCAGAGTTCACATACATTCAAAAACTTTATAGAGAACTCTCAGGCATGCAGGTTTTCTCACTATGTCTTCCTTACGTATTACTCCGGTCGAGCCGGCCTGGCTCTCCCACGGTGAAAAACACTAGGCTATCACTGCTTTTTTTCGCTAAGCGCTCTCTTGCACCCTAAATAAAAACTTTTTAATACTGAGCCATGGCCACCATACCCAAAGTAACGGTCTGTAATGTTAAGACATAATTATCAATGTATAATAGCCCCCATATGTTAGACTTTCTCCCTTACCACCATAGCGTTGCTTCGGATCCTAAGATAAAGACACGTATAGGACCGTTGTACTGTACTTGTGTAGTTAAACACCTGGTTTAGTAGAACTTATCACGAATGAAATTATGAGTTTAGAAATTTTTTGTAAACGATACGCAACTTGTGAATTTGAATCAATCTGTTGTTCCAAAAGCGGTCATTATACTCATCATTATGAACAACTTTTACTATGGGACCAACCCTGAAATCGCGGAAAAATAATCAGCTGTTCCATACATTTATGTTCACATAGGTAACTCAACAAAATGTATGGAGCAGCCGATTTTTTTTTATGAGTATATTGAGCCTTTTTGGGAACAACAGGGTTTTTGTTACATGCTGTATGTGTATACATAATTATGTAAAATAGGTATATAAAAAGCAAATAATTAAGTAACACACCTGCCATGTCTAAAAGTAAACTAATCGGTACAGGCGTTTAGAAGTTATAGTAAAACAAACACACACACATTACATACATACCTACATGAACCCTGAAAACATAACACTCCCTCTTTTGGGCAGTCGGGGAAAAAAGAAAATTCACTAGTACTCACTATTATTACAAACCTATGCACGATATTTAAATGCAGTAACCTTTAAAGGTATCCCTATACCTGGTTGTAAAACAGCACATACAAACCAGTGTCCTTGCAACATTAATCCTGTAAGAAACATGTAAATTGTAAAAACCTTTCCGATGTCCTACCATAAAATTCCATTGCCAGCCAGACATTGAGTAGCATCTGAAGGCGACTCTATTCATAAATCGGTCCACAATCTCCTTTTATATGTAAAACAGATGTTTCAGAATCTACACGAACTTGAGGACGTATTTCTGTGCAATTTTTATGCCCCGTCAGACTAAGTTTACGCGTGGGGCCGAGACTCAGGGCCTACCTTTTACAAAAAGGCACACTTACATGTTCACACTTAGAAACTCTTAAAGATTTTTTGCTTGTTTTATTACAAAGTTCCGGTTAAATTATCTAATAACAATAATTAAACTTTATTGTTCAAATAAACTTATTGGTTGTTACAATTGACACTAGCTTCCACACTAGGATTCCCTGTGTCGTGGAAGTTAGTTTCTTTCGTCCTGCCGGCCTAGCATGACCACGATAGAAACGGGTTTTGTCTACAGAAGAATAGACTAAGGCCATGTTGTTTCAAGTTATAGTTACGTATCTGTAACCGTCAAATATGGCGGCTTGTACGACAATTTCATACTGACTTAACGATTACGTAGGTACTGACTTACGAATACAGATAGTTTGAAGCAACCCGCCCTAAGTGACAGATTGTAGTGACATTTCTACCGTTTTATGCATAAAACGTAGACATGTTTCTACAATCTGTCACTTTGTCTATTCTTCTGTAGACAAAACCTGTTTCTATCGTGGTCATGCTAGGCCGGTTGGACAATATTTAATTTAATTTTAATGTTAACAAAATAAACAAAACTAAAAGAAAATGGAAATATTATATTAAAGGTTTGTGGGTACCTTACCTAATTTAAGTTAAAAAAATGCTTAGCTTGTGATATGTATGTGGATGTGTTTGTGGTGAGTGAGTGAGTGGGTGCGTAGCTATATGCATGTCTTTGTCTACATGCGTTGAAAGTCTGTTGAGTTAGCTTTGTATTTGCTTAAAATTTTGTTCTGTAATAAACCCTAAGGAAGTCTTCAGTTTTGCCGTAGTCCTTGTCGCATAAGAATGATCTGGCAGAAAATTTTATAAAAAGTCTGGACACTGAAAGAGGCTCATAATAAAATTGCAATTTTAATATGTAATTATGAGACTTAATTAAAATTTTATGTTTAGTGACAGGATATCAGTTTATCATAAAATTTCTGATATATGAGTAAACATTTTCCTTACAAAATATTTACGACTAATAACATGTAAGTATATAAATTGTGTTTTTCCTTTAAACCCATGAAACATGCAAGTATTCATATACTTGCACGGTAATTTTATCAACATAGTAGCAATGTTGCATGATAAAACATAAATTAATGGACCTTAATATGGTTTAAGCTCATTATATAGCAATTTGATTAAATTTACTTCTATAATGTCACGTTTACGATTATTAGTCATAACATTAACTGTGATAATAAATTTTGTGTGGCCACTATAAGCTTTTAATTAGGTATAATACGCAAATAAAATATTGGATGCTTATGAATCTGTGTTTACTGCTTCCTAAACTTGTTACCTTTATAGGAAAAAATATAATAAATAACATTTTTTCGGCTTTTAAATTAATTTTCGCCGTTTAATACCGCCGCTTATTACTTTCTCAACAAGTTTGATTTTACATTAACAAGAATTCATTGACGAATCAAGAAATTTTGCCAACAGCCAATACCTTGCATTCCCATCAAAAATTACATCCGAAAAAAGCGACCACAAGCAAAAGCTGGTTCAATATATTTCACATCGAACTAGCTTCACAAGCCGCACCGCCACTCCATATCTGTATGTAAATACGACGACATTTTTGCTTCTGTGCGTTTGCATCTAATATTTTACTGTTGCGCATCTTATTTATGCAGCCTATCTTGAATAAGACGTATCTGTCTATCCAGTACGGGTTTCGGTCACTAATGATGTGGGTCTCAACCCTTTTTTGCCGTGTCTAACTAAATAATGTGGACGTGCGCTGGGTTCTTGATTTTGCAACTCTGTGTACGGGAAAATTTGATGCAAAGTTAGGTCTGTTGATAGATCTGAAATATGTTGTCATTAGGATCGTTTTATAAAACTGCTGGCTGTCTTTTCATTATATCACGCTCTCGGCTAAATATCTATCTATATATACAATATCTATATACAGGGTGGCAGGTTAAACAGTGGAAATATTTTAAGGGGTCATTGTACTCATCATTATGAACAACTTTTACTATGGGACCAAACCTGAAGTCGCGAAAAAAAAATCAGCTGTTCCATACATTTTGTTGAGTGAAGTGAACATAAATGTATGGAACAGCTGATTCTTTTTTCGCGATTTCAGGGTTGGTCCCATAGTAAAAGTTGTTCATAATGATGAGTACAATGACCCCTTAAAATATTTCCACTGTTTAACCTGCCACCCTGTATAAGTAACAAGAAACTGGTTGAATCGTCGATGGTAGGTATCCTCAGATCATAGAAACAAGGAGATATGTTATCAAAGCAAACTAGTACGGGAACTGCTGTCGCCACTTTTAAAGCAGTGTGAGTCAACTACAAACACTCCTTTGTGAATATAGAGAGCTCCCACACTTTTAAAAACTCTTCTGTTATTCGTCACTCGTCACTCACACTAAATTAAAACACTGTGCCTACCTATAAAAATCATTCTTTATTGTACACACACAAAAAATGAAAATACAAAATCTCAAAATTACAAGATATAGTTACAAAGGCGAGCTTAACCCAAAATCATCGTTGGCATTCGATTCGTTGGTGACATGATTACCGTGATGACCGTGTCAAGCTTAGCGCCTTGGCACATCTCCCTAGTTTCTATGATCTAAGGTGGTATCCTAAGTAGGTACGATATTTTCAGAGGAAGAATAGAGTTCTCAGCCACGCAGCAAAATATATATGTACCATCATCTGCCTAGCCTTTTCCCAAATTATATTGGGGTCGGCATCCAGTCTAACTAGTTTTGGCTGAATATCAATATTTTACGTGGAGCGACTGCCATCTGACCTCCACAACCCATTTAATGGGTAATACCGGTATTCGAATGTTAGACCAGCTGTCAGACTTTTAGGGCTTCTGACTACCCGTAACGATTGTCAAAAATATTCCTATGACAACCGGGACCGACTGCTTAACGTGCTCTCCGAGGCACGGAGGGGTCTCGATGTGTAAAAAACGGTCACCCATCCAAGGACTGACCGCGGCAAGCGCAGCTTAAACTCGCAGATCGATCGATCAGCGCGGCCGTCATTTAGCCACGAGCCCCTCAGAAAAATATATGTACCGTACATAGTATTATTTCCGGGCCTTTTAATAATATAAATAAGCCGCCACTTGCCTTCCCATAATATTAATTGCAACTTTATTACTGCAAAGCCAACTTCAACAGCAAAATTCTACAAGGATTTACACCCTGCCCCGCCTATACACCGCCCATACATAAACACAATTTAAGTGGGTCACAGTACATGCACTACAACACACCAATTAAACCGTTTCGAGCAAATAACTTCAATTAAAATGGCGTATTATAAATCAAAATTGGATTTCAATTAAGCATCCCAATGGTTTGGTGGCATTAATCATTGCGGCTAATAGAATGGCCAGGGTACGGTACCAAGCCACCTACGGCTGCTGAATATAGATTTATGGTGCTGGATGCGGCTTATTTATGTAGTAATTGTTTGTTTATGTGGTTTAATATTCATGCATTCATTCCTCTAGGTGAAAAGCGCACCGGGATAAAATTAATATGTGTATCGCTGTATGTGCATAAAGTTCGGTTTCTTAAGTTTGTTTTAGAAGGGTACATTTTGTGTGATTGCACTCTTTAGTAGGTTTGCACCTGAATCTTGATTAATAAAAATAAAATTGTGTTCTAAAGGGAAAATAAGGAGTTTCTATAAGATATAATTAAAAAAAAAACCCTGCCCCACTCTAGGAATTTATCAAAATTTCACATACCTACACCAACAGCCAGATCCGAGAAAAATATTTATTCCGTGCAGGAATCAAACCCGCAACTCGTCGTGCAGCAGCTGATCTCTTAGCCACTGCAGCAACCGTGCCGCCAAATTATTATTAAGGTAGATAATAGTTTGAATAGGCTTTTTTCCAACGGCTAATTAAGCAGTTGGAAAAATACTAAAAATGAATATTTTGTAAAGAGAGCAATCTATGATACTAAACTCTCAGCACTATCTTGATCAAGAACTCATAACCCGATCCCATTTCAACCACGCTTTCCTCAACCCCACTTCTACGCTTACCGCTTCCATTATCCATAACTCCAATTCATATTCACGGTAAACCAATTTAATAAAACATAGCTGTTCAACATTTGAACCGGAGTTGAATCAATTAACACTTTCGTTAATGAAAATTTACTTTGTTTGTGAAATAGCAGCATATTCCTTGCTATTAGATCTTGTACTGCATTTATGATAACCTTGGATTGACTGAACAACATAATTAAATCAGAACGCTGTAAATATTAGATATATATTATTAATCATTATTGTCAAGATTTGATAGCATATTTTCTTGTAATTTGTCATTCAATTCGCTCGTTTTCCTGCGGCTTTTATGGGTGGAGTAAATATTACTGATGATCGTACTAAAATTACTACTGTAATTAGAAAGTTAAGACTCCCGACGTTTTCATTCACTTTTAATTTTTATAGATTTTCCCTAAGCAAATATCCAATAATATAATCTACTGAAAACGACTCTATTAGCAATAAAAATCCGGACAACTGCAAATAGAACTCAGATGTAATAGCAGCATAGGTGGCGCTATTGCTTATTTCGGAACCCTGAGGGCGCGATTCGTACTCGCACTTGTCCGGGTTTTTTTATTGCATTGACTAAGAAGCCTGATTTTACAGTTTAAAAGGACCGCAGACAGACAAACGGACAACTAAGTGATCCTTTAAGGGTTCTTTTTTTACTTATAAGTTACAGAACCTTAAATATAAGCCTATAAACACACAACAACAATAAAATATTTGAAGAAGGAAGGAAAATTATCATTATCACTGATTGGTCGTGGTTGTGCCCATGTATGTATGTATGTATGTATGTATGTATCTTTATTTATCAACGTTTCACAATATTCATGTAATTAAACAAAGCCCCACAAAACTGTTTTCACAGTTTGTCTGTGGGAACAGATCCTTCAATATTATATAATATTATAATTTAAGGTGTAGGTACTTAGGTATAGTGCGAACACTTAAAGTTAACGAATCATGTTTACATGTTTACACAGATCGCGCAGTTACAAAGTCTGGAGATAGAATTGTTTGAGTAATTTAGCAAATTTAGCTTTTTTGGTCTCATTTCTAATATCTGCAGGCAAACTGTTGAGAAATAGCAAAAAATAATAATATAATAATATATAATATAATAGAAATAGCATTATTCAACGAATAACGTTTATTTAGCGTATACTTTCTTCATGTAGATTCCATGTTCGACATTATATTACACGGTCTATTTTTGTTTTCAATGTATCGCTGCCCTTATAAGGCTGTATCTACATCTAACACCACTGTCCTAGTTTCGCGAACTAACCTTCGGCGTTATTAATTTTCTGTACATCGTCCATTCTTCCAACTAGTGCCGGGCATGTGTTGGTATTTTCCCGGGATTTACAACCTTAAGATGCTAAAGTACATTATACGGGATTAAAATTCCCGGTTCGTAAATTTATTTCTCAACTTGCTGATTTAAACTTTTTTATTTTGGCAGACTTATAGCATTTGATTTATTCATAATTAAAAATCCTGCTCTTTGATGTTAATTAATTATATTATTGATTGGCAAAATTACGTATTCATCGTATACGGCGCACCTAGTTAGTTCGTATCAATAAATTCTAAATAATTGCATGTACATATTGTAAAAGGACCATACATTGTCGTCGTAAGCGGTAGCCTACTAACCCCTTACGAAGCAGTAGTACCAGTAGAATGGCGCATAAGACATAACAATTGTGATCTCTAACCTGCCACGTTACAACAGCATTCTTCGGCTCACTTCAAGCGATACACGCACCTAGCATTGATACTTGATACCACTTTACTAAAATATGTTGGGTAATTGTGTGGGAAACGTATGAGATGATTTATTATTTACTACAAAGAAAGCTCTAGGGAGTGACCCTCAATAGTTGTTTTGTCTGATTCTTCTAACAGATATACGATACTTGCTTTAAGTGACAAAAACAGCCAACATTTCCAATTTCGGGGATAATACTTAGAATGTGTTATTTTGTCGACTTGAGAATTTGAACACAAAAACAATAAATATTAATTAATATGAAAAAAATGTTACTGTATTCTATTAAGGGGTTCGGGGTTCGTTTCCCAAGTTTTTTTTTGGCCGGAGTCCCATACTAAAATGAAACACCTCCTTTCCTAATAAATAATCCCGGTACCGTATCCCAGCAGGTCCCAACACTACGTCCAAACGCTTTCAACCCGGTTAGCGCGTCGCCGCCGGGTAAAACACTAAGGTTTGTGGGACGAACCATTCAGTGGGACGAATCGTTCTGAAGGGGTATTAATATCATAACGGAATTAGACTGACTGAAATTGAATTAAATCGATGGGGAAAATTTATTATCGTCTCATTGTATAGTAACAGGTGTGTATGAATCTCAGGTGGAGATAAATGCAGGATTTGAAGAAAAGGCAGCCTGAGGGCTTCTTGAATGGGACATGTTATTACGTAATTTGTAACATTGGTGGTATATTGATTCGGCTCATTTTACTTCGGTTTTGGATTAACGTTTGCGTCCAGTTGAATCATAATTCCCTGAGCCGCCGAGAAAATGCCGATATCCTCAAACGATTTATTTTTATTGTTACCTTTCGTTGCTTGATAGGCATGAATACTCGTAATTATTACAAGTATCTGTGTCACGTGTAGGTATATTCGAGCCGTCCAATCTCTAAATAAGATACAAATATCTAATCTAAAAAAAGCGTCAATCCAACCCTTTTTATTGACAACATTATTACCTTATTATCTTGACTTTTAGTTCACAAGTGATTCTGAACTAGCTTCTAACAAAAATTACTTCTTAAATATACCTACCTCTCTTCAGGATAAAGTAAGCGGTATTCTCAAGAAAAACTACCCGATACAATCTTCATAACGGAACATGAAAAATTCTCACTTCAGCGGATATTCTAACGATGCGGGATTACGCACTATCGGGGCTAGAGATAAATTCCGGACTTTCTCAGTTGTACTCATAATTTGTAGATAAGAGTGCGTGCTGGCCTAGTGCGGTGCATTTCACGGGACTGTCGCTGGCGGGGTTAATATTGAGGCCAGTAAAGGGTGATAAATGACAGTCAGATCTGTTAGATAGTGAGGTGATTTAACTGTAGATGCCACTGTAAATAAATAAACGCATGCCGTCACGCTAGGGTTTGCCGTGTAGTCTAGATTTTCTTGTCTGATTCCGTGAGTGTATTCACTTATGTTAGTTTGAATGTATGAAAGTTAAAGTTTATATTTTAGGGGGATACAGATTATCGTTGATATGCCACTTGAGTTAGTAATTCCATTTCAAAATTTTAAACCCCCACTTCGACGCCATTTGCAAAGAAAATAAAATTATTTTTTAACTTTTTTCATTAGCATTTTTTTTTTATAACTGTTCCAATTTTCAAGTTAATAGCATTAGTAGTTGCTGAAACAAGCAGCTGTGACTGACAGACGTAGTCGCGTCTGCGTCTGTCTGTCATTGCTGCTTGTTTAAGGGTTAAGGTAGGTATAAGGGTAAGGTATAAGGGTTCCTTTTTACCATTTTGGTACAGAACCCTAACAATTCGTATAAATACAGTGTGAACAACCATCATAACATAAATAATAGAAGCTAGAAAGTCCAGAAATTTCTATTAAACATTTGATTGCGAAACACTACCGCGGTACCGTCGGCGACAGCGTGAATAAAGCTCAGCCTTTAATCTGATCTCTAATTTATTACTGGACCGATAGTACCCAATGGGTACTACCCATCTACATTTCCTTGTTTCTGGTTATTGTGTAATACTAATTAAATGTTGTCGTCGTAATTGGTTTCCCGTTTGACGATCCTTCGAGTCGGGAGAAATTTATAGTCTTGAAGTAATTTATGTTGAAGTATATTTGACATGTAACTGCGAGGAAAAATGTCGCAATTTTATAATTACTAGTGGTAGCTCAGTGGTCAAAATTTTAGCTTTCTGCTCCTTCTTTCTGCATATAAACTTTAACTCAAAGTCAAAGTCAAAGCATTTATTTCAATTAGACCAATTACACGTACTTTTGAATTGTCAAGGAGTCTGTCAGTTAGTCACAATGATGAAGCTAGATGCCCGTTCCAAAGCGTAGATTCCTATGGAGAAGAACGGGCATGAAACTCCATGGTTACTCTTTTAAATCAAATCATTACAAATAAATAATCATGGTTACATTGTTTTTGTCGGAAATAACACAAATATGAGAGAACAATGTAGGTATAAGTCTAGAATAATAGTAAAAACAACTCCAAATATTAGCCATAGCAGTCCAGAGATGACCTAGTCCAGAGATGAACTATACCAAATACCACATTCCTGCATGCGCGCAATATGGTTAAAAAGGGGTACAAAGTTTTTTCTTCAAATATATCTATGATACTACAAAACTGTAAAAGAACTGTGTCTGTACATTGAAAATATTCCAGAAAAAACAATCAGGATAGAGCACTTGGACGCTAAAAAATACATATATTTTATTTTTGTTTGTTTGTCTGTTGGTATGCGCATCATGCAAAAAGTAATGAACGGATTTTGATGTGGTTTTCACAGTTTGATAGCTTGGGGTCCAACTTAAAAAACTAAGCTACATTTCATCTAATTGCGGTGGAATAGGCCGGCGTGATGTTAAATTTATTTATTGTTATAAAATAAATTTAAAAAAATATATTAACCTATTTACATACTTATACATTGGTATAAAATGTAAAGAGGTTACTGTCTTTTTTTAGAAAATTGCTGTAAGCGATCTTTTACTATCGACTTCTACAATTGAGTAAAAGATGGCAGGCAGAAATTTCCCCAACAAAATAACAAACCGACTGGAATTTTCTAGATAAACAGCTACATTAGTAAGATATCGCCACTAGGAAAAGCAGTTAGCCATATTATTAGATCATTCATTTGAAATCGTTTTGTGCCGTTAGTCCTGAAACGCGATCAATCATTGGCGATCTAATGTGTGATAGCTGGGTTTCCGCGTAATATATCTTACGTGGTGATAATGAGAAACGATTTCTGACTGGTTATTAAAAGATGTGCGCAGGAATTTAATCAGCGTACTTAATAATAAAATGAGTACTAAGTTTGTAATTATTTCGTTGCGTCTTTGAATGGAATAAGATGGCAATCAGAGGAATATTTTGTTATGCTATTTAAATGTTTAGACACATATCTTGTTATTACATCGTGTATTAGGTCATCATATTGTTGGTACCGTCAGCATATCGTTCGTAATATACATCGCTCAATTTTGGTTTTTAGGGTTTCGTACCCAAAGGGTAAAAACGGAACCCTATTACTGAGACTTCGCTGTCCGTCCGTCTGTCTGTCTGTCTGTCTGTCTGTCTGTGTGTCTCCAGGCTGTATATCATGAACCGTGATAGCTAGACAGTTGAAATTTTCACAGATGATGTATTTCTGTTGCCGCTATAACAAAAAATAATAAGATCAATATTTAAGGGGGGCTCCCGTACAACAAACGTGATTTTTTTGCTCGTTTTTGCTCGATATTGATAACGGCACCAGGTAGACGCTTGAAATACTCACAGAATATTTAATTATATATTCACTTTAAAAATAAATAATTTAATTAAAATAAAACAAATATTTAAGGGGGGCTCCCATAGAACAGACATGATTTTTTTGCTGTTTTTATAGATAATTGAGTAGAAACCCTTCGTGCGCGAGTCCGACTCGCACTTGGCCGGTCTTTTTTTTAAATACTTTTGAGACCGAGCGCAGTGGCAGGCGGTAGCGGCACAGATAAATGTAGGTACTGCTTATCTATTCTGTACCAACAGCGAGAACTGCCAATTTGTTTGCGAACCTTTGAGGGAGAATCGTAGTTCCGATCACAGTTCCAACCGATCACGGTTCTCACGGTGATATCACGTGGCCTGTCGGTACAGAATACCAGAGGCCCTAGCCAAGTTGCTTTTCTGTTAGCGTTCACGCCAAACGATAAGCGCAAAATGTATGGCAATGACATTACCAGCGGAAAAGTCACGTGACCCAAAAACTTCAGTTCCATACATTTTATCCGTAGCGTTTGGCGTTAACGCTAACAGAAAAGTAACTTGGCTAGGGGGGCAGGCAGGGCAGCCAACATAGAGTCAAAGGGAGTTATGTGAAACGCTCTGTACCACTGCGATCGGTCGTTGATTGCCGGTGTCGGAATTGAAACAAAACAAAAGTCAATATCCTCATACACTACTGTTTTCTTATTTGTTCATCGCTTTTTTAATCATCACCATCATCATCATTATATCAGCCGAAAGAGGTTCACTGCTGGCCTCCCAATACTACCACCATGACCGGTCCTGCGCTGACTGTTTTTGTTTGACTAAATATTTATTTTTCTTACAAGACATGTGAATAGAATGGTCAACAAGACTTTCCATTAAATACAAAATGTATGTTTGTATATCTAAACAGTTTTGGGATTGTAAAAACTATCTTTCAGTTAAAAAAACCGCATTCAAGTCTGTCCATCTATTTGGGACGATGATACAGATAGACACAGGCATCAAACTTATAGAACCCTTCGTTTTTCAAAGTCGATAGTTAAAAATAACAAAAAAATGATTATCAAAAGTTTAACTGACGAAGCTAAAAGACCTCAAAAAGCATTACAGTTACCATAGTAACGTAAAATACATATTTCACTAAACAAAAATAAAATAAATAGCCATTCTGAACAACAATAGCCCAACGGTTAAGGCGTGAAGTTATCGCTGGGTCAAATCCTACCCCGTTGAACTATTCCAGTGACTAAAACTATGTGTTTTGAGCTTAATTGACGGGTTGTACCTATTTGTAAAGTGTTTGTGTTGTTCCGGCATTGAATTGGCCTTGCTTTACGCAAGTGTCAACTAAGGAACAATTCTTCAATATTATTAGCAAGTGAACAGGGCCCCAATTCTGCTATTTGAATAGTGTACGAATGGTGTCATAATGACACCATGACTATCAAAACCTAAGCGGTCATTGGCTTAGACCAAGACTAACTCATTCGTCATTGGTCAAAACGATGCCATTGAGACACTATTCTGACACGATTATAACAATTGCATTAGCAGACTTGGGGCCCAGTACTCATGAATATTGTCTGCGATTACCAGTTGGTTATTATGGCAATATGTGCTTATATCTTTCAGTATTATCATTATCTACTGCATTTTTCAATCCTCTATATGAGCTTCTTCTATTTTCTGCTATTATTTTCTGTTCTTACAATTTTGTACTAGGTTTGTTCCGGGTTTTACCTACCGACAAACTGAATAATTTATAACTCGTGAAACACTTTTATCTAATTCACGTGTTTATTTTTTATTTTATTTACAGTGTGTTCTACGACTAAGTTGAGTGTATATTAATCCACATGAGTGCAGCCTAGTTGATCAAATATGAATTCTTTTCTGCAACATAAAAATAATATTGTGAACAATATAATTTTTGATCACAGCATAAATGGAGTTTCTTGCTAGAATTGATCTTCTTTACCTACCTACCTACCTACCTACGAAGACCTTAATAAGGCCTATTGGAAATAAAAAAAAATCTTGATATAACTGTTAACTTTCAAGTAATATAATAATATGCATGAAGTCCCTTTTGTAAAATTCGACGTTTCTCCACTCATACAAAATGATGTCCACAATCAAATCAATACCTCTCCACTCCAGATAATTGAGGATGACGATAAAATAATTGCATTTATTTATTTATCACCTACAATTTTTTCTCTCACTATACGCCTCTTAGCTGTCACTTAATTTACAATGAATGGTCTTTGTCATACATTATCTTACATCTATACAAACACTTTGGCTATTGTGATGATTGCGTGTGTTGCAAATGTTGATATTAATATGTTGATTTTTATTGCATAAGTTTTTGTCACTACTGTGCGTGGGTGGTTGAAATAAAGATGTGATTGGTTTGTCTGATTGTGTGGCATAAGAATGTTGACATTATTATAGACATTGACATGATTAAAATATAGATTCATCTATACAGGTGTAATTTTAGTCAGTCGAAATACGAAAAGGAGTCATTGTACTCATCATTATGAACAACTTTTACTATGGGACTAACACTGAAATCGCGAAAAAAACATTTGCCGTGTTCACACATTTGTGTTCACATAAATCGACAAAAAGCTGGTTTTTTTAAGAGTGTGAGGATGTATGGATGATTGTTACTCTTTTACGCAAAAACTACTTAACGGATTTTGATTAAACTTTACAGTAATATAGCTTACTAGCTTCCGCGTTTTTGGGATTAAAAGTAGCCTATGTGTTATTGTGATGTATCCTACTAATATTATAAACCTGAAAGTTTGTGAGGATGTAAAGATGTATGGATGTTTGTTACTCTTTCACGCAAAAACTACTGAACGGATTTTGATGAAACTTTACAGTAATATAGCTTATACATCAGAATAACACATAGGCTGCTTTTTATCCCAAAAACGCGGGCGAAGCCGCGGGCAGAAGCTAGTAAGTTATATTACTGAAAAGTTTCTAAAGTAAAGTTTTTTTTTTTATATATTATAACCAGATTCATGTATAGGCTATTTAACATCACGCTACGACCCTTAGGAGCCGAGCAACGGGGGTGAAACGCGGAAAACAGCTAGTTAGAAATACGTAGATACAAACGACTCTACTAGGGACACATGTTCAACCTCAGATCATAGAAACAAGGGAGGTGTGCCAAGGCGCTATCGAGCTTGATGCCTGATTTTGAGCAAATTGCTCATACTAAAAACGTACGCGCTGGCGACCAACCGAACACGATCGATGGTATAAATACAGTGTTTTAGTTTATTGCTAGTGTTAAGTGACGATTAACAGTGTTAGATTGAGGGTGTGCGGAATGTTTAATGCGTGGGAGATCTTTTTATTCACAAGGTGCGCTTAATTATGCGCGTAATTGTGTCGAAAAATGTACTAAAAGTGGCATCAGCTGTTCCCGTACTAATTTTCTATGGTGGCATATCTCCTTGTTTCTATGATCTGAGTGTTCAACAGAGGTATCTATAAAGCTTTTATAATAGTAATTGAAGCGAGATGGGCATGTAAATGAGCAGTGGACTATAATGGCGGCGATGCTGGTCGCAATGGCAACTGCGTATGGCGGCCGCACGCTATCCCTCATACGGTGGTGTAATGTTTCATTGTGGGGACCGCGATATGGGAGGGTTTGTGGATGTGGTATGTGTAGGATAGTCTAGGTCAGTCTTACTTACCTAATCTTTTTTTTCCTGGGCCAAGTACGTCTCGATGCTACATCAGGCGGGCCGCAATGACTCAGAACTAGCCTCAGTAATAACTTGCTTTGTAGCTTACCTAACCTAGGAGCGCAAATAACCAGATATCTTGTAGGTTGCTACAAAAAGTTATTTGGTAAGCCATTGACTATAGGTAATATGACGTGTGTTAAATTATATACTTGGGATAGGCTTCGGACCGCATAAAAAAGTCTGCCGGGCCGCATACAGCCCGCAGGCCGCAGGTTAAGTAAGGCTGCTCTAGGTATATCTGCTGCAAATAATATTAGGTATTTACTAGAAGTCACTCTGTTATCGATCGCTTAGGGTAACTTGGGTCCAATGGTCAAAATGGTCAAAATTCTGAGTTATAGGTAATATCATATTGTCAAAATGTCCTACAATAATAGTCAATATAATATGCCCTGGACGATCGAGCGTGGCTGCAGGCCACTCTTCCCATTCGTTTTGGTGGCCTCGGCGTCCGCAAAATTTCTAGTATTAGTTTACCCGCGTTCCTGTCCTCGGTATACGGCACTGAAAAGTTAACCAGGAAAATTTTAGCTCCGTCACTGGTTGACTACGAAGTGCCGTATCTGACCGATGCTGTGA
Organism: Thalpophila matura; assembly: GCA_948465475.1. Lineage (NCBI taxonomy): Eukaryota > Metazoa > Arthropoda > Insecta > Lepidoptera > Noctuidae > Thalpophila > Thalpophila matura. Next base: position 17,076,082 of record OX419182.1, read on the forward strand.
ACGCTTGGAAAGTGGCTTGCCCGAATACAGTTTGGCCCGTCAACCCGTCTTCCCAGAGACAGTGGGATGAGCCGCTCTGCAGGTTGGTACGGAATAATATGATTAATACGTCCACCAATACTGCTGAGCGTGCCCGTCTGCTGGCTGTGGGCGAGTGGGAGTCGGGCCTTTGGCTTCAGGCACTTCCGTCACCCAACATAGGTACTATGCTGGGTGATACTACTTTTCGGCTCGCAACATGTCTGCGTCTGGGCGCATCCTGCGTGGCTCCGCATCGCTGCCAATGCGGTGAAGCGGTTGATTGCCTCGGACACCATGGCCTGTCCTGCAGTAAGAGCGCAGGCCGCATAGCACGGCACGCCAGCATTAACGATATCATCCGTCGTGCTCTTGTCACCGCCGGCGTGCCAGCTATTTTAGAGCCCCATGGCTTGGCACGTGACGATGGCAAGAGACCAGATGGAATGTCGTTGATGCCATGGAAGTTGGGAAGGTCTTTGGTGTGGGACGCAACCTGTGTCGACACCCTTGCTCCATCTCATCTTCCTAGCACGGCGAGCTGTGCTGGAGCGGCCGCTGCAGCTGCGGAAAACCTCAAACGGCGCAAATACAATAATCTTGTCGCTAATTATTTGTTTGAGCCGTTTGGGGTTGAAACGCTAGGGCCATGGGGTCCGAGTGCTCGGCTGCTTTTCCGTGACATCTCGAAAAGGCTAGTCGACTCAACACGTGACCAGAGGGCTGGCCTGTTTTTCGGTCAAAGAAGCATTGCCATTCAACGTGGCAATGCAGCCAGCCTTCTGGGCACGTTGCCCGTTGACAGCGATGCGGACGAATATTTTGATGCATAATTAAATTAGGTTTTTATTTTTATTCTTATATTTTAATTTAAGCTTGTAAATACTTAATATGTGTATATTAGATAATAATTTATGTATATAGGTAGATATTATAAAGATTTATTTGATGTTATAAATAAAATACTCTAGTTGAAAAAATAAAAAATAAAATATATAATATGTCCAATTATCATAGTGTTCAAATATAATACATTTCAAAAACAACTGACGGGGGTGGTACTTGTACCCGCGCCCTCTGCCGGCAGAGGATTTAATAAAATATTAAATGTGTTTACCATGCGTTAAATGAGAACACCTCCTTCAGTCATACCCAATAAATCAGCATAAAAGCTTTTCCCATATTAATTAATACACAACCAACAAATGCTTAAATAGTGAATATACCAATTTAAATACATTAAAACATACCACATCTGCCGGCTACTACTCACCGACTGATTCTAATTAAGCAGCAAGCTAGAGATTTATAAGATATAGAAGCATTAGGGAGATTTATACCTAGTACTGAATAATGAGATAACACTAATGGCGCTCCGTGTAGCCACTCATGTGCTATGAAATGCTTGGCTTATAGATGTGGGCAGCGCTGTGAAAATTTAATTTTTTTTGTGGATCTAGAATTTACAATAAATTACGCTTAGCAGAGGCGTAATAAAAGGGATTTCAAATTTCGACTGATTCAGGCGAAGACACAGTAGCTCAGTTGGTGAGAGGGCTGGCCACGGTACACCAGAGGTCGCGGGGTCAAACTGCGCCTGTGTCAGTTGTTTTTGAATTGTCTTAATATTTAATAACAATACATTTTTAGTTCTACATACGTGGGTGAAAGATACATTAAAACATCTGATAAAAATTAGAATAATGATGAGATAGATCTATATGTGAAGCAAAAGCTTTCGCGATACAACGATCAGGCCGGACTCCACCAAAGCAGAGACGAGGCGAGAGACAACCAATAGACTTTCGTTATTCACACATCTCATATCCACTCAGCTTCAGTGGATACCACTTAGCGGAGAAGTATTATATTTGTATGGTACCATCGAAGCGGAGATGTGAGCTGTGCTTCGCTGAGATAGAGCTGAGCGGCGGTACAAAGCAGAGATGTTGTGCCTCGCAAGCTGGCGACGGCGCGCAGCGGATACGAGAAGAGATGTGAGCGGCGTGCAGTGAGCGGCGCCGCTAGTTTCCTCCACGTCGCACCGCTCTAGCCAGCACACATCTTCGCTCCAGTCTAGCCAGACAATATCTCTGCATAGCTTCGGTGAAAACACCCTAGCTGAAAAATATCTCGTCTCCGCTTTTTTCCAATTGTGGTTGGACTAAAGCACAAACTCATTGGTAGAGTGTTATTCCAAATTGTAAGTGCAATTACAAGCAGACAATTATTTTTCGCTAGCTGTACCTACCCGCGACTACGTCCGCGTGGACATCGGAAAACAACATATTGTCTTTTTTTTCGTACCTACACACTTTACCATCACTTTTCACCCCTTTAGGAATAGAATTTCAAAAAACCCTCCTTAGTGCATTTCTAGGGTAGGTACTCAAACAAAATTTCCTCTAATGTCTAGTCAGTGAGTGACGGTATACTGTTTTATAGGTAGGTGGAAATAAGTTCTATTCCATCGACCGACTGGTGTCGACATAACTATTTTCTCACAACATCAACCCAATGACAGGCAAATTAAAAATAAATCAAATAAATCCGACATGACCATGACACACGACAAAAAACCGTTACAAAAAGTTCTACGTCTACCCTCGAAAGGTCTTGACACACCGAGCCGAACTTACGCAGCAAAAATTACACCTACAATATTTTTTTAGTTACCTATGACACACCAGTCACCAGGCCGAAAATTACGGAGAATTTACTTAGCCTGAATTCAGCCGCCGAATTTTGGCGGCGTAATTTTGGCAGGTGTACCGGTATACCCTAATACTAAAACTGAAAATTATTCGTATAAAAAAACCAGTTAATCTAAACTAAAGTTAAATCGGCGATTAACAAATAATGTGTATCGCATTAGTGTCGCGTTTATCAAGAGAGATTATGTTATATTATGCGTTGCGCAAGCGACTGGTTTTGTATCAGAATCACGAGCGAGATTCTTTTACAATCATAAATGGTTATGGTATTTTTATTATTTTTGTGTTCTGATTCAAATGTAATTTTAATGTCTAATTGCTTCCTTTATTTTTTTTGTCTAGAATGATTTTTTTAAGCTATCTACAGAATTTTTGCACGAATAACTCCCTGAGCAAACGTTTTTTTCTTTCGTAAACCTTGTGTTAGTCAACTCGTGGGATTTTATTTGTATTTATAAAATAATAAGGAAATGGGTCGATCCCAATTTAATAAAATACTTACCTAATACCTAAAGTACCTACTTATTTTACTTTTTACTGCTTCATCTACATGATGTTCTCAATATAACATCAGAGAAAAATTATATATTTTTGCTTAAATTTTCCTCCCCTATTATTCTTCCAAATACCCAATAACCACATAATTTACCATCACTTACATCTCGTTCGTATCCATTTCATCGCAGCCCTACACCACTAGCGCCGCGCGGCCAAAACCGACAACTCGCGGCGCAGGCGCAACCCACACAACCAACGTTCATTTTCATAACAGGTCGCGCCGGTAGTTTTTCTTGTCACCATGTTTGTTGCTTTCGAAATAATATTTTTTTTATATTAAACTCTGACGGTGGGTGAGCAGAGGTCTTAGGTGTAGCTTGTCTATTGGGACTTTACAACAAAATACAAAGATCTATGGCGCCGATCCCACAGCGAGCGGTTTAGAGTGAGTTCTCCATTTGACCGCTGCGGTCTGACTGCTATTGTGTATGTAAAGATCATTACATAACAATGAACGCAGAACGCAGAACTCGGAACTCTAAACCGCTTGCTGTCATGGGATCGGCGCCTTTTTGCTAGATATTAATCTAACCAGTTTTATTGGTGGGTCTTCAACATTGAGTAGTTGTTATCATTATTCTGGTCATGATCCTAATTACCATCATCCGTCAGCCAAAAAGTCGTCCACTGCTGGACATAGGCATCCCCCAAGCATCGCTACAACGACCGGACTTTGCTACCCGTATATAGCGGATTACCGCGGCACATTTAGTCTAATGCTCAGATCATAGAAACAAGGAGATATGCCATCATAGCAAATTAGTACCGGAACAACTGATGCCACTTTTAGTACACTTTTCGACACAATTACGCGCATAATTAAGCGCTCCTTGTGAATAAAAAGATGTCCCACGCATTAAACATTCCGCACACCCTCAATCTAACACTGTTAATCGTCACTCAACACTAGCACTAAACTAAAACACTGTATTTATACCATCGATCGTGTTCGGTTCGTCGCCAGCGCGTACGTTTTTAGTACGAGCAATTTGCTCAAAATCAGGCATCAAGCTCGATAGCGCCTTGGCACATCTCACTTGTTTCAATGATCTGTGGTCTAGTGTCATTAAAAATATGTAGATAGCCTGTACTGTTCTGAGCTAAGCGGAGTTTCATAGTTTATCTTTTTAAGGCTGCGGCCACGGTTTATCAAGGAGGCCTTATCGTACGTTCAGGTAATGCTATCAGTCCTATCGGACTTCCGCAGCCTAGTGCAAGCAGACTTTTCTAGACCACATACGTTCCATAGATAGTTTTAGGTTTGTTTCTCCATAATTTTAAAGCTAGCATAGTTACAGTATAGCTGTATAAAAATATCTGTAGAATGATCGTTGCACTGATTGGCACAAAGGGGGTAACCGAATTAATGCAGGCGTTTGTACGTCATCAAACAAAACTACCAACAAAACACAAAGGGTCTGTATCTTAAGTTTCTGGATTGACACTATCCACCAGATTATTAAAAAACTAGATATAAACAAAAAAAAAACTTATGCACCTCTCTATTTTTTGATTCGCAGACGCCAAATTTAAATATTTATACCCCATATCACTCTCACAATGAAAACGAATCTAACAACATCTCATTATGTTGAAATCCATCAATCTGTTTAGGCTACAGAGCGTGTCAAAGACATACAAACACTCGAAAAACATTACCCTTCTTCTAGATCCGTCGGGTAAATTCTGTCAAATAAGTTAAACGGAACTTATCTCAAGAGGCTGAAATGGGCCGTTATTATTTGAATTTGGAATAACAGTAACAGATTTAAAACCTTTCTTTTAATTTTTATAACATGGGTTTGAATGTAGAATAACTGTCTCTGGTTGTTTACAACATAAGTGACCTTCAAATCATCACGTTGAGCGTGATGGTACTAAATAGACGAATGGTTTAAGTACATACCAATGTACAGTTGTAAGACTATTATAGTAAAAATGTAGCACAAGTTATGAGAGGTAGCGGGTTTTAAGTTCAAAAAGCCAACGAGTTTTATAGGCACCGAAACTGACGAAATGCATTTTGCTGTGTATGTTTTTTGAACGTGTTTATTGTTTTTGAAGTGTTAATAACACACAGATGTGTTATAATATGATAAATATAAAAGTTTGTGTGTATGTTTGTTACTTCACACTGAAACGGCTGGACGAAACGTTTAGTCGGATAATGCCTAATTCGCAAAATGGCACCCGAGTCTCAAAAGGGCCAATTCGCGAATGGACTAGTTCTCGAAAGGACTTATTCGCAAAAGGGCTAATTCTCAAAAGGACTAAATAGTAAAATGCCTAATTCGTGAAAGGACTCATTCGTGAAAGGGCTAATTCGTAAAAGGACTAATTCGCCAAATGGCCAGCTTTTACTAACTTACGCCATAGGTTAAATGATATGAAAAAACCAAGTTAATTTTTGCGTTAAGTTATGCTCCCAATGGCTACTGAGAATTTACTAAATGAAAACACGACATGCTTTTAAAGCTTCCTGTGGGATAAGCCTAGCCTAATGTAGAAAGATTTTGAAAATTGTGTGTATTCATAAGAAAAAACAGTGCTTTTAATTAGTATGGTATTGTAATTCTTCATTTTCTTTTAATAAAAAATATTCCTTAATAATTATTCTTTGACATTGCCTGACCAAGGGATCGAACCCAAGACACGCACCGCACCGAAGTCACAGAATAAAGTTTTGCTGCTTATGTGTTACCAAAGTCTCATGTAATAGAGTTAACCTGACTTTACCGCTATAAGCTTGTAACTCACACCAAATCACAGCAATTTGAGAAACGGACCCGTACGTCAATTAGCGGTGTATGTCTCATCACCATGTTTTGAGCAACATTAAGATAATTCACTGCACCGTTGTAAGTGTTAATAGAGTGCGGTTCATACTCGCTGCTTTTATGGCCTCTCGTTGCGTTCTGCGTGCGTGGGGCCATAAAATTAGAGGTTGTACACCGTAGTAATAACGTGCAATTTGTGATGTTGTTTTATGACTCTGAAACAGATTTGTAAATTGAAAAATCAATTAAAATAATGTTGTGGACATAAAGTTAGTTCCTTTACTATTAATACACCGCTACGTTTAATGTTCCCGGAAAGCTTTTAATTTACTCTATATTTAATTTTATTATAGCCAGTGAATTATCGAATAACTTTGACATGTGGCATGATATTATCTAAACATGCCTTAAATCTGACAAAGAGATCATTTTTTTGGTAATTTATTGATCATAACTAAAAATATGTAAATATTATACGTAATAAATCCGTTATTATAACCTATTTTATCAGTGAAGAAATATTACTCATACATAAAAATGTTTTTTTGCATAAAGTTAGTTTTGCGCCGCGCCGGTGTCAATTTTATAGATAACCATTTACGCGATAGACAGTCGTAAAATTTCTTTTAAGCCGAATTGAATTGTTTACGTTAAATTATTGCTTGTAAAAGTCTAAAATAATTGTAAAAAAAATATGGAAAATGTAGAATTGTAGATATGCCATTTTGGAATTTTTGGCGTCATTAATTGTATCTCGGCGGGACGTCTAATGATTCGGACATAATTAAGCATGTTCAAGACTTAATATGTTATACTTTATAGTAATAAAATATGAATCTGAGTTTATGATTTAAATTCCAGGTTTTTTAGTTAACTTTTTGTTGGTAGTATTGTTGAATTTTACGTAAAAATGGACAAAAAAATCCTGTATAATAACAAACCGAATCAAAGGAACCGAAATGTCGATGATAAATTAATGTTCGTTTTATGTTTTTTTTTTTGTGCCTACAGGTTAATGGCAAAATAAGATTCAATTTATAAGTTTCCTTATTTCTGTTATACTTAAAACTAAATGAAAATCCTTGAATCCACTATAGTTTTTGCATTATGATGTAAATAATGGTTAAATTATTTAATAATAAAAATGCAAGGTAATTAAATTAATATTATTATTCACGCGCCCACACAAATATCATAATTTTTAAATGTCACATAAAGAAGGCATGATCACACTGTGAAATATGCGCAGATTAAAAATATAATTTATTTAGGTAAGTTATTAAAAATTATTAAAATCACTTTTTTTAAACTTACAATAATTATAAGGTAATAATGCAAAAGTACTCTATGTTACCTACTAATATTTCATGCTATTTAGTTTAGAGTTAAATTAGAGACTATTTGAAAATAGTGTAAGTATGTTTTTACAATAAACAATACTCTCTTTTCATAATAAATAGGTACCTACTAGAGAAATCATAAAGATCATTTAAGTAATAAAATAAACACATTAGTCATCACTAAAATCTATTTTAGAATGCAAAACGTATAACCAAGCAATCTCAAGAAATAAATGTCATAATATATTTTTATTTTTACGCCCGAGCGCCCATCTTTGTCACCCGTTGACGCTTCCAAAGCGAATGAAATCCGATATTCTTCCCAAAAATAAGGTTTCGTATTCACTCAACGATTTTTACATGTCTTCGCGACTTCGGAAATGTAAATAAATAATTCTTGGATAAAAAATAAACAAATGACAGTCGCGTTCACAAGTTTTATACCCAAAACGAGTAGGTACAGCTGCGATGCGAATAAAAGCACTTTTGTAATGAATACTGCTTATTTTTATTTGACTTTTAATTAATTGTATGTTCTTTCTTTGTATATTTTTTCCACGTGGTAACAGGAATGAATCAGCTAGCTGGAGTAATAATACTCGATTGTAGAATATGGTTATTGCTGTAGTGTAGGCTTACCTTTAGTCTGACCAAAGAAACCATTTTTTCATTGACATGCTGTCCACATCATCAGTTTTTTCTTTATGATTTGCTTACTCTATAATAACATCCTGTTATCAGGCATTTGTTTTGTAATAAAAACGACACATAATCAAATAATAATTCCACAATTATACAAGTTACTTGTTACTTCGCTAGCTGTTCGACGTCCCATAGTACAGTCAGTGCCCTACATTGTCTGACCTCTCTTAGCAATAGCACAGGTAATATAATACTACGCGTACAGATGCCTCATCTCATACAAAAAAACGTGACCGTCGCCGTAACGCGGGCGGCGTAAATCGGGCTATACATTTTTTCGTAAATAAATACGTTTTTTTTAAATTTTAACGTATATAATGGACGCTGTTATGCAATACTGTGTGAACCCACATGCTCGCCATTTTGAGTAAATTGTGTTCTTAGTATGATTTCTATTTTTAATAAGTTTGTTAATAAAATATCAAGAAACATTGAGCATGTAAACTTTTTATGAATTAATTATATACGAAGATTATAATTCAAATAGTAAAACAGCTAATAGTAGTATATTCTTCGTAAAAAGAACAAAAATTGATATGGCAAAATAGTTTATTAGCCATTTATTATTGAAAAACATTTTAATCCTCATAACACACTATTGCTAAACTGGAAGCAGTTAATTCTAAATTGACTTGCTTTATCTTAAGTAACATAACACTGTATTGATCAATATTTTTATCGGAATAAGTTTAAACAGGATAGTGTCATGTTAGTCATGAATGAAAGTCATTATGACAAAATTATCTTGTATTTTTTAAAATTAAAAAAAAAAAACCTATAGGAACATAAAAAATAGCAGCCTCTACATGAGATTAGTTTACAGCCTTTTACTGATCAGTAATTTCTTACATACGACTTACGAGTCCTAATAAAAATATGAAAAAAGAAACAAAAACTTTACGTACGTAATACTTATAACTCTTTCGTAAAGAAACAAAACATTTTCTAAAACTATCCTGCTTGTAATCAAACAAAATCTTCTAAATCTAAATATCAACATTATTTTTATTGTTATCCATACTAAAATATGTAGAAAAAGACATTAAGCCTGGTCTTCACCAACATTGATTCTCTTGAAGACGGATGCGGTCTACGATGGAGTACGCTTGCCTAGAAGAAACCGATTCACTCGTGACTTGAAGACACCCAGATTGTAACTGTCGGGGAACACCCAGTCCGGCAGCGCATTCCACTGTTTGGCAGTTTTCACAATGAAAGCGGAATCAAAGCGCTTCATTCGGGTTTTTGGTATATCAACCATGAACCGATGGCGCTTTTTCGTGCTTCTGGCTGTCCGATAGAAGAATGGGCAGAAGGGAATTAGATCATGCAGATCTAAAGCACACTCTCCAAAATATATCCGATAAAAAACCGATAGACTAGCAATTTTGCGCCGATGCGCAAGACTTAAGGGCTTGGTGTGCACAAGGGAGTAATTGCTGATGAGCTTCTTGGCACGCTTCTCAATGGTCTCCAACGCCTCAAGTTGGTACTTGGCTGAGCCATCCCAAAGGTGCGAGCAGTACTCCATGCACGAACGAAACTGTGCTTGGTACAATTAAAGCAATTGTTCCGACGTGAAGTACCGCTGCAGTTCGAGAGGATACCCAGCTTTTTAGCAGCCAATTGAGCTTTGGACTCAATATAGGAGCCAAAGTTGAGGGTTGACGTCAGGGTAACGCCCAAGAGCTCAAAATTGTCAGTTATCGGTATAGACACATCTCGAAAAGTAGGAGCCAGCTGGAATAGTCTCCTTTTGGCAGAGAACAGACACGCCTGGGACTTGATTGTTGTTAATCCTGCTCCGATATATAAATATTCGGAAGTGAGTTACCTCCTAGAGATGATTCCAAAACCTCATTGTTAGGTTAGACTTCTGCACCAGAAGACCTAATAGCATCGTTTTCGTTCTGTGAGTAACTTGAAACCTCTGTGGAGAACGTCTCATTAGACGTCAGAGTTTCGTGAAGATTTTCCTTTGATTTCACAAGATCCACAAGCATATGGCCCCTTGATTTTGGCAGCGGCATCCTAGAATAATGTAAATGATTAAAAAAGATTCGAGATTTGGAGTACCTAATAAAAATATTAATTTATTGAATTGCCTACATAATAATGATTTTAATCTCTAATACAGAGTGTATAACAATTATTTCAAATATCTTAATTTTCGCGTTTTACAAAAACACGTCAAAGCATTTAAAAGCTATTTGAACGTAAAATTTAAAACTTGGAAACGATAATTATATTTTGCAATAAAGTGTTAACCTGAAGAACTCAATAAAAAGTACTAGTGATTTGCCAACTTAGTGTTTTGCATTAACATGTCAAACGAAATATTTAAGTTTTCCCTTAAATTTAAAAAAAACTAACGAAAACTTTTAATATTTTTAATTTTCCAGGTAAATTGAACATATTTGCTTCAATTACAATAATCATTACTGTCTTACGAAGTATTTTTTAATAATTTTACCGGCAAAATAACCTTAAAAGAATTTTCTGACTAAAACCTCTGAAACACGAATATTTGGACTCACCTTCAGTAAAATACACACTATTTTTACCTATTTATCAACATTTTATTAATTTACTGCTTATAACAATAACAAGATTATTTTATTACATTATTATAACCGATCTCTGCTGTTGTTGACAGTCAGGAATTGACTGATTCAGTTTAGCAATAATGTGTTAATCCTCATAACCTCTTATTACTTTAGACAGATGTCACTGTCTTAGGAAGAAATGATGCTAAGGAACATAGTGTATTATTGTTAAATGTTGTATGCAAGTTTGTTGTTTTGTTTCAAGTGTTTTTTCAATATTTTTGGGGGTAAAATAATTTTAATCCGATAACACTTTATTGAAAAACGTACTCAATCAGCTATTTAAGTGGTTGACATCAAAATCTTAATTTTCGTCATTTTGTGGGTTGACGCAATATTGCATAACAGCGTCCTACAGTAGAATCTCACTAATCTAAAAAAAACGGCACTTCAATAGACCGATACGTCCAATAATCCCGGCACCCTCCACCCGCGCCTTCCTTGCCACTCCCTACGCCACGCACCACGTATGCACAAAAACAGACCTCACAATAAAAGGATTATTTTAAAACTATGTAATTAATTAAAAACCGTGTAGACCATGAACACAAATACCTACATTATACATAATTATTATTCCCTTTATGAAAATATGCTCTATTTTGATTTATTATGAATTTTTCTACACAATCCAGTAATCCGAACATTCCAATAATTCGGCACCCTCTGGTTTTTAATAGTGCCGGATTAGTAAGATTCTACTATATTTGTCTACTTATTCACGTTCTACATTTTACACAAACTTCAATAACAAATCAATCCGTATAACGCCATCTATTAAGAGTTATTTGAACAAATGTTCCTTTGTTCCTGATGAGACCCCGTGGCAATAAATAGTAAGATTCTAAGAGGGGTCAGACAACGTGGGGCACCGACTGTACTATGGGACGTGTCTGACTAAACGCTTTGATAATAATGCACTCACACCTAACACTAATTGCTATCTCATTCCCACAAAAAAAAATCTAAATAGAAAAAAATCCCCACGCAACACAAAAAGCAACAATAGTGGATGCTCATCGATGATCGCCACGCAACCGCAACGTAAGCATGATACCGCTGACGACCTGATCCGGGGTATCAGGTGTCCGTATTCTTCCGCAAATAACATTCACACACCGACTGTTGACACGGCTTGACGCTTCACATGCACCAACTGTAAAAATATCTTTTAACTATACGTATTAAAATTATTATATAAATGCGAAAGTTTGGATGGATAGATGGATGTTACTCAATTACGCCAGAACAGCCGAACGGATTTGGATGAAATTTGGCACAAAGATAAACTATAGCATAGGTTACTTTTATCCCGAAACGCGGACGAAGCCGCGGGTGGATTATGATTATAAAATAGTTTCTTAATAAAGTGTATGCAATGCAAATAAGTTTATTGAAAGAGATAAAATTATGGAGTAGATACACTTAGAAATTGCTTTAGTGGCGAGTATTAGCTTGTAGATGCAGGCTTCAGATTCTTTTTTTAACCATAGATATGGCTAGCTAAAAGAATCTAGCTAAAAAGTCCATAGGATTAGCAAATTGGTGTAACAACGCTTGTAATTAGATCTACAAAGATACTTAGTAGCTTTAAAGGTTCAGTATTTTTTCTGTACTATTAAAGCCGTACTATTAAAACCAGCATTATTTCGTTGTGAAAAAAGGATACCGCTATTTTTTTTGTATAGCTCTGTCTTTCTTTCACACTAAAACAATGGTGGAATAACAACATTATGTAAGTTATCTTTGTTTTCCAAATCCTAAATCAACCTTTTCCTTGATACATATCACACTGTACCTAAATACTCAAATATGCTATAAATTACTTCTAATAGGATATGATACTCTACAATCCTGTCCATAGATTATACAATTATACTATCCTGTCTACACGGGTTAACTCGCGAACTCCCGCGCATCCCATTGACACGCCGCGACACCTCACATGCGCACGGCGCACCATAAAATTCATATGTTTATCCCTCTGGCTGACTCCCACACGATCATTTAATATCACGATATTTTAATACTTTTGTGAACATTTATAAGACCAGTGTTGACTGAGGTGGTCTGGTAGTTTGGGTATTTGGTAAATGTGATTTAAAGAGAGAATCGGAATTTGAACCAAAACCAGGGCTTTGGATTTTGTTAAAACTGTAGCTTGATTTAAATTTAATTATATAGTTTGTATCTTAGCTACAACTTTAATTACCTCCACAGGATCAAAATCTTTGAATTTTTTCTAACAATACACTTCGCAGCCATATATCGCTAATTTGTCGCCTGCGAGAATTTAACACTTTTTATTTCGATCCTAGCAGCACACAGTAAATAAACTTCCATTTCAGGAACAAAAATACCTCGAAGCTAAATGAAAATAAAATTAAGAATCCAATCTATTTAAAAAAGAATAAGATTCCAAAAACGAATCAGATTTCCACACAGATACAGAACAGAGAGATGCTAAAAACAATAATATAATTCCTTTTAATTCTTTAAAATAAAGCTTCGATATAAATTGGCTGGACAATGAAATGTTTAATGAAACAGAAGGTAAAGGTCAACTCGAGACCGCACCTTCAATTAAAGAAATAAGCGATGAGTTGATGTCGAAAACCGTTTATTTTAGCGTTTCTGGTATCGATATGCTATTTTTATTTAATGATGAACAAAATGATAGGAATTACGAGTAGGTATATAGAAATTCGATTTACTGGACAAGTTCTGCATCGTAATCTATTTAGTTTCAAATTTATCTTATTTTCCATGATTATTTAAAAAACTTAACAAAATTCCGTTGAACGGGAGTGTTGAGGATGTAAATCTGTCTTACTGCTTAATGTGCTACATAAACTTGCATCTGTTTATAAAAAAGCAAACACATCTTCAATGGAATTTAAAAGCGTAGTCCAGCTGAAAGAATCGCTTTACTAAATAATTATTGAAAATTGTCGCCTTTAAATTCAACTGTTTATTTTAACCAAAGAAAGCAAAGGCCGTAGAAAATTCAGATTTTAGGTCCACTCTAAATATCATCAATTAAAACCAATTACAAAAGAAAGTGATAGTCGCCCAAGTATGCAGGTCACAATTTCTGATTCATTTTTTAATTATCCACAATTTTCTTTTTTAGTATTTTGAACTTTATACCTTTCGTTTAAAGTTTGGAATTCATTGGTATAAAGCTGTCGCTGTTGAACTAATGGCACTACAAATCCTCGGCAGTCCAGGCCAGGTATTGTCCTCTGAAAAGTTTATTTGCTCCTTACACCACTGTCGTCCGATCGCCTTTTTACTTTTATCTCAGACAATTTTTAAATGGTTTATGTTTGATACCATTATTGTGTGTCAATCAGGTTGAATTACAATGTCCTTTACCAACGGCCGAACTGAGTAAGAATTTCTTTATTATTTTTGTTACAAATCATTTTATTTTATGCCTTTTTTAGTTTTAAAGTAAACAAGGCAGATGTTCGCTTTATTTAGATGAGCCAGTCGAATGCGTAAGTTGCATTTAAATAACTCGTGTTTGAATTTACGGATGCTTGGGGACATGGAAAATTGTGGTGCTTACGTTATTTTTTCTCCTTTTCTGCTTGAATTTATGTGTCTTTAGTTTTGACAAGTTTACTTAAAGGATTCTAGGAAGGGCTACTTGTATTTAGATTTGTGGGACGGTCAATCTGGTGCATGTGAATGTTAAGTAATTTCATGTATAGAAAATTGTACTTATCATTTTATTTTAGATTGTATGTTCTTCATTTGCTATCGTATCAATTGTACGAAATACGCATTGTAAATATGAGACATCTATTTAGATATAATTTTTTTGCACGTATTTTCTCAAACTACCTCAGGTTAAACGTGCTCTCCACTGACAGAGATCCCTCCGATCAATAATCTGAACATTAGCGGCACATAAAAGTCACTAATTGAGATATCCCCAACAATTTGAACTCAACGTTTTAAAAGTGTTAAGTAGTGACTGGAGTGTGCAATAAATCTCATTGTTGGCACTCTTATCTACCTTACTGAGGTAGCCGATAGCGATGTCAGAAAAGAAAATTTAAATATAAAACGTAGTGTTGCAGGACGATCATGTCAGTGTTTATCTCAGACGGTCATATTTTGAAGTATGTGGAGCGAGTGCACTTTGCGGTATAAGCAGAGTAATGTAATGATAATGTTACGAAGAAGATTCAATTCATATTATTTTTAGTTAATTTAGAGACCTCATAAAAGTTGGGATTTATTATATTAGAAATAAAACTTCAGAAGGTTAATTATATGTATATGGATAATAACTAATAAAGAAAGAAGTCGTCATTAATTTTAATGTGTACTAGTTTGAAATCAAGTTCAAAATGACAATAACTAAGCACCCAACAAGAGTTGACATTAAGTGAATTCCAAAAATGACACTTTTATATCACTTATAAAACAAGTTATCAAAGTCAAAACCGATATAAATGAAGATACTAAAGATTACAAAATCACTTTAGTTGAGAAAGGGATCATCGTGTGTGGCATTAACGTACGGTAACGACTTATCGAAAATCTCTTCATTAAAAACTAAAATGTGAGATCGTTGTAACTGTTTGTACATTCTCATTGATGAGAGCTCATTGAAGGTTTCCGGGAAAATAGCGATGACATACTATAAAGAATGAAAGTGTTAACGGGAACAGAATTGTGCTTGCAAAAGTTATTACTGATGACCTCAATGATTTTTTCCATAGAAATGGCAATTAACAGTTTTCTAGAATACTGTTGTGCTCCAACATGAAACGATTACGTATTCTGGGTCAAATCAAATGTGTTGAAGAAAAGTTGTGGCCACTCAATATAAACTATTTCAGCTTTAAATGAAGCAAAGACGGTGAAACGGTTGGTTTTATTGTAAATTTTACAACTTCGCATGCTTATTAAACATATTCCTGTATTACCTTATTTGGCTCTTCAAGTTCTACTGTATTTGCTGTATACTTATTTACCGTACGTACTAATAGGAAAGCCAATTTATTATTGACAACATTAACTTGATCGGATACATGAGAAATAAAATAAATCCCAGAAAAATATCCGTTGGATCTGGACAGGTTTGAACCAGGATCCCTCACTAGTGCGAGGCTTTGCATGCAACGCTGAGCGCATCAATCAGCAACTGCATCGTATTCTCAATAATAATAAAGTAAGCTCATCTGTTTCGGGGATCTCTACAAATGTTTCTGAGAACGTTGCGTGTCCCCTTAATGATCTGAATAAAAAGCAAATGTTTTGAACAAAAGCTTTCTAAGGTTCTTCAAAAGGTTTCTGTATCGGGTGAAAGTCGAGGATCACGCCTTTTTAGATGATGGTGCTCGATATTGGTGGAAGTCTTTCTTATTAAACTGCTTTAAAATAATGATTTACAGAAATCGGTGTGTCTGTTAACAAGACAAGTGATATGGATGTAGCAGTAAAATTGTACATCAATTTATTTTTTATTACACTGAATCAGTCCGAATTATTAATAGGTGTAAAGAACGTGTAAACATGATTAATGTAGATACAAAAAATATGATACGGATGATCAATTGTAAGAAACCTTTTTTGCAATAAGATTGACAATTTGATATAGAGTGTAGTCAAGGAAGATTTTATAAATATCACATCAAATAAGTATAGATGCTCCGTTTTATTTGCATTTAGTGGTGATAATACCTGTTATATAACATTAAAATGGTTATCTAAACGTCTCAATACTAAAGCAATTTATATCAATGATTGACCAACAATGTTAATAAGACAAGATACAAGAATGAAGCCATTAGCGGAATCGCTAAAACTAACACCGTTTCGCGATCTCATAAATCACGAACCAATTTGGACCTTACCATTAACTTGTCAGAGTTGAAACTTCTATAGCATGTGTGCGAACAATTTATCTTAGTGTTCGACGTGGATGCAATTAATCAAGAGCCAATGTCACGTACGTAATATAGCCGAGGTAAAAGAGAAAAAGATGATTTCAGGCTAATTATCTTTGATGTTGTTATATTTTTATTTTGCCACTTAACACCTACAGAGGCAATTTGTCGCTTGTTACGTTACGCTATTGAATTTTCGGGGTCCTGTATTGTGTGACTACCGTCTGTGAAGCAAGTTGATTTATTTCTCATACGTCCAGTACTCATTTATCATCATTCGGTTGTATTTAGACTGTTTATTTTTATAATGAGCTCTCGAAAAGGTCAATTTTGCGTTTATAGTGGTTTTTTTCTTGAGCCGAGAAGGTGTTTATTTCTTCTTAAATACGTTTAAGATCAGTTGTCGTGTTCGCAACCTGATCTCATTATTCGGGACATGTAAGAAAAGGAAGGTGTGAAAGATCGGAGTATAAGCAAATATATTCATTATTTATCGATGCCTACTTTTAAATAAAGCCTTTAAATTTAATTTATGGGCCGCTTCCTTGAATTGAGTGTACATTTGTTCAGTTTGTTGACCGGCGAAAATACAATCTCAGACATTTATTTCCTGGGAATAATAACTTAGAATTCCCATTCCATAAGAAACTGAACATTAGAATATGCCGGGTGCATATTGTGGTACAATGTCCCGTAACTTCCTATAGCTGAGGGACCTCACAGAACCTTGATCAATTCATCGAATTAAATACCTTTAATTAATTACGATTCCTATCTCAGCTTGGACTGTGGATGGCAATTAGTCGTAGTAGCGATCCTTTGTTACGAGTAACATGACGGCTGTAAGTTTCCTGTTTTAGCTGCCTTCTAAGATTACAAGCGATGAATAGCGTTCTTGAAGGATTCTGGTTTTCATGAATATCGGTGTGCGATAAAGATCAGTTTTTGAATTTTGTCCAATACTTAGTTCTGCTATTTAATTTGTATCGTTAGCAGTAGAGTCGGTTTTCTAAATTCTATCGTTCATCAAAATTTACACGGTGATTGTGGCAGATTTAGCATAATATAGAATCCTAACCCTTGGAATTCAATTGACAATATCATAAATTAAATTCTTATATTATAATTATAACAAATGTGATTTCTGGGTTACATGAGTAAATTAATGCTTGAATGCTTGTCGATTTCTCATATTTACATTCAAAATATTCAGAACGAGCTACCTTTCTTCAAATACTAGTGCTAAAGGAACGAAAGGAAACCGATTACATTAGAGCTGTAAATCAACTTTTAATTGTAAAATATCGCCTACTTGAATATTTCTCTGAAACATGTAGCTTGTAGGCGACGCGCTGGTAACATGCCACCTTATGAGTTATCACCACTGTTAACGTAAACTATTTATGCAATGAGTACAGTTATAGATGTAGTTATTATAGAAGACATTGATTTATTGAGTTGATTTATGCCACACTAAACTTTTGCCCGTGACCACGTCCGCGTGAACTACGATAATTTTTAAGTTTCAATGACCTTAGTCTAGCGTGGCTAGTATTACCAAGAGGTCAAGCTGTATCCCTGATTCATCCCACCGGAATTAGATGAAATCAGCTTGGATTTTAATTTAGACTCCAAGCTACCGAACTGTAAAAATCAGAATCCGTGCAGCATTTTTTGCGTGATGCGCGCACAAATAGACGACAATGCAAAAAAAAAAATTGGGCATTTTTACGTCCCAGCACCGTATCCCGACTGTTTTTTCTGAAATATCTTCAATGTACAAACATGGTTTTTTACAATTTTATAATAATTGTATAGAAATAATGTTATTTATGATTCTGAAAATTACTCTTTTCATTGTTTGATAAATAATTGAGCGGACTAGTGAATACATAAACAAATGCATAATTTGTTTCACGTAAATCATTTTTTACTGCGTTCATTTATTTATAGCCAATCAACATTAGGTTTATTACTAGTTTCATTGCCGAGTGCTTTCATTGTCTTCTTATCTTCAAGTCAATTAAATGAGTGGTTCAACTTTCAGTGGCACTTTACTTACTCGCTTTTTTCTCATTGTTTTTGTTGTTATATTGTAAGCTACGTTCATCCCATGAAATACAAATTAATATTCTTTATGAGGACAATGATTCTTTACTTCATCATACTTTTTTTTTTTCTTCTGCAGATGTCAGCCATCGACCCTGACTGCGGCGTCAACGCCATCGTCAACTACACTCTCGGTGAGAGCTTTGGCAAGCCACAGTTCTCCGTCAAGCCCGATTCTGGTGAGCTGTGTGTCTCAGCTCCATTGGACTATGAATCACATAGCGACTTTGAGTTCCCTGTCATCGCTACTGATCGAGGTTTGTACAGTTTTTTTTTAATTCTGCCATTATTGTCTATTTCGTTGCCATCAGGCAGAAGTGTTTTAACTTTAATTATAGTAAATTATTTATTTCCTTGGTTAAGTACTTATGTTGGCATGATTTTATAGTATTGATGCATTACAACACGCCTGTTTTTCTGTAGGGGTAGGCAGAGTGCACTCACATTATGTCAGATAAAAGTCCCATGTAATTCAAAGTATTAGTACGATTAAATACATTTTCTTTCTTCTTGTGTAATTATGTAAATGTATTGATTATTTAGATTGTTTTGTAACATTTAACTTTTGAATGTGCCTTCTACAAAATGAATAGCTACACAAATATTCCAAAATTCGCTATGTTCAGATATAAATTAAAATATTTTGTTCGATTAAAACTTGGAGGTTATGGCTCGCCCATTAATTAACTCGTACATTCTGAAATGTAATCAAGCATTAATGGTTTGATTAAGTGAACTAATAATATTTGAATCATGCTATGAACCAAACCCTTTTGCAAACTATTCTAAACGAACATTAATAATTTCGATATGAGAAAGAATAAATCAAGTCGGGTGCTAAAGAGTCTGCTATGTAATAAGTACTTATGTCTTGTACTTGTTAGTACTTAGTAGAGCTTTTTGTAAAAGAGCTCGTCCAGGAAGTACTACAATCATATCTATTTCTACCGGTAAACACCATTGCTGTGTTCCAATTTGTAGGTTATCGGCTTTTGTAATAGGTAGTTGACTACTATTAAAAATGTACAAATAAATTACTAATTTTTCAAAGAAGGAATCCAAACGATATAAAAGTTAAAAAAATATTAAAATTTATCACGAAATGGAAAAGATAGACGCTTAAAGTTTTTTGAGCGGGTATTCTCCGACTTTGTCGCCTAAAATTAACATTGTATGCCCGTGTGGAGTTTACTACGACGACGTTTACAGTTATAAAAATAATATTTTTCACTTCTAAAGTGAAAAACAATGAAATTCGTTTGCTGCTTGGTAGCTATTATCTATCTAATTTTATAACATTACAATAGTTTAGAACCTGGTATTGATATTATTAGTAAACAAAAGACGCTGCTACTTATTTCAGAATTCCGCCATAGCTTCTAAACTTATTTGTGCAATAATGTACTATGTTCATTTGCCCAAAGTAGGTTAACAACATTCCCTACGCAGACCTTTATTAATTTTCTAATAATTAGCCCGATGCAATATTCTCTAAGGTACAGGTAAATTGTCTTACCTTAAATTTTATTAAGCTCGTATTTTGTACAATTTATAGGCAGTTAACTGAGATTCTTATAGCTTTTCATTGATGATTTTGTTTTTTTTATTACCTTCTTAATTACAAATCACGAATATCAGTAAAATATAGTTTAATGCCACTGAAATTACTAATTTTAATGGACGACTAAAAATAGAAAATGTTATAAGTTAAGTTAAGCATGAGCATAAAGCATAAGCATAAAGCACAGCTTAATATAAGCACTATATAAGCACAGCTACCATCATTTCTAGTGAGAAATGATAGTAGCTGTGCTTACATTTTATTATGTCGCGGAAATCCTTCAGTATTACACTTACAGTAAAAGTTATGTAAAGAAAGATTTTGAGATATTCATAAAAAAATATGTCAAAGCTTTGTGTACAATGTACAATAGTACATAAATAATAATAATTAGCAGGAACAATGAAAATTAGACATGACATAAAATGTAATATGTTTTTCTATCATAAAACGGACAGTACCTAGCAGTGGCGAAGGGTGAGGGGAAGCCGGTACTGTAAATATTATAAATAATTGCGTTTTAGCTATGTCATACCTATCGTTTATTCATTGTATTCATATGTCATACATATTTTGAATAAACAAATATGTATGACATAAGTAAGAGTAAGAGGCACGCGAAAACATGTCAGGGCCTTTCAATGTGAAGATGGAGCAGGAATACTTTAAAGGCGACTCTTCCGAATATCATGCAGATGAAGAAAATGTAGTAACAATGTAGGTACATAATATGTATTGATTGGCTTTACCAATTGCGTTTAGATCAATAAATGTTTTCATATGACATAAGTAAAACCGATTATTTATAATTTTGTTACTATTTTATTGTACCGGCTTCCCCCTCACGCTTCGCCACTGGTACCTAGATAGCTTTTAAAATAAACAGCTATTCAAAAGAACCAGGCAATATACCACAAGCAATGTTACATAAATATAATTCTTGAATCTTTGTAACCTGTAGGTAATTGAAAACTTTATTACTAGAAATACAATCAGCTATATCAATTATGGTAGTCTTTACATTTAGTCCCTAGTTTATATATCTACTAGCACTTTGTCCGCGATTTCGTCCGCGTGACATACACGTAGCGCCATCTAGCGTCCTAAAGCAATGGTGACCGTCGAAAGTTATTGTTCTTTACCTCGGAGACAGTACTTTTTTTCAGGATGAAAGGTATGCCCTTTCCTGTATCCCTGACAACGTAATTAGGTATGTAAAATTTCATGATGATCGGTTCATTGGTTTAGGCGTGGAAAGGTAACAAACAAACTTAATTTCGCAATTATAATAATGGTTGTTAGGATTTAGTGTTAAATGATTTCAAAATAACTGTTTAGCATAATCGGCCAATAATGTTCCCACTGCTGGGACACAGGCCTCCTCTGTGAGAGGGAGTGGGCCGTAGTCCACCACGCGGGCCCAGTGCGGGTTGGTGGACGTCACATGTCTTCGAATTTTTGGTTCTAGGACATGCCGGTTTCCTCACGATGTTTTCCTTCACCGTTAAAGCAAGTGATAATTAATTTCTAATACGCACATGACTTCGAAAAGTCAGCGGTGCGTGCCTCGGAATCGAACTCGAACCATTCGCCGTGGGAGGCACATGGTTACACCACTAGGCTATCACTGCTTTTTGGAAATAACTGTTTCCTACTGCAATAATAACGTTAATAGATCGCATCTGTCACGCTAGGTTATTATAACAGCGTGCGTTTAAATCAAATGCAAGGCATTCACCACGATGTCATTCTGAATGTCTCATTATAATATGATTAAATATTCCCGAGAAAATAGGATGCTAGACAATTAATAATGTTTAATAGAGAAAGTAATAATTAAAGAAATCAATTCATATTTTGATATCTACATCTTTGTTTCTTTCCATGAGTTACTTTGCATTGAATTTATCAAAATGTCGATCACAACATTTATCTTGCTCGCTAAATAAAAATTGTCTCCAACAATCCGCGATTGTAAAGCCTGATTTATTTCCAATAATTATATTGTCAAGATACTTGTACGTTACATCATCAAGGTAAACCGAACTCGGAGTAATACGAAAATCTTTGAAATATCCACGATTTGCTGCGATTTCGAAGCCCCATCACACTGGCTGGCCCTCAGATCATAGAAACAAGGAGATGTGCCAAGGCGCTATCGAGCTAGATACCTGATCTTGAGCAAATTGCTCATATTAAAAACGTACGTGCTGGCGACGAACCGAACACGATCGATGGTATAAATACAGTGTTTTAGTTTAGTGCTAGTGTTTAGTGACGATTAACAGTGTTAGATTAAGGGTGTGCGGAATGTTCAATGCGTGGGAGATCTTTTTATTCACAAGGAGCGCTTAATTATGCGCGTAATTGTGTCGAAAAATGTACTAAAAGTGGCATCAGTTGTTCCCGTACTAATTTGCAATGATGGCATATCTCCTTGTTTCTATGATCTGAGGGCTGGCCCGAAATAAATTCCGACGATGTCCGTCCGCGGTCCGAAGTCGAGCTCTCTGATTTATGGGGAGAGAACTGTGCAACTATCACTTGTTGTTTTTATTTGCTCGAGCGGCTACTTTGTCTTTTGAAACGGAATTTTCGAGAACTTTTTCCAGTTTTTAATGCTGTGACGACTGTGTTTGGGTTTCGAATTGGAAAATCTTTAATTTGTTGTATTGAAAAAGCTTTCATTACATCATCACGCCTGTTTTCCACTAAAGGTTGGGCAGAGGTGTGTAGTATACACAGATTTTGCCAGTTATCTCTCATCATCTCATCATATATCTAAGTCCCATGTAAGGCGAGCCTATTACTAGACTCAAATTATTATACTGAGAATTTCTTATAAGAAAATCCAACAAGAGAAAAAGATTTCGTAAATTTAATTGAAACTAATAATTTTCTAAATTTGGAAGTTTGCAGTGTCCATGTAATAACTTTGTAAGAAAACGCCTTAAATTAATTACGAGGTATTGACATGTCGTAAAAGTTAGCAGTACTTTAAGTGCTTAAATAATTAATTTTACAGTTACCATGAAATTACAATCGCCTTGTCAATGTATTTGAATAGCGTATACAATGTTTAAGCAACATTCAAGAAACTGCAATAAATAAATAATTATTTATAAAGGAAATACATATTATGGCTTGGTTCACCACCTCTAGATAAACTAACTTATCTGGTAGATATGTCCACCCTAGAACTGCATTATGAAACATTTCAACTTTTTCTGATGATGGCATTCGCGCCACGTAAAATACTGATATTCCGCCGCATCTAGTTAGACTGGAAGCCGACCCCAACCTAAAGATAGGCAGATAATTCTATTAAGGTAATACCTACATAAGGTATTTATAAATTTCTGTTCGATTTATTGATCTAATGCCCTAAAATTTAATATAATGTAATCCGGATACTCTTAAACAGGTCCATAATACATAAAATTAAATTACACAAAATACATCAAAGATAAAAAATGAAAAACAGCAACCATTACATTTCAACAACCCATTTATAATGCACATTCAAAAGTAACACAACTAAAAAAACCACTTACAATCACGAGCCCGCTAAACGCGTTGACAAACGTATAAATCAACCACCTGACAATTAGACATAGAATTACAAACAATACGAACAATCAATACCAATTATTTATTCGCAGGAGGCCTGTCGACGACCGCTATGGTGAAGATCCAACTCCTCGATATAAACGACAATGTACCAGCATTCACAGTTAAGGATTACAACGTGTCTTTAAAAGAAGGACGGATCGCCAGCGAGCCGATTATAGCAGTATCCGCAACGGACTCTGATTCAGGAAGATTTGGGACTATAACTTACAGAATTGTCAATGGAAATGAAAATGATGTCTTCAGAATTGACAGGAGTACTGGAGAGATTTTGGTTACCAAGCCAGCTTTGGTAGAGGCTAATTTGAAATTTGATTTGGAAGTGTCGGCTACTGATGGCGGAGGGTTGACTGCTCCCCAAAATGCTGTGGTTCATGTGTCTGTTATTCCTGCGGGCGTGGGATCTGCGCTGTTTGATAAGCCTCGGTACAATTTTCGAGTTAAAGAAGACGTCAGAGTTGGAACAGTTGTTGGGAATCTGAAAGCTACTGTTGGTGACAGAGGTAAGTGTATTGCTACTACTATTTTTGTTTTTATTATTGCAGGAAAACGTGAAGTATCCAAGAATATACAGTTGACATTCATAGGCAAAGCCAAAATATGCTAGCCTAAAGTTTTCAAATAACATGAAACGAAAATCGTTAAACAATAATTGTTAATGGTAGTCATAATTTCTTACTTTTATAACAATCGTAATTAACAGAAAATCATAATTCCGAAACAATAAACCTTAGTTTATTAATGGCTACTGTGTTAGTAAAGCAAACTGTTTACCTTGAAAACTAAGGAATCCACTATTCATGATATGATCCATTTTTATTGTCATTAACATTCCAAAAAACACATCCACAATAGCTTTCTTATTCTATTTTGTAAAATGACTATTCACTGATTCCTCGAATGACATTATTATGATACGACAGAAGTATCTACTTGAAAAGTGTAAGATGTCATTTCAATAAACATTACTTGAGTTCCTATACTTACCTGTTTATGTTCTGTGTCCTCAGAATTCAGTCATTTCAAAATTATTAATTCAACTTTTAATTCATAATAAATTCTGATTACCTAATTACGAGAATTGGCTATATAATATGAATAAAACAAACGCTTCTAAAAATCAACCATTAAAAATGAATGTTCTATCGATCTTAATGACCATCTTTCTGTCAATAACATTAACCCTTTCTCTAAAATCATCATAGTTAAGTTAAAAGAAGTTATCCGGAATTAAAGTTTCTGGGAAATCAGCGCATAAAGTACAAACGACTCAATGATACAACTACCGTTGACCGGTATCACCTTATAGCTTCATTTTGCTTTAACAAATTTATTGAAATCGTGCCCAAGAGGTTTCTATTCAAATGAAAAGCTTTTAGCGTCTTCGTAAAGTCTATGGAAAGGTAACTGGGCTAGGTGAATAGGTCCTGAATATAAAAGTGAAGTACACTTTACATAATTACTGTATTATTTACAAAGAATTGTATTTTGTACTACCAAGTCTGTGTTTTATGGAAATCGTTGTGAAAGTACAGGGTAATGGGAAACCGTTTATTTACTTGTTCAGTAAACGTTTCAATCATTGTAAATCTTAAATATGCCGTGATTATTCCACAAATTGAGTACCTACAACTTATTTTATTATGATATTTAAAGCCAGTCTAGTCTCCAGATTGGCACTATCTACAAGATAAATAAAAAAATGTGACATTATCTGTATAAAATTATCTATCAAATATAAGTCAAACGGAACTTATCCCGAGGCCGTGAAACAAGCTGTCAGGTTTATCTGTGCCTTATTATTTGGCTGTAAATTCATCATCTATGAACTCAATATTAGCAAAGTTTGCTATTATATGACAAACTTCCTGACTGCCTTTTGCAGATTTCACCTGTTCACACAAAATTGTCTGAATACAAACATTTTGGATAAAATTTAAAAGTCACAAAAATGTTTTACATTCTTGGGCCTACGATCGCTCCCAGCGTAATCCTTTACCTTGGACCATTTCCGGAGACGCTAAGATGCCTATACAACAGTACGTAATCGCCCATTGTCTTAGCGAAGATCACGAGCTGATGCGAGCCCGTGGTGCATCCACTTGGCAACTTTTATGAGCCCCTTTGAATTGCTGATGCGTTCTCTTACCCATTTTGAAAGGACAAATAATTTACACGGTGAATGCGACTGAATACATATATTTTTAATGATATGTTCTTCGATGCATTTCGTGTAGATGCACGTATAAACTGGAAGGTTTTGTTTGAGATACATCGCTGCATATTTTAACTCGGTATTAGATTTCTGGTAACTCATTGGATCCGTAAAAAGATTTCAGATTTGTTTGGAAATGTTCTAAGTATTTTTTGCCTGTCAATTTTAAGTTTTGTGTCTTCAAACCATAATTTAATATAATGTAGTTACGATACGAAATATAATCAGCTATTCCATACACTCTATCTTATTTGATACCTAAATCGATTGAGTAATATTTACAATCAGTAAAACTCCATAATTATCCATACATCAATTCGTCGTATTCGCTAAGGCCGTCTATCACACCGTAACGTAAGGTGACATGTATGACGATAGTAATTTAATGCTGCGGAAAACCATTCGAATGGCTGCGAACATTCCTGTTTCAATTTATGCCGTTAAAGCTGTAATTATTTAAAGGTGCATTAGGTAATTTTCCCATATCTTCTAAGGTGGAAATGCAATAATTTTGTATCAACGCGCATACATTTCGCTATGTTTCAAACGGTACCTATCGCAATCTTTGTTTATTACAGTACTGTTTAGAATTTGACCCATATCTCTTGTGGATAGCTATACGTTTACGCACATCCTCTATAAAACTTCTAATTCGTATTAATAAAAAGTTATATTAAAATCTTTTATTGCACCTATATTCGGTTTGTGTACGTGTTGCAAAAATAATTGGTATACATGTAGGTACGTAATTTCGCGCACCTAACCTGTTAAGAATCGTAAGCAGGATGTTAATGTGATATATAACCGTAATAGACTGAATGTGATTGATTGCTGTTTTATCACAGATAGTACCAGCATCGCAATAACTTATTTCCTTTCGACAATTCTCACGCAAACAGCTGATAAACACACCATCTTTAAATCTTATTTCATTGCGGAAACATGATATCTTGAGAAAAAAATGCAATAAATCTCTTTTTATCATATCAAAATCAATCAGATAGTCATCTATCAAAATATTGTCATTAAATTAAAAGAAACACATCAAATAATTTAATTAATTAGCGACTTTGTCGGTCACGGAAATCAGGATTTTTGTTTTTTTAAGGTGCTTTTTACAACTTCTAATGATACATTAAAATGTAATAAAATATTTTAAGTAAGTGCAAATCGGGGTTATAACCCGCATCAAATGTTTTTATGACTATATTTATGTAGTATAGCAGTGTTTTTAATACTTAAAGATAGGCTTATAATGTGTTATAGAGATACTGAAAAGGTCACCAAACTATAAATAAATTAAGATAATTTTTATGTAACTAATGGATAGTCACGTTTGATTTTTGTATCTCCTACACCCGACACATAAATAAAATTATTGGTAAGCTTTATAACACACATGCAATTAATCGTTATGAGATAGTTGCATAGATCAAGAGAAAGTTTGGAATAATCACTTTGAAACTAGTTGCAAGTGTGCGAGCATCTATTTAAGGCTGCCTTTCCGCCAAAGATGTGAGCTACGGATGTGTGTGACCCCCACCAATAGGATCACTTAATGTTTATAAAGATAGAGAAGTTTATAAAGATAGAGAAGTTTATAAAGCACAAGTCTTCGAATTTTAGGTTCTAGGACATGCCGGTTTCCTCACAATGTTTTCCTTCACCGTTATTAGAGCAGTGGTGATGAAACAAATTGCACAAAGTGTGCGCCTACCGAAGATCGAACCCACGACCTACGACTTGTAAGTCAGTACCACTACCACAGGGATTATTCCCAACGGACCATGTGGTCCCTGCAACTCGCCAAGCGACCACGTCGTATGTTGGGAATAACCCTACCACTGGGCCACCACTCAGCCTCAGTACTACCAAGTAACTTACTTGCGCGATCTGAAAATTGAACTCTGTAACAGGTCCACGGAAATATTACAAATCATTGTAATACATGCGTTTAGTACGAAAACCACGGTTAAATTTATTTGTATATCATTGTAATATAACGTTATATACTGTTATATTACAGTATAGACAATAAAGCATGTTCGGTATCTCACTCGCGACGAAGGTGCGTTTGGATAATATTTATACAGGTAGGTCCGTGGATGTCGTTACACCGCAGTAGAAAGGTGATAGTAGTGTAACAAAATTAATTTAAAATAAAGAATATTGTTACACAAACAGTAAATAAAAAAACAAATATATTTTCTTAAATCTTCACAGCTCTTTGTGGTTTTACGCAACTTAATTTAATATTATATGATACAGTGACTAATTAATTCATAATTATATTGTGTCAAAACTTTAACAAGATTGAATGATTGAATACTTATAATGTTTCGAAGACCTTGTGTCAAACGTTTATTTATTGATAACAAAATGGATTTTCATCCCCTGCAGAAAAGTGTAATACTGCCTAGATAATATTTTTACCACGGCATGAACTATTATTATGTAGTTCAAGCCAATACCAGAGAAGAAGTACCTACCCATGATACACTTCGGTGTTACAGTCAACTACAATACTGGCCCACGTATTCTGTTGTAAGTTCCAGCTCTGTAAATCACTGAATTGCTAACTCTACCGTTATAGTACGCTGTGCACTTGTCTATGGGAATTCTACGCCATGACTTCACCATTGTTAAGACATAGATAGCGGCCGCTTAAGATTCATGGAGTTTCAAACAGTACAGTATGTATGGATATTGAATTATTGTGTTGACCGTTTTATTTGCTTATAAGTACTATTAGATTATTATGCTTGAAGATCTACCTATTCAATACGAAATAGGATTGGGAATGGATTCCCATTAATCGAGCTATCTCTTTTATCCGTATACTCATATCTTCTATCGTAAAAGTTTTATGCTTGATATTATTAGCTTGAAAATATTTACAGCTAAGCTTTAGCCTTCTAATATACCGCTACAAGGACAGTCTTGAGCAGGGATGGCGAACCTATGGCACGTGTGCCAAAGTGGCACGCGATAGGAAAATCTGGGCATAGCAACAACAAAAGTCACATTAAGATTTTCACTATCTTTTCAGATCTACTACTTAAGAGGGGACGGGGCCTGCGAGGAATTTGAAAAATAGGTATTTGAAGAAACTATTGCCGTCGCGCTGCGCCCGAACAACCCCCGTAGTGTGTGATAGGGACAGCTGCAGCTCAGGCCGATTATATCACTAAAAAATTGACGAGATTGACGTTTCGTATTACCCCTTTTTCTCCTCGAAAACTGAGCCGATGCAATTTTTTTTATTTAAAAAAAGAATATGCTTAGGTTCCTATCATTTTCTTTTATGTTATTTTTTTTTCTAAATTTTCTGGTAGTCCTCTAATCACGGCGGTAAAAATAGGTAAATTTTTGTAATTTTTTGAGGGTCATATTTTCTTTACTAATTAGTTGCTGAAAAAAAGATAATGATGAATGTATACAGCAGATCTTGATTTTATGAAATAAAAAAAATACTCTATAGCCATTATTCAGGGTGAAAAAAGGGGAATACGTTTGTATGGAGAATCTCACGCCCTGTTCCCTCTTTAATAGATAATTATGATAAAGCTAAACTTAAGTTTATACCAGAAATACCGACGAAAATTAACTGAGTAATCGATTTTGAAGCCTAAATGTTGTTTGAATTGAACAATCTTTATGTTGTTACAACAGCAGACACTAATAATAGAATAGAAAAATATGGACGAATCAAAAAAGGAAATAAAGAATTCAAAGAATACATAAATATTATCTATAAACAGCTAAATACTGCTGATACGGTTGCACATTGATGAAGAACTAATAAATTAAATAAATGTAGTTTACATGACATTACAAAATATACCATTTATGAAAAATGTGACTCCCAAACATGAATTCAGATTTATGTCGTGTGAACTATAATTATATATATTCTATGGGAGGTAACATGAGTGCAGTAGTAATATTAATAAATTCTAAACTAATTAGCTAAATCACAATACTGGTATCAACTACGTATTGCAAATCAAATCTATAGATTGAGTTGATTTTATCTTAAAAATCACATTGTATTTTTAGCTTCGACCCAAGTAATAAGCGATGGATAAACGTACTCATATTTCATAAATAGACTATTATTATGATATTTATAATTACTAATTTACTAAAAACAGTTAAATATAATTAAAAAAATGTTTTTTTTTTAAACCACGTTTTTAAAACGGATTAAAAAGAATAAAATAATTTCTGATGAAATGAAATACGTGGGGCGCATCTTACTGTTAACTATTGCATGCGCTCCACGGTTTTCATTTCATCAGAAATTGTTTTATAATTTTTAGTCTGTTTTAAAAACGTGATTTTTTTACAATTATTTTTTAGTCCGTATTATTGCATTGTCATTTAAAATTACATAGGCATACAAAATTTCAGCTTAATCTGCTGACAGGAAGTGCTTGAAAAATGAATTGCAAAATTTGTACCGGACAGACAGACAGCCACGAAAGCGAGTTAGTAAAAACGTAGTAATAATAAAAAAGTCTAGGAGCTATGTCATAGAAATAAAACCAATAAATAAATAACCATAATTCTTAGATGATTATTTAGAGAACCACAATTTGAGTTTGTAAATGTTTCATAATATTTTATTTTTCTGCCAAACAGCAAAATCCACGTGAGGGATTTTTATAGTTTTTCTCTAATTAATTACCAGAGCTAACGTGATAATTAAAAATTAGAATAAAATATTTAAATTTTATCAATTAGTCTTTTGTGTGGCTTTCCTAATTACTTACTGATAAAAGGTTAAATATTCATTAGTGCCATAAAACATATCATCAGACTTTAATTATCAAAATATTATAACTAGCTTTAGCATCAGCTATTGATGTACAGTCAACATAAAAAGGAAATGATGAAGGAAATATTTTATGAAGGAAATCTTGCTTGTAGCAATAATCGAGTAGAAACCTAATTATTTAAAGCTATTTTTTATTAAAACATTGCCTCAACCAGTATTTTCTAAAAAAAACTTACTTAGGTACCTACTGTTTATAATTCTCACATACCTACCTACACATTATTACAAATATTAAGAATAATGATTAACTCTTAGGATATTTAATTTTGAAATACCAAAAGATTTATCGACTTTTTCTACTGAATATACCACAACTTATGACGTACCTACGCAGCGTTCTGTCGATTTATCAAAATACCTAGCTAGCAAAGTAATGATAAAAAAAAAACATTAAAGAGTGTTATAAAAGCGATATAAAAGCAAGCATTCACCGCGTTGCTTTTATATCACTAGTTTTAGTTTAGTATTAATAATTTTTACTTTGCTAGCTGGGTAGGTTACAAGAACTTTACCCGCCGCCGCTCGCCACTCAGTCCACACCCGAACCCGCTTTGAGTTTAATTAGAAAGAGGTCCATAACGCCTGTGTTCAATATAGACGCACGCCCCTTCAGATTTATTGCAGCTGGCCCGGAGATAAACGTCCATTAATTAAAAAAATATTATATATTGAAGTTTGCGAACGAAGCGAGCATGTTTTTTGAATGGCCACTTGCCAAATATTGCGATCTTGTGATAGCCTCGGTTGAAACAAAAAGCTATTGGATTTTGAGTTTTTTATGTTAGGTAAACAGTGTAATTTTTTTGTTTCATCTATACTATATAATATGTATAATAATATTATAAAGAGAGATTGTGAATTTTGGAGTTTGTGGGTATGTGCAGAGTAATCTCCAAAACTAGGTAGGTACCTACTTAGGTAGTTAACTTTTGGAGATTACTCTGCACATGAGGTGAGGTGCATACCATGCACGTGAGGTACCTACCTCAGATCATAGAAACAAGGAGATGTGCCAAGGCGCTATCGAGCTTGATGCCTGATCTTGAGCAAATTGCTCATATTAAAAACGTACGCGCTGGCGACGAACCGAACACGATCGATGGTATAAATCCAGTGTT
Source organism: Thalpophila matura (assembly GCA_948465475.1). Taxonomy (NCBI): domain Eukaryota; kingdom Metazoa; phylum Arthropoda; class Insecta; order Lepidoptera; family Noctuidae; genus Thalpophila; species Thalpophila matura. The sequence continues at coordinate 17,108,179 of OX419182.1, forward strand.
TTAGTTTAGTGCTAGTGTTGAGTGACGATTAACAGTGTTAGATTGAGGGTGTGCGGAATGTTCAATGCGTGGGAGATCTTTTTATTCACAAGGAGCGCTTAATTATGCCCGTAATTGTGTCGAAAAATGTACTAAAAGTGGCATCAGTTGTTCCCGTACTAATTTGCTATGATGGCATATCTCCTTGTTTCTATGATCTGAGGTAGGTACTGATCCGATTCTGAAAACTCTTCCACTAATAGAAACTAGATGCATTAGGTAGGTACTCATTCAAACAAAATGACACAATTTTTATGGGGGCAAGATGCATCAAAATTAAGTGTTAAACTAATAATATAATGTAATAAAAATAATAATCAATTCATTTTTAGGGTTCCGTATCTGTCGGTCCGTCCGTTCGTCTGTCTATCACAGAGCTGTATCTCATGAACAGTAATACCTAGCCAATTGAAATTTTTGTATGTAGGTATACTTCGTAGTATAGCCACTATCATGGCAAATAATATAATAACAATAAAAAGTCAAGTGTTCATAATTATGTAAATCAGTAGGTACCTACCTAGCATTGTTAAGTAATTTTAACTTTAAAATTACATCGTGAATCAATTCATTAACCCAAAGCTCATCGTCAGTTCAAACTCGATGTCGTTTATTAAATAATCATGATCGATACCCAACATTATCAATTCTAGCTGGCGTGCCAAAACATCATCTACAAACCTAATTAAAATTAAAATTTCGATTATCGATACTATAATTAGCGTTCGATTATCGACTAATCAAATATCGATTTGACTCGTACCACCGTTAGACCACACATGAGTACATATTATATTAATTTATCACGTGTGACAGTTAATCTTGTGAATAATTCCGTTCTCCGTTACCAAGCGCTTCTGCTAAGAATTATTTGGTCATTCGAAGGCGGTCGCCAAAGACGCTTTATAGCTTTGATGGTGTCAAGCTTAGAAGACGTACTTGGCCCAGGAAAAAAAAGATTAGGTAAGTAAGACTGACCTAGACTATCCTACACATACCACATCCACAAACCCTCCCATATCGCGGTCCCCACAATGAAACATTACACTACCGTATGAGGGATAGCGTGTGGCCGCCATACGCAGTTGCCATTGCGACCAGCATCGCCGCCATTATAGTCCACTGCTCATTTACATGCCCGCTTCAATTACTATTATAAAAGCTTTATAGATACCTCTGTTGAACACTCAGATCATAGAAACAAGGAGATATGCCACCATAGCAAATTAGTACGGGAACAACTGTAGCCACTTTTAGTACATTTTTCAACACAATTACAAGCGCCTCTCGTGAATATAAAGATCTCCCACACATTAAAAATTCCGCACACCCTCAATCTAACACTTAATCGTCTCTACACTAGCACTAAACTAAAACACTGTATTTATATCATCGATCGTGTTCGGTTCGTCGCCAGCGTGTACTTTTGTACTACTTAGCCCACTGTTGGCAAATTAAAGCATCAAGCTCAATAGCGTCTTGGCACATCTCCCTTGTTTCTATGATCTGAGGCCCTAGACAAGTTGCTTTTCTGTTAGCGTTCACGCCAAACGCTACGTCCAAAATGTATGGTAATGACATTACCTGCGGAAAAGTCACGTGACTCACAAATGTCAATTCCATACATTTTGTCCGTAGCGTTTGGCGTGAACGCTAACAGAAAAGCAACTTGTCTAGGGCCTCTGAGGTGTTAACACAACTGCGCTTATTTGGAGAAATATTGACGTAACTGCAACTTTTTCAATTTTACATGAGGGCTATTTAAAGTGTACCTACGTGTGTAGTACGTATTAATAGCAAACGTGCAACATTGGCGTGATCGTCTACCGAAAAATGACGGTAATAGATTTAAGTCATGGTTTCTCCAAACGTAAACATACTTTTTAAGTACCTACTTTGTCATATTTAACTCAATTTAGAAAAAAAATGACATTGGTGCTGATTCTGTCGAACATCGCACTAAACTAATTTTAATCACACTATATCTCTTTCTTACAAATATCATTGAAAAAGGACAGCAAATATTTAGAACTGTCAAATTAGTCTACGCCCTTGTCATTTACGGGAAAATAGTCATGACCAAAAGGTCATGACTATTTTCCCGTTAATGTCAATTTAGTCGTAATCGCTTTTGCGATTACGACTAAATTGACATTAAAACTATTCAAGTGGACTAATTTGACAGGATTAAATATCTGCTATCCCTCTCTCATGTTTTTTATTAGAAAGAGACTTAATAAGACTAAATTAGTTTAGTTCGTAAACAACAGAATCAGCACCATTGACGTCATTGTTTCTTCAAATGAGCGACTGATGTAAAGCACAATAGAATAATTTGTGATGGGAATAGACTAACGCCAGCACGACAACTCACTAAATACAGCTTTGCATTTCTTTCAATTGTTTGACATCGACAGAGACAAAATGGGAGACGGAGTTTCCTAGATTTTTCATTAGAGAGAGCACTGATATATGGATCTACCACTAGAAGAAACCCTTCAAGAGTCAAAACGAAAACCGATAGTTGCTCTATCGCAAACTAACCTTAAAAGTACAGATCCAATAGAAACATAATATGGTAAATAAAAAACAGAATTCTCACAAAATAAGAAAACCAACGGAGGGACATGGTCGCGCAATAATATGAATAGCATTACGCAAATTAGAGCCGATAGCTGGACGCAAAGCCTTTTGTGTAGACACACAGACAGGGACTGTCTCAGCAGACATAAGCTATAGTGATTTAAAATAGCTTCAGAACATAAAGAAAGCCGTTAAAATTGTGTATATTGGGTATAAGTTAGATTGCATCAAAGAACAAAAAATCAGGAGCTGTACAAAAATTAATATTGGGAGAAATTGTAAATTTTAGTTGAAGAAGAATATATGTTATGACGTTATGATTTAGACTTTACCTGGACCTGTGGAAATACGTAAGAACAAAAAATACTGCAAACATCATAAAATATTTGAAGATAATTTTAGTCAGGTAGACCGCTTAAAATTGTTTAATATATTTTTTGGGATTTCATACAATAATCCTCGGGCAAGATTTAAGCCTACACTTTATGAATATTAGGTAGAAGGATTAAAGTAACCCATGCCATTTTATGATAGGTTAAAAAAAAAAGTTAAAAAATTTCACGCTCCCGCGCAATCGAACAGTGACTGAAAATTTGAAATTCGAATCTGGAGAAATCCAAGGATACGTTCGGATCTGAGTGCGCTGGCGTCGGGTAGGGTGGCCAGTATTACGGGACTATGCGAGTTAGTCTTTTTTGTCATGACTGATTTAATCTTAAAGGTGAAAGGTTGTATGAAAATAAACTCCAGCCTTAGCCTTCGAAGACTACAGAAAAGTAATGATTTAGATTATTCTTATATTGTATTTATTTAGTTACGACTGAAATCTTGCAGCCATGTTTATTTCTTGACTTCAGTCGTAGAGTCCATTTCAGGAAAGAAGTCCCGCGGACAAATTGTGGAACTAACTAATTGTGGAACTAACAACATTATGTCGCGCGAATACAGCGCTGCGTCTGCGGGACTTCTTTCGTGAAATGGACTTTAAATGATATTTCTATCGTATAAATAAGTAGTAATTGAAGTAAGTCACATACCTCAGTTCGACCTCGGGTTATCATGACAATCCGAGGCGTGATTTAAATCGAAGTTCATTAATTAAGTCCCAATTAAAATCAAAGTTGCTGAAGCAAATTCCGATTTAACAAGGGCAGATCTCAGTACCTTTCACCTTTGATCACTGAGTACTATTGCAACCTTTCAAAAAAGGATATGTTGGTAGCCCTACAGGCAGCACACCCAAATAAATCCAGTGAGGTCGGCGAACCCTCACCGCGGCGACAGTTTTTGCCGCGTAAACTTTTAGACCTCCTTTTTCAAAAGTCCTGTAGGTACCTCAATTATTTTCGACTTTTTACACCCGCGTTATTCGGACTTCGTATTTGATTCACCTTATTTTACCGTGTAGGTGTTTAATAGGTGTAATTTTGCTCTCGACAATGTTGTATGTCAAATAACGCGTGAGTAACAGATGTTTGTACTTAGATTTAAAAAAGAATTGAAGTTTTATTTGAAATTTTGAACTTTTAAAAATATCCACTTTGCTGCTTGTAATAATTTCGTCAGTGATTTTTATTGCTTCAAAAAAGATTGCTTTACATGTAAACATCAAAATATATTAAAATGCGATGGATTGAAAAAAAAAAACATTTCTTATAATAAAATATTTTAACGGTCTACCTCTACCATCATCCTCATCAATTTTGCTAGCTTTTTACCATACCTCTTAGAAATACTAATTAAGTTTAATCGTGCAGAGTAAATAGTCGAAATCAGTTAATGTTATGTTCTATTGAATGCACGTTGCATTCACTAGAGTCGGTAGGTAATTCATAACCTACTTTCATTCATTTGAATTGCATTACATGCCGCCATTCTTGATGCAATATTTTAATGAAATCAAACATGTTTAATTTTACGAGGGGCTCGTGGTTAAATGACAGCCGCGCTGATCGATCGATCTGCGAGGTTAAGCTGCGCTTGCCGCGGTCAGTCCTTGGATGGGTGACCGTTCTTTACACATCGAGACCCCTCCGTGCCTCGGAGAGCACGTCAAACAGTCGGTCCTAGTTGTCATAGGAATATCTTTGACAATCGTTACCTACGGGTAGTCAGAAGCCCTAAGTCTGACAGCTGGTCTTTTTTTTTTTTTTGAGGATGGGAAATCATCAAATGACCCCTCCCGCTCTGGGCGGAGCGGAAGGGAGTGTCAGACTCTTACTGACTAAAACCCACCCGTGTTCCTTCCTTAGCCCTTTTGTCCGGGTCAGCGGTATCCCTTCCGGACAATCCCGCTTTCCCGGCAGGCTTGGGCCCTAATAGGCCCCCTCTCTGATGCTGACATCTCTTTGAGGCGCGCGTGGAACACGTACGCGCCGTTCGGCACGGGCCTGGTTCTGATCGGACGGTGAGCTACCCATTACTCACCGCCCGCAGGCCCGTGCCTACGGTGGCCGGGAGTCGTCACGCGGCCCCCGACGCCCGGAGCGTCTACCGCGGCGGCTTGGACGGTAGAATCTCTCCCTCTCCCGTCCCGCCGCCTCCTTCGCTAGCATGACTGCTTCTGACAGCTGGTCTAACATTCGAATACCGGTATTACCTATTAATTGGGTTGTGGAGGTCAGAATATGGCAGTCGTTCCATGTAAAATATTGATATTCAGCCGAAACTAGTTAGACTGGATGCCGACCCCAATATAATTTGGGAAAAGCCTAGGCAAATGATGATGACATAGATGCAACATAGCCTATGCAGGATGATACCTAATAAAGTATTTCTTATCAAAGACAGTAGATAATTTCCAACAATAAATTAAATGTCTCGAAACACCAAACTACCTCCCAATTACAATAAAACTACAAATGAACATCACATCAAAATCGTGGACGCATTATTCAAAACTAGATAATCACATTAGATAAATTAATTCAGTCGAATTAAAATCTAACAATTCGCATAGGTGGAGAGTTACAAAGCTTAATTGAACAGGGTTCGGGGCGCGTGAGTAAGATAATCAGTTTACCCGTTAATGATTTCAATTTAGAAGGGCCAAGATGCAAATTTATTTTGTAATGTGGAGTGGGACGGTATGCCACGATACTAACAGGGTTGTAACGGAGATCGACCAATAGGATTGATTTTTTGGGAGACGAATATAAATCAAAGGGCAAAAAGTATGTTTTGTCACCTTCGAAGTGGGTGGCTAAGTAATACACTAATCCCCTTACTTATAGACGCCTCTTAACTTTAACCACTGATCAATTAAACAACTATTAGTTGTCATTTGTATGACAATGATTAGAGATGACAATTACTTAAGAGCTGTTAATTTAAACATCGTCTTCAAGTAAGAGGGTAAGTTGTTTCATTGTTTGAATTATTGCGTAGCTTGTATCTGTTGATCGGAAATGGGAAATAAAAATAATATCCTGTTCAACGATGATTAAAGATCTATCCAGGAAATTAATCATAATAAAAATAGCTCCTTCCTTTACTTGCATTTTCCATTAAAATCCCTTCGACACCTGCTATGTGTTATTTCCTGCTAACCACTTCAGGTAAATATAATTGTGAAGTGTGGGGCCTAACTAAAGTTCAAACTGTTATGATTTGAACTTACGACCTCCATCGTCAATCAACGCTTTAGCTGTCAGGGTGCAGCCGCTCCTAAATTTGCACATTCTTATAAAATTAATTCCATTATATCCGAATGTAAATTTTCTAGACATGAGATTATGTGACCCAAAAAAGAAGGTATTAAAATCACGACCAGCCCTACCCAAGATCCCTTAATCCCTAATGAATTGACTAAACACTCGGCTCAAACTTAAGCGTTGTTGACATAAGTTTATTGCAACTCTTGTATTTTTGTCGTGCCTCTCCTGTTCCTAACTAATAATACCTAAGTTTGTCTGTCTTAAACATTTGACCTAACTATTGAATTGATGTCTGAAATGTAGTCCTTTTCATGGAGTTAAGCATTAGTAGTCTTGGCCATGGTAAATAAACTTGTCTTAAAAAATATTCATAAATATGATTATGTTTAGGCTAAGTCGTTGGAAAAGTATGCCAGTATAACTGCGACTGCTAAATCCATCTAAAGTTACGCTTATGATAATTTAAAACAGCCATGAATTTTAGCTTTTATACACGGTAAGGCTAAATCAAATAAAGTCTGCTTATCTTGAGCGTGAAATGAGGAGTATTTTTCCCGATTTTGAAATAATTTTGCATGTTAATATCTACTGGGTTATCAAGAAAAGAGTTTATTATTCAAATGTAAGTTAGGATTGTGGTGCATTCAGTATATTTGACTCTTTACGCAATAAAGTAAGCCAAGTAAGAATATTCTGATGCCAATGCGACCTAAAGATATTTTTTATTGAATTTAAAAAATAGTATGATGATGTTAATATTATGATGAAGTTTTATAAAACAATCAAAGCACTATGACTAAATAGGTACCTTTGCTAAAACTGATTCTCCCTAACATTCAAACCAAACACTGAATAGAGGAACAAATCGGCGCTGTCACCAAAAAAATCTCCGAAAAATAACGACAATTCTCAACAAAAACAACAGTTACGCCAAATCCTGTGAATCCAGCCGAAAATAAGTTTGCGTTTGCGCATCGCCGACTGTATAAAGAGGAGAGACAAAGGGGCGACGCGGGGACAGACAGGACAGAGGGGGGCGGGCCGGGACCAGTTAAACAAAGACTCCGGAGCATGTCCACGAATAAGACTGTATATCAATCTCATGTCAGCAGACCTGCCCAAAACGACTGGCGAAAAAAAACGCGCGCCGCCCGCGCAAAAAATACGAAACGCCGGAAAAAAATTTTTTCGACAATGAACCCCTTTAAATTGTTGTGAGAACTGCCAATTAAAAATTGATAGATACAAAACCGTTTTCGGTGGATGGTTTATTTGGGAAAATTTTGGGTTTATCTAGAAGTACTTCGGTACTGAAAAATGTGACTACAGCAAACTTAAAATGAGAGTGATTGTAGGGTTTTATGTTAGGTACATAGCACAATGTTGGTATGTATGGTTTGTTAGGTTTTATGAGACAACATGTCAGACTACAAGGTATTATCGGTGTGTAATTTAAGGAGTTTTGGAAGCACGAATTTCTATTGTGTGTATGTATTTTCAATCCATTGTATTAATCCTAGTAATGATTTCAGCTTTTCGATTAAAACGCAATTTAGTTCTTCAAAAATAAAATCTATTCCACCAAACAAATACAATCTCGTTAAACAATATCAACATATTATATTCTACATCATTACGAATTACCTGCAAGCCTACGCCAAAACAACTAAAGAATACTTTTGTATGTAAATCCCGTATCAAACATAACAACGGACAATTAGCAATAAAAACGTTTCGAAAACAAACCAAAAAGTCGGCTGAGGGACAATACAATAGTCGGCAAGGAGCATGCCAGACATCCCGGTATTAATTTAGTTCGTATAATTAGTATAGACGTGATGAAAATAGATCTGGACTAGATATTGGGACTGGTAAATGTTATTGTTGGTTCTTTAAAGCAGGCTTGAGAAGTTTTGGAACACTTTTTGTAGCAGATTTGATATAGGCCAACTTTGTGTATGTGAATGTTGAAGGGTGTGTTAAGATCAAACTTGTGGTTGTATGATTTATCAAAATTAAACACCTATTCACTGTATATTATCATCTTTATCAGCTTATAACATTTTTGTATTCATGATCTTTGGGTACCTAACACTGATTTGCAGAAAAGGTCATTAAGTTTTAAAGGAGACTTTAACGATAGAAATTGCCTCCTTTGAAATTTAATTTTATCTTTCTGCAACCAACCGTAAGTAATCTATTTTTAATTGCTCTTCTTTATTAGTTCTTTTTAGTATGCTTCAGTTTTTTCTAGCATTATTAATTGAGATTTTCTCGATTCCTGCCATATTCATTCCTTAAATAAATATCTGTCAATAATATAAGATCTCTGCAAAGATTTTTTATTTTAAAACGATTTACACTAACAATAATGCAGTATGAAGTGTAACCCATAAATAGTTATGACGGTCATCGAGCGTTGCCTATGAGCATCACGACATCTGCTTATCCGGTTACGAGTCGCGAAACGATAAGCAGTATCTGTACTATAATATTGATATTGACTAGTTATATCCTATCGCCCACGGGAATATTAACCTATTCCTGCCAAATGGGGTTTTTGACGAAACTTCTTGTAGGTATATTAACTTGATTGGTGGTTTTGAGAGTTTGAATTTGGTTAGCAGCCTGGCTGCGCATTCTAAGCAGTTGCATTCTAGGTTGAAGGTTTCACATTTCTACTTATTTCCTTCTTTAAAAGTGTCAATGAAGTCACTTTTATGTTTCTCCTTTTTTACTTAGGCATTGTTATTTTTATAAACTGATATTGTTTTGGTGAATTGAGATTTCATGGAAAGTTGTGGACCTATGATACCATAAATAACTAAGTTGTCGACCTAAATCGAAATAATGTTTCATTACTTTGCATACCCATGCGCAAAAAGACGCAATGAATAGATGTGAACCAGATATGCTTTAGAATAATTAATTTTTTCATTTGCATATAAATTGCTTGAGCTTCATAATCTCAGTCTAGTCACGAAATTAAGAAGCTTTTTGACGGTCAACAAAAAGCACGAGTATATAATTACAGGTGAAATAAAAACATGTTGTTATAATGTTATTAAGAGAAAGATTAATAATTTGATAGAAGTAAATTTTGTTTGAGAATTAAGCTGGTTTTAATTATGCAGTAGAATTTGAACATGCAATTTGTTGTAATAAGTTATTTGTTAAAATAGCGTTTATTATTAATTTAATATAACCTGATGTCAGGAATGCAAAGGATACTGTTATCAATGAAAACGAAAATAGACTTAAAAATAAATAATTAATTCCTTCAAATCTTCATGTCGGTGAACTTAGCAGATCATTTCCCAGCAGATCAAAAAAAAATGTGAGTTCTTTTCGCATGCAGCTGAGTTCTACAGTTCCTGATACTTTTTAGAAATAGTTCTGGCGTTTTAACCCAAAAAAACTCGGTTAAAAATATGATCTGCCAACTTCCCGTAGCAGATCATTTTTGGCGGATCGACATAAAAACTGAAATCTCAGCACATGGAGCTTAGTTCTATAGTTCCTGATACTTTTTAGTCATAGTTCTGTCGATTTTACCTAAAAAAAAATTTTCAAAGAAATAATCTGCACCAAGATAAAATTAAAATATTTTAAATTAAAAAAACACTGTAAGACATTCGTCAGGACTCAGAACTCGTTTGTTTATTATAAACGTGAGCCTAACCTATAATTTAAAATACAAAACAAACCCAGCACTCACTTTACAGTATCAGCAGAGCAGGTAATAAAGTGAAAAATATAGAAATAATAGAGCTAAATGTCATTAAAGCTTAAATATGTATTGTGTACCTATTCGACAAGAGCTAGAACTCTTTTGCATATCATAGTCCCAAACGTTAGCTAAAATCTAAACTACAAAATAAACCCAGAACTCACATTCAAGTATCAGCAGAGCAGGGTAGTATGAAAATACTGATGAAAAAATTATAAGTTTGATTCATTTGAAAAAAAAAATAGTTCTGAACTAACCAGGGGCGGAAACTCTTCTGTTTATCATAGAACAATACCTCAGCTGAAATCAAGATCACAAAGTATACCTAGAACACTCTTAAAAATATTAGCAGAGCAGGGTAGTATGAAAATACTGATAAAAAAACTATATTTTTAATTCATTTGGAAAAAATAAATAGTTCTGAACTAGCCACGGGCGGGAACTCTTTTGTTTATCATAGAACGATACCTCAGCTGAAATCTACACCACAAAGTAAACCTAGAACACTCTTAAAAATATCAGCAGAGCAGGGTAGTATGAAAATACTAATGAAAAAACTATATTTTCAATTCATTTGGAAAAAATAAATAGTTCTGAACCAGCCAGGGACGAGAACTCTTTTGATTATAATAAACCAATACTTTGACTATATTCTTAATCACAAAATAAACCAGAAACTCTATTAAAAATATCAGCAGAGCAGGGTAGTATGAAAATACTGATGAAAAAATTATAAGTTTGATTCATTTGCAAAAAAAAATAGTTCTGAACTAGCCACAGGCGGGAACTCTTCTGTTTATCATAAAACAATACCTCAGCTAAAATATAGACCACAAAGTAAACCTAGAACACTCTTAAAAATATCAGCAGAGCAGGGTAGTATGAAAATACTGATAAAAATATTATAAGTTTGATTCATATGAAAAAAAAATAGTTCTGAACTAGCCACGGGCGGGAACTCTTTTGTTTATCATAGAACAATACCTCAGCTAAAATCTAGACCACGAAGTAAACCTAGAACACTCTTAAAAATATCAGCAGAGCAGGGTAATATGAAAATAATGTTGAAAAAACTATAACTTCAATTCATTTGGAAAAAAAAAATAGTTCTGATCTAGCCACGGACGGGAACTCTTTTGATTATAAATACCTTGACTAAATGCTTGACTAGTTCCCGCCTGTGGCTAGTTCAGAACTATTTTTTTTTTCAAATGAATTGAACTTATAGTTTTTTCAACATTATTATCATACAACCCTGCTCTGCTGATATTTTTAAGAGTGTTCTAGGTATACTTTTTGATCTAGATTTCAGCTGAGGTAATTTTCTATGATAAACAAAAGAGTTCCCGCCCCTGGCTAGTTCAGAAATATTTATTTTTTCCAAATGAATTAAAAATATAGTTTTTTCATCAATATTTTCATACTACCCCGCTCTGCTGATATTTTTAAGAGTGTTCTAGGTATACTTTGTGGTCTAGATTTTAGCTGAAGTATTGTTCTATGATAAACAAAAGAGTTCCCGCCCGTGGCTAGTTCAGAACTATTTATTTTTTCCAAATGAATTGAAAATATAGTTTTTTTATCAGTATTTTCATACTACCCTGCTCTGCTGATATTTTTAAGAGTGTTCTAGGTTTATTTTGTAGTCTAGATTTTAGCTGAGGTATTGTTCTATGATAAACAGAAGAGTTCCCGCCTGTGGCTAGTTCAGAACTAATTTTTTTTTCCAAATGAATTGAACTTATAGTTTTTTCAACATTATTATCATACTACCCTGCTTTGCTGATATTTTTAAGAGTGTTCTAGGTTAACTTTGTGGTCTAGATTTTAGCTGAGGTATTGTTCTATGATAAACAAAAGAGTTCTCGCCCGTGGCTAGTTCAGAACTATTTTGTTTTCAAATGAATTAAACTTATAATTTTTTCATCAGTATTTTCATACTACCCTGCTCTGCTGATATTTTTAAAAGTGTTCTAGGTTTAGTTTGTGGTCTGTATTTTAGCTGTGGTATTGTTCTATGATAAACAAAAGAGTTCCCTTCCGTGGCTAGTTCAGAACTATTTTTTTTTTCAAATGCATCAAACTTATAATATTTTCATCAGTATTTTCATACTACCCAGCTCTGCTGATATTTTTAAGAGTGTTCTAAGTTTACTTTGTGGTCTAGATTTTAGCTGAGGTATTGTTCTATGATAAACAGAAGAGTTCCCGCCTGTGGCTAGTTCAGAACTATTTTTTTTTCCAAATGAATTGAACTTATAGTTTTTTCAACGTTATTATCATACAACCCTGCTCTGCTGATATTTTTAACAGAGTTCCCGGTTTATTTTGTGGTCAAGCATTTAGTCAAGGTATTTGTCTATTATAATCAAAAGAGTTCCCGTCTGTGGCTAGATCAAAACTATTTTTTTTTTCCAAATGAATTGAACTTATAGTTTTTTCAACATTATTATCATACTACCCTGCTCTGCTGATATTTTTAAGAGTGTTCTAGGTTAACTTTGTGGTTTAGATTTTAGCTGAGGTATTGTTCTATGATAAACAGAAGAGTTCCCACCTGTGGCTAGTTCAGAACTATTTTTTTTTTTCAAATGAATTGAACTTATAGTTTTTTCAACATTATTATCATACTACCCTGCTCTGCTGATATTTTTAAGAGTGTTCTAGGTAAACTTTGTGGTTTAGATTTTAGCTGAAGTATTGTTCTATGATAAACAGAAGAGTTCCCACCTGTGGCTAGTTCAGAACTATTTTTTTTTTCCAAATGAATTGAACTTTTAGTTTTTTCAACATTATTATCATACAACCCTGCTCTGCTGATATTTTTAAGAGTGTTCTAGGTAAACTTTGTGGTTTAGATTTTAGCTGAGGTATTGTTCTATGATAAACAAAAGAGTTCCCGCCTGTGGCTAGTTCAGAACTATTTTTTTTTTCAAATACATTACACTTATAGTTTTTTTAACAATATTTTCATACAACCCTGCTCTGCTGATATTTTTAAGAGTGTTCTAGATTTACTTTGTGGTTTAGATTTCAGCTGAGGTATCGTTCTATGATAAACAAAAGAGTTCCCGCCCGTGGCTAGTTCAGAACTATTTATTATTTCCAAACTAATTGAAAATATAGTTTTATTTATCAGTATTTTCATACTACCCTGCTCTGCTGATATTTTTAAGAGTGTTCTAGGTATACTTTGTGATCTAGATTTCAGCTGAGGTATGGTTCTATGATAAACAAAAGAGTTCCCGCCCCTGGCCAGTTTAGAACTATTTTTTTTTTCAAATGAATCAAACTTATAATTTTTTCATCAGTATTTTCATACTACCCTGCTCTGCTGATATTTTTAAGAGTGTTCTAGGTTTACTTTGTGGTCTTAATTTTAGCTGAGGTATTGTTCTATGATAAACAGAAAAGTTTCCGCCTGTGGCTAGTTCAGAACTATTTTTTTTTTCCAAATGAATTGAACTTATAGTTTTTTCTACATTATTATCATACAACCCTGCTCTGCTGATATTTTTAACAGAGTTCCCGGTTTATTTTGTGGTCAAGCATTTAGTCAAGGTATTTGTCTATTATAATCAAAAGAGTTCCCGTCCGTGGCTAGATCAGAACTATTTTTTTTTTTCAAATACATTGCACTTATAGTTTTTTCAACAATATTTTCATACAACCCTGCTCTGCTGATATTTTTAAGAGTGTTCTAGATTTACTTTGTGGTCTAAATTTCAGCTGAGGTATCTTTCTATGATAAACAAAAGAGTTCCCGCCCGTGGCTAGTTCAGAACTATTTATTTTTTTCCAAATGAATTGAAAATATAGTTTTTTTATCATTATTTTCATACTACCCTGCTCTGCTGATATTTTTAAGAGTGTTCTAGGTAAACTTTGTGGTTTAGATTTTAGCTGAGGTATTGTTCTATGATAAACAGAAGAGTTCCCGCCTGTGGCTAGTTCAAAACTATTATTTTTTTTCAAATGAATCAAACTTATAATTTTTTTATCAGTATTTTCATACTACCCTGCTCTGCTGATATTTTTAAGAGTGTTCTAGGTTTATTTTGTGGTCTAGATTTCAGCTGAGGTATCGTTCTATGATAAACAAAAGAGTTCCCGCCCGTGGCTAGTTCAGAACTATTTATTTTTTCCAAACTAATTGAAAAAATAGTTTTTTTATCAGTATTTTCATACTACCCTGCTCTGCTGATATTTTTAAGAGTGTTCTAGGTATACTTTGTGATCTAGATTTTAGCTGAGGTATTGTTCTATGAAAAACAAAAGAGTTCCCGCCCCTGGCTAGTTCAGAACTATTTTTTTTTTCAAATGAATTTAACTTATAATTTTTTCATCAGTATTTTCATACTACCCTGCTCTGCTGATATTTTTAAGAGTGTTCTAGGTTTACTTTGTGATCTATATTTTAGCTGAGGTATTGTTCTATGATAAACAGAAGAGTTCCCGCCTGTGGCTAGTTCAAAACTATTATTTTTTTTCAAATGAATCAAACTTATAATTTTTTTATCAGTATTTTCATACTTCCCTGCTCTGCTGATATTTTTAAGAGTGTTCTAGGTTTATTTTGTGGTCTAGATTTCAGCTGAGGTATCGTTCTATGATAAACAAAAGAGTTCCCGCCCGTGGCTAGTTCAGAACTATTTATTTTTTCCAAACTAATTGAAAATATAGTTTTTTTATCAGTATTTTCAGACTACCCTGCTCTGCTGATATTTTTAAGAGTGTTCTAGGTATACTTTGTGATCTAGATTTTAGCTGAGGTATTGTTCTATGATAAACAAAAGAGTTCCCGCCCGTGGCTAGTTCAGAACTATTTATTTTTTCCAAATGAATTGAAAATATAGTTTTTTTATCAGTATTTTCATACTACCCTGCTCTGCTGATATTTTTAAGAGTGTTTTAGGTTAACTTTGTGGTCTAAATTTCAGCTGAGGTATTGTTCTATGATAAACAAAAGAGTTCCCGCCCGTGGCTAGTTCAGAACTATTTATTTTTTCCAAACTAATTGAAAATATAGTTTTATTTATCAGTATTTTCATACTACCCTGCTCTGCTGATATTTTTAAGAGTGTTCTAGGTTTACTTTGTGGTCTAGATTTTAGCTGAGGTATTGTTCTATGATAAACAGAAGAGTTCCCGCCTGTGGCTAGTTCAGAACTATTTATTTTTTCCAAATGAATTGAACTTATAGTTTTTTCAACATTATTATCATACAACCCTGCTCTGCTGATATTTTTAACAGAGTTCCCGGTTTATTTTGTGGTCAAGCATTTAGTCAAGGTATTTGTCTATTATAATCAAAAGAGTTTCCGTCCGTGGCTAGATCAGAACTATTTTTTTTTTCCAAATGAATTGAACTTATAATATTTTAATCAGTATTTTCATACTACCCTGCTCTGCTGATATTTTTAAGAGTGTTCTAGGTTTACTTTGTGGTCTAGATTTTAGCTGAGGTATTGTTCTATGATAAACAGAAGAGTTCCCGCCTGTGGCTAGTTCAGAACTATTTATTTTTTCCAAATGAATTGAACTTATAGTTTTTTCAACATTATTATCATACAACCCTGCTCTGCTGATATTTTTAACAGAGTTCCCGGTTTATTTTGTGGTCAAGCATTTAGTCAAGGTATTTGTCTATTATAATCAAAAGAGTTTCCGTCCGTGGCTAGATCAGAACTATTTTTTTTTTCCAAATGAATTGAACTTATAATATTTTAATCAGTATTTTCATACTACCCTGCTCTGCTGATATTTTTAAGAGTGTTCTAGGTTTACTTTGTGGTCTAGATTTTAGCTGAGGTATTGTTCTATGATAAACAGAAGAGTTCCCGCCTGTGGCTAGTTCAGAACTATTTTTTTTTTCCAAATGAATTGAACTTATAGTTTTTTCAACATTATTATCATACAACCCTGCTCTGCTGATATTTTTAACAGAGTTCCCGGTTTATTTTGTGGTCAAGCATTTAGTCAAGGTATTTGTCTATTATAATCAAAAGAGTTCCCGTCCGTGGCTAGATCAAAACTATTTTTTTTTTCAAATACATTGCACTTATAGTTTTTTCAACAATATTTTCATACAACCCTGCTCTGCTGATATTTTTAAGAGTGTTCTAGATTTACTTTGTGGTCTAGATTTCAGCTGAGGTATCGTTCTATGATAAACAAAAGAGTTCCCGCCCGTGGCTAGCTCAGAACTATTTATTTTTTCCAAACTAATTGAAAATATAGTTTTATTTATCAGTATTTTCATACTACCCTGCTCTGCTGATATTTTTAAGAGTGTTCTAGGTATACTTTGTGATCTAGATTTCAGCTGAGGTATTGTTCTATGATAAACAAAAGAGTTGCCGCCCCAGGCAAGTTTAGAACTATTTTTTTTTTTTCAAATGAATCAAACTTATAATTTTTTCATCAGTATTTTCATACTACCCTGCTCTGCTGATATTTTTAAGAGTGTTCTAGGTTTACTTTGTGGTCTAGATTTTAGCTGAGGTATTGTTCTATGATAAACAGAAGAGTTCCCGCCTGTGGCTAGTTCAGAACTATTTTTTTTTCCAAATGAATTGAACTTATAGTTTTTTCAACATTATTATCATACAACCCTGCTCTGCTGATATTTTTAACAGAGTTCCCGGTTTATTTTGTAGTCAAGCATTTAGTCAAGGTATTTGTCTATTATAATCAAAAGAGTTCCCGTCCGTGGCTAGATCAGAACTATATTTTTTTTTCAAATACATTGCACTTATAGTTTTTTCAACATTATCATCATACTACCCTGCTCTGCTGATATTTTTAAGAGTGTTCTAGGTAAACTTTGTGGTTTAGATTTTAGCTGAGGTATTGTTCTATGATAAACAGAAGAGTTCCCGCCTGTGGCTAGTTCAGAACTATTTTTTTTTTCCAAATGAATTGAACTTATAGTTTTTTCAACATTATTATCATACAACCCTGCTCTGCTGATATTTTTAACAGAGTTTCCGGTTTATTTTGTGGTCAAGCATTTAGTCAAGGTATTTGTCTATTATAATCAAAAGAGTTCCCGTCCGTGGCTAAATCAGAACTATTTTTTTTTTTCAAATACATTGCACTTATAGTTTTTTTAACAATATTTTCATACAACCCTGCTCTGCTGATATTTTTAAGAGTGTTCTAGATTTACTTTGTGGTCTAGATTTCAGCTGAGGTATCGTTCTATGATAAACAAAAGAGTTCCCGCCCGTGGCTAGCTCAGAACTATTTATTTTTTCCAAACTAATTGAAAATATAGTTTTATTTATCAGTATTTTCATACTACCCTGCTCTGCTGATATTTTTAAGAGTGTTCTAGGTATACTTTGTGATCTAGATTTCAGCTGAGGTATTGTTCTATGATAAACAAAAGAGTTCCCGCCCCTGGCCAGTTTAGAACTATTTTTTTTTTTTCAAATGAATCAAACTTATAATTTTTTCATCAGTATTTTCATACTACCCTGCTCTGCTGATATTTTTAAGAGTGTTCTAGGTTTACTTTGTGGTCTAGATTTTAGCTGAGGTATTGTTCTATGATAAACAGAAGAGTTCCCGCCTGTGGCTAGTTCAGAACTATTTTTTTTTCCAAATGAATTGAACTTATAGTTTTTTCAACATTATTATCATACAACCCTGCTCTGCTGATATTTTTAACAGAGTTCCCGGTTTATTTTGTAGTCAAGCATTTAGTCAAGGTATTTGTCTATTATAATCAAAAGAGTTCCCGTCCGTGGCTAGATCAGAACTATATTTTTTTTTCAAATACATTGCACTTATAGTTTTTTCAACATTATCATCATACTACCCTGCTCTGCTGATATTTTTAAGAGTGTTCTAGGTAAACTTTGTGGTTTAGATTTTAGCTGAGGTATTGTTCTATGATAAACAGAAGAGTTCCCGCCTGTGGCTAGTTCAGAACTATTTTTTTTTTCCAAATGAATTGAACTTATAGTTTTTTCAACAATATTTTCATACTACCCTGCTCTGCTGATATTTTTAAAAGTGTTCTAGGTTTAGTTTGTGGTCTGTATTTTAGCTGAGGTATCGTTCTATGATAAACAAAAGAGTTCCCGCCCGTGGCTAGTTCAGAACTATTTATTTTTTCCAAACTAATTGAAAATATAGTTTTTTTATCAGTATTTTCATACTACCCTGCTCTGCTGATATTTTTAAGAGTGTTCTAGGTAAACTTTGTGGTTTAGATTTTAGCTGAGGTATTGTTCTATGATAAACAAAAGAGTTCCCGCCTGTGGCTAGTTCAGAACTATTTTTTTTTTCAAATACATTGCACTTATAGTTTTTTTAACAATATTTTCATACAACCCTGCTCTGCTGATATTTTTAAGAGTGTTCTAGATTTACTTTGTGGTTTAGATTTCAGCTGAGGTATCGTTCTATGATAAACAAAAGAGTTCCCGCCCGTGGCTAGTTCAGAACTATTTATTTTTTCCAAACTAATTGAAAATATAGTTTTATTTATCAGTATTTTCATACTACCCTGCTCTGCTGATATTTTTAAGAGTGTTCTAGGTATACTTTGTGATCTAGATTTTAGCTGAGGTATGGTTCTATGATAAACAAAAGAGTTCCCGCCCCTGGCCAGTTTAGAACTATTTTTTTTTTCAAATGAATCAAACTTATAATTTTTTCATCAGTATTTTCATACTACCCTGCTCTGCTGATATTTTTAAGAGTGTTCTAGGTTTACTTTGTGGTCTAAATTTTAGCTGAGGTATTGTTCTATGATAAACAGAAAAGTTTCCGCCTGTGGCTAGTTCAGAACTATTTTTTTTTTCCAAATGAATTGAACTTATAGTTTTTTCTACATTATTATCATACAACCCTGCTCTGCTGATATTTTTAACAGAGTTCCCGGTTTATTTTGTGGTCAAGCATTTAGTCAAGGTATTTGTCTATTATAATCAAAAGAGTTCCCGTCCGTGGCTAGATCAGAACTATTTTTTTTTTTCAAATACATTGCACTTATAGTTTTTTCAACAATATTTTCATACAACCCTGCTCTGCTGATATTTTTAAGAGTGTTCTAGATTTACTTTGTGGTCTAAATTTCAGCTGAGGTATCTTTCTATGATAAACAAAAGAGTTCCCGCCCGTGGCTAGTTCAAAACTATTTATTTTTTTCCAAATGAATTGAAAATATAGTTTTTTTATCATTATTTTCATACTACCCTGCTCTGCTGATATTTTTAAGAGTGTTCTAGGTAAACTTTGTGGTTTAGATTTTAGCTGAGGTATTGTTCTATGATAAACAGAAGAGTTCCCGCCTGTGGCTAGTTCAAAACTATTATTTTTTTTCAAATGAATCAAACTTATAATTTTTTTATCAGTATTTTCATACTACCCTGCTCTGCTGATATTTTTAAGAGTGTTCTAGGTTTATTTTGTGGTCTAGATTTCAGCTGAGGTATCGTTCTATGATAAACAAAAGAGTTCCCGCCCGTGGCTAGTTCAGAACTATTTATTTTTTCCAAACTAATTGAAAATATAGTTTTTTTATCAGTATTTTCATACTACCCTGCTCTGCTGATATTTTTAAGAGTGTTCTAGGTATACTTTGTGATCTAGATTTTAGCTGAGGTATTGTTCTATGAAAAACAAAAGAGTTCCCGCCCCTGGCTAGTTCAGAACTATTTTTTTTTTCAAATGAATTTAACTTATAATTTTTTCATCAGTATTTTCATACTACCCTGCTCTGCTGATATTTTTAAGAGTGTTCTAGGTTTACTTTGTGATCTATATTTTAGCTGAGGTATTGTTCTATGATAAACAGAAGAGTTCCCGCCTGTGGCTAGTTCAAAACTATTATTTTTTTTCAAATGAATCAAACTTATAATTTTTTTATCAGTATTTTCATACTTCCCTGCTCTGCTGATATTTTTAAGAGTGTTCTAGGTTTATTTTGTGGTCTAGATTTCAGCTGAGGTATCGTTCTATGATAAACAAAAGAGTTCCCGCCCGTGGCTAGTTCAGAACTATTTATTTTTTCCAAACTAATTGAAAATATAGTTTTTTTATCAGTATTTTCATACTACCCTGCTCTGCTGATATTTTTAAGAGTGTTTTAGGTTAACTTTGTGGTCTAAATTTCAGCTGAGGTATCGTTCTATGATAAACAAAAGAGTTCCCGCCCGTGGCTAGTTCAGAACTATTTATTTTTTCCAAACTAATTGAAAATATAGTTTTATTTATCAGTATTTTCATACTACCCTGCTCTGCTGATATTTTTAAGAGTGTTCTAGGTTTACTTTGTGGTCTAGATTTTAGCTGAGGTATTGTTCTATGATAAACAGAAGAGTTCCCGCCTGTGGCTAGTTCAGAACTATTTATTTTTTCCAAATGAATTGAACTTATAGTTTTTTCAACATTATTATCATACAACCCTGCTCTGCTGATATTTTTAACAGAGTTCCCGGTTTATTTTGTGGTCAAGCATTTAGTCAAGGTATTTGTCTATTATAATCAAAAGAGTTTCCGTCCGTGGCTAGATCAGAACTATTTTTTTTTTCCAAATGAATTGAACTTATAATATTTTAATCAGTATTTTCATACTACCCTGCTCTGCTGATATTTTTAAGAGTGTTCTAGGTTTACTTTGTGGTCTAGATTTTAGCTGAGGTATTGTTCTATGATAAACAGAAGAGTTCCCGCCTGTGGCTAGTTCAGAACTATTTTTTTTTTCCAAATGAATTGAACTTATAGTTTTTTCAACATTATTATCATACAACCCTGCTCTGCTGATATTTTTAACAGAGTTCCCGGTTTATTTTGTGGTCAAGCATTTAGTCAAGGTATTTGTCTATTATAATCAAAAGAGTTCCCGTCCGTGGCTAGATCAAAACTATTTTTTTTTTCAAATACATTGCACTTATAGTTTTTTCAACAATATTTTCATACAACCCTGCTCTGCTGATATTTTTAAGAGTGTTCTAGATTTACTTTGTGGTCTAGATTTCAGCTGAGGTATCGTTCTATGATAAACAAAAGAGTTCCCGCCCGTGGCTAGCTCAGAACTATTTATTTTTTCCAAACTAATTGAAAATATAGTTTTATTTATCAGTATTTTCATACTACCCTGCTCTGCTGATATTTTTAAGAGTGTTCTAGGTATACTTTGTGATCTAGATTTCAGCTGAGGTATTGTTCTATGATAAACAAAAGAGTTCCCGCCCCTGGCCAGTTTAGAACTATTTTTTTTTTTCAAATGAATCAAACTTATAATTTTTTCATCAGTATTTTCATACTACCCTGCTCTGCTGATATTTTTAAGAGTGTTCTAGGTTTACTTTGTGGTCTAGATTTTAGCTGAGGTATTGTTCTATGATAAACAGAAGAGTTCCCGCCTGTGGCTAGTTCAGAACTATTTTTTTTTCCAAATGAATTGAACTTATAGTTTTTTCAACATTATTATCATACAACCCTGCTCTGCTGATATTTTTAACAGAGTTCCCGGTTTATTTTGTAGTCAAGCATTTAGTCAAGGTATTTGTCTATTATAATCAAAAGAGTTCCCGTCCGTGGCTAGATCAGAACTATATTTTTTTTTCAAATACATTGCACTTATAGTTTTTTCAACATTATCATCATACTACCCTGCTCTGCTGATATTTTTAAGAGTGTTCTAGGTAAACTTTGTGGTTTAGATTTTAGCTGAGGTATTGTTCTATGATAAACAGAAGAGTTCCCGCCTGTGGCTAGTTCAGAACTATTTTTTTTTTCCAAATTAATTGAACTTATAGTTTTTTCAACATTATTATCATACAACCCTGCTCTGCTGATATTTTTAACAGAGTTCCCGGTTTATTTTGTGGTCAAGCATTTAGTCAAGGTATTTGTCTATTATAATCAAAAGAGTTCCCGTCCGTGGCTAAATCAGAACTATTTTTTTTTTTCAAATACATTGCACTTATAGTTTTTTTAACAATATTTTCATACAACCCTGCTCTGCTGATATTTTTAAGAGTGTTCTAGATTTACTTTGTGGTCTAGATTTCAGCTGAGGTATCGTTCTATGATAAACAAAAGAGTTTCCGCCCGTGGCTAGCTCAGAACTATTTATTTTTTCCAAACTAATTGAAAATATAGTTTTATTTATCAGTATTTTCATACTACCCTGCTCTGCTGATATTTTTAAGAGTGTTCTAGGTATACTTTGTGATCTAGATTTCAGCTGAGGTATTGTTCTATGATAAACAAAAGAGTTCCCGCCCCTGGCCAGTTTAGAACTATTTTTTTTTTTTCAAATGAATCAAACTTATAATTTTTTCATCAGTATTTTCATACTACCCTGCTCTGCTGATATTTTTAAGAGTGTTCTAGGTTTACTTTGTGGTCTAGATTTTAGCTGAGGTATTGTTCTATGATAAACAGAAGAGTTCCCGCCTGTGGCTAGTTCAGAACTATTTTTTTTTCCAAATGAATTGAACTTATAGTTTTTTCAACATTATTATCATACAACCCTGCTCTGCTGATATTTTTAACAGAGTTCCCGGTTTATTTTGTAGTCAAGCATTTAGTCAAGGTATTTGTCTATTATAATCAAAAGAGTTCCCGTCCGTGGCTAGATCAGAACTATATTTTTTTTTCAAATACATTGCACTTATAGTTTTTTCAACATTATCATCATACTACCCTGCTCTGCTGATATTTTTAAGAGTGTTCTAGGTAAACTTTGTGGTTTAGATTTTAGCTGAGGTATTGTTCTATGATAAACAGAAGAGTTCCCGCCTGTGGCTAGTTCAGAACTATTTTTTTTTTCCAAATGAATTGAACTTATAGTTTTTTCAACAATATTTTCATACTACCCTGCTCTGCTGATATTTTTAAAAGTGTTCTAGGTTTAGTTTGTGGTCTGTATTTTAGCTGAGGTATCGTTCTATGATAAACAAAAGAGTTCCCGCCCGTGGCTAGTTCAGAACTATTTTTTTTTTTCAATTGAATCAAACTTATAATATTTTAATCAGTATTTTCATACTACCCTGCTCTGCTGATATTTTTAAGAGTGTTCTAGGTTTACTTTGTGGTCTAGATTTTAGCTGAGGTATTGTTCTATGATAAACAGAAGAGTTCCCGCCTGTGGCTAGTTCAGAACTATTTTTTTTTTCCAAATGAATTGAACTTATAGTTTTTTCAACATTATTATCATACAACCCTGCTCTGCTGATATTTTTAACAGAGTTCCCGGTTTATTTTGTGGTCAAGCATTTAGTCAAGGTATTTGTCTATTATAATCAAAAGAGTTCCCGTCCGTGGCTAGATCAAAACTATTTATTTTTTCAAATACATTGCACTTATAGTTTTTTCAACAATATTTTCATACAACCCTGCTCTGCTGATATTTTTAAGAGTGTTCTAGATTTACTTTGTGGTCTAGATTTCAGCTGAGGTATCGTTCTATGATAAACAAAAGAGTTCCTGCCCGTGGCTAGTTCAGAACTATTTATTTTTTCCAAATGAATTGAAAATATAGTTTTTTTATCAGTATTTTCATACTACCCTGCTCTGCTGATATTTTTAAGAGTGTTCTAGGGATACTTTGTGATCTAGATTTTAGCTGAGGTATTGTTCTATGATAAACAAAAGAGTTCCCGCCCTTGGCTAGTTCAGAACCATTTTTTTTTTTCAAATGAATCAAACTTATAATTTTTTCATCAGTATTTTCATACTACCCTGCTCTGCTGATATTTTTAAGAGTGTTCTAGGTTTACTTTGTGATCTATATTTTAGCTGAGGTATTGTTCTATGATAAACAGAAGAGTTCCCGCCTGTGGCTAGTTCAGAACTATTATTTTTTTTCAAATGAATCAAACTTATAATTTTTTTATCAGTATTTTCATACTACCCTGCTCTGCTGATATTTTTAAGAGTGTTCTAGGTTTACTTTGTGGTAAAGATTTTAGCTGAGGTATCGTTCTATGATAAACAGAAGAGTTCCCGCCTGTGGCTAGTTCAGAACTATTTTTTTTTTCAAATGAATCAAACTTATAATATTTTAATCAGTATTTTCATACTACCCTGCTTTGCTGATATTTTTAAAAGTGTTCTAGGTTTACTTTGCAGTCTATATTTCAGCTGAGGTATTGTTCTATGATAAACAAAAGAGTTCCCGCCCGTGGCTAGTTCAGAACTATTTTTTTTTTCAAATGAATCAAACTTATAATATTTTAATCAGTATTTTCATACTACCCTGCTTTGCTGATATTTTTAAGAGTGTTCTAGGTTAACTTTGTGGTCTAGATTTTAGCTGAGGTATTGTTCTATGATAAACAAAAGAGTTCTCGCCCGTGGCTAGTTCAGAACTATTTTGTTTTCAAATGAATTAAACTTATAATTTTTTCATCAGTATTTTCATACTACCCTGCTCTGCTGATATTTTTAAAAGTGTTCTAGGTTTACTTTGCAGTCTATATTTCAGCTGAGGTATTGTTCTATGATAAACAAAAGAGTTCCCGCCCGTGGCTAGTTCAGAACTATTTTTTTTTCATATGAATCAAACTTATAATATTTTTATCAGTATTTTCATACTACCCTGCTCTGCTGATATTTTTAAGAGTGTTCTAGGTTTACTTTGTGGTCTATATTTTAGCTGAGGTATTGTTTTATGATAAACAGAAGAGTTCCCGCCTGTGGCTAGTTCAGAACTATTTTTTTTTGCAAATGAATCAAACTTATAATTTTTTCATCAGTATTTTCATACTACCCTGCTCTGCTGATATTTTTAATAGAGTTTCTGGTTTATTTTGTGATTAAGAATATAGTCAAAGTATTGGTTTATTATAATCAAAAGAGTTCTCGTCCCTGGCTGGTTCAGAACTATTTATTTTTTCCAAATGAATTGAAAATATAGTTTTTTCATTAGTATTTTCATACTACCCTGCTCTGCTGATATTTTTAAGAGTGTTCTAGGTTTACTTTGTGGTGTAGATTTCAGCTGAGGTATCGTTCTATGATAAACAAAAGAGTTCCCGCCCGTGGCTAGTTCAAAACTATTTATTTTTTCCAAATGAATTAAAAATATAGTTTTTTTATCAGTATTTTCATACTACCCTGCTCTGCTAATATTTTTAAGAGTGTTCTAGGTATACTTTGTGATCTTGATTTCAGCTGAGGTATTGTTCTATGATAAACAGAAGAGTTTCCGCCCCTGGTTAGTTCAGAACTATTTTTTTTTTCAAATGAATCAAACTTATAATTTTTTCATCAGTATTTTCATACTACCCTGCTCTGCTGATACTTGAATGTGAGTTCTGGGTTTATTTTGTAGTTTAGATTTTAGCTAACGTTTGGGACTATGATATGCAAAAGAGTTCTAGCTCTTGTCGAATAGGTACACAATACATATTTAAGCTTTAATGAAATTTAGCTCTATTATTTCTATATTTTTCACTTTATTACCTGCTCTGCTGATACTGTAAAGTGAGTGCTGGGTTTGTTTTGTATTTTAAATTATAGGTTAGGCTCACGTTTATAATAAACAAACGAGTTCTGAGTCCTGACGAATGTCTTACAGTGTTTTTTTAATTTAAAATATTTTAATTTTATCTTGGTGCAGATTATTTCTTTGACAATTTTTTTTTAGGTAAAATCGACAGAACTATGACTAAAAAGTATCAGGAACTATAGAACTAAGCTCCATGTGCTGAGATTTCAGTTTTTATGTCGATCCGCCAAAAATGATCTGCTACGGGAAGTTGGCAGATCATATTTTTAACCGAGTTTTTTTTGGGTTAAAACGCCAGAACTATTTCTAAAAAGTATCAGGAACTGTAGAACTCAGCTGCATGCGAAAAGAACTCACATTTTTTTTTGATCTGCTGGGAAATGATCTGCTAAGTTCACACCGACCAAATCTTCAACCAAAAGTAAAAGAAATGTTTACATCTAATATTTCCCACAAAATAATGTCTAATATCTTCCTAACATTGAACATAAATAGTTTCCTAGTATAAAAGACAATACGAGTCGGAAAGTAAAATGATACCGATGCATAAATATTTACGAGGACATAAACCGAGGTGCGCTCAATTTCGCTGGGATGTCCACAATCTGGGAAAATTGAGACGATTGAGGTCGAATTTGAGGCAAACGGGCATGTATGTGCATATATGGTATATTTTATTTCAGAATATTATAGTCTACCAGCTTCACTACCTTCTGCAGATTTCATCCTTACTCATACACAACTAAATTATAAGCGAATGCAAGTATTTTCAATTTATAATTCACATATTTCTTTCACCAGGTCAACAACCAGTGCGGTACAGCATCGTCTCCGGAGACCCTGACCATCGGTTCACTATCGAGCCACTTACTGGAGGCATCAGGACAGCTGGTCAGCTAGATAGGGAAACCAGCCCGTCGTACCTTCTTAACGTTAGAGCTGCTACTGGGAGCCCATCGAGTTTTGATCAGACCCAGGTAAAGGTTATATTTTAAATAGATGGTAAGGTTCAATATTAACCACACTTCATTATAGAATCCTAACATTAGGAAGATAAAATTAGCTTAAACTAGCCAATGGGCTAGATTGATCAACATTTAATCTCTCAACTTTATTCCTTGGATAAATGTTATCTGACGTTGGTGAAATCGGCCCTTAATCGACTACAAAGTTGTACAATAGCACCTGATTCTTGACTTTAAATTCTAATGTTAACTTAACCCCTATCATCAGGTCCAAATTACCCTAGAAGACATAAACGACAACGCTCCAGAATTCGGTACATCATCAGTAAGGGTCTCAGTGGCAGAGTCAGCAGCCATCGGTTCTGTAGTCTATGCAGCAAAGGCTACTGATGAAGATGACGCCAAGAACGGACAGATCAGCTACCATCTGGTCTCGGTAACAGGACCTTCGAATACCTTCGCTGTGAACTCTCAGCATGGATTGGTTACGCTTTTGAGGTTTGTATACTTATATTGAAATTAAAGTAGAATTAAACGAACTATTTGGTTGAATGTAGCAATAAATGTTCTTAGTTGTGTTAGTAAGTACCTAGCCGTTGAAAACTAATTACTTAAAAATCACATAAAACC
Source organism: Thalpophila matura (assembly GCA_948465475.1). NCBI lineage: Eukaryota > Metazoa > Arthropoda > Insecta > Lepidoptera > Noctuidae > Thalpophila > Thalpophila matura. The sequence goes on from OX419182.1 coordinate 17,135,260, forward strand.
AACCCACACTGAGCCTGCGTGGTGGACTGCTGCAAAATTCTTCTCATCAAGAAGAAACCTGCGTGCTAGCTGTAGGAACATTATAGGCTAATTATGCAATAAAAATTAGTGTTTACCACCGACAAAAAAAATACTGTTTGCATTAGCTAAAACCTCTTGTTTTTTGTTCCCAGGTCCTTAGATTACGAAAACCTTGTCCGCCACACCCTCATCATCTCAGCCAGGGACAATGGCATCCCGTCCCTCGGTGCTAACCTGACCTTAGTCGTAGATGTCCAGGATGTTAACGACAACCCTCCAGTGTTTGAACATGAATCATACAGCGCCAATGTGTTGGAGTCTGAAGCTGTAAATACCAAGGTAAGATTTAGAACTAAACATTTATTTGCACTTAACATTTTCTAATGTTCAGTGCAAATAAAACAGAAACCAGAAAATAAATACACTGTAACATTATGTTTACAGCTGCTTAAATTATGAACAAATCAAAAAATAGTAAATCACTGACTTTATTATCATTTTAATAAACAGTAGGTATCAACAATATTGCATGTTGATGTTAATTATACAAAAAAAGTGTCAAAGTTTAATAAAACCCTTAAAAAGGAAGTAAAGCAAGAGGAACATACAGAAGATTTACATAAATATATTTAATAAAAAAAACCAAGAGATACATAAATTCATAACGTACATGAGATAAAGTCGTTATGATTCTTAAATAATATTATTGGTAGTTAGATTCCTATGTAAATTATGTCGGATCAATAAAAATACGTTACAATACGTACATAAATACAGATTAATCTCTATGTAGAATTTATTGGGTATCGTTTAACTGAAAGATAATAATCAAAAGGTATCGGGTTCACGAGACCACAACTAAAAATAAACTATATCATTTTTTAAAGTGAATTTAAACTTGACTTAAAATGTAAATAATACTGAATTTCAGTTGGTATTTATTTTAATTGGTAATTTGGTTTCTTTTCAATTTTTCAAATCTTTTCAGAAATCATTTTATTAGTGCCTTTTATTGACAAATCAGGCAAATCATTGAGTTTTTCGAATGTACGAGTTTAGGTCCCGTGTTGTGTAATTGTGACTTTTGCTCGCTTATCTAATTAATTTGTAAGGTTGTTTTGTAAGTTGTGGGGGAGATAACATTAATGGGTTCCGTAATTAATTTGACGTTTTATCTGCAATGAGTAATACGTTGTAATCAATGCTTAAGATTTTAATAAAGTACTGTTGGAGCAATATCCCGGTTTCTGTTTCAAAGTTTATTTTTATTACTAATTATGTCCCCAACAGAATTATTTTTTGTTTTCGTATTATGTTTGTTAAAATTTAATGTACCTACATTAGTATCAGAATTATAAGTCTTTTCACGACATTGTTAATAAATAGTAGATTTGAAAATAACTGACACGAGCGGAACTCGAACTCGTCTGCCACGTGGCCTCATCAAGACATTATTGCATTGTTATTATTTCTTATAATAATCATAAACTTTTCTCTCTACAGATCCTAGAAATTCAAGCAATAGATAAAGACACAGGCAACAATGCACGTATTACATACAAAATAGCCGCAGACGCAAATATAACTGAAGAGTACTTCAAAGTACAACCAAGCACAGGCTGGGTGTACCTCGCAAAACAACTTGACAGAGAAACAACGGCAAAACACAAAATGGTCATAATAGCAGTTGACAACGGTATACCGCCGCTTTCTGCAACCTCTAACTTAGTCGTCAATGTAATAGATGCAAATGATAATGATCCAGTGTTCAGTAAATCGGCGTACGAGTTCCAAGTTGAGGAGAATCAGAAAGCTGGTGCGTTTGTGGGGATGATTGCGGCAACTGATGCCGACTTGGGGGATAATGCTGTTATTAGATACAGTCTCTTTCCTTCAAATACAAGTTTTATTGTTAATCCTGTTACTGGTGAGTTTTTCTTTTTTTATCTTTTTAATTATGCTGCTTTAAGGGTTTTGTTTTATTTTCATTCTGAACGCTACATGGAGCAGGTTCATACGCATTAATTTACCAAGTATTCTCATCATATCATATATCAAGTAGTCATTATAACTACATTTTGGTAAATCTGACTCCCGTATAAAACAAACAAAAGGAAATCTGACTCCTGTATAAAACAAACTTGAATTTTATATAGACATGTGCCAGGAAATGTAAGTAGCTCATTTCTTAAAAAACTTCCTATTTATATTCCCTAAAATCTCTACTTGCACTTTGAACTAAACAGATTTATTCTACAACAATGCTTTTGCATATTATAACTTTTGTCCCACCTATAATTCAAACTGAGAATAAAAATCAAAAACACATTTTTGATTAATAACGAACATTACTTTGTCTACCATTGAATGCTCATCGGGTATGACGCCTAGCTGTTATTTATTATTATAATCCTCCAAAAGCTACTGTCGAATGTTGACCCGACAACAATGACTACTGACACAGCCAAGGTCGAAAGATATTTCAAGTGTAGACTACGCTTATTTGTCATGAGATGAGCAGGCTTATAATAAGGCTTGATTGCACCTGTTGAAGTAAATAGTGGCAAGCCATTTTCTTCCACATTTGACAAAATTATCGACATGGAGAAAGTATCAAAAGCTTTGGTGAATTTGGAACTTCGATTAAGTTTTCATGTGTCATGTAGTCAGTTGTTTACTATTATAACTGCTACGGTCTGAGCGCTAGACGTTTAGTCTAGAACTTGAAATTTCAAAATATGGTACAAGCCTGATCGAAACTATATTACGAGAGTAAACACTGGCGCTACATGGATCATTACATCGTGTACAGAACTAACTAAGAACAATGATATTTTACCGTAATACCAAATACTCGTTCGTATTTGATCAGGCAAGCAACTCACAGCCGGCCACTTGCCCTTTGTTTAGCTTGCCGGCGCTTTTGAAAGCTAAAACCCAAAGTATGTAAGTCCCTTGAAACTCATTGATAGAACAAACATGTTGAATAAATACAGCCATTTTAATACCTGCACAATTTGAGCGTATGGGGAGCAGATCCGATGGCTTTATTTGTTTTCGACCTTCCCATGGACCGCTTTCTGTGCTTCTATGTAATTATGGAATTATTTCGAGTGTCTGCCTGATGGGTTTTGTGGGATAATATTTATAATGAAGGAGATTGGAATGAGAATGAAATGACAATGTATAATAATATTGTAACTGATATTTGGTATCCTACTCACGTTTGAGAGTCAACTTATAATGTGGATTATCTCGGGTTTAATGAACCAAAAACCGTTTACTAGATAGGCACGATCGTGATCTTTGCACTGGACACTTTTGCATGTGACTTCGAGTAGTTCAGACGCACTTGCTACCACTTAGAAAACCCATCCAAAAAGGAAAAGCAAGTGCGAAGAGCAGCAAAAACTATTCCATGTTTAGCCTTGTTTACACCGACTAAATTTAATAAGATATGCAAATAAGAATCCTTAACCGATCTTATCCAAAACGATGTTTATCGTCGAAATCGTGCGAGTATTAAGCATGGCATAAAAAGGGTGCTTGGCAGTTCGTTATTCTCAATAACTGACTGATGAATGGTGGAGCTTTTCGTCTCAATTCGGCTTATCGGCGATCGCACCCGAACACTCCCGAGCTAGTTAGCAAGGAGCGAGTGAGGGCTAAATTCGTAAATCATTTGCGACGGCTGTATGTGGCCCTATTGGAAGATTGCGGTCTTCAACAGGTGCACCCACAATGTTTCCAGTGGCAAAAACTCTGCCTTTTATGACCATCGATAGCCGTCGGTCCGCTTGTGATCTTTGGGCTTTGGCATTGATAGAACTGGTTGGTAGGTTTGGACAGTAATTGACCTGAACTGATTCTGTAAACACTTTAGAGAGTCTAATGCATAGATATTATATCAAACACACAGTAAAAGTAGCTTGAGTTGCTCAAGTGGACTCGTCAAGTTAGGTTAGAGCCAGTTTATATGCCATCAACATTAAGACAAAGTATAATTTTATTGCCCCGTGTTAAGGTGCCTATACATTTGCATGAACAGATATTGTTGCCATTTCATACGTCACACATGAAAGCCGGTCACTATTAGTAATGCTTTGCTCAATGTATCCACTGACTCATAATGTAATACTAATAATTCTTCTGTGACATGCGACAGAAGTTCACGGTGACTGAAGACTTATAAGGATATAAAACGCTTAAACATAATTAATTGTGGGTGGACATGGATTGATTGGATCAATGTTTTTGGATCTTTGAAATCCAAAAGACAAAAAGACAAGCTTATTTTTGGTATCGGCGGCACGGTTGTCGTAGTGAGTGAGCAATTGGCTGCTGCGCGACTTGGCACGGGCTCGATTCCCGCACGGAGCAAATATTTGTTTCTTGTCTGGCTGTTTGTGTATATGAAATTTGTGTTTGTAAACGCACCCACGATACAGGAGAAATACTTAGTGTGGGGCAACGTTAAAAAAAAAAAATATATTATATTTGGTTATTCTTGACAAAAATAAAATTTGGGAAACGAAGGAGCAGAGAGGAGAAGAGAGAGTGGGCAACTATAAATACATTTCTATAAGTATTTAGTAACTTAAATGCGTATAAAGCAAGTATTTGCCACACAAAATTTGCCATAAGCTTGCCAAAGAAAATTTAAGATTTTGTTTACATCAATTTTAATTATCAATCAACAAGTTGACGGCAATTTTTATTCAAAAGGTCAAGCCACCCGCCGTCCAAGATCCCACAACGGGAGGCAACACACAATGAATTTATGCGCGTCAATTCCGAGTTATAAACTTCGTCGCTCGCGCATGCGCCATGACCCGCCATTAACTATTATTAAAATATTGCTACGTAGGAGCCTGGCTATTCTCTCCCATGTTTTATTACAAGCCTTACCAGTACTAGATACTGTCGTCGGCTATTTAAAGCTCATATGTTACAAATGTACGTGTAGGACGCACAGGGCTCTACAACTCGTTTTGTTGACGGATATCTTTTATTTTCATATGTTCTCAAATGAATTATAGGTGTAAAATGTTGCTGGAATCTTACTGTGGACAGAGTGCTATAAATTGCAACAATAGCAAACAAGGTTGAAATAAAAAAGGTAATAATTGTGATCGAAGATGACGCGATTGTAAATGATTTGGCCTTTTGTCTTAACAAAGTCACACGGAATGTTTGGGAAACGCAAAGTTTTGGATCATAAAATTGTCTCTTTATGGTGTAACAAATCTATAAAGATGTGAGTTTTACTGCAGAAAATGTATTAGTTTCGTATCGTACGCAATTTACTGTTATGTCAAAAAACATCAAAACATAGAATCGTTCGTTTCACAAAAGTAATATTCATCTGTATTTTATAGTCAGTTACGATTTGAAGTCGGTACGACTGATGTAAAAAACGTCGTACATCACACCTAAGAATACAAATCAAAGGCTGATTTGATAAATAAACTCGGCAATTTAAAGCTACCAGTATTTACGACTCTGCCATCATGATCTCTGCCCCCTTGGACTGCGAAGAACTCCAAGTGATACCTTACACCACAACAATAATCTCCGTCTTACAAAAACAGAAATCAGCAATCGTAAAGGAAATATTATCGTTTACCACAAACACCGAAGTTATAACTATCCAATATTTGTGGTGGAAATAACGATGAATACTTTTTTCCTACCGCTCGCTTCCCATCGCTCATTACAGCGGTTTCTGGCACATCTTATTATCCTCCTATAAATCCAACTTTTGCAGGAATTAAAACTTTAATTGCATCTGCTTTAGGTCCATAATTGTTTGTATCTACATTATACCACGATTTTTATTTCGTTACCCTGTTTCTGGCATCACAATTTTTAGGCTCTCAATATGGAGTTTCGGATAATCATAGTTATTCTGCCCCGAGGCGATCTCTTTTATGTACGCCTAATTTTAGGTTGCCAACTTAAAAGTAATCGATTTGAAATTGACAAAATTCTTTGGTCATGTGTTATAAGGGGAATTTGTTAAAAACGTGTGTTGGGTTCATTATGGTTAAGAAATTGAAAGTACATTTTGTATATTAAAATTGAATTGCGTTTTCTCCTGAGAAGTTATCGAGAAATAATACTGTTTAGAGGATCAATATCGTTTGATTTATAATTTAATGACTACGTCTCTATATATTTGACGAGTATAACTTTTATATTTTGTGCGTACTGTTTCAGTTAGGTATTTTTTTTTTATATGTATTTACCTAATTTTTGTATACTATTATGCTCCTAAAAGCGTAAATGTATAAATGATCGGTGATTTTTATACTTATTTATTTTGTTACAGGAATAATCACAACCAGAGAAATTCTAGATAGAGAATACAAATCGTCTTTCTCTTTATTTGCCGAAGCAAAAGACCAAGGAACGCTGCCAAGATCTAGTAGAGTACCTATTTCAATTAAAATTACTGATGTAAATGACAACCCACCAGAAATAATTGACCCTAGAGAAGATGTTGTCAGTGTTAGGGAAGAACAGCAACCTGGCGCTGAAGTAGCAAGAGTTAAAGCTATAGACAGAGATAATGGAGTCAACTCTACTATTAAATATTCTATCTTGAGTGAAAGAGACATGGATGGAGTTGGTGTCTTTGTTATTGACGCCAATACAGGAGTAATTAAAACTAGCACAGGTAATATCAACGATGCAGCTATTTTACCAATTAGAGTATTTCTTCCATAATGATCGCTTAGTAGAATTGTATAAACTAAGTATGGTTTATTATAATGTCTATAATAAAATTGGTCTTATTTCAGTCCTGGACCATGAAGAGAGATCAATTTACCGACTAACAGTGGCAGCGACAGATGGGGGTACACCACCAAAGCAGACAGTGAGGCAGCTCAAAGTTGAAGTTTTAGATTTGAATGACAATAGACCGACATTTACTAGCTCAAGTTTATCCTTCAAGGTAAATAAATATTTCATGAATCTAATTATATGTATTTTGAGTAAATTAAAAGTTAAAAATATATTAATGTAAAATATATTTTGTAGGTGAAAGAAGACGCCAAAATTGGTCACGTGGTGGGAACTGTAGCATGTTGCGATAGCGACATCAATGAGAACTTAGTAAACGATGACGATGAGAAACAGATATCATATCTGCTCATGCCTCTCACTGCTGACCATTCCCCTGGTACCTTTGAAATCGACCGACGGACTGGTTCATTAGTAGTAGCTAGACAATTGGACAGAGAAATTCAAGATGAATACCGTCTAGAAGTGAGAGCTTTAGATACATCAGCAACCAATAACCCTCAAAGCAGTGCTGTGACTGTAAGAATAGAAATTGTAGATGTCAATGACAATTCACCTCAATGGCCTCAAGATCCTATAAATATCGAAATATCAGAACTTACCCCAATTGGAATGATAGTTTACAACTTTACTGCCAAAGATGCTGATGCGGGTCCAAATGGAGAATTGAATTTTCGTGTTGTGTCTTCATTGCCTGTCACTAAAAATGTTTTTAACTTGGATCCACTGACTGGTTCTCTAACACTTACTTCTGCACTGGATTATGAAAAATTGAAGGAATATTGGCTTATTATTGAAGCGACTGACTTGGCCACAAATGTGACGGAAAGAATGGCAACATCAGCTACTGTGCACATTTCTGTAACTGACGCCAATGATAATACTCCTACTTTTGTATCTGCTAATAAAGCCACAGTTTCATTAAACACACTCTCAGGAACTCTTTATCAAGCGTTAGCTATAGATGCTGATTCTGGAGAAAATGGTAAACTATCTTACTACATATCAGGCGGGAATGAAAATGGCTACTTTGCTATGGATTACGACGTTGGAAAATTGATATTATCCAACAAATATTCTCAAGACATTTCGAGAGTTAGACCAGGACAGTACAAATTGAATCTTACTGCTTCTGATCATGGTATCCCATTCCCAAGACAGAGCCATATGACCCTACAGATGACGTTGCAAGAGTCAACCAATATACCACCAAGGTTCACAGACTCATTCTACAGAGCTAACATCACTGAAGATATTCGACCAGGCAGTTTCGTAACCAGGCTTTCCGCGAAATCTTCAAGAGGTAGTGCAAGTAAGTAACTGATGATGAAACTTTTAAAATTTTTAAAGATACCTTAATTATTAATTAATTATCTGTATAATTTGGTGGATTATGATATTAAAATTCGCTTTTTTTCAGGTAATCTAACCTACGTGATACCATCTGGAGTGGCAGATGACAAATTCGCAATAGATGAACGCCTTGGCACAATTACAGTCAAAACCAGAATCGATAGAGAAGAGAGAGACCAATTCATTTTTCCTGTCTACGTTACAGATTCAAGCACTTTTCAATCTACAACTAACTTTGACGTAGCTACGGTTACTATTAGTGTTATGGATGTCAATGATAACCCACCTAGTTTTAAAACAGGCTCTTGTTACCCTTTGGTGGTCCCTGAAAACAATGAGCCTGAAGTTATTCACACTGTTGCTGCAACTGACAAGGATATTGGAGCAAATGGAGTCATAACTTACAGCATTACATCAGGCAATAATGGAAACAAGTTCTCAATAGATTCTACGTCTGGAAGACTGACAGCAAGAACTCTTGATCGCGAAACACAATCAAAGTATCATTTGACAATAACTGCGTTTGATCACGGCTCGCCTGTAGCGTTGCAAGGTTCCTGTAATATCACAGTCATAGTTGAAGACCAGAATGATAATGATCCAGTTTTTGATACCGGTCATTATTCTGCAGCAATACCAGAAGATGCTATGATGGAAACTTCAGTGATCAAAGTTAGAGCTACTGATGCAGATTTGGGTTTCAACAAACGTATTGTATACTCATTGGCTAATGAAAGTCAAGGTCTGTTCAGGATTGACAACAAAACGGGGATAATTTTTACGACTGGGTAAGTTTATATTCTAGCTAGCTAGCTAGCTATTTATTTGTATTTCGTTTCCCCTTTAAGGAACCCTTATGATGCGACTTCGTTTGTCTGTCTGTCTGTCACACCTGCTTATTTCAGCAACTACTAATGCTATCGACTTGAAATTTGGAACAGTTATGAAGAATGCTTGTTTAACTTTATTGCAAATGAAAAAAGTCCAAAAATATTTTTATTTTCATTGCAAAAGGGGCCGGAGTGGGGGTCCGAAATTTTAAGTGGAGTTACTAGGTCAAGTAACATATCATATGAACGGGCTTGATTTGCACATTCCAAAATATATTTTTATTTTATTTTATTTTATGTCTCACAGTTTTCGACATAAATGTCCGAAAAATACCATTCCCCCCCCCTTATCTCCGAAGTTTGCGGGCCGAAAAATCTGAAATAATTAGAGTTGATAGAAATTGACCCAAATATGCCACCAAAAAAAAAAGATGTTCCTAACTAGTACCGTGTTTTCAAAATCATTAAAATTCCTTTACAAAAAAATTTTAGTTATGCGGACCGGATTTTTTCACTTTATACGTCCAAATATGATACGGAACCCTCGGTGCGCGAGTACGACTCGCACTTGGCCGGTTTCTTTTAATTAACTCACACCTTTCTTTTACAGAACTTTTGATAGAGAGAAAACAAGTGTCTATCACTTTGAAGCTGTAGCAACAGATGAGGGGCGATACATTACTCGGTCTCAAAGGGTCTCAGTAGAAGTCACCATCAATGACGTCAACGACAACAAACCCATCTTTACGAAGTACCCTTTCAAAGAACAAGTAGCCACACTAACACCGCCAGGTCAAAGTTTACTTCGAGTTTCAGCAATGGACAATGACATAGGAATAAACGCCGAAATACTGTATGAACTCCTAGATACTTCAAATCACAAGTTTCGTATTAACCCTACAACCGGTGTACTAACTGCTACACAAAGCTTAGCAAGTGAAAACGGAAAATTAATCCACTTGAAAGTAATCGCCAAAGATAAAGGCAACCCACCGCAGAGCTCCATAGGACTTATAGAGATACGTGTCGGCGATTTTTCAGATCAAACACCTACATTAAACTTCCAAAATGTAACCTACAATGTTACTATTGAAGAAAACATGGCGTATGGAAAGGACGTGCTTCAAGTAACCGCAGTTAGGAGCGACGGGCGGCGTCAGAGAATAATTTATGAAATCGGCAACGGCAACGATCAGTACGCCTTTGAAATAGACTCTAACTCAGGAGTAATAAGGGTGAATAACTCAGTGAATCTGGATTATGAGTCGTATCCAGGCCCGCGGAGGCAGCTTGTTGTAGTCGCGCGCACAGAAGGCTCGCCCGTCCTATACGGCTACTGCGACGTTATAATAAATCTGATCGATCAGAACGACCACGCTCCCAGGTTTACGCAACAACAGTACATCGCGAATGTCCTTGAAGGGAACACTAAGGGCGAATTTGTTGTGCAACTCGCGGCTAAGGATGGGGATCGCGGTGTGAATGCAAGGATACTATACCACATTGTCGACGGAAATCATGATAATGCATTTATAATAGAACCGGCATTCTCAGGGTCGGTGAAAACAAATATAGTTCTTGATCGGGAGATAAGGGAAACATACAAACTGACAGTAATAGCAACTGATGAAGGCGACCCACAGATGACTGGGACTGCGACGTTGAGGATCAACGTCGTAGACGTAAACGACAATCAGCCAACATTTCCACCACCGAACGTCATCTCAGTATCGGAAGGTACGTTTTTACTCGTTTACTCTATATTCGTATTCGGGCTTTAAATTGCCGTTGGTCGGCCTATCGACTTTTCGAAATAAATTGGTAGAACAAAAAGCGTACCACAGAGAGGGAGGCATTTTACATAATTTGTATTCTCGACTTGGTAACATTGCGACTTTTCGATTCCAACGCTAAGATTAAATAAAAGGGACTCCTTTAGGATCAATATTTATTGGATGGTATTACATTTTTTCCGAGTGCATGTTTTAGCGGTTCACCAACGGTCCGCGGCGTTCAAGTCGCTTTTTATTCGTTTTTTATATCATTGTAAGTCGACAGAGGTTTTGTTTTAGAGAATTTTTATTTTGGCGGATCGTTAAAACGGCAGTCAAACGAGACCCGTCAGTATAGGTATATTGTTTTTGTTTTTAGGAACGGAAGTTGGGACAGTGCTCACATCTGTTACTGCGAATGACGTTGATACATATCCGGCACTGAAGTACTCGATAATACAAGGGGACAACAGTTTTTCTATAGACAGATATAGTGGAAAGATTGTGTTGAACAGACCACTAGACTTCGAAGCGAGAAAAACGTATGAAATTAATATTACGGCATCAGATAGCGAACATGTTGCTAAGACGACGTTGACAGTAAAAGTTACTGATGTAAACGACAATTCACCAATTTTTGATGATATTTCGTACAACAGAATATTACCTGGTAAGTGATTATAAAAAATTCCATCAAAAAACCTATGCGTTGTTAAGTTAACTAAACCAATAAATTAATAATTTGGTAAATTAGTTCTTACAAACAACAATACTCATGAATGAAAAAACTAAAAAATAAGTAGGTAATTAAACCTCTTCTCATTTCAGAAGGCACCGATACCCTTGAAATCGGCTCAGTCAGTGCCAAAGATAGAGATGATGGAGATAATGGCAAGATCACTTACTCCATTCTTCGACCAACTAAAGGATATTACATAGATGCAGTTTCTGGGGGCATTTTTGTGAACTACAGTGCTCTACCACCTAATCATAGAGATACACAGCTGGCTGTTGTTGCTACAGATCATGGAAAACATAACAGAAGTGCTGTTGCATCTGTTAGAATTAGTACAGGAGCATCTTCCGAGATCAAGCCTTTCATTGGACAGGATACTTACAGGTAAATACTAATAAACCAATATTTTAAAAAATTATAACTTTGACCGAACTAATGGAACTCCTACATAATTTGACTTTACCTACTTGTTTAACTGCATATGTATGTAACAAGCAAGAAAAACATCTAAAGTATCATATAAAATATTAACATACGGACTTATTTTAATTCCAGAATAACAGTAAACGAAGCCACCGAGAGAGGATCCACGCTGCTGCAGATCGGCGGTATTAACGACGTTCTCAAGAAATACAACCTAGACATCCACATCACATCTGGAAATGAAGGAAACACCTTTGATGTCACTCTCGAAGGAGCTTTAATTCTTCTCTACAAACTTGACAGAGAAACGCAAGATTCTTACGTCCTCGGATTAGCTGCAGTTGAACAAGGAAAAATTCTAACACACAATCAGAATAAAACTTCTATCACTGTATTTGTTACCGTAGCAGATGCTAATGATAACCCACCACTGTTTGCTATAAATGATTTTGAATTAACTGTTAGCGAAAATGTCAAAGTTGGATACACCCTGACTAAATTGGCTGCAACCGATGCAGATCTTTATGGAACTCCAAATGCTGCTATCATTTATAATATCACCTCTGGAGATGATGAAAAGCAGTTTTTTGTACACCCAACAACTGGCATTCTGACCGTCAATAAAAGTCTTGACTATGATACTGGCAATACTGAATACAAACTTGTAATAGTCGCATGCGATCAAGGAGTGCCATCATTGTGCAATGCTGTGTACATCAATGTTGGCATACTCGATGAGAACGATAATGCACCAACTTTCCCTGTCAATGAGTATTTTGAAACTATTGGCGAGAACGAAAGAGTAGGGACCTCAATCTTTACAGCTAGAGCCACGGATCTAGACAAAGGAAGATACGGACAGTTAAATTACTCAATAGTAGCTTCGTCAAATAACTACAACAGAAATGATGATTCATGGAAAATGTTTCTCATTGATTCTTCATCTGGGTTAGTCAACTCTAATGCTGTTTTTGATTACGAAGTAAAGAATAAATACGAATTTTCTATCAAAGGTTCTGATTTGGGAGGAAAAAGCACAACTGTGAAAGTCAGGATTGATATTGAAAGCAGAGATGAATTTTATCCTCAGTTCACACAGAAGACTTATAAGTTCCGTGTGCCAAAATCTGGGTCACTTCCGGCTGGATATGTGATTGGACAAGCTACAGCCACCGACAGAGATAAAGGTATTGATGGAAGAATAGTTTACCAGCTTTCTACATCACATTCTTACTTCAAAATAAACAGAACCACTGGCGTAATCATTTTGAAAAAGAAAGTCGATTCTGTACAAAATCTTTTTGGCATAGACAAATCTATTAGTTTGGTGGTCACGGCTAGTTCAGGTAGACAAGGCTCTTTGACTAATAAAACTGCCGTTGAAATTGGAATGAACGATCTAGCGTTGGCATCGGATACAAACCAAGTTAGTGATGCTGCTGCAGTTGCAAGCGGAGGCTTATCTGACTGGGCATTGGGATTACTAATTGTGTTTATATTCATCATTATTATATTTGCGGCAGCTTTCCTATTCCTGCACATGAAGAATAAACGGCATAAGAAAATCAACAAGCCAGGATTAAATTCCGAGGGAGTCGGGGCTACCAATAGTTACGTAGACCCAAGCGCATTTGACACTATCCCGATAAGAAATACTGGTACCGTCAATCCAGCTAATCAGTTCGCCCCTCCCAAATATGATGAAATACCACCATACGGGCCTCATACAGCAAGTTCTAATTCTGGAGCAGCAACTACTTCGGAACTATCTGGATCCGATCAATCGGGATCTAGTGGCCGAGGTTCAGCAGAAGATGGTGAGGACGGTGAAGACGAAGAGATAAGAATGATAAATGAGGGTCCTTTACAGAGAGAATCTGGAATAAACAGACAAACGAATGGAGTAGACGATGACAATCTTTCTGATGTATCTGTACATAACACTCAGGAATACTTAGCAAGACTCGGTATTGTTGATACTGGAACTGGTGGCGGTGCATCAACATCATCAAGAAGATGTTCAGAAAATGTAGGAAATAAAGATACCATGTTACACCACGCACCTATTGATTCGATGCACATGTTCGATGAAGATGGTGCCCATGAAAATGATATTACCAATTTAATATACGCTAAGCTTAATGAAGTTACTGGTAGTGAAAGAGCGAGCAGTGCAGATGAAGCAAGCGCAGCGGTTGATAGAGCAATGGCTCTTGGAGCTTTCTCTAGCACTCCAGGAGACAGCAATGCCGTGCCCACTGCAGGGCCTTCAATGACTGGTAGTCTTAGTTCAATAGTACACTCTGAAGAAGAATTAACTGGCAGTTACAATTGGGATTACTTACTTGATTGGGGGCCTCAGTACCAGCCCCTAGCACATGTATTTTCCGAAATAGCTAGACTAAAAGACGACGCAGTATCACTACAAAGTGGTAATAGTGGAGCTTCAAGCGCGAAGAGTAAAAGCACTTCCATATCTGCAGGAAAGAGTGTTCCACCGCCATTACTGACAACAGTAGCTCCAAGAAGCTGTCCAGCACCATCATTATCATGTCGACAGCCACAATTGTTATTACCGAGGTCTCCAATAAGTCATGATGTTCCTGGCGGGTTTTCTGCAGCAGCCGCCATGTCACCTTCATTTTCGCCTTCCTTGTCACCATTGGCGACTAGATCACCATCAATGTCACCATTAGTAGGTCCAGGGTTGCCACCAGCACCTGCCAATAGAAAACCTCCACACTCGACTATGAGAATATGAAAATAATTATATCCTAGTATATTCAATACTGTATATATGAACGACTGTTTTGCCTATAGTGTAGTTAGTATTATTTATTCGGCCGATCTGATCGGCTTAACTCATTTTGCGCATATTGATATTCAAAACGAACTTCACAGATATGCTCAAAGTGATTACTAAGCGCTTATTACCGATTTTTGCGGTAAATGTATATAAATAAAAAATCGGGTGTATTTTTTAAGTGTACATACTTACTTATACTCATTGTAAAAAATATATAAAGACTGCCATTTTTTTATTTTTAACAAAAAATACAGCTTTACTTTAAGCTATAAGTATTATTTTTAGGAAACGCAATTTGTAGTGATGTGTCAAATTGATTAATTGATAGCGTGATTGTAATCGATTTGATGAATCAATGTTACTGTAAGCTTTATTACACGGAGATGTATGTACTTTTCTGTATTGTAAAATTCTGTTGCAAATATAAATTGTAATATTAGTTTTCAGTGAATTGAACGTTGATGTTTCGTTTCTCTGTGATTTTGATGATGCCTAAAGATTCAGTTCAGTCTTTTTGCTATGTTACTATAATATTTATAATTAAACTAAATAATATATTTTTATAAACAATATATTAAAAAATATGTATTATAACTTTATATAAAGTCAACTTTAACATTCATCGTTTGAGGGGTGTTCGTTTGTACTGTTAACAATAAATTTATCATTTACTACAATATCACTTAGCAATGTTTCTTCAGCATTCATAATGTATCAAAAATTCTGGACTGATAACTAGTATAAAATATTGAATGTAAATAATTATTATAGTTTACATGTTAATAAATTAGTCGTAGACCACCGACTGTATGAATATTGTTTAGGTGGAAATAAAATGGAATTTAAAAATATTGTTAATTTTTATTTATTATTTTACCTATCCATTGACTCTAGGGCTAATCTCTTTCTAAAACCTACTTACTATGCAATTTTACAAATTGACGTACCTACTTATCAAAAAAATATAGAAAAATCTACTACTTCAAATAAAATATCGAATGACAAAATTACTAAAATGTCTCTTAACCTCTTGACTGCCGCAATTACACAATTAAAAATCTATTATGTCTCGCGTGGATCCGCGCAACGGCAGTCAACCGGTGGCTACAAATGTAAGAAAATATGGAAAGAATCAAAGACATGTGACATCCACCAACCCGCACTAGTCCCGCGTGGTGGATTTTTGATTTTAGCCCACTCACATCTCACAAAGAAAAGGCCTTAATCACAGCAGTAGAAACATTTTAAGCTGATTATGGAGATGATAATACAAACTAGATTTATACAGTCAGTGGACCAAAACAAATTGACGACGGTAATGATATGCCAGTAGGTATCTGTTATAATCTGTAATAAAACAAAGCTGAAAGTTAAGTTTTGTTTATTAAAATTGATTATTATTTCACAGTGAAATAATACATACTAAATATTATGAAATAAATAATTTGCAAAATGAGAGGTCATTGAGAAATTGCAAGAGTACAAATATTTTTACTATCAGTAAACAATTTATCGCCAAATATAATTCCAGATCAATTGACTCGTATTTTATATAATAATTAATACTTATTAATATTTTGCAAAATTATTTATCTCTATCATAATAATAACATTACAGCTAAATTATGTCAAAATGATAAATTAAATATTATTATCACAGTTGGAGCTACAACTACTAATGATATCATAATGATTACCAACTATGGTAATCTAGGTAAGGAAAATAGTATTTTAGCTGCTTGCCTTACAGAAATTAGTAGAGATAAAAATACTTATATAAGGGTAGATAAGCATAGTAAGATCACGTCTGAATTCCCGAAAATTTTAACAAAAAGTTTTATCCAAACATGTCACTCACTGATGACGAAAATATAGATTTTAATGTAGTAAAGACTACTGTCCTTACAAATTATACCAGAGCAATATTTAAAAAAAATGTTTTCAAACTAACGGCCAAATTCTTAAAGAAACTGGAGAGGCGTGATATCCGATAGGTAAATTGATTAAATATTTATATCAAATATTATAAATCAACTGTTCATAGAAGAAAAATCCAAATCAGGTGTGTAAAAGTCGGTGTAGTTCAAAATTTTAAACACAAGATTCATATTGTTTACCTATGTTCATAAAAAAAGGATCAGTGTGCAGTCATTCTAGTATTAGCAGGAAAATAAGCGTAGATTTTTTTTTTACTTTTATTGAGCATCTCTACTCAACCCATAAGGGGGAAGCGTACATTATAATATTACATATAAATTAATATACTATTTTATATAATAATATAAAATGCCTACGAACACTGTGGCCCTGTTTTAGTTCTTATGGTGTTTACTTTAAAATAGGAATGGGTTTCTTATTATCTTCTTCCCATATAATTAATTTATAGTTTTTTTGTCTGACAGAATATTGTTGGTATATTTTTAAACAATTGTAAAAAACAGGCGTAGTTTTTTTTTACCTAGGTAGTGATATTTTTATACAGCCGCTTATAAGGCAACGTTCTGAAGCGCTTCAATTAAAATGTTTATATAAAGTCTAAGTATTTTCAATACATAGCAATAGTGGACTACAAAACCCTAATTATACAACACGCATGTAATTTTATTATCATTTGTCGCTATTTAATAATTTATGTTAACTATTCTCCGAAACTTCTGAACCATTTCTGATGTGGTTACACTCAAAATGCCTTTCTAAAAAAGGTAAGGCCATCTCTGGTTAACCCTGTCTATCTACAGATGCTTTAGCCTACTTATAAATGGCCTTAGGGTCTAATGCAATGATACTCAACCCTTAATAAAATTATAATGATACTTATTTTATTCGTACCTACCTTTATACATGGTGTATTATATTTAAGGTGCTTCTAAACGGGCTATACTTTCCCGGCAATGTGTGGCTGTACTATTGGCAACTATTTCTCGGCCATCTCGAAAACATTTTATTGCAGCTTATGGCTGAGCAATCTATGGCTGGGCCATGTATTGCAATATATCTGCAACTATATGGCCCATGATCTGAGATCGTAAACGGGCTATACAATCAGGCAACAATGGCTGATGAAATGACACTCGACGCAGCGTTTTGTCTTTGTTTTGTAATTTGTCTCCATAGTGAGATTATATCTATACTCCATGGTGACAACTATAACAAAGCACAGAATATAGCAACAATTCGCGGCGTCGCTCATGGCAAACTTCACGTTGCGTCAGAAAGGGATACACTTATACCGAAAAATGAAACAATAATATAACTGGCCCGGCAATATTTCAGTATTTTCGAATGTCAAGCGATCGTTCGGCAATATTGCCAGCTACACGTGAAAATGCTTGGCCATACCAAATATGTGTGGCTATATGGCCGGGACATAACTGCAATATTGCATAGTCTGGCTGGTATTGCTGGCAATGTTGCCAGCCACAGTGTTGCAGCCTCATATTGCAGTAAAATATAGTCCGTTTAGAAGCACCTTTATTTTAGGTATGCAAGCAATTTTTTGGAAGATATACCTTTTTTAATTAACATTTTTTTTCATGGCAACAGACAACAGAGATGATTTTTTTAGGAAACAGATATCTTGATACCAAACTTTGTTACATACATCAATACACCCTGTATATTCCGATCTCTTGTAATAATTATGCTCTTCGAGCCATAAAGACAAGCCAAACAGACTGAAAACTCAACTCATCCTATATTGTTCACTATTGGACATAGGCCATTTTTCCAACCCTCATCAGGTTGAGTACAGCTGGACTAAAGGGTATAATAATAACATAAGCTAAGGTCCAAATAATTACTAAATCCGTTTTATGGACTCCGTATGGTTATGTAAATGCATATCTATGATGACCTCATCTGAGCCGATGGACTTTTTACTGGGGGTCACTATGCCGATGTCCACGTCTGTGTTGGGGGTCAAACCGTTGATGGGGTCCTAGAATTCGAGAAACTTTAATTCAGTAAAAATATTTTCATACGACAATATAGAAATACTTGATTTAAATTATTAGTTCGCTTACAAGTACCTAACGGTATTTTTGTTTAAGAAACGCCTTAACTTTTTTTAAGAGCAAATACACTACAGACAGTAATTGCAAAAATATAATACCTAGTATTTTTGCAATTACTAATATGCGGTTAAGCCAACCTCAAAACAGTCGTTTATTGGATAGGTGACCGTTGCTAATGAGCACCCCTGCCTTCAGAGAACACTAAGCAGTGCCTGTTGTTATTGAAATAGGACCTCGCGATACTATGGTTCTTACTAACTGATTACAAAGATGTGCTTTGTCAATTTCCTAACCCTAAAAAAAGGCTTCCTGACCTAACCTGACCAAAAGGACTTTTAAATAATAAGACAGAAGAGAAGAAGACTTACCGCAGTTAAAGCGTCGCAGGCCATCAGTTCGTTCTTGGACATGTGTTCGACCACCGCCGCCGCGTAGCAGTCGCCCAACATGTTGTTGGTAGTCCTGATGCGGTCACTGGAAGAAAATAAAGATTATTGAGTATGAAGATTAAACCTGATAAAATTGATTGGAAGACGTTCCTCTCTAACTACTGACAGGAACGTCTTACAATCATCAGCTATTACATCGCAATCTAGAAAGTCTAGTGACGGTATGAATTTTGTGTCATTAAGTTAATACTTAATGACACAAAATTCATACCTTACACATTATGATAATTCATAATGTGTCTAATCAATGTCATTGTCCGATGTATATTTTTTTAAAATAAAGGTAGATATGAGATGCTAGAATCTCTAAAATAAATAAATAAATTCGTTTAAACATGCTTAACGAAACGATAAGATAAACAAGGTATTTGTATTCGGTTTGTTCTATTGTACCTAGTAGGTACAATAGAACAAACCGATTCACTCGCGACTTGAAGACACTCCGATTGTAAATATCTTTCAACAAAATCTCTACTACGTACTAATAGTTTTAATAATACGTAGATATCTAATACACTCACACGAGCCAGTCAACAGCAAATAACAGCGACACATCGTGCGCAGGCGCATCCACTGCAGCCAACACAACCAGCAGTAACACCATCGCCGCTGATGGTACTGATGCTGACGACACTGAAGCAGCCGTTGAAGTTAGACTGTGATGCAACATAACAAGTTTTATAAATAAATCAATCAATTTTCTTTCTAATGAAATGCAAGAGATTGAAGAAGCATTTATAGTTTGATTAAATGGCAGTAAAACAGACGATTTTATTATTATAATGCCTTCTTGCTAGACTAACTATAGTGTCACCACATGGTGACACTATTTTCTATATTCCTGGCTCATTCAATAATGACTATGATAAATTAAGACTACATGATTCGTTGTGTCATTATATTGATATAGGTATAGTTATAAAGGCTGTTGGAGATATTAAACAATTATTAAAAACAGTTAAAGAGAGTAATCATAATAGGATTAAAAATGAAGTATAGTAGTTTAATATAAGCATAGGTGAAGGACTCCAAATAATAGATCCTATGAAAACCAGTCGGCAGTGAAAAAAATCTATAAAAACTGTTAAACTAGACCAAATAACATTAACCAAGTCCAAATATGTAGTTTATGATAAAGATAAACTGATACTTACAATATAGTAGCAAGCTGAGCAAATCCAAGATGAATGTTATTCATTTGACAAACAAACACGCTGGCGACGGACAGGAACAACGCAGTGCCGTCCATATTTATGTTGCAACCGATAGGTAACACGAAGCGAGTGATGCGAGGGTCGATCTGTAAGGGACCTTCCATCGCTCTGAACGTCACTGGAAGAGCTGCTGCACTGGAAATAGAGATAATTTTATTGAATAATGTCTGTAGTGGAGTTGAAAATCCCACCTATCTCCTATATTATTGGTAAGGGCTGAAATCTCTTCTTTTCTAATCTGACTCATTTTCAATTTTATCTGTACCTCATATAGAACTAGCACTATAACTGACAGTTGACTGAACTGAGATTAGATTGAAAATGATATTCTGCTAATCAGTTTTTTTTTATTTATTTGCCAGTTCAGATTCAAATGTTAGCAGAATAGGTTCTGCTTTAGATTTGATCACGTTTTGGTTAATTTTCGATTTCATTGCGATATATTCGCGTTTGTCGTTGTCGGTTAGAAGAATACCATTACTGACACTGAGACTAAATTGGATCTATGTTTTGAACAATTTAATTGGGAGAATCGCTCTTCTGCTAAAGTGCATTCAGAACTGTTTCGACGGACCAATAGGTTCTTTTACTTTCCGTGTTACTTTTTAACAATAACCGATCGATAAGCATTAGGAATTGACGTAATCGTGTTTTATTGTTAACAACCCACTAGAAGTAGATAAATCTAATAACAATAATTTCGACTTCCAGTATTTAGGTATAAAACCGAACGATGCTGAATAAGAATAAAGAGTAGTAGCAAACACGTGGCGTGCTTTAGATTTATTCGCAGTAGATAATGCGGGTTTCTTACCTTGTCATTTGAAGACCTTACGTAATATACTTTGGGTTCTATATTTAAAACTTAGTCTAATACATATTCTAAGTCATGGTCGATGCTAAGTTATTATGCTGCACGCAACATCAATCAATAATGTTCAGCTACCGACTGCTTTCTTGCGCAATAGGCTGAATTGTAAAGACAAGACAATCATTTATTATGTAACAGTTTCAGAACTATATTGGATGGGAATGTTTTGATTGAGTGTCTATTACAGCCAATCAAATACAATAAAGTTCATTCTTGGAAATAATAAAAACGTTAGGCCTAAAAACAGTGTTGGAATGAATAGCAAGAAATTGTTTACTTTCTCATACATCCATGTTATGTTAATTTTTTATAGTTTCTTTAACATTATAATTCTACTTATTATCTGGTTAAGTAGTCTGTTCTGTAATTATACTTAGTCCTGACGTTAGTTTTCATACATAAAGGTAGAAACTCAAACAAAAGTCACCTTCTCCTATAGATGAATCTACCACTAATGGTACCTAGTCTGTCGGCTGGTTTCTTGTATCTTATCTAGCGTTTTTTATTCCGAAATTTCATTATTGAGCGTTTACCTATATGCTTATCATATAGCATGGTTTAACGCTTCGGTGAACCTGGTTAAGATACGCTTCCAATACTGTATTCAAATTTATTGAAATAGGTTTATGACTTACAATTACTGTTAACTACTTAATAGCTTCCTCAAAAATTTTCAGTGCCAGCTTGGAGTCTGAACTTGATTAATGGCAATGGGATGGTCCCCTATTACACAAGACGTAAACATAACTGGTGATGTGAGTGTATTACCACACCTCTGCCTAATAATTCGAAGAACATAGGTATTTTATCAATTCATGTTTAAACTCATAACTTACGTAGAAGCAGTAGCGGAGGCCGTGAGCATAGCGTGAGATAAGCCCCAGTAGAACTTGTAGGGGTTCCGTCGTAAGAACAGGAAGTATATCAGCTGCATCACGATGAGCTGGTAGAAGAACACACCAACAGTAACCGTGGCTATGAACCAAGCTAGCTGAGACATCACTGATGCTGAAATTAGGAAAAGTATCGAAGTGATTAAAGTTTACAAACACATTTTGAATGTTACAATGCTAAATAACGCTACTCTTCGTTAGTGTCGTGTTCCTGTGGCGAATAAGGTTGCCAAAGCTCTTGAGGATGCGCTGTGTTGACAGCGGGAGATCTACTTGTACCTAACTGTCGGCACAGCGAAGTGTTGCAAGCGTTTTATAGGCTACGATAACAGCTTACCATCAGGCAGGCCATACACTAGTTAGCCACCATTGTAGTATAAAAAAAACGATGTTTTTGGATGGAAGAAATCTAGCCTGTCTAAAAATGACCCCAAAATCAAGTTCAATATACTGTATTGGTAAAACGATAACTCTTTGTGTTAGCTAAAATTTTAACTTTTCAAATAATATATGGTAAAATCGGTCAGAATATTTGAGAATCGTAGTTAATAAAGATATTAAACTCACCAACATCGTTAACACCAAGAATTTTCCCAGCTATTACGCTGCTTACACCCACTGGAGTAAACCACATAACTCCAGTCACCATCTTCATGATCACTTCAAAAATTGCTTGGAAGAAGTCAATCACTACCTGGCCTTTAGCACCCAATGTCCCCAGAAGACTTCCAAAGACTAGGCAGAAGAATACCAAGCCTAAAGTGTTGGTGCCTGACCTAAAATGACGCGATATCAATACTTAATTCCTGGAGTGGTGGAATGGAGCGACGGAAGCAATTTCATAGTGATATAGGAATGTCGATGATGCATTGGTATCTTAAGATACCAAGGCATCATCAAGGTATTTTAAAAATAACAAAATAGACCATCTGACAATAACTATTTTAAAGAATTGTAATTTTCAAACGACAGTTTTTTAGAAACTTTGTTCATATTAGCGGATTAGATCGGAATCCTATAAAATATGAATAATGAGTTCAACACTAAGCTGTGGAAAATACTTAAGTTTTGTATCATGTGACAAAAAATAGGCCCAAAGCAAGAAAAATACTTAAGGGACTCACCTATACGCCACAACTCGAACCATAGCAGGCACGGCGTCGTTGTCACTGATATTCTTCCCGAACATTATTGGAGGTTGTGTGTACACAGTGTGCGCTTGCTGGAAAGCAGCCTGCACTATGTTGTCCGGAAAAATATTTCTGTGACCAATCATAATAATGGTTAACTTTTCCAAAACAAATGCCATTAGCTTAAAAGGATTCGTTTAAACATTGGCCCCATAATGGGTATGATGGAATTTATTATTAAGTTTTTATGATAGGTTGCGTGTTTCAACCCACACATATACCGCTCTTGGGAATCATAAAAAGCGATAAGGGATTACATCAAGAGAATGGTCAGAAGTATCCTGCCGTCTGTTGATAACAACAACCCGGGATCACCATTCTTCTGCTAACCATGGTGACAAGTGACCATAGCCAATCACTTTTGATTTTATGATAGCGTTCACTGGAAGACTCATGTATAACAATGGTGCAAAAACAATATGGTTTAGTTCATCCAAACTCTACAGAAACACTGAATCAGATAAATATTCAAACTTACCTGCCAATATCTAAAATGCTGTCCAAAATACTATGTTCCCTTTTTTCTTCAATATAAGAGCCAAACTGTTTGATCTCCGGCACTCCTGGATGAATCAACATCGCCAGAACTAGCCCCAAAAACGCGTTAAACATCGAGGTCAGTATGAAGTATAACAAGGTCCTTACTGCTATTTTTCCACTCATCTTCGCATTCAAACTTGCTGAGCCAGCTATCAGACTGGCGATAATCAAAGGCAAGATCATCAGTTTTAGAAGCCTCATGAATAGTTCTCCAGGGTATGATATTATCATTAATGCGTCAGAGCCTAAGTGATAAGGGCGAAGGCCGAGACCTAAAATTATAGAAAGGCCAATGTAAATTAATTTTGTATGTGCGTGTGACTGTGTTCTTTTTGGAAATATTATAGGTATCTTTATCTTATCTTTCATATTATTACCTTGTTTTAAATTATTGTCAGTAAGATCTGTAAATAATTATTATAAGTATCCCAACTGGAACAAGGTTCTTAATGATGTTGCCTTTAGGTATGCGTATGATTGACGTTGTCATTACCGGAAGGTAGGTACTCAATAAAATTAGAAACTTATACTGAAGCTGTTTGGTATTTTCTGAACGTTTCCATCACTTAAGTAATGAAGAATATTGTTGCTATTAAGATATTACATTTACTGGTCAAGAAATAAATCTTCAAAGATGACCACGTAAAAGTGAAAGAAAACATATTTTTTATAATACAGATCTATTTGTAATTTTGTATACGGTCATCATTATTTTTGGAGACATATACTGTGTGTTCTGTACTTTTTGAGTAGTTAAGTTTACTGGCAAGAAAGAAATCTAGAAAGATGACCACGTGGAAGTTAGAAGAAAACTTTTTCTTTGTTATCGTATGGAACTATTTAGTTATCATTTTCAGAATCAATAAATTAAACAAAAAACAGATGGATCCGCTTTCAAGTCGTAGAAACTAATGAATTTTATAATAAAAATATAGATAACAGCTACAATTGAAGCGGTTGTTTCACTAGTCACTAAGTATAAAACATTGCCACAAATAAGTGCTCATGATACACTTCTTTCAATAACATTAACAAAAGGGCTTCATTTTAAAAGATCATAAGAAACACCATCATTTCATTGCTAGAATAAATTCCAAGATATTTTATAAAAAAGTTTTTAACTCACCAATTCCAATACCGGTGATGACTCCAGCCAAAGTAACGACTAACATCACATTGTCGACCAGAAACTTCCTGATTCCGGTCCGTTCAACAGGAGCTGACCGGTCTTCGGTAGTCTTCGGCCCTCTATCACCAGGGCCCATCTTCGCGAACAAATATTCTGAAAATCGTTCACCTTTCTCCATTACAGGTAAAATAGGACTTTTCAGTCCAGATCCTTTGGACCTGGTTTGTCTAGTAATATAGTTGTCACTCTTCCCACTCTTTTTAAATTATTATTTTGTTATTTCAATATATTAAACGTCAATGCTTTGTTTGTTTATTGCATCGTTATCAAATGTTAGTGCTACATGAATTAAGTACGATGTAATATTTATACACCGAAAAACTTGTTATCTCCTTTGCAATTTAGGACGATTTGTAATTTTTTTTTATTAATTTTACGTAATGAATAACACCGCGTGTGAATTTATTTTGATCCGTGATCCCCTAAGTCGGGTGGTACACTAACCCACAGTATTTCCTTTGGCTCTCACTACGTAAATCCTTCTTTGTATAGCATCGTCTTCATCAAATGGTTTAACTTCCATGGCTACTTTTTCTCTATACTCTATTCCGTCAGAATATTTAGAAACAGCAATGGATGGCAACGGTGAAAAAATGTGGTGTGGACGGAATTGACGCAAGAAGCCATGTTTACGGATGCGCGCGCACCCATCGATTGCACTTCCATTCACTTAGTTATATTAAAGTTCTATAAATAGATTATTAAATTGTGGGCATTAAAGGTATTGTTGTGACGGAGTCATCCTTCTTTCATCATTTAGTGCTGGCAATCTTCCATTGCTGGCCACTTCATTCATCCCATTCTTCTAAATTCGGTTTAGATTTTAACTTTAAATTTCAAAATTAGAACATCTCATATTTTTTTGCATTGTTTCGTCATTCTTTGTCTGGTCTCCAACGACATCACTTGTGACCGCTGAACCGCTGTACTGTTTTTATTTATTACCTACTACCTATTTATCAAGTGTGCAAAGCTATAAGCAAATAGTCTCTTTTTGTAACAGTTCTTTTTATACCTCTGTGTAACGTTATAAAGTGCAAAAATACAACCTACGTCTCGCAATACACCTCTCCAACCATCCTGCAGTGTTTTATTTATTCAATATCAAGATTTGTGTCTGTAGAGGCTCCCTCTCATAGCTAGCCGAGGCAGAGAGGTCAGAGGAGGGAGGCACTCCGCGACATTGTGGGCATCTGTTACGTAATTTTCAATAATGGGTTAAAAAACGCTTACCTAAAACGGTATAATTTATGAAATGCACATGATTATAAAAAATATGTAATTGCATGTATTATTTGCCTTAACAAAATTGTTATCGTATTGCTATCATCTTATAACTATTAAAATATTATTATATCTATAATAACATTTTGAATGCAGATTGTACTTTTTATCAAACACTAATTTATTTAGTTACTGCCTATTACAGATTATAAGAAAGTAGGTAGATACTACTGACATTACTAAAATTCCTCTAATAATCGTAGAAAATTTCCGTCCACATTTGATGCAATATTATTATACTCGCCTTTTTCCCTGACGGAGTTGGCAGAGATTTATTAGTAAGTAGGTATACAGGGTGGCAGGTTAGACAGAGGAAATATTTTAAAGGGTCATTGTACTCATCATTATGAACAACTTTTAATATGGGACCAACCCTGAAATCACGAAAAAAAAACAGCTGTTCCATACATTTTGTTGAGTTATGTGAACATAAATGTATGGAACAGCAGATTTTTTTTTCGCGATATCAGGTTTGGTCCCATAGTAAAAGTTGTTCATAATGATGAGTACAATGACCCCTTAAAATATTTCCACTGTCTAACCTGCCACCCTGTATAATTATACCATGTTTTAATTTGTTTTTCTATCACACAGTATAGATTATTATGGTATCAAAAAAGTTTTCTAAAAAGTACGCCGGAATACTACTAATACTTTTCTCTGATTCAGTGAATGCGCGATTAGCGTAATATTTTATGTTTCACTAACCATGCAGAATTCGGGAACCTATTTAATTATGAAAAAAAATCATCTACCTACCTGCAAAAATGGTGTTTTGGTTCCCTAATACCTATAAAAAACTGGAAGTACGTTTTGCCCGCTGTAGTAACTACATTCCATAATAATAGTGAGGCAAGCCTTTACCAGATACAGGTCCAAACAATAAAAAAATCTAAAACTAAAAGAATACCATCTGCAAGGAGTATTTTCACTCTCACATTACCTCGTCCAATTAGTAAAACTCCATAAATTATGCAAGAACCATGCCGTTTAAGCCTTTAATTTATATAACGGAAGGTAATGCTAGATAATTCCGTATCAAACGCATTTTAAATATAAAATTATCAAAGAATTTCAAAGACAACTTAAGTAGTTTGAATAAATTTATTTACAAGTTTATTTTCTTTGTTACATAAGAACAGAGTCATGACGTTTTTTTATGTCATTTATAATGCCGTTGACTATAAGTAATTAGTCCTCTAAACATTAGACATAGGTAAAATATAAATAATTATATACAGAAGGCATAATACAGAAGGCTGGCTTAGTACACTAATAGATAACAGGCACACGCACACATAAACGCGAAATCACCGTACGTACACGGCGATCTCAAACTATCTCAAACGAATGCCAGTCGCGACTGCGCTTGCACTCGCTGTACGAAGACGTGTGTCTACTGTCTACGTGTGCGTGCCTTTTCGCTCGTTGAATGGAGCAGGTTCTCTGTATCTATTTACTTTGTGACATTTATGTATGTTACTATGTTATACTTTGATACCTAGATGAAATTACCACTAAACCATTTTATCAACTGAGAGAACCATTTTAACAGATGATTGGAATTAAGACAATCAGAAACAGTTTATATTTTCAATAGTCACAAATGAAACGTATTTTAATAAAGTCATTACCTTTAAAAGACTTGCTAGCCATTTATCCATCTGTATTCTATTTAACTTTATTATTTATATTAGTTATAATTCTCATGTAAGTGAATAAATGTATTCCAGTAAGAATAAAGTTATCATAAACCTCTTCACTGGAAACGCCACAGAATGAACTCAAAAGATTTTTCGCTAAATCAAACTTCAACTAAAAACATACACTAGGATTCTCAGTCACGCATCCGATTATACAGGATAAAATTAAAACCAGTGCGGATATTTTAAGAGGTGAAAGTACTCATGAATATGATCAACTTTTATTATGGGGCCGACACTAAAATATAAAAAAAAAATCTGCTGTTCCATACATTTTGATCGTGTTGTAGTGCATTTTTGTAGAGAACAGCAGATTTTTTTTTTTCGTAGTTCAGTGTCGGTCCCATAATAAAAGATGATCATATGATCATGATTCATGAGCACTTTTAATTTTACCCTGTATTCACAGATCACAACATACATCTAACTAGAAAATAAATAATAATTATTTGTATTCAATCTTTGTAAGTAAATAGGTTACGACTAATCGAACCTGCGACTTTGTGTCTACTAAAGCACCAACGTGCTACCAAGCTATTTGGAGCTTGAACTTGAAGTAACATTGAACTGGTAAATTATTTTATTACAACATGCAATGAATACATTGATTATAAAAAATTGGCATTTATTCTTTTGCTAACCGGAAATATATAAAACAGACAAGAATTTTAAAGATGCGTATTCACCACAGGATTAACGTCTTGCGACACGTGTTGCTAGATGACGGCGATGACGTGCGACTTTGCGATAGTTACACATAAAGGAGAACGCCTATCTATCCGAGCCGAACGCGCCGAAGGAGCCGACCAAACCAAATCACACCTGTCCGAGTCGAAGGAACCAAATCGAACACAGATATAGAGTAGACCAGAGATATGGCCAGATACTGCATGTTCTCTAAAGAGTATGAAAACGAATCTGCCGTTTTTCCCTACCTACGATGACGTCACGTAAGTCATTTAAGGGACTTTAGAGATAGACGCTTTTATCGTGCATTTGTCTCGTATTCGCACGAGTAAGAGCGAGACAAAACAGTCGACAAAATTTGTCGCGGCGCGCATGTTAGCCCGGCTGGTCTAACTATGCCTTATACCTACAAATACGGCTTCCTTGCAGACTTAAGTTCTATAAATACGTAGTACCTATAATATTCTCAACGTAATCGGTCATCACAGTTGTTAACTTAGTGGCACATAAAAGTTTTCATAATACATTAAATCAAATACATCACTTGATAACTTAAACTTAAAGGAGGAAGGAGATTTACTATATTTGACAGTGTTTTGTTTTGAATTTTAAATACCTATAAATGTTTTTTTTTATGGATCTCCTGTTTATATTGTACCTTTGACATCCTATTGATTCTAGCACGAAAAAATCATTATTGGAGAAATATGGATAGGATTTCTAATAGTAAATCTTCCTACCTTAAACGGTTGGCATCTGCCATAGAAATCCCTGTTCAAAAATCCACCCTCAAGACTGCCCGATCTAACCGCACCACGTTGTCTGATGAACAAAGCAGGTGGATCCACAATGGTGATACTGGACCAATAAATCACAATCCTACATAAGTGATGTCACGTCCATGCCCCATCGCAACAGAATAACGCAATAAATCATTTAATCTGAGAGTTTTATAACTTGTGCGATATGCCAACAGTACTACAGCTGTACATAGTAATAAATCTGGGCTGGAAGGGGATTCATATTGATTTATTTATGGCAGAATCATATTTAAAAAACTTACTTACATATTTTTTTTTGTTTTTCTAAGCAAAATATCGGAATAGATTTACGAAAAACTTGATAAACGCGTTCACACATCACGACATAGCCTACAGAATAAGCAAGCTGAAGTGGCAGTGGGCCGGCCATATCAGTCCTAGAACCGATGACCGTTGGAGTAGACGTGCTATTGAGTGGAGACCGTGAATCGGCAAATGTAGAGTAGGACGCCCTCAGGCTAGGTGGAGCGACGATCTTCGCCGGGTGGCTAGTGGCAGCTGAATGAGAGTGGCCGAGGATCGAGTTAAATGGCGTGCAATTGGAGAGGCCTATGTTCAGCAGTGGACTGCTATAGGCTGATGATGATGACGTTGCTAAAAGCGTTCATATAATATAATATGAAAAGCATCCTATTTCAGGTCTCGCTTTAGCGTTTGTACAGGAAGAGAGAGATCAGAGGACATTCGAGGTTATAATCGCCTTAATATAAATCTTTGTTCAAGTCAGAGAGCTACCCAAGAAACCCTCGGTCAGTGTCCACCTTTAAGAAATATTGGTCGCGGCTTTAAACGTAGCTATTAATATGAGCACGTGCCAACATTCGTATGTGCCAATAATAGATGTAGCGCTCTAAAGCACGGGTTGAAACACTCATTACAAGATCAATGATCTTATTCTTTTAATTTCACTCCAATGTGAATGAAAACGCTATTGTAGTGACAACTACTGATCTGACAGATGACAGCCCATTTTCCAATGACATGAGGAAGTGGTGAAGAGAGCTAAATTGCTGAAGTGCTGTCTTTATTTGTGACGCTCAAATGAAACTAATTTTAGACTTGCACGACAGTTCACTAAACATTATCTGAAGCACCATTCTGTCTTTGTCAACATCAAACAATGACCGAAATGGAATGATGTCTTAAATCGTTTAGGTCTAATTGTAATTAGTGAACTGTCGTGCAATTCGCTCTTAAACTAATTGGAAAAATAAATTACTTCAATTATCAGCTCTAATACCTCGGTATAGTGACGTATAAGTCGTGATAGTATCATCGATGCAGAGGTAAATAGCAACTGTATGATCATTTGGTTAATCTTTAAGACGAGAGAATAATGTAAGAAAAATATTAATGTAAGAAAGTAGGTACCGTACTATGGAGTGTTTCATTACGAAAAGAGGTCCCTAATGCTAGTCAAACTGTACAGTTTTATCTATAAATGACACAATGAACGCACTACCACAGCGCCTAACATGCGCGGCAAAATTTTGTCGAAGCTTTTATCGTGCATTTGTCTCATAATCGCACGAGTAAGAGCGAGACAAAACAGTCGACAAAATTTGTCGCGGCGCGCATGTTAGCCCTACACGTCATAAGACGACCCCAGTTCCATAAAATGAACGTATATTATACCTGAAATGACTGTGACATGAAACTTACAGCTCACACGAAAGTCTTGGTTCTTTCTCAGTAAAATTCCCTTTAAAATTAGCTAGATGTTCTGTCACATTTCAAATACAGTATAATATGTACGACTCAGAGCTTGGCAGCCTCAGTATCTCTATGCAACACTGACACCCAACTGATAATGCTATGTTAATGTTTGAATGCCATATTAGCGTGGAAACAATGGGTAGTTTTATTATTAGGGTATAATCACGTGTAGGTACATTAAATTTGATTTGAGATTGTGATTTCGTTATCAGGTAGGTAATAGTATTGTTGCAATGTTAGCAAGCGTAGATTATAAAGATTTGATACTAGACTGCCCGCGACTCCGTCTGCGTGGACTACAATAAATGACCAGTTTAATTGACCTCCGTTATAGTGTAGGGTGGCTAGTATACCAATAAATAGACATTTTTGTGACCGACCCGGATTCATAGTTCACGATTGTACTCAATACCCAATGCTATGGAAGAGGAAGAAAAACTCACCCTGGGCAGTTCACACTACTAACCACGAGAAAAGTAGGACTCCAAGATACCTCACAAATGAACTGACATTGGTACAAAGAGTATCGAAAACAAACGAAAAAGTGCCACCTACATTATGTGCAATACGACAGTGTGTTATCAATGCACTCTTTTGAACAAAAGAACTATAATAGCATAACATTTACGTTGTTAATAGCCTTCATTCGCAAGGGCGCTTTATCAACGTGGCGTTAAAAAAGCGCTGCCGTGCCAACAGATGTATTGTTTCCTATTTATTAAGCCGGTCCGGTTCCCTGATCGGGTTGCCGGATCAGGGCGTCAATTCCATACTACAGAGCGGTGCATCGCACACGCACGGTTTCTCTCACCTTCTCGCACTCACGGTAACCGGTCCGGTAACAGGACAGGATTACCTGACGTGTGCCTGTGCGGGCTAGCTTAGCCCTATTCGCACAGGCGCTTTAAGCTTTAAGTAAAGCGCCTGAATAAAACAAAATAATGTTCATCTGTTCGCACGGCAGCGCTTTTTTTTTAACGCCAAGTTTAAAATCGCGCCTCGTTAGATTTTCAACGCTCGGCGTTGGGCGTTGAATTGAATGTGCCTTGACAAACGCCTATGACGCTTTTATTAACGCATGTTGAAAAGGCGCTCGTGCGAATGAAGGCATGCCCCTGTTTGACGATAAGCCACCTAACATGAAACTATGTATCGTAAACGTATTGCACGGGGTCTCATCAGGAACAAAGGAACATTTGTTCAAATAACTCTTAATAGATGGCGTTAAACGTATCGATTTGTTATTGAAATTTGTGTAAAATATAGAACATGAATAAATAGACAAATATAGATATTTGTTAAAATTTCAAAAAATATTTAGTTACGAAAAAATGTATAGCCCGATAGCCCGCGTTACGGCGACGGTCACGTTTTTTTGTATGAGATGGGGCATCTGGAGGCATTCCACGAAGCACACCCAAACGAAGCACACCCAGACGAAGCACACCTAAAGTATGGTGTAATTCGTCTGGGTGTGCTTCGTTTGGGTGTGCTTCATGGAATACCTCGGCATCTGTACGCGAAGTATTGTATTATCTGTGACGTAAGTAAGTGAATTTTGAATCGGTAATTTTCGTTTGCTAACAAGGGCGTAGCCAGGATTTTGTTCAGATTTAAAATGCTTTTTTTCTTTCTTAAATTTAACTTTTCGGTTCGAAAGTTTGTTTGCTACGCCCATATTGTTTGCTAACAGCGATCTCGCTCAAATCTGGAGCAGCCCGACTGGGGAATACTCTATTTTACAGAATACCATAGCCCAATAATGCTACTCCTCAGTAGTGTTGTATTCCTGTAGTGAGTAAGGTCGTCAGAGCTCCTGAGAATGCGCTGTGTTGGCGGCTGGTTGTTTCTTAGGCTGTCGCCATAGCGAATCCTCATTTTAAAGGTTTGACAACTCGCATGTCATGTGATAGGTACTTGGTGTTGCAAACATCTCATAGGCTACGGTAAAGCCTTACCATCAAGCGGGCCGTACGCTTGATCGCCACCGTCATGGTGTAAAAAAAAAATACGAAAGCAAATACAGCAAAATTGTATAGCAAGTCCAACACATAGCCGCATAGTCTTTAGGTGATAGATTATTAGATATTAATCTGTAGCGGTACAATTATTGTCTCAATTCCAAATGTTATTATTACTTACCAAATCACGTGTAAGTGAATTATAAATATCTTGTCATACACTAATTGTACCTACACCTACATACTCAACATGTTACATTTTATTATGAAAGTCAAGTCGTTATTTCTTATTTGATTAATTAATGTTAATTAAGAATTAATATTGATATCGTGTAATGCATCAACATCTTCAAACGAATACTTATTTATTTATATATTAACGATTATGGGACAACTGGACATTTTTAAATATAGAGGTATAGCCTATTCTATCAATAGAAGATCTTAGGAAGATAATGCTGTAACAGCAACTAACAATATTATAATAATATAATTAATTAGCCTATAACGTTTACTGTTAAACTTACTCTCTACATAAATAAGTAGGGAGTAGGGATGGACCTCCTCGTGTTTAAAATTATAAATACGGTAGTTTGTTTGTTGGATTGTCCTTTTTTCACACAGAACGGAGCAATGGGTTGCTATGATTTTTTGCATAAAGATAGTTTATGGGCGGAAAGTGACATAGTCTACTTTTTATCCTGGTAGCACGTTTTCGTGGGATAAGTCCTGACCTCCATTCGGGTGATACCGCGGGTAAATCCGTAGTATTTATTATTTTAACCGTTATATTACCTACAAAGATTGATTTCATGGATATGCCTGGCACTATAATGCCTTGATGGCCTGGCAAACATTTGATGATCATAGTTATCGTTCTTTAGAATGCTCAAGAGTAGCGTTATTTGAGTACCTACTGGAGATTTCAAGGATGATATTTTGACACAAAAAATGTAGGCCGACTCTCAAAAGAAGTTGTTTCGGTCTGAAAGATGCTCTACTATACAGGGTGGCAGGTTAGACAGTGGAAATATTTTAAGGGGTCATTGTACTCATCATTATGAACAACTTTTACTATGGGAAAACCCTGAAATCGCGAAAAAAAAACCAGCTGTTCCATACATTTTGTTGAGTTAAATGAACATAAATGTATGGAACAGCAGTTTTTTTTTTGCGATTTTAGGGTTGGTCTACCTAGTTCGATGCGAAACAGACGGACAGACCGTATGAAAACATTTATTAGGTATGAAAAAAAAGTATCAATGGTCGGCTTGCACTACATCCTAAAATCCTAATAGTACCTACCCGGCAAATAACTTAACCTATTAAAATTTATATTTATATTAAATGAAATGATAATAGTCTGTAAAAAGGTTACAAGTAACCAATGCAAGTAGGTAACACTTTCGCACGTCAATAGGTAGTTATTTTTAAAAAACAATAAATATGAGGTCGGTGTTTCCTATCTGACTACCTTTGATAAGAAACACCGAAAAAAACTCAAAGGTCAACATGTAAATTAAAAGCAACATGAAAGCTGCTGTACTAAGTTAAATATTATAACAGACTCACCTTTTAATTTCTTAATTTTGACTGATTACAACGCTCAACTGCACAAAACAATTTTATTTTCACTAACTCTTCCCGCTGCAAACCAATAAACGAAACAATAGACAAAATTACCACTTTCAAATTTGGAATGTAAAAAGCACGCGCCAAGGAATTTAAAAACACAAACGCGTCACTCATACAGCCTAGCTTGGCACAGAACGAGAATTAAATGGCGGTATTTTCATGGCTGCTCTGATTTTTATGATGTTTTTTAAGTAATTCTTGGCCGTATGTATAGGCGCTAAATCTAATACAAAGCTGTGGTGTCTTCCGACAATTGTTGGCAACTACATCGTTGCATCTGCATCAAGGTTATTTTAATCGTCAGCCATGACTTATTGAACTTTTATTGTAGGGACAATTTATTGGTTAGTTTGAACTAAGGGGCCGCTGGATGGTTACGCAATGATATTACAATTAAATACGGCATGAAACCTCTTTTGTTTGCTTAAATAATAGGCTGTACAAGTAATGGCTTTGGCTTGAAAAGTACAAATAAAATACATATTGTACTTTGAAATTATGTATAAAGAGAAAGACTTCATTTGTGAGATTTCATTTGTGAGATTAATTAATTGATTAGTTACCTTATTGGTTTTAATTTTGAATCAGGTACATAATTATACTTGAAATTAAATTATTATTATTCGAATATTTATAATTTATATTTTGTAATGAATGCCATCTGTTGAGAGTACCTAGTATGAACTTGTTCTGCATCGTAATATTTAAAGGGCAGACTACACTGGCTGACGTTGTGATTCCTAAAGCAACGCACAGATGTCGCCTGAGAGCTAATTCTACGCCTTTATTTTGATTTTTGAAGGCATTCAAGCAAGCAAGGATTCCTTTTGATGGTTAAGAAGGTGGAAAAGTAGGTAGCCTATGTGCTTTTCAGGTCCCAAGCTACGCTTTTGTCAAACATCTAAATCCGTCAAGCCATTTCAGCGTAAAGTCGTAACATACACACACCCATAGAAACTTTCGCTTCTTTAATAAGTATTAAATTTAATAAGTATTCAATGGTCTAATTTGGATCCATCAAATCTCTTTTGAATTCTGAAATCGGAATACATTTATTTCTACACAATTCTATACATCTGTCGCTTCTCTTTGTAGGTACACAGTAATGGAACAATAAAGAACTACGTTAACACGAATACGCCATTAAAACAATGACCCAGACAACTTTACGGTATGAACATTTAAATCTCTGGAATCCCTTTTCTCGTTTCTCGTGAAAATCCCTGAAATTGTGGGATACCAACCAAACGCCGTCAAAATGCATTTACCGGGCTAAAAACGGGTGGGGTAATACCAACCGTGGAAACCGCCAACTTGGTACAAAAATATTATTAAGTAGATAATAATTATATAAGATAAAATAGCAGTGATAGCCTAGTGGTTTAACCATGTGCCTCCCACGGCGAATGGTTCGAGTTCGATTCCGAGGCACGCACCGCTGACTTTTCGAAGTCATGTGCGTATTAGAAATTAATTATCACTATGCTTTAACGGTGAAGGAAAACATCGTGAGGAAACCGGCATGTCCTAGAACTAAAAATTCGAAGACATGTGACGTCCACCAACCCGCACTGGGCCCGCGTGGTGGACTACGGCCCACTCCCCCTCACAGAGGAGGCCTGTGTCCCAGCAGTGGGAACATTATAGGCCGATTATGCTATTATGCTTATGCTATATAAAGCTGCCCATTCTACAGATCCGTGTGTCACGCCTGTAGTCGCTTTTTAGATTTCAGCGATTTTCAGGTTGTTGGCTATAAGAGAACATTTTTGCTCCCACAGCGTAATGCCGAAATACTGTGAAGCTTTTTCATGTCTAACGAATAATTCGGTTTGATCAAACATAATATTTGAATTGTGGCTTACCTTTTGATATGCTCGAATGGAGTTCAATTTACTTATTTCTGAAGTTAAGGCTTCAAGATTATTGGCGTTTTGTGTGCCTTTTGGATGTAACCTCAGATCATAGAAACAAGGAGATGTGCCAAGGCGCTATCGAGCTTGATGCCTGATCGTGAGCAAATTGCTCATATTAAAAACGTACACGCTGTGCGACGAACCGAACACGATCGATGATATAAATACAGTGTTTTAGTTTAGTGCTAGTGTTGAGTGACGATTAACAGTGTTAGATTTAGGGTGTGCGGAATGTTGAATGCGTGGGAGATCTTTTTATTCACAAGGAACGCTTAATTATGCGCGTAATTGTGTCGAAAAATTTACTAAAATTGGCATCAGTTGTTCCGGTACTAATTTGCTATGATGGCATATCTCCTTGTTTCTATGATCTGAGGATGTAACTTATGTCTAACGGTGGACCAGTTGTCTATTCCGTACCGACTCGCCACGTGATATCACCGTGAGAGCTGCCAATTTGTTTGCGAACGTTCGAGGGAGAATCTCACCGTGACATTCACCATCGAACGTTTTTAAACAAATTGGCAGATCTCGCGGTGATATCACGTGGTGAGTCGGTACGGAATAGACAGACAGTGATAGCCTAGTGGTATAACCATGTGCCTCCCACGGCGAATGGTTCGAGTTCGATCCCGAGGCACGCACCGCTGACTTTTCGAAGTCATGTGCGTATTAGAAATTAATTATCACTTGCTTTAACGGTGAAGGAAAACATCGTGAGGAAACCGGCATGTCCTAGAACCAAGAATTCGAAAAACATGTGACGTCTACCAACCCGCACTGGGCCCGCGTGGTGGACTACGGCCCACTCCCTCTCACAGAGGAGGCCTGTGTCCCAGCAGTGGGAACATTATAGGCCGATTATGCTATGCTAGACAGGCAGTCCGTGCTAATGTTTTTTGATAATATTATTATTTTTTACTGCTTCATTGGTCCAGTTCGATTGATTGGTAGATTGATCTTCGGGTCAGGCAAGTGTTATTGGGTTTATTGAGCAATTCTATCGGTACCAACCTGGAGTCTAAATTTTTCCCGGTCGATGGCAATAAGCAAAATAATCAACTGTTCCAAAAATGTATGGAACAGCTGATTTTATTTTCATTATTCCAAAGTTGGTCTCATAGTTAATTGAACTAGAATTGAATATAACTGTATTCCAGCAATGTGTCCCTTGCTTAATCTGTAACCCAGTATGTATATTTGACAGAACAAAAAGTCGACAAATTGTCTGGACCAAAATGGTGACAGTGAAAAAAAGTTCTTAAAACATTTATTTGAAGTCTAGTATAATCTAATAGATTAGCTGTGCTGTGCTCTGCAGTTTCACCCACCGTTGCTCGGCTCCTAAAGGCCATAGCATGATGTTAAATACTCTATAACCTTCCTTATTTATTGGTCTATCAAATGCAAAAAGATTTTTCCAGTTCTAGAGATTAGCGCGTTCAAACAAATTGTTCAGTACCCCTATCATGAGTTTTTCTGACGTTAACGTAAGCATATTTTGAATTTAAAATACAGCAGTCCTGGAACTTTTTGATAAAATTTTATACAATTTGCACATTTTAAAATACAGAGAAATTAATTAAGTACCTACTTATTTAATTTATATAAATATTGTGTAACAAACGTGTATTTTCAATTCAAAATATGCTTACATTAACGATACTACACGTCAAAAAAACTCATAATAGGGGTACAGCTTTATTGTATTACTAGACTTTTGCCCGCGACTCCGTCCGCGTGGACTACAGTGGAATGACCAGTTTAAATGACCTCCGTAGTGTAGGGTGGCTCGTACTACCAAGAGGTCAAGCTGTATCTCCTGTTTCTCCTATCAGAATTAAATGAAACGTAGCTTAAATTTTAAGTTGGACCCCAAGCTATCGAACTGTGAAAATCACATCAAAATCCGCTCAGTACTTTTCGCGTGATGCGCGCACAAACAGACAAACAGATAAACAGACAAAAATTCAAAAAAAAATCTTTTTGGGTATGGTTACGTCCCAGTACCCTATCCCGACTGTTTTTTCTAGAATATCTTTACAGACACAGCTTTTTTACAATTTTATAATAGTATAAAGAGTATAGCTATAGATATTATTACTTACCAGTAACTATAGTCCAAATACATTTGATTAATAAAACACTGAATTACAAGAGTTCTTTCTTTCTTACTACACTTTACACAATCAGTAATAATTACACTTGCAACTTATCACAATTTTTATATTTTTTAATAGTTTTTTCTTTTTTTATGAGATATAAACAAATGCAAAACAACAAATCCTTTGTAGAGTATGAGGTCGTATGAGAGATAATTAGCTCACACCAATGTTAACGCTGGGGGACCGTGTTTAGGTCTATTCTGCAACGACATAATGTTAGTAGATAATAACGGCAGTGCACTGATCACTGACTACCTGATGATGATTATACTCGTAATGGTATTAAAAAAACAATTGATAGTAAAAATAAGACGCACTTTTCCAAACGGTGGACCGGGTAGCTTTGTTTTCCTTATGCTTGATGTGTACGAAAACATGTTTAATTTAAATAATTACGTAACTTTTCACACGAATACGTGGTAAGCTTTTTACCAAACAAAACCAGTATTTTTTTATAAATAGATGTTACGAACTGGTTTTAGGAGATAAATCCCTACTTCCCTTATATTATGATTATGAATGCGAGAGTGTTTGTTGGTTTGTCCTTCTTTCACGCCGCGCGCCGCTACGTAGTAACAACGGATCGCCATGATTTTTGCATTGAGATAGTTAATGAGCCGAAGAGCGACATAGGCTACTTTTTATCTCGATAGTACGTTGGATAATTCCTGACGGGCATGCGAGCGAAGTCACAGGTAAAAGTTAGTCTCATAAATGGTAAACTCAAATTAAAAAAAATAAATTAAATAGGTACATGTACGGTATCTTCGCCGTGATGTTTTTAGGGTTCCGTAGTAAAACTAGGAACCCTTATAGTTTCGTTATGTCCGTCTGTCTGTCCGTCTGTCTGTCCATCTGTCTGTCCATCTGTCTGTCCTCTCTCCGTCAGTCCATCTTTCACACCCTCGTCAAATCTACAGTTCATTAACCAATTTGTATGAAACGTAGGTAGATATCTTTTATAGGCCGCCATAAAAGCCTGTAGTAAAATTATGAAAAATAAAATAATTAGGGGGGCTCCCATACATGAAACTGAAGGATGAAAAAAAATATTTTCCTACACCCCATCATGTGGGGTATCGCTGGATAGGTCTTTGAAAATAACATAGAGGTTTCTAAATGACTTTTTTATTTAAGTGCATATTGAGTGAACTGTGTCCCCCCCCCCCCCTGTAATTTTAATTAATTTTCCAACCGCGCTAACGCAAAATCTGGAAAAATCAAGCTTATGGCATCCAATAAATACTCTCGATTAAAATTGGTTTGAACAAGATGCGTCAATTAGTTTTTGAAATATTCACTATTTTCAGTTTTGAGTTCGACAGCCGCAAAAATAGCTTCGTCATCGTAATATAATATTATGAAATACAAACTTATACTTGCGATCGGTAGACTGAAATGCTTCTTGCTACGGAACCCTACCCTGTGTGTGGTCTGACACGCTCTTGCCCGGTTTTTAAGGCAATATTTCAAATTAAGTCGGTACCTACTCATATGAAATATTGTTATATTGTATCTATCTTTTACCTACAAGAATATATCTACGTACCTATTTTGGTATTAAAACAAGTTTCAACTAACTTTTAATAAACTATAATTTAAAAATAAAAGCATCAAAGTGTACTTTTTACTAATAATAATTGTAATTATTATTTTTTTTAAAAACCAAGTTTTTAAAACGGACTTAAAAGTATAAAATAATTTCTGATGAAATGAAATACGTGGGGCGCATCTTACTATTTATCTATTGCATGCGCTCCACGTTTTTCATTTCATCAAAAAATATTTTATCCTTTTTAGTGCGTTTTAAAAACGTGGTTTAAAAAAAAAATTATATACCATTATTATTTTTTTACTTTTTAGTCCGTATTATTGCATTGTCATCCGAATTACATAGGTATACCAAATTTCAG
This sequence comes from Thalpophila matura, assembly GCA_948465475.1. Taxonomy (NCBI): domain Eukaryota; kingdom Metazoa; phylum Arthropoda; class Insecta; order Lepidoptera; family Noctuidae; genus Thalpophila; species Thalpophila matura. The sequence continues at coordinate 17,176,168 of OX419182.1, forward strand.
CTTAATCCGATGACAGGAAGTGCTTGAAAAATGAATTGCAAAATTTGTACCGAACAGACAGACAGTCAGACAGACAGACAGACACGAAAGCAACTTAATAAAAACGTAGTAAAGAAACATTATACCCTCCTTTTGGGCTTCGCCGCAGTCGGGTAATAAAGGTGTATACAATTTTTCGACACCATACAGAATCGCCCAGTCACAAATTGTGTCCCCCTAACAGTGTTATTCCAATCATTGTATCATGGTACGTATTGATGCATCCTAATAATGCTAATAAAAATCCTAATAATTATTATTATAGCTCAATAATACATGGTCGTATTTAGGGAGGCCAAAAATAAAGCGGATACACAAGTTCTGCAGTCGTTTGAGTTTATTTAAGAGTTCTTCCGTCGCATCAAGAAAACAGACGTCGGCATAGTCGATAAGAGGAAGAAGAAGAGATTGTGCAAGAGTAACCTTAGTTTGAAAGGTCAAGAATTTTTGGAGACGTTTATGAGACTGGCTAGCAGTGATAGCCTAGTGGTTTAACCATGTGCCTCCCATGGCGAATGGTTCGAGTTCGATCCCGAGGCACGCACCGCTGACTTTTCGAAGTCATGTGCGTATTAGAAATTAATTATCACTTGCTTTAACGGTGAAAGAAAACATCGTGAGGAAACCGGCATGTCCTAGAACCAAAAATTCGAAGACATGTGACGTCCACCAACCCGCACTGGGCCCGCGTGGTGGACTACGGCCCACTCCCTCTCACAGAGAGGAGGCCTGTGTCCCAGCAGTGGGAACATTATAGGCCGATTATGCTATGCTTATGCTATGAGACTGGAACGAGTAGTACGGTCCTGCTCATTTCAGTAATTTGGACATCCCAAGAGCTATGCTCATGATAAATTAAATTTGTTTGGGCCCAGTAAGTGACCATATTGTACAATTTGTGCCTACACCACATTAACTGTGTATTCTCCCTACCTCAGATCATAGAAACAAGGGAGATGTGCCAAGGCGCTATTGAGCTTGACGCTTTAGTATGGTCACATCGATCATAATTAAAATGTACACGCTAGCCACGGACCGAACGCGATCGTTGATATAAATACAGTGTTTTAGTTTAGTGCTAGTGATGAGTGACGATTATCAGTGTTAGATTGAGGGTGTGCGGAATTTTTAATGTGTGGGAGATATTTTTATTCACAATGAGCGCTTGTCATTGTGTCGCAAACTGTTCTAAAAGTGGCGACAGTGGTTCCCGTACTAATTTGCTATGATGGCATATATCTTCTTTTTTCTATGATCTGATGATCTGAGGTCCCTACTTGCCATACGAATCTAAGCTTGAATCCCGAATTCACATATCAGTTTATGAATGAATCTAAATTTCGTGCCAACCGCTTATCTAAGCACTGACGTCACGGATACGGATTTGTGCCAAAACGGAATCCATGACGACAAATAGTCGCCGGATTTTCGTGCACTTTGATATATGCAAACGTCATTTGACGGTAGCTTGCGAACCTAATATGTAGTTTGAATTTAGAACGTAGTTCCGTTTAAAAAAAATATGGACAGTATCAGATTTTTATGGACAGTAGATATTGCAATTGAATTTTATGGTTATAGAAATTAATGTAAGTACATAATTATAAGCACTTAATAAAACCGGTCATAAAACCGGTCAAGAGTGAATCAGGCTTGCACAATTTAGGGGTCCCTACTAAAACAACAAAAAGTAGTCGATATGCCAAATTAGATTTATTTATTTATTAGATTTTCTTTACAATTTTTTTACATTTTGATGTTCCTATTGCTATTTTTTACTACCTATGTTTTTGGTATAATTATTAAACTAATCTGTTTCTCAAATAAAACGAAACTAAGAAACGGTTTTTATTTTTTATTTCTTTTGGATTGATAATGAGTTAAAAAAAGGCAGTAAGTTTATACTCACTCGTATTCAAAGTATGTACTTTAAAATGTTAACAAAAACAGCTTTGCCCATCGAGATATGAAATGTCGACAACTGTTGTTAGTTTTTATTTCTCGGCAGCTCTAGTTTTATTTATCTTTTAGTAATTACTAGAGCGGGGCGCCCGCCGCTAAATATCCGCAGCTTATCCGGCTTCTACGGAACCTGTCCGCGGTTATTGCGGTCTTACGATGTTATTATTAGTTCTGTTTGTATCTCTGCATTTTTTTTTAAAACGCGACTACTTGGAAAATGGGCCAAGCTTTTAATTGTTATTATGAGTTTATTTAAAAAAAAAAAACTGAGAGATCAGGGCCGATCATGAGTTTTTTTGACGTGTAGTATCATTAACGTAAGCATATTTTGAATTGAAAATACACGTTTGTTACACAATATTTATATAAACTAAATACTTAATTACTCTGTATTTTTTAAAATGTGCAAATTGTATAAAATTTTATCAAAATGTTCCAGAACTGCTGTATTTTAAAATCAAAATATGCTTACGTTAACGAAACTATACGTCAAAAAAACTCATGATAGGGGTACTGTATTCTGTACCGACACGCCGCCGCCGCGTGATATCACCGCGAGATCTGCCAATTTGTTTGCAGCGTTTGAGGGAGAACTTCACGGTGAGATTCTCCCTCGAACGTTCGCAAACAAAATAGACAGGCAGCTGCTACGCGACTTATCGCGGGTTCGGTTCCCGGATGGAATAAATATAATTATCTCGGGTCTAGCTGTTTGTGCATGTGAGATTTACGCTTGTAAATACACCAACGATACAGAAGAAATTCCTAGTGTTTTTTTTTTTCAAAGAAAAAAAAAATCATTATAAAAAGTCTATTGGTAAGCTACATTTTGTCAATTCCCTCCGATTGGTCGTTATGTACGAAATGTACGAAAAGTATTTTACATCCTTAAACACGACGACAGTTTAAAGATTTACAGTTTAATTAGAACACCCTATTCATTCACCAGGATGCTATAAATTTTACATTCAATTCCTCTTCCCTATTACACCAATCTTAGCGTTCCACTCAAAGAAACTAAATGCATAATATAACAATTTATTACTTTGTGATTTCCCCAAAGAAGGGCCAAAGGTCCTCTTTTTTTAAGTGTGCTGAAAAATCTCTAAAACGATTGCCTATACCACCTATACAAATAAAATGAAATAACACAAAAAAAAATAAAAAAATCCACAGTGTAGTGTATTACTTGGTCACAAAAGGGTTGTTCTAAAAATACAATGGGTCCGCTACAATGGAGGCCACTCGCGTTTCATTGTTCCGTATGAGGCTGTGGCACATGAGTATAGGTACAGCAAAGAGCAAACTTGCAACCTGCGTAGATATAGAATGGGATTGAAATTGGTGTCGCCTCTATTCATGTGTCGCTCGCACCCAGGGGGGTGATTCTCGCGGGTTCGATATTGATATCGCCTTCGATATATATTGCAACAAATGTCAAAATGGTAGGGATTTTGACAGTTGTTGCAATAAATATCGAACGCGATATCAATATCGAACCCGCGAGAATCACCCCCCCGGTGTAAGTATCAAGAGCGATAGTGTGCGAGCAAGAGGTGAATAGCCGCGACAAGCGACGCCATTTTCAATCCCATTCTTTATCTGCGCAGAGTCACTTTTCTGTTAGCGTTAGCGTCAAACGCTAAGGATAAAATGTATGGAAATGACATTTGTGAATCACGTGACTTTTCCGCAGGTAATGTCATTGCCATACATTTTGTGCTTATCATTTGGCGTGAACGCTAACAGAAAAGCAACTTGTCTAGAGCCTCAGGTTATTCAACCGTACCGTGAGTTAGGAAGATCGCCCAAGATGACTAGCAGCGACACTGGCGCGTTTCGTTAATGCGCTTCTGCATCGCTACTTATGGCCGTTTGTCGCATTTGCAACGCGCTACTGCATCGATCAAACGCGCAACTGTATTGATTTAGTAACGCTACTAACGCGCGACTGCATCGCTTTTAACGCACGACTGTTTTGGGCGATCTGAGGGTAGTTACTACAACGCACGGCAGTATCGATGCTGTAAATCTGTATTATGGTAGCAGCGATGCATAGTTGTGGTTACGTGAGCGGAGGTATCTGACCAACAACAACACCGCGACTGCATCGTAGCCTTTTTGCGATTATAACGCTGCAAAAGCTAGCTAGTACTAACAATTTTTAACGCCATCATTGATCCAATACGAAAAACAGATGCTATTCGTTCTGAACCTATAGCTCTATTGCTCTCTCTATAGCTCTACTGCTCTCTTGCATCAGATCAGTAATGAAAATGTTAATTACTCATTCCACTATTAGGTTATCATCAAACCCTTTCCAGATTGATATAATGGCAGATAAGCGACATCCTTATCTCAAGTTTCACGCTTCGCTAAAACCCCTCTTATCTTTAACGGGCCCATTTGCGATATTACAGATTACCAGTTTCGGTGTAACGAGATGAAATTGAGATAGGTAGCTATAATAGTAAAACAACTCTTAATGATTCAGGCTCGGTTACACATGCTCGTAATTAGTACGAAAGTATGCTGATATCGAGCAAATACTACCTAGTTGCACATGCAGTGGCGCAACTATACTACAGGGCAAATGACTGGCTATAAATACCAGGGGCCCAGGACTATTAGGGAACTGATGAGAACTTAGGTGGTATGGTGGATTGATTAGAATAGCTAGTAAGAGAAATAAAATACGGAGCGTGGTTCAAATGGTTGTCATTTGAACCACGCTCCGTATTTTATTTCTCTTACTAGCTATTCTAATCAATCCACCATACCACCTAAGTTCTCATCAGGTTATGGGCCCAGACGCCCGATTAGTGTAGCAGTAGGGAAAGTTTAATGAGTAAAATACGTTTTTCTTCATAGCCGACTCCGACGCGTTGTACAAGTTGTCAATTGTTTTTTTTCAATTTTTTCAACTCCGGTATTTTCGCGAAGTCAGGGCCTGCTAGGCATTATTTTTCAGCTAAAACAAGGATTATTCGCAAGGAATAATGGCATCAAATGGGCATATGCACGTGGCTCATATCGAGAAGTTGCAAGGCCGAGATAATTATGCCACGTGGAGTTTTGCTGTTAAGTCTTACCTGGAACATGAAGATTTGTGGAAATGCGTGGAAAAGGTTGACGGAACGGCCTTCACGAGTAGTGAGGACACGAAGGCTCGGACGAAAATTATACTTCTGGTGGATCCGATTAATTATATTCACATTCAGGAATCTAAAACTGCTAATGAGGTATGGTCTAATTTACGTAAAGCCTTCGACGATTCAGGACTCACTAGAAAGGTACGATTGTTACGAGAGTTGATTACTACGAATCTGGAATGCTGCGGTAGCGTAGAGAGCTACGTAAACAAAGTAATTACTTGTGCACACAAGCTTAGAAATATTGGTTTCACAGTTGGTGATGAGTGGTTAGGCACGCTGCTCCTTGCCGGACTGCCGGAAACGTATCGTCCAATGATTATGGCGATGGAAAGCTCAGGGGTGACAATAAGTACCGACTTAGTAAAGACTAAAATACTTCAGGATGTAAAAAGTATTAGTGATTCAGCAGCGTTTTACTCAAACAATCAAAAAGGGAATATTAAGCAAAATAAACCCTCAGGGAAAGGTCCTCGTTGTTATAAGTGCAGCAAATATGGACATTTTGCAAAGAATTGTCGCTCAAGTCAAAATGCAAAGCAACATCAAAACATAGTGCAGGAAAATAAAACCAATAATGAAAATAAGACTAAACCATCTTCTAGTTTTGTAGCTGCTTTTCCTGTTTCCCCAGATTTAAATAGTGGATGCTGGTACCTTGACTCGGGAGCTGCAATGCACATGACTAATAACAAAGATTGGATCTATGATTACGGCCCTGCTCCGGTGAACACCATCAAAGTAGCTGATAATAAAACATTGTCAGTGAAGGGCTGCGGTAAGGTGAATTTAAATAGCTATGATGGTGTAAGCAAGCAATCTATTGGATTAATACAGGTAAAGAATGTATTATTTGTTCCTGATTTGGCCGTAAACTTGTTGTCAATACATCAAATAACACAGAATAACTGTGAAGTAAAATTTGATAAGGATTGCTGTAAAATATATCATGATTCGAAGTTAATCATGACAGGTTACATACATAATAATTTGTATGTTGTTTACAATGAAACATATGCCTTGTTAACCTCAGTTCACCTATGGCATCAGAGATTAGGCCACCTTAATTATCAGAGTCTTCAGAAACTCCGTGATTCTACTGATGGTGCAGATATAAATATTAAACAGGAGAAAAACTTAATATGTAACACTTGTCTGCAGGGTAAACAAACTAGACAACCTTTTAAGAATGACGGCACAAGGGCTTCAGGATTGCTTGAAGTGATACACTCGGATGTATGTGGTCCAATGGAGGAGAAGTCCCTTGGTGGAGCCAGGTATTATGTCACATTCCTGGATGACTATTCAAGAAAGGTATTTGTTTACTTCATGCATTCTAAGTCACAAGTACTTGAGAAGTTTATAGAATATAAAAAACTTGTTGAGAATCAGCTGGGAATTAATATTAAAGTTTTAAGATCTGATAACAGTAAGGAGTATGTGAATGAGAGATTTGACAAATTTCTTAAAGAGTCTGGCATCAAGCGACAGCTCACTGTGCCATATTGTCCAGAGCAGAATGGTATGAGCGAGAGGATGAATAGAACTTTAGTTGAACGTGCCAAATGCATGCTGATTGATGCCAAGTTACCGAAGAAATTCTGGGCGGAAGCTACTTCCACAGCTGCTTATATAATCAATCGCTCACCTACTAAATCGATTAATTATAAAACTCCAGAAGAAATGTGGACAGGTGTGAAACCAAACATTCAAAACATGAAAGTTTTTGGTTGTCGAGCGATGATGCATATACCTAAAGAGAAAAGGCTGAAATGGGATTGTAAAGCAAAGGAATTGATATTTACAGGATACTGCCCCGAGTCTAAAGATTACAGGTTATTTGATAAAGAAGAAGGAAAGATTATTAGAAGCAGAGATGTTGTTTTTTTGGAAGAAAGCATAGGGAGGAATTTTACATTGTTACCATTGAGTAAAACTCAAGAAGCTGCAAAAGGTGAGAACTTGGATGATAGTGTTAGTTCATATGATAGTGTGAATACTGCCAAGGAAACCAACAGTTCACTTATCACTGATGATGATGCTGATGATGAGGATTATGTTCCTGAACACACTGTCACCCTGAGCCCGGAACCACAGAGCACCAGATGTTTAAGGCCTAGAAAAGGTAAAACGCCTACTACCTACTTATGCCAACAGTTATCGGAGAATAAAACATTGGAAGACCCTCAGACTGTTAAGCAAGCCTTAGATAGTGATAACAGAAAGGAGTGGCAAAAAGCTATGGACAGTGAGTACAGTTCACTCATCAAAAACAACACTTGGACTCTCACCGAACTCCCACCTGGAAAGAATGCAATTCCATGCAAATGGGTATTCAAAACTAAGCTGGATGTAAATGGAAACATATCAAAATACAAAGCTAGGCTTGTAATAAAGTTTGGTATATATTATACAAATGTTTATGCGCCTGTAGTACGGCTGACCTCGGTCAGATACTTATTTGGAATGGCGGCTAAGTATAAACTTGAAATAGAGCAATTAGATGCTGTGTCAGCATTTTTACAGGGAGATATTGATGTGGAGTTATACATGACACAACCACCGTGCTATGATGATGGATCTGAGCAAGTTTGCAGGCTTAACAAATCCATATATGGTTTGAAACAAGCGAGTAGAAGATGGAATTTAAAATTGGATAATTACTTTTGTGAAATTGGACTTAAGAAGTCACAATTGGATCCATGTGTATATTATGTACATAGAGATAAGCATAGCATATTATTTATAACGGTGTATGTGGATGACATATTACTGATATATAATAATAAAGAGATGGCAAAGAAAATTAAGTTGAAGATAATTAAAATGTTCGAGATGAAGGAATTAGGAAAAGCTAGTTATTATATTGGTCACAGAATAACATATAGCGACCAAGGAATCCACATAGATCAAGCTAAATACATTGAAAGTATTTTGAAACGCTTTAGAATGGAAGACTGTAAGCCAGTGGGGACACCCATGGAGACTAATTTAAAGTTTTCTAGCTCCGACAATATAGATGAAAAATTGTATCAAGAGGCTATAGGTTGCTTATTGTACATATCCCAGGGTACACGCCCTGACATAAGTTATGCAGTAAACACATTAAGTAGATATAACAAGAATCCAACTACAGAACATTGGAGTGCCATTAAAAGAATATTTAGATATCTACAAGGTAATACTGCTTATCATGCCAGAAGCAAGCACATTGACATACGTCATCATTATATAAGGGATAAAGTGGCATCTGGTGACATTGTTATCAAGTACATCAGCACAAACTTGATGATTGCCGACTGCCTCACCAAAGCATTGCCTAAACCGAAGCATCTTCAGTTCCTGAGAGGCATGGGTCTACGTTCAAGGGAGGATGTTGAAATAATGAACGCAGCCCTCTAATATAAATAGTGTATTGTGTGAACGCACCTAATACATTATGGATTACATAGATGTCGCTATTGTGCACTTCCCTGTTCCGTTCGTTGATTAAATGGTTGTCATTTGAACCACGCTCCGTATTTCATTTCTCTTACTAGCTATTCTAATCAATCCACCATACCACATAAGTTCTCATCAGGAACCCTCGAGCAATGGCATAGCCAGGATTTTGTTCAGGACGGGGCAGGCAAGGACAACCATGGGGCAAAAGTGTACGAGATGATTCTAATAAGGGAGAATAATTCGTAGTTTAAACGAACGACCTATTCAACTTAACGCGAAAGAATCAATTTATGAATGCTTTTTCTTCCTAAAATTATTTACTCTTCGGTTGGGGAGCATTCCGACCGAGCGGCAAGCAGTTAGGTACCTAATCCTGGCTACCTGTATCTGGCCACCAATAGACCCGACAACAAGTGGTAGAATTCTAGTTTTAGTAGTAGTAGAGCTCTTTGAGATGACACATGAGACACTTCAACTTTGTCTCTAGAGTGGACAACGCATCTGTGATGCCTCTGGTGTTGCAGATGTCCATAGGCGGCGGTGACCACTTACCATCAGATGAGCCGCCTGCTTGGTTACTTATAAAAAAATCTTCTTTATTCTTTGCTTAATTTATTGTGAAAGAAATTTATTTATTTGTTTTACTGTTTTGTTTTATATAATTTTTATATAAAAGTAATTGACAGACAGAATTGTGTTGCTGCGGAGTTTGTTGCGCCGTTTCTACTTCGCAGCTAAAACACTAGGAAGCGGTGAAGGGCGGGCGTTTTTGGGGGCTGTCTTATGTATATTTTGACGTTCAAAAAGTGCTAATTGACTTTAGCCCAGTTTGAATAAATGACTTTTGAATTTGAATTTGAATTTATTTATTTACCAAATGCAGAATTTGCCATAAACCCGAAGTTGTATAGCTACGCTACTGAGCATGTGTGTACTTTACACAACACGTGCTAAGAAACGAGCTTGGTTATTTTAAGTAAGATATACACAAACTAATGAGCATGTGAAGAAGTGATCATAACCAGCTTGATGCTGTTATTAAGGCGCTGATAACTGCCAACGGCCTTGAGTGATTTGGGTGGTATGGTAGCAACGCGACATACGTCCACCGAGCAATACGCCTCGCCTATCAAGGAGCGCGCTGTGCCGAATTAGACGTATTATTACTTTTTAGTATCTAAAATATAAAATAAAAAAAAAGTAACAGGCAATATTATAGGTAGTAACATAGTCTTTTCACACAAAACAAATCATGAAAATATCTTACGCGATTTGAAAGTAATTACGTTTTTTATGTTTTGGGTAGACAGTAATTCATGAATTTATTTCATTAAGTATTTTACTACAATAGTTAAATATTCACAGGTACGATTGATGAATATATGTTCTAGTTTAACATAAAAAAATTGCACAACTAACCTGCATTATTTGACGGCGAAATAAGAGATTTAAAACTTGAGATTTACGGCCGTTACCATTTACCGTCGCCTTAAATTGGTCTCTTTTTCTGTGCAAAAAATATAACAATATAGTAAGTAGAATCAAGAGTTTCTTGTACTATTTTAAGGAGAAGACTTATTGTACTCATTATGAGCTCAAAGAACTGATGGGGGGTATTTTTTACAGTTGCCACCCTTAACGACGGCTGGAGGGGTAATGAGGGTCAAGTACTTTATAAGGGTCATTTATTTCAGTTTCAGACAATACATATAAATGAAGATACTAGGTTTTATTATTGGGCATTTTATATATGTGTTGTTTGTGGAAGAACCTTATAGGTAATTATTTAATAAGTTATTACTTTTTTTATATACCTAAAAGACGCATTTGACCACCATCTCGCCTGATGTTAAACAATGATGGGATTAACGATGATTATGTAGTCTGAGTAGCCTCCCTATTTGAGACAAATAAAAGTAAACAAAAGATTGTCATTTTTCTGTACAGTGTTGTTAGTTTCGAAGTTCGAAGTACCTACGAGCAATTTTTTAATGCAAATGAAACTATAATATTATGATTCATCAATATGTATACATTTTATAAGATTTTTCTAGTCCAAGCATGTTAGGAAAGTGGCCATTGTTATTTATTCCTCCAGCGAAACAGATAGAGGTATTGACGAACATACAGACGGACAAACAACAAAGTGATTCTATAAGAATTTCCTAATTATATAAAAGGACACGGCACACGCCCATAGAACGCTGGGCTTCAGATTGTGTATGTCGGTACAAATATGAAATTAGTTTGGTGTGATCGAGTATTTCAAGAGTATTTAAATTCATTTTTTATTTGTTTTTGTACGTAATTGGGTTCAAGAGAAATCTTCGTATTTGTGATAGTGAGGTTAAGTAGTATGGTGTGAATGATCCAATGAGAAAACCTTTGAATTGAGAACTCATTAGTCGGGCTGTACCCGACTGAGTGAATGAGTTCTCAATTCAAAGGTTTTAGTTGCTATCGACATGATATTCTGTGGAGGTCCAATAAAGTACTAATGAGTTCTTAATTCAAAGGTTTCAGTTGCTGTCGACATGATATTCTGTGGAGACACGCGCCAGCCAGCATGCACCCGTTTTTGTTTAATTGGTTTTTTTTAAATGTCAACCGCATAATCATTTTATTTCTTATTTATTTCGATTTTTGATTCCAATTCTTAATCTCTAAGATAAATTAGGCAAAGAACAATTAAAATATATTTTTATTTTTGGTTAAGCTTTTCTTACTGTACCATATCAAGCCCAAAACTACCAACGTCCTTTACGGTGGTGACGCAACCCTAAAAATAATCTAGAAAACATGTTAAAATTAAATTAAACATGTTTGGAATCCTCGCTAAAGTTTAATTGATCACGAGTGTGTTCCAAATTCAAAACGCTGAAGTTTTAACCGTGTTAATGGAACTGGTACAGAACTGATAAATTGGGTAGGGCAAATCAACTACTGAATGGAAAAGTTGGGTTGATATCCCAGTCTACTCTAAACAAACATGGTATTGCGCTTGGCAATGTCGTTAGAGCCGTTTCTGAGACGGTCAATAAATGTATGGGGCTTGGTACTAAATCACGAACAGCAATCTGAGCTATATAGGCTCAAAGAGCGTAATTATTTTGATTATTTTGTGCTTTCAAAATAATTTTACAGGCCTGCGTTTTTTTTAATGGAGAAATAAAAAATAATTAGCTTAAATCACTACAAATATTAATTTATAGGTTGGCAACCCTGCGCCAAATTACGTAACAGTGACAGAAATGACAGTAAGATTTTGACAGTTTTCGGATTTAAACGGATTTGATCCTTTTAGACGCGTTTTGTTATTTCATTAACATTATAATTAATACTTTTTGTCATAATTCGATGGAGGTGTAGCTAAAATTATATTAAAAACTCAAAGTATTGAATAAAAACGGCGGTTTCAGCTACATTTCAAATAATTATATTGCATAGAAACGAAAAAATAAGGGTAATCTGCGTTTTGTTTTTACTGAAACATTTTTCACTTTTTTACAAAAACGCAGGCGTAAAAAAATCATTTTTATATAGAATAGAGTAGCTTATTATATAAGCTTTCTAAAAAGGTGGGTGGCTTTCTAAAAAGGTCACATGGGTGTTCAAATTTCTTCGGAATATTATACCACTTTTGACCGTCTCCTTTCTGTTTAAACTTAAATGCAAGAATTGCTCACTAAAAGTAATAAGATTTTACAAATGGCAAATACTTAGTTTTTTTCTATAAATAGTTTTTCTTTTGTTAATTAGGGTTCCGTACCTGAAAAGGAAAAACAGAACCCTTATAGGACCACTTTGTGTTTGTTGTCCGTCTTTCTGGACCATGAGTGGAGCCATCTGCTCATAATTATATGACGCCTCTAGAAGTATGCAATAGTGCCATCTATGATCAAGATGATATATCTACTATGATGTAATAGCGGCATAGATGGCTCTATTGCACATTTCGGATCCCTCAAGGCGCGAGTCGTACTCTCACTTGTCCGTTTTTTTTTGACATTCAAGAGCACCTGCTTATGGCCTAATAGAAATAAGGGCCCTGATCCCACTGGCGTCTATCGGGCGTGCGCGTTTCTCTGACGTGAGACGTCTGACGATGCGAGTACGCGTCGCTGGCGTCACGTTCAAAATATTCATCAAATCACATGCACGTTGCATTCGAGCGCCAAATACTGACGCACACAACAGAAAAATGGATGTTGTCTTATCTATAACATGTTATTTTTATCTTTGTTACTAATAACTAATAATAGATATTTTTATCGCTGTTGCATATCACGAGCGCGCCATGTGACTTTTATGATCATAGACATAAGGTATGAATTACAATTATTGATGCAGGTTCATGAAATGCAGTATCTGGAAAGGTACAATTCCGACACTAGCATGTAGCCTGTTGCATTATTTGTCTGGGTTCTACTTGTTTTATGGTACATCCAGTGCACACTGAGGTCAGTACCTCGAGCGTAAAGCGTTCTAAAACAGGGCAACGAATCAATGATCTCACTTCTCTCTGTCCTCAATAAAAAGGTACGTAAAATGGCAAAAAACATCAGTATATTTATAATAAGCTTACATTTATTTACAAAATAAAATGTATAGGAACGTAGTTGTTTTGATAATATAATTTATAATCTACAGTGTAGGTATAAAAATAAACATTCTACATTATTTATCAATGAATATTGTACAGTGCAAGCACAGCACAGTTTTCGTATCAATATGTCAGCATTTTACCTGCGTCGGGCCGGGCAATTTAGTACACGAATAGCATTCATACCGCGTGCACTCATTTATCATACAATCATACTTTTATCAATAAATATCAATCAATCAGTAATCAGTGTATCAATCAGCATCAACTCAAGGTGTAAGGTCCCGAACCGTACAAATACTATAATAACAGACTCTTTGGCTTTTTTGGCAAGATCGATTCAGGCTAGAAGAAGAATCAAAATCGAACGATGGATGGATTGTTACTTTATAGTAACAATCCATCCATCGTTCGATTTTGATTCTTCTTGATGAGAAAAATTGTTTCCACAAGGGATCATAAAGACAAGCTAAGCTATGAGAATGACGGGACCCTATTGGTGTAATGACGTAAAGGTATACACGGGGCAAATAATTGCCTCGTGTGTATACACCTTTACGCCATTAGTCCGTAGAGGACAAGTTTTCACCAGGGATGTGAGGATGCGAAGCAAAGGATGTGTGTTACACCCACCAATAGGGTCCCGTCATTCTCATAGCTTAGCTTGTCTTTATGATCCCTTGTGGAAACAATTTTTCTCATGAAAGAATAGCTAAGTCAGGGTACTTATTTATGTTGCTTTGGAACTGATGATTAAGTATTAGTATCTTTGGTTTGTTTCCATACTTAAAGCTTTTCATATTCATGGGTACTTTATCCTCCTAAATTAATATTTGACCTATTTGCTACACCTTGGCGATTGTCTTCCTCAGTCTTACTTCGTATGAACGTTCATACTTTTTAAATAAATGTTTCATCATCAGAATCGTCAAGAGGTATATCTTCATCTTCCTCTTTAAGTCCTGATGATGTGTCACTTTCCTGAATCAATCGTTGATGATTATTTCTCTGGAGCTGCAGCATTTTGTGTGTTGTTCGTTGGAAGAATCCTCGCTGTGAAGTAGAGGAATCATGAAGAATAAACAAAGCCTACAGAGGATCAGTAAAAGGTGGCCGAATACTCAAAGGTCAGTAATTAAAGTTGAAGACCTGTTTAATTTAAATGAGCGGTTATGATTTAAATAAGCTGTTGTCATTGGCTGACCTAAATAACATTAGAAATCATTTTGGGTAACACAAAACATCTTTGAATAAAATTCCAGTATAAAGTATGATGATGTATGACAGATGTATAGCAAACGACTGCGGTAAGCATAACAATGATTTCTAGTGATCATTGTCATATTTAGTTGAGAACTTCTAAATATTAAGCTTCCAAAAAGAAGAACAAATACTGAACCACAAAGACAGAAGCTGGGGCTTGTTCTATGTCAACAACTTGTACTAAAACGTACAGTAGAAGTTTGTAGAAGTAAACACTCACCTTATATAATATGCGAACTATCACAGCTAATAGCAGCAAGCCCAGTAGCACACAGATTAGTATTAGCGTCCAAGTTATACTCTCTGGCTCCAAGATCAATGTAGTCGTCACTTCAAAATAGCTAAAAAGACAAATATAATTTCAGAAAACTACAGACGGTGAAGGAAAACATCGTCAAGAAACCGGCATGTCTTAGAAACAAAAATTCGAAGACATGTGACGTCTACTAGCCCGCACTGGGCCCGCGTGATGGACTACGGCCCACTCCTCCCCACAGAGAAAAGGCCTGTGTAACAGTGAACATTATAGGCGGATTATGTTCAAAAAACTAGTTTTTATAAGTCAGGGATGAGGAAAGAAGAAAATAAAATCGACAAATGAATACTTACGTAAAATTCGTTTTAGTACGAATGATGATACGAGTGGTAGTGTTAAGCGTTATGTTTTCTTTGAGATAATTTCCTGTAAAAATAAATAGAAATAAGTATTATATTTTTATTCGGTTCGAAAATCATTAGAGCTATTTCCAATGTTCATTTCAAATCTCAAACAATTTGATAGCAAACTCACTTGCTTTTAAAAGTTCATCATCGCGGATTCGTTCCTCAACACCGATCGAATTTGCAAGTGATGTTAAGAGAATAATACTACAGTACTCGTACTATACGTTTAGGAAAGAGTACATTATTAGTTACCTTCTTTACTGAGATCCATTTGTAGTGGAACATACACTGGATATGATACTTTAGCTGGTACTGACCAAACACATTTAAATACATTGGCATCAGTAAAGTTATTTCGTTCACAACCACTGATATTGGCTGAAACATTGGTCTGAAATTGAAACATAAATATATTTTTTTCTATCTATTTAAAAATAATCAAAAAGAAGAATAGTTAAAACTTAAAGCCATTTTCGTCATCTAAAATAACTAGATCATATTTTTTAATAGCTCATTTTATCTACTGTGTTACCTTATCTGGTATTATGATATGAACGATCAAAGCTGATGAGTCAGAGGGTCCAAGATTGGTGATCTGAAATGACAATAAATAAAATGTTATCAATCAACAATATCACAATGCAATTGCAGTGACCACTAGGGAAGCACCCCTTCTGGTGATCTATCTACGCTTCCGACTCCGTAAAGAATACAAGAAGGGATCCGAGATGCTTACTTCGAAGTAGTGTTTGAACGTGACATTTGCACCAGCAGCTAAGTTCTCTCTTGAAACTGCTAATGATGCATTTGGCATAGCTTTTCTAAAACAAACGCAATTTTTATTAAGTTCCTTATGTCATAGATCAATCCTATGTCATCGTTACTATGTAATGTTGCTTTAACTTACCCACTAACACTGAAATTGGTTTCATGTACAACGTATAAAACCAATTCTTTAACAGAATCGTTAGTAATGTTTCTATACAATGCATCACTTAATTCAGCTTTAACATTTAAAGTTATGTCTTCAGTTTCATTCATATTGTGATTCATATTGTAATCTAGTTCTATTTCCCATATAATATGTTCGTTTCTAAGTAATGGAGATGGAACATCACATTTCATCTCCAGGTTTTCAAGGGAACATTCGCTTGGAATTCTTTTGGGTGGCATCGGTAGAGAGATGTTAACTTTGGCAGCATAAGCTGGCTCTTCTGTATTCAGTATCGTGATCCTCGCTCCTAATGTTGTGTTTGATCCTGGTACGTAGGGGCTAAAAATATATAATATTTTAATGATTTAATTTTAATGCCGTGCAATTGGGGACACCTATTTTGCCACGTCCAACGGTGTACCTACTGTTCATAGAGTGAATATAAAAATTAATGATTCACACTGATTTTTATTTCCCCAAAAAGGGTGATAAACATTTTGAAGAAAACAAATTAGCTGAATGTTCTGACGAAAATCTGTTGTCTGACGTTTTTCGATTCATGGCTATCTAATAGTAATTTTTTTTAACGATTATTGTTGTTAACGCACCACTGTGCGTGAATGATGCCGCGACCCACTGTGCAGCAGTGAGAGGGGGTCGCGGGACGAAGAGGACGAGGGCCGCGCGGCCGCATCGCATCGCCGCGATCGCTCGCGCCATTCACTCAGCGGCGGCCACTTAGCGTGTATGTGCGCGTCTATTGTTCTTATACCTAACTATATTCTTGTAATTTACTATGAAAGTAAACCTATTGTAATTGAGTTGAATCGCCTTTTTAATTAAAAGCCTAAAAGTGACCGCAAACCCCAACAATATTGGCGACCGTCTAAGACAAATTCGAACTTTCAATCGACGTAACGAAGCGCCGAAATTCCAAGAAGCGACCGACGCCGACGCCGCGCGGAGGCCGGACACAGGTACCAAGGACAAGATTGGCACGTACCTATGCTGTTCTTCAGTCAGTCTTCCATGATCTACGGGGCCTTCGGACAACGCAAGCCGCAATAACGGATGCACCAAAGGTCTAGCCCGAGGGAAGTAAGCCTGTTTCCTAATATTCCTATCTAGCACACTATACCTATTTTCCTGTTTCTGTTTGTGTGGATAGCCTAGTTGGTTTCGCTCGAACGTGTTTGGTCAGCTTGCTTAATACCTATTTCGTAAAGAAACGATAATTTTCTGCCTAAACTTGTCGCACCGCGCACTCGGTGACGCGGGCGAGTCCATTTTTGAAAAACTTGTATGTTTGATTTGCGCCTGTTTGCGCCTATTTGTATTTAGTGTGTGCCTAAATAACCTATTTATGAACCTATTCATTTGCCTAAAGCTTAAATTCAAGCACTAAAACCTACCTATTGCACTAATATTGTACACCCTAAGCACGTGTACGCCATTTTATTTGCATTATTGCAGACGATTGCGTTCTGTATATTATTTCAATAATAACTGGGATTTATGCCTTTTGCCTATACCTAGGTACTACCTAACTAAATTCTAAATAGCCTAGGTGCCTATTAAAACAGTTATTTCACCAAAGCTTGCCGACTATTTCAGATGCGGTGAATATGCATGAGCTTCGCTCTCAATATCTGCTAGCTACTGCCTCAGCCTGACCGACGCCTGTCTCCGGGTTGCATCGCAGGCGTCTGGTGCTGGTGAGTGCTGCCTACTTCGTGCTGTCGCAGCTTCAGTGCACCTACAGTACTGTGAGTTAGCGGTTTCAGTTATTTGCGGTATTGACTTACATTTAGAGGTACCGTACCCGATTCATTGTTTGCCTAATTCTAAACTTGCCAAGTTGCCTACATAACTTAGGTGTTAGTTTATTGATTTATCTACTTACAAATAAATATATTAACATGGATAGCGAACTAAATAAACAAGAAATGAGTGATGTCGAAAAACAAGATTTTAAAGGTTTATTAAGAAAACGTAGTGCCATTAAAGGTCAACTTACTAAATTTAAAGATTATTTACATCAACTTTCAAAGTGTAGTCCACTCAGTAGCTTGCAAGCCAAAGAACTATCAATGAAAATAGATAAATTTCAAATTTTATTGACTACGTTTGATACTTTACAAAATAATATTGAGTTAAATTGTTCAGACTTAGACGAGCAATTAATAGAAAGAGAGTTAATTGAGGATCAGTTCTATTCGAGTATATCATTGGCTCAAGAGTTACATGAAGCTGCCGATGTGTCTAAAACTAATCAACAAAAGCCTGAAGGTTCAAGCTGTAGCTCAAATAGTGATAGTCATTGTACTCATCGTAAGTTTAATTCAGTAAAGTTGCCTACTATAAAGTTGCCTTCGTTCGATGGTAACTATTTGAAATGGTTAGAGTATCGGGATACTTTTGATTCCTTAATTAATGCTAATGATGCAATCCCAAATATAAACAAGTTTCATTATTTAAGGTCATCCTTAGAAGGAGGAGCTTTAGTAGTAATAAAGTCTATAGAATTTACATCAAACAATTATAAGGTAGCTTGGGATTTAATATGTCAACGATACAACAATAAAAATTTACTGATTAATAATCATTTGAAAGCGCTTTTCAGTATTGAATCACTAACAAGAGAATCTCACAAGGCTTTGAGATATCTTATTGATTTAGTTTCAAAAAATTTAAGAGCATTGAATACTTTAGGGCAGCCTACGGATAAATGGGATGCTTTAATTATATATATGGTGTCAACAAAGCTTGATGTCACTACTAGTAGAAAATGGGAAGAGTATAAAAATATGTTATCGGAGTTACCTACACTAGATCAATTTAATGATTTTCTGCGCAACAGGGCAGATGTTTTAGAAACTACACAAAACCAAAATACAAGTAGGAATGATCATTATAAACCACAAGGTTTCAAGGAGCAAAGGTCTACTAGGGCTTTTGTCAATTCTTTGAGTGATAGCTCTTACAAAAAATCTTGTGATGTTTGCAAGGACAATCATCCCTTGCATGTATGTCCCAAGTATAAGGATATGTTACCAGAAGCTAGATTAGATACAGCTTTAAAGCTGAAGTTATGTCTTAACTGTTTGCGTAGTGGACATAATGCAAAACATTGTTTTCTAAAAGGTTCTTGTAAGTTTTGCTATAAGAAACATAATAGCTTAGTGCATAAAAATACTACTGCAGGATGTAGTAATATTAGTTCTAATTCAAATACAAATAACAATGACTTGCCTACAAGTACACCACCTGTAACACTCTCTGCTATCTCTGCAGGACAGGTACTATTGTGTACAGCAGTTGTTCAAATTGTTAATCCTGTAAATAATGCTACTTACCGTGCACGAGCACTTTTGGATACAGGAAGTCAATCTTCTTTTATTACTGAGAAACTAAAATTAAAAATAGGAATACCAAGTCAATGTACAGAACCAATACGTATTTCTGGCATCAATAATGTACAGTGTGACATAAAGGAGCGTTGTAGTTTGAAATTATCTTCACGCTTTGACAACTCATTTAATTTACAACTTAGGTGTTTAGTTGTTCCTCGAATTACAGGAAGTTTGCCAACACTAAATGTTAATGTTGAGAATTTAGGATTGCCTGCTGATATAGAGCTTGCAGACCCTGGGTTCCATTGTCCCTCCGACATAGATATCTTGTTGGGGGCAGACGTTTATTGGGACATTGTAGGTACCCAACAAATAAGATTAGGTAGACACCAACCCATATTACAACATTCAAAGCTAGGTTGGTTAGTGTCAGGTCCTGTAGGGAATGGACACTCTAAGTCAATTTATACAAAAAATGCTCACTCTACTATAAATATGTTACATTGTAAATCAAATGTTGTACAAGATGATATTATGATTCAAAATTCATTACAAAGATTTTGGGAGGTTGATGAGCTGCCTTCAAACAAAGTATCTTACACACTTGAAGAACAAGCTTGTGAAAATAATTTTATAAAAAATACAAGTCGCTTACCAAGTGGTAGATTTGTCGTTGAAATACCACTCAAAGAATCGCCAATGGAAGCACTGGGCGATTCATATAATTTAGCCAAGAAGCGTTATTTTAGTTTAGAAAGTAAGTTACTTAAAAATCCAAATATTAAAAAACAGTATTGTGACTTTATAAAAGAATATTCAGACCTTGGTCATTTAGAAGAAATAGAGCGTCCAAAGTTCGGTAATTATCTGCCTCACCATGCAGTAATAAGAGAAAAAAGCGAAACTACTAAACTTAGGGTTGTTTTTGACGCTTCAATGAAGACATCCTCTGGAAAATCACTAAATGATATCCAGATGATAGGTCCAGTTGGGTCGAGTCCTCAAATCTAGTCGTGAAGCTGTGATAGAGTATGGCAGCACTGAAGGCATTCGATTCAAATTCAGCCCTGCATATTCACCCCATTTTGGAGGTATATGGGAAGCTGGGGTAAAGTCTGCCAAACACCACCTCAAAAGAATAGCAGGCAACGCTGCCTTAACGTTCGAGGAACTTTCTACTCTGTTCGCACAGATAGAATCAATACTAAATTCCAGATGAGAATGATACGGTTCCTACTAGAACCAATTAACTTAGATAGCTGTGCTATCAAGGTGCGGGAGGATGTTAACGCACCACTGTGCGTGAATGATGCCGCGACCCACTGTGCAGCAGTGAGAGGGGGTCGCGGGACGAAGAGGACGAGGGCCGCGCGGCCGCATCGCATCGCCGCGATCGCTCGCGCCATTCACTCAGCGGCGGCCACTTAGCGTGTATGTGCGCGTCTATTGTTCTTATACCTAACTATATTCTTGTAATTTACTATGAAAGTAAACCTATTGTAATTGAGTTGAATCGCCTTTTTAATTAAAAGCCTAAAAGTGACCGCAAACCCCAACATTGTATTGTATAACATCAGAGGTGGGAGCAACCAAAAATAATACAAAAAATTATCTTACTTGTCTAAAGCCTCCAAGGTCATGGCCAGCCAAGGTGTACAGATCAGATCTTCACCACAATCCCTAACCAGCTGAATAAGGAACGAAGTCTTCAAAGACGAGTCTTCGGATAATCTCGCAGCTCTCATCAAAAATGTTGTGGAATTCTCTGAAATATGAAAAAGCTATTGTTTTATTTACAATTTCATTGCTTATTGCAATACTATTGCAATGTTCGAAATTGTATCATTACAGTATGCGCTCTGTAATGCTCGTCTGCCAGGCTAGCATGCGCACTGCGATAAAATGTTGTCGACTTTTTATCTCGCTCTTTCGGCGGTTATGAGACAAATGCACGATAAAAGCATCGACAGCATTATATCACAGTATAAAGAATATAGATTTATAGACTGTGATTATATCGTGGACAGATTCACTAATTTAGTGCTGAATTTCTGCATCTGAATCTCTGCATCAGTAGCCCGATTCACGTAATTACAAACAATCCAAATATCGCTGAAGTTTGAAAGTCGTTCGATCGAAGTCCTACCCATATTTGGTATTCACGTATTTCTTGAACGTAGTTCAATAGGACTTCCACTCAATAGAATCGAAACTAAACGATTTCTGAAGGACTTATTGCCAGTTACATTTTTTTGTATTCTACCAAGTTACTGAAACACATTTTTTAATCAAAATTCTGTGATTTACGTCATTATGGTCAAATTAATTTAATTTAAAATGATATCAATAAACGTGAAATGTAGAAAGACGGTTATCATAATTACCTGAATACGCGTCAACGACACTTCGATCGTACGACTTTTAAATCGGTGCCGTTCAAGTTCGATCGATGGATGTGAATACGAAAAGGTATTCAACGACTGAGTCGCTAGGATATCGTTGCAGTTTTGATTACGTGAATCGAGCTACTGAACTGTTACATTACATGGCAATGTTCCCTGTGAGTACTCACCTTAATATTTTATGTTCTTACCTTTCATCAGTTCGTCCGGTTCTAGTTGAAATATCAAAGATATTGGCTTTGACAAGTCGGCAGTTGGCTGAAAGAAAACCATTACGTAATTGTTATTTCCTTTCTTTTATAAACGTGACAGAGTGACCTATTCATCTTAATGACAGTTGGATTTGTAAATTCGACTGTCGCCAAGATGAGTAGGTTGCTCTTTCATTTATATTTCTATGTAAATATAATACCTATTTACTTCCAATGGAGACTTTAGTGCGCTGACCTTGTAGGTCCTGGTTGTGTTAAAATCCAGTTTTTAAATATTTATACTCTCTAAATAACCTGATTTAGGTATACAGTATAGGTACTTACATTGACTTCAATAGTTTGTTCATCACATATTTCTTTTCCTGGTTTTACACTAACAGTAAATTTAGGATCTCCAGATGGCATTGCTCTATTAAACTCAGGATCAACTTCAATCTTTCCAGTTAGGTCTAAAAAATATTAAGCATTTTTTTACATACAAAAACTTATTAATATTTATCAATGAATTTCAACTTTTATGGCAGTTTTATAAACAATCAGCTGTTCCCCATCGTTTCACGCCCGTTGCTCGGCTCCTAAGGGTCGTAGCGTGCGCGTGCGCCTCTATTCCTCATGAATCTTATACAAAAATAGTTTTTCAAATCCGACTGCTAGTTCCAGAGATTAGCGCGATCAAACAATCAAACAAACTCTTTAACTTTATAATATTAGTATAGATAGAATGAACAAATAAATTGGGTATTTGATATCACCGATAGCTTTCCAATTCGGAAAAATTGCTCTAACGAAAAGAAATACAGAAACTCAAAATGATTATGATGACTAAATAGACTAGATATACTAACTTATTTCCACATCTGGCCAAGACTTTTTTGATGGAGCTGACACACAGAACACAGCAGCAAATCCTGTAGTATTCTCTGGCAGGTTTATAGCTTTAGGAACCTTAATAACAGCGTGCACCTGCATAGTTGGAATACACCGGTAAAGGTACGAAGTTTGGCTGTTGTGGGCCCCGATGGCGAGGTCTGAAACAAAATAATAATTTTGTACTAATCTGAAGAACGACCAAAGATGATTTATTTAGATTAATTCTCCAGAATAAGTTATCTGATGTTGAAAAAACAAAATATGAAGTTTTTCAATAGGCATTGACATTAAATCTTACAAATTCAAGTATTTGACTGGATTTTTTTTTGTTTATGTAACTTTGCGTTTAGTTAGGTAATCCAACATCTTATTTAATGACATACCGTTACAATTGTTTTGATCTACATCAACTCCTTTAGCTATTGACCAGCCAAAGGCTCTTGCATCTTCAGGTTGGATCCGTTGTACGTTTTTTGTATTCAGCCCTTTAGCATATCCTTTATAAATGTATACTGCCCCTATGCCATCATTTTCCCACGGTGCTCCTATAGCAATGTCTGAAAAATAAAAGCAACTAT
Organism: Thalpophila matura; assembly: GCA_948465475.1. Lineage (NCBI taxonomy): Eukaryota > Metazoa > Arthropoda > Insecta > Lepidoptera > Noctuidae > Thalpophila > Thalpophila matura. Next base: position 17,199,643 of record OX419182.1, read on the forward strand.
TGGAGCAGTTCGCAAGATGTAACGAAGCTCATCACACATTATCATCATATCAGTCGAAGGACATCTACATAGATCTACTACTTGATATAGTCCTTTGCTGCCATAATCTAGCATATATAATATATGTGGATAAATATAATGACCACCATAAAATGCTTTGATACCCTTAGTTTTGTAACCAAAAATATCTACTTAACACCAGAAAAATAAAGTCTAAAATATTACAATTGTACTAGCTATTTTAGTCACGACTGCACTTCAAATTGTATTCGAACACCAAATGTAGTAAATGATCACCAACTCTTAGCGAGCAAATTAATGCGCTATTTCTGCCTAAATAAACCACTATAATGGACATAAAATGTAGGCTTATTACCAAACTAGCTTCCGCCCGCGGCCTTGCCCGCGTTTTTCGGGATAAAAGGTAGCCTATGTGTTATTCCAGACTATAATCTATCTGTGTGCCAAATTTCATCCAAATCCGTCCAGCCGTTTCAGCGTGAAGAAGTAACAAACACACACACAAACATACACACACACACACACACATGTTTCATTTGAGTAACATACCTAACTAGGGTCCAAGAGCGACCGAAGCGAGCTCGGGAACTTGGACACCCCGACACGGACAATTTAGGTTCGAAGGGGTTGACGGGGGCTTCAGTGAGCGAGCAAAGCGAGCGAACGAAACCCCCTGTCGACGGAGCCTCGCGTAGCGGGGCTCCGTCGACCACCTCCCTCCCCCTTGTAAGTCCAAAAAAGTTATATTTTGTTTGTTTGTTTGTAGACTGCGAAAGAGAGATAATTTATATTAAAACGCTGGTATAATTTTGGTGAACATTTACTACTTTTGGGATAACAATGATTTATTTGGACTCATTTTGCTTAAATAGGATAGCAGAATTTAAAAACTATGGTTATAATTTTACTTTAAAATGTTGGTTTAATTTTGGTGATCATTTACTACTTTGTCTGCTATTTGTTACTATATCTGGTGGTAAGTTAAACATAAGACATAATATATTATCAATGTCTACATTGTCAAATTGCTATAATAACATTTCTTCCATAACAGTTAGCTGATGCAGGTGCTTCATAAAAAAAAATACCCAAGATAATTGTATAACTTTAAGAAAATTGTCTTGTCAAGTTTTTATTTAAAACTTTATTTATAACATCAAATAAATCTTTATAATATCTACCTATATACATAACTTATTATCTAATATACACATATTAAGTATTTACAAGCTTAAATTAAAATATAAGAATAAAAATAAAAACCTAATTTAATTATGCATCAAAATATTCGTCCGCATCGCTGTCAACGGGCAACGTGCCCAGAAGGCTAGCTGCATTGCCACGTTGAATGGCAATGCTGATTCTTTGACCGAAAAACAGGCCAGCCCTCTGGTCACGTGTTGAGTCGACTAGCCTTTTCGAGATGTCACGGAAAAGCAGCCGAGCACTCGGACCCCATGGCCCTAGCGTTTCAACCCCAAACGGCTCAAACAAATAATTAGCGACAAGATTATTGTATTTGCGCCGTTTGAGGTTTTCCGCAGCTGCAGCGGCCGCTCCAGCACAGCTCGCCGTGCTAGGAAGATGAGATGGAGCAAGGGTGTCGACACAGGTTGCGTCCCACACCAAAGACCTTCCCAACTTCCATGGCATCAACGACATTCCATCTGGTCTCTTGCCATCGTCACGTGCCAAGCCATGGGGCTCTAAAATAGCTGGCACGCCGGCGGTGACAAGAGCACGACGGATGATATCGTTAATGCTGGCGTGCCGTGCTATGCGGCCTGCGCTCTTACTGCAGGACAGGCCATGGTGTCCGAGGCAATCAACCGCTTCACCGCATTGGCAGCGATGCGGAGCCACGCAGGATGCGCCCAGACGCAGACATGTTGCGAGCCGAAAAGTAGTATCACCCAGCATAGTACCTATGTTGGGTGACGGAAGTGCCTGAAGCCAAAGGCCCGACTCCCACTCGCCCACAGCCAGCAGACGGGCACGCTCAGCAGTATTGGTGGACGTATTAATCATATTATTCCGTACCAACCTGCAGAGCGGCTCATCCCACTGTCTCTGGGAAGACGGGTTGACGGGCCAAACTGTATTCGGGCAAGCCACTTTCCAAGCGTTCACAGCATCGGTCAGATACGGCACTTCGGAGTCAACCAGTGACGGAGCTAAAATTTTCCTGGTTAACTTTTCAGTGCCGTATACCGAGGACAGGAACGCGGGTAAACTAATACTGGAAATTTTGCGGACGCCGAGGCCACCAAAACGAATGGGAAGAGTGGCCTGCAGCCACGCTCGATCGTCCAGGGCCACATTAAAAATTGATGTAATCGTGCTACGTATAATTTGATCTATTTTGTCCAAAAGGTATGGCTGCTTCCATAAAGGGGAAGAGCGGAGAGTATAAATAAATTTTTTATTCAGTAAAATATAAGCTCAGCTTAGTGACTCATATATAGAGTACCTTTAAACCCATCTTCATCAACGTCACCCAAATCAGCAATGGAGATTCCAAACCAAGCTGCGTTAGTGCCAGACCCTGCCACATGACCATGTTCCTCTAAAACAAATCCAGAACCCTGTAAAAAAAATCATTAATATTTTCGAATCCCATTCTTTTTTTACTTTGTATATCTTATTCCTTTTTTAAAATTATATACCTACTCTATTTTTTAAAGTATAAATAGTGTATTTTACCTCTTCCTTTGTGATGTAAACAAACACAGCTCCTTGATCGTATGGCAGACCACCATCGTTCTTCACGTAGGTTGGTGCGCCTACTAGGAGATCATCCAGTCCATCCCTATTGATGTCGGTGGTACAAAGAGTGGCTCCGAAGTACGAACCACTCTGGGGACCCTTTATTTTTGCCTTTACGTTCAGCGATTTAAGTTCTTGGTTTGGTGGCTCGAATATAAGGACCTAAGGAATTTATAGCACTGTTATTTCTACGAAAATGAAAAAAAAAACAGGAAAGTGTGAATAGGAACCACACATATTATTTTAAAAGACATAATAAATTATTATAGAGTTCCCTTTATAGTATGTTTAGAATTTGAGTACAACTTTAGGGCGCTTGTAGATGTCCGGTTTTTTTCACCGGACAACGGACCGATTTTTTACTATTGTATGGTTTATAATGAATCCGGCGTAAATTGTTCGCCGGACCAATGTCCGGTGCGTGTACACACATTCATTATAAACCATACACCACCGCGAATCCGGTAAAAAATCGGTCCGTTGTCCGGTGAAAAAAACCGGACGTCTACAAGCGCCCTTAGTAGCCCTTATTTCTTTTCAGATCTTTCTTTTGTTTTCTGTAATTAGTTTAACATCAATGGTTTTAGTTTCGTTCTATCGCTAGTTGTTGCTTACCTGTCCACTAGCAATATTTGACCTAGGAGCTCCTGCCACGTACAATACGTCGCCATTTTTTTGGAAAACACCAGATTCAACGCTGTAACCTATAATCAAGATGAAGAAATGAATTAAAGAAATATTGCAAACAATATCAAGCATCTGCTTAGCTTTTTCCCCAGACCGATTATAGAAACAAGGAGATAATATGTTTTCATAGTAAACTGGCCGCGACAAGCGCAGCTTAGCCTGGCAGATTGATTGATCAGCGCAGCTGTTATTATAGTCGCAAGCCCCTTAATTTATATCAGCGATGAAGGAAATACTTAATGATAATACAGCTAGTAAAACAGCAAAGGTGGTTCAGTAGGTTCAAATCCAAGCAAACACGCACTTGTTTTATTACTACTACTCTAAAAACAGTGAAGAAACCGGCCTATCCTAGAACCAAACATTCGAAGACATAGGCAATGGGTCCTTATGGAGAGGAGGCCTGACTCCTAGCAGTGGGAACATTAAGGCGATTCGCACACTGCCCCGCATCACGCAGCGTAGCGCGGGGGTGCGTGATGTTCCGTGGTTTGCCTACCTGTATTTGTATAGAAATCACGCATGGTGCAACACACTGAAAACGCATTCACGCGCGGGATTTTTGTTCCGTCGCCACGCAGTGTGCGAATCACCCAAAGGCTGGTTATGTAGTAAAAACAAGAAACTCACCAAAATATTCGTCAGGTCCCAAGTCCAGTGTGTGATAAGGATTGGCTGCTGGCAACCTGTTCATGTATGTGCCGGTGTCATTTGGGAAGAATGACATGCTTATGATTCCACCTGTAAGTTAAAACATATTAGCAACCGTGTGGACGACGCCGCCGCCGCGCCGCCGCAATATTATTGTTAGTTATAGTGTTGCTGCTCACGAATATCAGACGTGGCGTTGTGCGAACGTTCGAAGGAGAATGTCACGATGAGATTTTCCCTCGAACGTTCACAAACAAAATGGCAGCTCTCGCGGTGATATCACATGGCCTGTTGGTACAGAATAGACCGTCTGAGGATGCTACGGTAGGTACTGGAGAGTCGCGAGTTTGAATCCCGATTGTACGAGTATATCGAGCTATCAGTGTTCTTAAAATATCTTAGATGATTTTAAGTTCTTCACCTGTCCATTGAAGAAGACCAGGTGCTCCAATAATGACCGTGTTTATCTTCGTGACTGCTATTGACGCTCCAGCTTGACCGTACGCGTAGAAATTAAGATGGGTGCCGTATTCGCCATACTCGCGTCTGCTACCATCTGTTACGAAGGCTTGGCGATCTGGTATGAAAAAGGAAACAATTATATTCTTGCCGGCCTAGCATGACCACGATAAAAACTGGTTTTGTCTACAGAAGAATAGACAAAGTGACAGGTTGTAGAAAGTTTTCTACTGTTTTAAGCATATGCAGAAATGGCTCTATTCTTCAGTAGACAAATTTCTGAAACCAAGCTAGGGTCACCAAGAGCTCGGACAGCAGGGATAACGATTTGATATAAAAAAAATTGTCTGTTCTTTGGTAGAATAGAGGTAGTTGGTCATGCTCAACGTGCTGTATTATCCAAAGTAGGAAAAAGTTCACCCATATTTCAGCAGTTATGTTGTATGTATGTAATATGGTTTACCTACAATATTGACAACATTTATATGCCGTTGTCAGACCCATTGACCTAAAATCATGAAATTTTGCACAAAGCAAGGTCTCATAGCACAAATAAAGAACAAAAAAACGAAAAATCGTTAATTTGTAGGTAGATAATTTTTGGGATCACTGCACGTGCAGTGATAGCCTAGTGGATTAACCATGTGCCTCCCACGGCGAATGGTTCGAGTTCGATCCCGAGGCACGCACCGCTGACTTTTCGAAGTCATGTGCGTATTAGAAATTAATTATCACTTGCTTTAACGGTGAAGGAAAATATCGTGAGGAAACCGGCATGTCCTAGAACCAAAAATTAGAAGACATGTGACGTCCACCAACCCGCACTGGGCCCGCGTGGTGGACTACGGCCCACTCTCTCTCACAGAGGAGGCCTGTATCCCTGCAGTGGGAACATTATGGCCGATTATGCTATGCTATGCTTATGCTCATTTTTGGGATTACAAACTGACATTTTGTACGCTACTCACACTTTTTTTCACCGATTTTTTGGCCCAAATTAATAATACATGATGTATGATGATCATAAAGCCGTGTCTCCTGCGCCCTGTTTTCGTGTTCGACGAACATCGAACAGTGAACAGTGAACGATAAAGGGGCGTGGTCTACGTGTTTTGAGTGTTTTTATTCGTCAAAACACGTAGAACACGCCCCTTTCTCGTTCACTGTTCACTGTTCGATGTTCGTCGAACACGAAAACAGGTCACAGGAGACGCGCCTTAATGTAGGTATAATGATCATTTTGAGCACTTACTGTATTCTTTTAAAGGGTAGATAACCCTGCTTCCTCTGTTTGATTGAAGGTAACTGACACCATTCATTAGCAGATGTTTTTTCCCATAAGGCGACGTCCATCTTGGTGCATTTATCTAGAAAAGAAATGTACATACTGAAGAGTTCGTTTGTTTGAACGCGCTAATATCTGGAACTACCAGGCGGATTTGAACGCGCTAATATCTGGAACTACCAGGCGGATTTGAACGCGCTAATATCTGGAACTACCAGGCGGATTTGAACGCGCTAATATCTGGAACTGCCAGGCGGATTTGAACGCGCTAATATCTGGAACTACCAGGCGGATTTGAACGCGCTAATATCTGGAACTACCAGGCGGATTTGAAAATTCTTTTTGCATTTGATACTCCAATTTTTGAAGAAGCTTATTTATTTATATTTTATTTTATTCGGAAAACTTACAGCTATACTCGGACTTTTAATTGTTTGCAGTAACTTGACAGATTGAAGCAAAATAATGATACCATATTTATACTAATAGTGATGGGGCACTGGAATTTGCGAAAAGAACGAATGACATAAATAGTTGAAAGTAAATCATAACAAATCTATATTTTTGTAAATTTTAAACACGTGAAAGCCATGCTTATGCTTATAGGTACTTTACCATAAATATGTTTATCATAATTTAAATCTTAATAAATCAATGAAAAATACTTTACTAAAGTACATAATAATTCAGTTCAATCAATTTGGTTCATTCTTTTTTTCACATCACTACCTTATTTTTGTTTAAAAGTGGTATCCTTCCAGTTGTCAAGTTACTGCAAACAATTAAAAGTCCGAGTATAGTATACTCACAATGTTTGTTAAGGGTACAAAAGTGAGGGCCATTTACAAGTATTTACATGTAAATACTTAATTACAATCAAAATAAAGAGCGGTAAACAAATATACCCAAAAACACACAACACAATAAACAACATAATAGTTGTAGGTACCTACAAAGGCTTATTTCTTTAAAGAGAATGTTTCCACTAGTATTTTTTTAGCTGAGAAACACTGGTATTAAATATATCTAAGTTATGTTCAGAAGAGAGTATTAAACCCTCTGCTCACACGTATTAAGAATGCGTTCTGTCTGTACGTGCGTTTAGAAGGGGGGACATACAATAAGCTAGGATTGTGCAGCATTCTGGAATGAGTTACAAATCCTAAACTGCCTAGCAGCCCTTATGACGCGAGTAAAGAACAAAACCGAAGTAATAGCGCGGATGGGTCCGATTTATTTTAAATTAAGCGGCAGGTGAAACCGCAGGTTAGAGCTAGTTTCTTTATCATTAAAGTTTTTTTAATTTTCTTACAAATTATTACATTAAGATAATGACCTGTATTTTCCTATCCTTCAATTTCTATGTACACTCGACGCCATTGACGGTCGACCCACTTTTCGCCCTTATTACTAAGAACATAAGGGTGAAAAGTGGTCGACCGTCAATGGCGTCGAGTGTACCTACAAATTCTAAAGAAATATCTTTCTAGTTATCTATAAGCATAAAATGTTTTACCATCAATCTTCCACTGGGTAGAAATGCCATCGTTGCTCCGAACCACATGTTGTCTCTCAGAAAACCTGGCATCAGGCTACTAAACATGCCCACTGAAATTAAAATGAAAGTTCTATTAAAATCACAGACATACAGTAGGTACGCTGTAGTAGTATCGGCTAGCTTCGGCTTTAGGCTGCGTTTCCACCAGAGATGTGTGCGAGGGATGTGTTTGTTAAGAACCAATAGAATCGCTTCATTTACCTCGCCTCAGGTAAATGAAGCGATTCGAAACACATCCCTCGCACACATCTCTGGTGGAAACGCAGCCTTATAGAGCGTCATCTCTGTCGCATGAAGCACTTACAGTCGGATATATAAACACCAATAAGGGCCAAATTCACCGACAAGATAACATTCAGATAAATTGAAAACGGCCGGCCTAACCCCCGTATTAACGAATAATACTATAAGGTCTCGAACACACAGTGTATAAATGTGCCAATGTCTCTTTGCAATCCCAGGCTACAATGCTCATGTGGAACGGGTGTTTTCTCATCGCAGTAGACGAAAAAGAATAAAAAAAAGAAAGAGAAAAAAAGAAAAAGATGATGGGGTTACTTAGGAAAGTCAGACTTCAAAAATATGAATGGGCAAAAAAGCTGCACTGAGAACGTAGAATAAGCCTAAGAAAATTAAGATCGTTTTTTCGATAGATCATCGTTGATTTTTACATTTTATTTATTACTAGCTTTTGCCCGCGACTTCGTCCGCGTTTCCGTCGTTTTTCGTAAAAAAGTAGCGTATGTCGTTCCTCACGGTGTTATTGTGAGTCAACCATAAAAGATAGACATATGCTGTTGGAAGATATTTTTTAGATAATTTTATGTAGAACATTTCCGTCATACATGATTTCTATGTAGCTTTAACCATTAAGGCTGCACACGCGACGGAATGGAGTAACTTCTCCCGTTTTCCCAACACTTCCTACCTTCAGTGCTCTGCTCCTATTGATTGTAGCGTGATGAAAAGTATACTATAACCCGCCCAGGAGTATGAAGAATAACTGTACCAAGTTTCGTTAAAATCCGTCGAGTAGTTTTTGTTTCTATAAGGAACATACAGACAGACAGACAAAAATTTTACTGATTGCATTTTTGGTATCAGTGTCGATCACTAATCACCCCCTGATAGTTATTTTGAAAATATATTTCATGTACAGAATTGACCTCTCTACAGATTTATTATAAGTATAGATTTAGTTTTGATAATATCTACCAAAAATAAAATGTAAAAGTTCCTAACCCAGGTGTTAAAGATTCTGATTTCACTTTTTTTTCTATTCCAAATGTCCCGGTCGTCGTTTCAACATTTATGGCAGCGCTAATAGGGGACCATCATTATAAAAACGAAAAAACAGCTGTTCCATACGACTAATTAGGTACCTATTTTTGTATGGGACAGTTGATTGTTTTTCGTGAACCCAAGGTTGTTCCCGTAGTTAATCGAATATTGAATATCCTTCTTCAATACGTCGGAGGGGCGGGTTGCTACTAATAAATAATATAATCGGTAGTACGTAGAAATAAATCGTTATGAATACTAATTATGTACTCATAATTACATATTCATTGCTTATCATTGTTATAAATAGAACAAAAGAAACAATAGTGCATTTAAGTAGGTAAAAGACTGGGTTAGTCATAAGTTCATAACCCACATAATATTATCACTAAATAGTTTATAACAAAGTCGCTTCCCGCTGTCTGTCCCTATGTATGTTTAGATCTTTAAAACTGCGCAACGGATTTTGATGCGGTTTTTTTTATAGATAGAGTGATTCAAGAGCAAGGTTTATACATCCCGAAAAACGCGGGCAAAGGCGCAGGCGGAAGCTAGTTAATAATAATTCATTATTTTCTATTACTTGTTTATAAAATAATATTAATATTGAAATGATTCACTGTGCTGTGGTTTAGGTATGGGATTCTATTGTTTTCAGTTAAATTTAAGATAATACTTAAATTATGTGTGGGCTTTAGTAAACTTAGTAACCTAACACTGACATTGGCTATGAATAAAAACGTGTGCAGTCGGGTAACCCCCGTTAGGAACGAAGTTCCAATACTGTACATACATATTCATAAGAAAGTTTCTTTTATTACACACTAGCTGACGCGTCCCTGCTTCTCATGGAGTCATGGGTAAAGTTTATATTATAGTGTGTTATTATAATATAAACGTGCAAGTTTGTGAGGATGTAGGTATACAGCTCAGATCAAGAAACAAGGGAGGTGTGCCAAGGCGCTATCGAGCTTGATGCCTGATTTTGAGCAAATTGCTCATACTAAAAACGTACGCGCTGGCGACGAACCGAACACGATCGATGGTATAAATACAGTGTTTTAGTTTAGTGCTAGTGTTGAGTGACGATTAACACTGTTAGATTGAGGGTGTGCGGAATGTTTAATGCGTGGGAGATCTTTTATTCACAAGGAGCGCTTAGGTAATTATGCGCGTAATAGTGTCGAAAAATGTACTAAAAGTGGCATCAGTTATTCCCGTACTAATTTGCTATGATGGCATATCTCCTTGTTTCTATGATCTAAGGTAGGTATAAAGGGTGCCACCCTGTATAGATTTATGGATGTATAGATGTTTGTTACTTTTTCACGAAAAACTACTGAATGGATTTTGATGAAACTTTACAGTAATAGACATAGCATAGAAAATCACAGAGGCTACCTTTTATTCTGAAAAACGCAGGTGAAGCCGCGAGCGGAAGATAGTAGTTTATTTGAAAAGAACAATACCTGTTCTGCCGGCCCTTTTCAATGGCGAGCAGGTCACATTCTTGACGTCTAAATCCTGCAGGGAACAATTGAACACAACTCCTGGTTTGATGCCCGAATGCTCGTTAGATTCTTGAGCTTTTGGAGCTCCAACTAACAGGCTGTGGTGGAGAAAGTAGAAGTTAACATTTAAATTTACGCGATAAAAAATCAGCTGTTCCATACATTTTGTCGAGTTAAGTGAACATAAATGTATGGAACAGCTGATTTTTTTTTCGCGATTTCTTGGTTGGTCACATAGTGAAAGTTGTTCATAATGATGAGTACAATGACCCCTTAAAATATTTCCACTGTCTAACCTGCCACCCTGTATTGATAGGTACCTTCTTTTGTTGTGAATGAATATACGTATGAATATAACGTCAACATAAACAAAGAATACAGTTTATTGAAGCTAGTTAAAAAACGATTCAAACAATTTTAATAAAATTATTTATAATAAGTAACTACCAGACAAGCTTTTTCTATAAAATTAAAAAAAAGTAATTGGTTCATTCGGCGAAAATATCGCATTAAAGAATACCCACAAAAAATACTGTCTAATTTGTGTACATCCGCCTTCTGAAATCAGTTTAAAACGTAAAATAAAGGTATTTTTCACGACACCGAAAAGTTAATCTCTTTAGAACCTTCATTAAACAGGACTTGAGTTAAAAAAAAAAATTCAAAGACTCACCCTTCAGGACTCAAAAGAGTGGAGAATCCAAAGTACTCCGCATCATACTCCGGGTGAAAGACAATGTGCGTATTTTCATGGAACACATAACTGGATTTTGAAGAATGTGCAATCAATAATAATGTAATACAAAATACTGATTTCGCCATTTTTTTTATTTATCTGAAATAATGATTATTACTAATTATACTTCTGGAGGAATGATTATTTTATATTTTATTGATACAACGATAAAAAATATAGGTACCTACCTACTTACTTAAATGATTTACGAATATAAAATATATGAAAAAAGAATCTGAAATACCTACCTAAGTAATTTTGAATTGGTATAGTAACCAATTTAATACTCCAAAATAAAAAAATGTATTAGATTTACGTTCGCATACGATGAGATATGTAATAATAGGTATGTTAACTACTTTTTTTTTATTGTGAATCTGTAAACTATTTGAAAAAAGACAATTAACATCAAAAATACCGATGAAATATAAGCGTTTTAAAATGATTTGCTAGACACGGACGGCACTACCTACTGGTGACGTAACACCACCTACGTCCGCTTTGCGCGACAAAGACGGAGCGATACTCCCTCCAAAAACTTTAAAAGCGTATATGTTTTCCATTTTGTCATATATAATTATTTTTGCTTTTACTTTTTTGTTGTGCCTATTCTTTCTTTGAAATAAAATAATTTATGTGTACTTTTTTAATAGTAGGCTACTACGTATTGTACCTACAATTTAATTTACAGTCATAATTATAAAAATATTGAAAACTAGCTTCCGCCCGCGGCTTCGCCCGCGAATTCCGGGATAAAAGGTAGCCTAGCCTATGTGTTATTCCAGACTATAATCTATCTGTGTGCCAAATTTCATTCAAATCCGTCCAGCCGTTTCAGCGTGAAGAAGTAACAAACATACACGCACGCGCACGTGTGAGAAATTAGAGTAAAGCTGTACATAGTGATAGCAACATATGTGAGAGTTTATGTATCATTTATCAAGGATAGCCATTCAGTAGCCCAAGCACGAAAAATACAAGAAATCGCAGCGCAGTCGTACCGAGCATGCGCTACGAACACGGAGGATGACGATTAGTTGGCAGCACAAACTACTTTCTATCGCCTTCGTAGGCTCGAAGGCGGTTCGGCGGTGACGTCATTCCAATGTAAATAGTGACGTACTTTGTGAACGATTGGGGACCGAATGTATGAATGATTTAGGAAAGTTCTGAAACGTGAATTTATGCATACAATACATTTTGTTAACATAACACCCTTATTTGTGCTAAATTTAATGAGGTAATACAAAAATAAGTAGTCAAAACTTAATTAATACGAAATTTCGTTATAACTTGATCAAAATAGTATTCATTCGATTAATAGCCTAATTCAATTTTATATTCATACTTAGACGATTTCCGAACGCATCACCAAAACGTCAGAACATAAATCAAACTTTATATGAAAAAGTTGTAAACAATTATAGAAATATAGAAATTCTTAGAAACAAGTTGAATTCTCTATTCAAACATTAATTCACATCAAAAATTAATAACTGTATCATCATAATTATCATGTACGAATGTTGAAAACTTACGAAATAACAAAAGTTATTACCTATGTGCTATCACATGGATTTTGTTGTGGTGGTGCATAATATGCTTATTCTTGCCTTTGATATCATCATGATGGACTAACACGAACCCGCAGAACCTTCTATGTGACTGAAGAGACATGATACAGTGCCACGGTGATTCACTTGTGTGTGTATAAAAACACAGTAGAAAAAACAACATGCATAGTATAAAAAATGTATTAATATTATGATCTTATATAGATTTAAGTTTTACAGACGGGCAGACTGGAATTTCTTTAAATGTTTTGTGTTGGACTACAATTTGACTTTAAAAAATTAAATTGACAGAATTTGCTATTCTAGGCCTGTCAGAATGAATCTGCAGTGATCTACCTACTTGAGCAGATTTGAGTGTGTCATTTCATACAAATAGGCCTTAGTGTATTTGATTACCTATAAATCTTATCCCAACTATTTGGTTTTCTAAATAAGAAAACTCCGGGGATGAGAAACCAAGCTACTGTTATGGAGCCACTCAGGCTAAGCTTGTAAAAAACGTTTTGATGTGGCACAATATTGTTCATTGAATGTGATGACAGTGCAAGAGTTACGCAAAGGAGTGAGACAGAGCAAACAATCAATTGAAGGAAGAAAAAATAAATATGAAGAATTGAAGATGCGTTAATGAGTGTAGGTATTATTAATGATATTGTGTGATGAAAAAATGTAAATAAAAGTTTTTAAATTATTCATATTGTTTTATTGATTGATTGAGTAAATAGTTACTGTAGGATCTGACAAAGAAACATGTTATCTACTCATTAATAATATAGGTAATGTTAACATGTAAATAGACACTCTACTGGTAACATGTTTCTGATTGCTCTACCCTGAGTAATATCATGGCTATTAGGGATTCTGTTTTCCTGGAATAAACTAGAGACTCCTGAGACTGATGTTGCCTTCTGTGATTGTTGCTAATGTTGTTCCATGATTGGTAAATGGACATAAAATAAGTCAATAGCCAAATTGAGTTATAACTTAAGTGTATAATTTTATAATATTGATTGGCAAACGGTGGCAGCGGCATGGGTAACAGGCGTCCCACCTGATGGTACGTGGTCACCGCACATGCAATAAGTACTAGAGGTTTCGTAGATGCGTTGTCCACCTTAGAGACAAAGTTGAAATGTATCATGTCCTTGTAATTACACTGATACCCATACCCTTCAAACCGAAACGCAGTAACACTGCTTGGCGGCAGAAATAGGTATAGTGTGGTAGTATTTCCCCGGACGAGCTCTTTCACAAAGAGCTCTACTTTTAGCATGCAACAAGCCACTACCTATAATTTTAGCTCACTATTCTGGCAAGTGATGCTGTGACTTTACTTAGTTATTCAATGACATCGATTCTAAAGCTTGCCATTTTGGGAAATACAACAAAATAGTGAATTTTGTTGAGTTTCGGAGCTTCCTCACCGAACATTTCGAAGTGAATAAACTTTCGTACAATTTACGGTATCGTAACGATACCCAACCTTTTAACTAATGTCAAAAAACGTTCGTGCTCGCTCCGACGGCTTTTTACTAGTACGACTGCGATACGTGTGCGATACAAATACATTAGGAAATTATCGAAATCGTTCGTGCTCGCAAAATCAGTTCATATAACATACTGTAGAGGCGCTGTATCGATCTTCATACAAAATGGTTACGTACGCGATACGAATACGTTTTCGCAAAATGTTCGTGCTTGGCCCACAGTATGTGTAGGTTTTTGGCTAACACAAGGGATTTTACTCAAAAAATAGAATTAGGCAAGACTAGGCATTTATTTTTGTGACTGGAAAAACTAGTTGCTCATTCCAAAAGAAATTACCGATGGAGAAGAACGAGCAAGAAACTCCATGGTTTGTTTGTCATTACATATTTTATATATTATTTTCATCATGAAAAATTATATACAAACTATAATCAAGGGTACAAACACACAAATCAAATTAGTCATAACCATTGATAGTAAAACATGTAGGTAGAAGAACAAGAATATTACCTACATAGTGTAAACTCACAGCTCAGAATGTAGGGGTTAGCAACAGAAAACCAAACATATTATTATGAAGCACAGATATTTATTTCCCTTTTGCACATATCACTTAATCAACATCAATAAGTTTGTACTTACGTGCTAAGATTTTAATTTAGCTGCAAAACCAACAAAACCTTATCGCCAATAATTATACAAGTCTTCACTCGACGACGTCTCGAACAAGAAGGGCCGTCAGTCAACTGTCTTGTATAGAGAGCGAGATGGTGAACGAATAAATAATCGATTGAAGGAATGGTAAGTATAATTAGTCGATTATGTAGGGTTACTAGAAACAAGCTAACAGCTCGGCCATCCTGTTCGAAGCGTGTCCTCACGCTTATAACCTCAAATTGAAATACATTTTGATTTAATTTAATAATAGGTACTTAATTTTGTTTATCTTATAAATTCATACCTATAACATAACATTTCTATAAACGAAACAATGAACACTAGAAACATCTAACAACAACAAAAATAAATAATAATAATAATTCCAGTACATTATTAATTTTAAATTCATTAATAGAAAGTAAATGACGTGATTTTAAATCCATATATAAATTCGTATAAGTACATTTGATGTAAATAGCAAAATATTACATTACAATAATATTCAGTTCTTAAAAATAACATTATTTTTATCATAACAATCATACATTTACGTTTTCCAATTCATTTCCGGTATTACTATTATTCTCATCATCACTACTTTCTATGTCTCTAGTAAATGTTAACCAAGGTTGTATCTTATCAATGGCTACGACGGCTTCGTATCGACGGCCGTGTTTGCGTGTCATAGGGGTATCCTCAATCAGATACCTTTCATTGGGTAACACTTTCAATATGCGATAAGGACCTTGAAATTTGACCACTAATTTTTGAGATTTCCCATCATGAGGAACTTGCCTCTCAATACGAACTAAGTCTCCTACCTTATACTTTTTGCCTATTTTTCTGTGACTGTTAAACCTCTCTATGTCTTTTTGCTGCTGTGTTTTTATACTATCGCTTGCCCTATCTCTTAAATTATTCAACTCTTCAGAGTGAATAACATTGGTTGTATCGGATATAATGGGACTCAAAATACCTTCAGATCTGCTAGTTATGTTAAAGCCAAATAATAATTCGGAAGGACTTTTTTGGGTAGTTTTATGAACAGTTGTATTGATACCTACTTGAATGTCGTACACATAGTCATCCCAAGATTTATCGTCTTTGTTATGGGTGCAGGTCGAGAGGGCATCCAAAATAGTCCTATTAAAGCGCTCAACTTGCCCGTTGGCTCTGGGCGTTGCAACGGCGTTAATAATATGTTTTATTCCATATAGTGTAATAAATTCTTTAAATGTTTTACTAGTAAAACTAGTACCTTTATCGGTTATAAGTCGAGTGGGGACTCCGAAATAACTAATGTGTTCCTTTATCACACGTATACTAGTGAGGGATTTAGTATTTTTGACAGCAGTTATGTTAACAAATTTAGTGAAACTATCAACCAAGACCAATAGATAACAGTTACCCTTCTTGCTTTTGATAAACGGGCCCAAGTGGTCCGCGTGAACCGTATGAAAAGGGACACTGATCTTTTCGATTGGGTGTAGTTGGCCTTCGCGCTTGCCACCAGGGGTCTTATGATGAGCACACTCTAGGCAAGACTGCACGTATTTCTTTATAAAACGGCGCATTTTGGGGAACCAATAGTGTAGTTGAATACGATGTAAAGTTTTGTCAAACCCGTAATGTCCTATATCGTCATGATTCCTTTTTAGTATTTGCCAACGCACACCTTTTGGAACTAACCACCTAATCTCGTCCCCTACTATTCGATAAACGCGGCCGTTTTTAATTTTATAGTTTTTGTGAATATCCATGACCATGTCCGCGGTTTTATCCTCTAAAATATTTTTAATCCTTTGTACCTCCTCATCCGCGTCCTGCACGGTGGCAATCCAGTCTTGGTCGGAGCTTTCAATAGTTAGAATATCTAATAAGTGGGTTTCGGGTACAGGAGCCGAAACCGGTCCGCGACTGAGCGCATCAACATGCGACATTCTAGAGCCGGGTCGGTATTCGATAGTACAATCGAACTCCTGTATTTGGACCCACCAACGTGCAACCCGCGGAATTATGTCGCGTTTTACAAATGTGGATCTTAAAGCGCTACAGTCGCTATAGATTGTGAATGGTATGCCCAGCAAATATACTCTAAACCTACTCAAAGACGCTACCACTGCCAAAGTTTCAAGCTCATAGGAGTGTAACTTACGTTCGTCGGGGGAAGTTTTACGACTAAAGTAAGAGACCGGATGAAATACTCCCATGGAATCGCTCTGTAATAGTATACCTGCAAGCCCGTCTTTGCATGCATCGGTGTGCAATTGTGTTACTGCTTTAGGGTCATATAGGGCTAATAATGGTCGCTGGGTGAGCAGAGTTTTAACCAAAACGAAGGATTCTTCTTGGTCGCTACCCCATGACCAAGCAACGTCCTTTTTTAATAGGTTCGTTAATGAGGTAGTTATAATGGCATAGTCTTTAATAAACCGTCTAAAAAATCCAGATAAGCCTAGAAATTGTCTCAATTCATGTATATTTTTAGGTTTTGGGAATTTCGAAATAGCCTCGGTTTTCCTACCACCCGGACGAATACCCGTTGAATTTACTTCAAATCCTAAAAAATCAATAGTGTCTAAGAAAAAGTTGCATTTACTTAGCCTGAGCGTTAAGCCTCCCTGCTTGAGAAGTTGTAAAACTTCCTCTAATCTATTTAAACCCTCAGAGACATCTTTACAAGGAATAAGGATGTCATCCATATAAACGATCGCGTATTTGATTTTCGCGTCATAGAGAATTTTATTAATTGTTCTCTGGAAAACTGAGGGTGCATTAACAAGACCAAATGGCATTCGATTATACTCGAATTGCCCATCAGGGGTAACAAACGCGGTTTTATGACGGGACTCCTCACAAATAGGAATTTGATAGTAGCCCGATGCTAAATCAAGCGATGTAAATAATTTATTACCTGCCAGTTGGTCTAGTTGGTCCTCAACACGTGGGAGGGGATAGTGGTCCTTTTTTGTCTTTCTATTTAGTGCGCGATAATCAACGCATAAACGTTTTTCTCCTGTCTTTTTCTGGACTAGTACGATAGGGCTAGCATAAGGTGATGAAGATTCCCTCACTATTCCACTATCTACCATCTCTTGAACCATGTCGTTTACTAGTGTTCTTTCGGAATGAGATAAACGATATGGTCTATACACGATAGGTTCAGCGTCATTTAGTTCTATAACCATTTCAGTTACTTTGGTGAATCCAAGGTCTTTTAGGCCTTTAGAAAAGCAGTCTTGGTATGCATTCAATAGTTTTTGTAGCTGTGAACGTTCATCGTCGTTCAATTTTTCACTGCACTTTATTAGTTCATCAGGGCTGTTAGAATTAAAAGACATTTGGTAGCAGTTGAAAACTCCTGATGAATCTAAATATTCGCTTTTAATAGAACGAGTTAATAAAGAATTCTTTGAAATGGTTATATCACCTTCAAATGCATTATATACAAGTAACGATCCGTTTCCATCTTTGATGTCATACTCGCCCGATAAAAGATAATACTGTTCCCCTTCTACCCCCCTAAGGGAACCACGTACGTACACTCTACCACTAAAAGGTGGGTCAGATTTTACAGGTATTACGTGCAGTGACAACTTTGGAATGCAAACATCATCATCACATAGTAGGTGTACTTTAGTACAATCAATTTTTTTGAATATCAATTTAGTTGGGGTCTTTGTGATAATAAGGTCTGGCATTTCCGTAAACGAGTGCCCTAAAAGGGCAGGATGACTGAGTACATGATCCTCGACTACATAAATATCTATGGACTTCTTAATACCTTGAACTTCAACATCGGCAGTTATTACGCCTAACGGAATAGTTAGGTTTGCACCTATTCCTCTGAGCACAGGAAGATTAGAGGGGCATTTAATATTTATACCAAGTTCCCTAGCTTTGCTTATTTTAATAAGTGTGCATTGGCTTCCTAAATCTACGTGGCATTGTACTACTTCACCATTAATTTTAATATCGAAAATATATTTGTCAATTGACCTATCGCTTGTGCATAATTCCGATACCTGTTTTTCGTTTTTATCTTTTGATTGGGTCTCATTTTTAATAGAATCGGGGTTAGATTTGTTCCTATAACAACTAGAAGCTTGATGTCCTAATCTATCGCATACCGAACATTTGATAAGAGGTTTTACGCACTTAAAGCTGGGGTGACCAAATTCATTACAATTAAAACACCGTATGTTGGAATTTACCGTACCGGGTCTACTAGAATTAGGGGTTCGATTAGTTGAATGAATAGGAACTTTACGATCGATCTTATTTTTGACATTGGCCTCATATCCTTCCCTGTTTTGCCCTACTTTTACCGATCGAAAGTATTTTAAAATTTGTTCAGGTTCACTAAACTGAGCTGCTTGGGCACCTACTCTAATGGCACGATCATCTACCCCATATAAGACACAATCTACCGCCTGTTTACCATAAATTTTACACCTATTTAGCAAGTTCAGTTTCGCATAATAATAGTGCTCCAATGATTCACCGTATTTAACACGCTTTGCAAGCATCTCCGTCAAGAGTTCGGCGTAATCCTCGCGACAAGGAAATGACTCAATTAGTTTTTTCTTCCATTCACCCCAGGTATGTAAAAGAGAAGGTAACCCCTGGTACCAAGTTTTCGCTACCCCCGTAAGTTTAGGAAGAGCGTAATGAATTATTTCCTTTTCAGACCATCCGTATATTTCGGCACATTCTTCTACTTTAGTGATCCATACTAGTATAGTCTGTTCTTTACTTAAAGGGTCAAATTCTGGTATGACATTATTAATAAATGATAGCTTAGGTTTCTCCGAACTCTTGACGTTGTTTAAAATTGACAAAAACTTATCTAAAATAATTTTCGTTTCTGATTCCTTTCCTTTCCTACTAGATTTATTAGTTTGGTTTGACTCACGATTATCCGAATCATCGCTGCTATACTCCGTCCACCTTGAACTTCCTCTCTTCCTCCGTGAGCTCTTCCTATATTTCCTTGTCCTGTCGTGTGTTGTGTCGCCACGTGACGAGCTGTCCGAATCCGTGTTCATATTTCGCCTTTTCCGGTTCCTAGACGAACGCGAAGTCCGTTCATCGTTCCTTGTCGTCAATCCAGTAGTATCTAGTTCCCTGTTCAGAGCCTTTAAATTCCTTCCTTTGCCCGCCAACCTGGGCTCCTCCACGCCCTCTAACCTGGGCTCATCCATGCCCTCTAACCTGGGCTCACATCCGCCCTCTAACCTGGGCGTTCCATCCTTATCCATATTGAATGACAACCCTTCCCCTCGGTTGTATTCAATACGTAAGTGTATCTGAAACTTATCATTGGAAAACTTAGTTCATTTTCGTAAGTATTACGTAATGTTTTCGATTTGGAAAATAATTTATGCATGTATACCTACGTATCTATTAAGCTCTTATCATTATAGCAAATAAGAAACTAGAAATAAAGGCGTAAATTCTCAGTTCACGTAAGTAGGCAAGGTCACAAGATCATTTGTATTTTTTTTTTTTTTTTTTTGTATACCTGCATAATTAGGCCGTTATCGTCTAGGCTGTTCACAGTCAAGCAAACTTACAGCTCTTTGTATTCCAAACTAAACACTAAAAGTTAGCAGCTTTAATTATTTCACTATACTGCAACCAGTAAGAAATGTGATATAACGTAATAAGTAGTAACCAGTCATTAACAGAAATTTAAATCCATTTAACACTATATTCAGTATTCTACGTTCATATTCTTTGCCTATCACGCTAAGTAAAGTCTTATTATAGACTATACATATATCTACCGCAACTACTACAAACCAAGCCATCGATTACAAAAGTAATATAAACATTCTACTTTAAAACTCAGTCTTCCATACGTAATAAGTTAATGACGGTAGTTGAAAAGGGGAATAAAAATAAAGTATTTCGTTTTTCTTTTTTTTTTTTTTAAGTCATATAACGGTATAAGTAGTCAGGATAAGAAAATATTTGTAGCCCGTACACTTCAGTAACTAATTACCCTCATTACTCTCATTTCTTACAAGATTGTTGTGGACGTGAAAAGAAAATTATGAATTCTCTTACGATCCCACTTCTGAACTGTAAACTCACAGCTCAGAATGTAGGGGTTAGCAACAGAAAACCAAACATATTATTATGAAGCACAGATATTTATTTCCCTTTTGCACATATCACTTAATCAACATCAATAAGTTTGTACTTACGTGCTAAGATTTTAATTTAGCTGCAAAACCAACAAAACCTTATCGCCAATAATTATACAAGTCTTCACTCGACGACGTCTCGAACAAGAAGGGCCGTCAGTCAACTGTCTTGTATAGAGAGCGAGATGGTGAACGAATAAATAATCGATTGAAGGAATGGTAAGTATAATTAGTCGATTATGTAGGGTTACTAGAAACAAGCTAACAATAGGCTACATAATAACCAGATAATTCAGACAATCATTTACGTAAGCAATTAGCAATTATGAAATGAGCATAAAGATACACATACACATAGTCAATATACACATAGAAATACACATAGCAATATAGAAACAAAGATATAAATTAGAATAATAACACTGTACCTACTTAACTCAAGTGGCACCTCGTAATCACTCCTTCAGAAAAGTCGCCGACTACCTGTAGCCCAAGCACGAAAAATACAAGAAATCGTAGCGCAGTCGTACCGAGCATGCGCTACGAACACGGAGGATGACGATAGTTGGCATTGGCAGCATGAAGCACTTTCCAAAGACTACTGCACTTTCTATCGCCTTCGTAGGCTCGAACTGCAGTGTCTCCAACTTGCTGTGACAAAATTACAGTGTTTCCATTCTAAAAATACGGTAGATGATAGAAAATTACGGTAGATTTACTTTTTTTAAAGCTTAACAACTAGAATAACTCATTTTGATATCTTAAAAGTCCTAAACGATTGCAAATACTGCCAAAAACACTAGCGCATTGATTAAATCTATTATTTAGGTACCTACAATGACTATCGACAAACATAAGATGGTAAAACACAGAGTACGGCGTACTACTATCACTGCAAAAGTAATTTATTAACTTAGTAATTTGGTCGCATACATAATCATAATCGTAGTTTTTAAACTTTCGCGAATTGTACACATGTTTTCATCATCAAGTTGCATTGACCGTGTCTTCTCGTGACCACGGTCAATGCAACTTGATCGAAACGTCGAGGTTAGTCAAAATGCTTATATTTTGATTATATTTGTGCGCGAAAAGTCCCGATATAATTGAAAACATAATCATAATCATCTTGTAAAGACAATACAAAATTAAACAAAGGTGTACAAGTTAATTTTGAAGGATTCTCAAATTGGAATTTGGTAGTGTGGCCATTACGAAAGTAAAAAGTTATTACTTTTGTGCTTTAAATGTTGTAATTTACACAAATAACGATGTTTCTAGTAAGAGATTGCAAGAGACGAAATTACGGTAGAAAGTGTTACCGTAATGACATGTCTACGGTAGGTGGTAGATTTGTAAAAAATACGGTAGGTCTACCGTAATTACGGTGTAGTTGGAGACACTGGCTCGAAGGCGGTTCGGCGGTGACGTCATTCCAATGTAAATAGTGACGTGCTTTGTGAACGATTGGGGACCGATAGTATGAATGATTTAGGAAAGTTCTGAAACGTGAATTTATGCATACAATACATTTTGTTAACATAACACCCTTAATTGTGCTAAATTTAATGAGGTAATACAAAAATAAGTAGTCAAAACTTAAATAATACGAAATTTTGTTATAACTTGATCAAAATAGTATTAATTCGATTAATAACCTAATTCAATTTTATATTCATACTTAGATGATTTCCGAACGCATCACCAAAACGTCAAAACATAAATCAAACTTTGTAAACAAATAGAAATTTAAAAATTCTAAGAAACAAGTCGAATTCTCTATTCAAACATTAATTCACATCAAAAATTAATAACTGTATCAACTATGCATCATAATTATCATATACGAATGTTGAAAACTTACGAAATAGGTAACAAAAGTTATTACCTATGTGCTATCACATGGATTTTGTTGTGGTGGTGCATAATATGCTTATTCTTGCCTTTGATAGTGGCATCATGATGGACTAACACGAACCCGCAGAACCTTCTATGTGACTGAAGAGACATGATACAGTGCCACGGTGATTCACTTGTGTGTGTATAAAAACACAGTAGAAAAAACAACATGCATAGTATAAAAAATGTATTAAGATTATGATCTTATATAGATTTACAGACGGGCAGACTGGAATTTCTTTAAATGTTTTGTGTTGGACTACAACTTGACTTTAAAAAATTAAATTGACAGAATTAGCTATTCTAGGCCTGTCAGAATGAATCTGCAGTGATCTACCTACTTGAGCAGATTTGAGTGTGTCATTTCATACAAATAGGCCTTAGTGTATTTGATTACCTATAAATCTTATCCCAACTATTTGGTTTTCTAAATAAGAAAACTCCGGGGATGAGAAACCAAGCTACTGTTATGGAGCCACTCAGGCTAAGCTTGTAAATAAAGTTTTGATGTGGCACAATATTGTTCATTGAATGTGATGACAGTGCAAGAGTTATGCAAAGGAGTGAGACAGAGCAAACAATCAATTGAAGGAAGAAAAAATAAATATGAAGAATTGAAGATACGATAATGAGTGTATTATTAATGATATTGTGCGATGAAAAAATGTAAATAAAAGTTTTTAAATTATTCATATTGTTTTAATGATTGATTGAGTAAATGGTTACTGTAGGATCTGGCAAAGAAACATGTTATCTACTCATCTATACTTATAATAAATTTGTAGAGAGGTCAATTCTGTACATGAAATATATTTTCAAAATAACTATCAGGGGGTGATTAGTGATCGATACTGATGCCAAAAATGCAATAAGTAAAATTTTTGTCTGTCTGTCTGTCTGTCTGTCTGTCTGTTTGTCTGTCTGTCTGTCTGTCTGTATGTTCCTTATAGAAACAAAAACTACTCGACGGATTTTAACGAAACTTGGTACAATTATTTTTCATACTTCTGGGCAGGTTATAGTATACTTTTCATCACGCTACAATCAATAGGAGCAGAGCAGTGAAGGGAAATGTTGGGAAAACGGGAGAAGTTACTCCATTTTTTAAGCTTCCGTCGCGTGTGCAGCCTTAATGGTTAAAGCTACATAGAAATCATGTATGACGGAAATGTTCTACATAAAATTATCTAAAAAAATATCCCACAACAGCATATGCCTATCTTTTATGGTTGACTCACAATAACACGTGTAACTCCCGATAGCTTAGCAGATCCCGCTCGACGCGGGATCGGTTAGTGGTGATGAATTTGCGGTATTGCTGTAATCGCGTGTGTTTATGTCACTCAAAATAGAAAAATAAAAAACTATTCACCCCTCGGGGGTAAAACAGCTCTTCTGCGGGGGTTATAAGATTGATAATCTTCTATACAAATAAATAAAATTGAAGTGTCTGTTTGTACTGTCATGTTGTTGTAGGTACTGTTATGAACCGGAGAGTGATACCTATAATCAATGGTAGTTAACGTTTACTCCTGAGGTACCTACGTTCCCATGAGATAATTTCCAACGTCCACGCGGGCGAAGCCGCGGGCGAAAGCTAGTTAATAATATAGGTAATGTTAACATGTAAATAGACACTCTACTGGTGACATGTTTCTGATTGCTCTACCCTGAGTAATATCATGACTATTAGGGATTCTGTTTTCCTGGAATAAACTAGAGACTCCTGAGACTGATGTTGGCTTCTGTGATTGTTGCTAATGTTGTTCCATGATTGGTAAATGGACATAAAATAAGTCAATAGCCAAATTGAGTTATAACATAAGTATATAATTTTATATTATTGATTGGCAAACGGTGGGCAGCGGTATGGGTAACAGGCGGCCCACCTGATGGTAGATACCTACGTGGTCACCGCACATGCAATAAGTACTAGAGGTTTCGTAGATGCGTTGTCCACCTTAGAGACAAAGTTGAAATGTGTTGAAATGTGCTTGTAATTACACTGGTACCCATACCCTTCAAACCGAAACGCAGTAACACTGCTTGGCGGCAGAAATAGGTATAGTGGTAGTATTTCCCCGGACGAGCTCTTTCACAAAGAGCTCTACTTTTAGCATGCAACAAGCCACTACCTATAATTTTAGCTCACTATTCTGGCAAGTGATGCTGTGACTTTACTTAGTTATTCAATGACATCGATTCTAAAGCTTGCCATTTTGGGAAATACAACAAAATAGTGAATTTTGTTGTTTCGAAGCTTCCGCACCGAACATTTCCAAGTGAATAAACTTTCGTACAATTTACGGTATCGTTGCGATACCCAACCTTTTAACTAATGTCAAAAAACGTTACGTTACGTTAACGTTACTAGTACGACTTTCCTATATATATCTTTATTTATTTATTTAAAACATGGAAGACTTACAGCTACAACAAAACTGAGTTAACAACAGCATAATATATGAGTCAATATAATGTCGTCTATGAGTACGACTGCGATACGTGTGCGATACAAATACATTAGGAAATTATCGAAATCGTTCGTGCTAGCAAAATTAGTTCATTTAACGTAGTGTAGAGGCGCTGTATCGATCTTCATACAAAATGGTTACGTACGCGATACGAATACGTTTTCGCAAAATGTTCGTGAGGAATGACGGAGCGATAATAAACGCTCCGTCGCTAAATATCATATTCTCAAAAGACCACATTCGTAAAACACCACATTCGCAAAACACGATATTCGCAAAACATCATAATCTCATAACATCATATTCTCAATATATCATAATCTCCAAAGATCACATTCGCAAAATACAACATTCTTGTAAAACCACATTCAAAGTACAGTCTTACATGTTTTCATGTTTTAATTTTTTAATAAAATATGTGACGAACTATTCCAAATTCAAATACCTAGATAAAATAAAAATATATTATCAAATAGTTAAATAAAAGAAAATTTTAAAAACAAAAATTTTTACAATTCGAAATTCAACATTGTCTGCTCTTGAATATTTCAATCAAAAAGTTTCGTTACCTACCTAGAAGTAAATGGTTATTACTGGATATGAAGGAAAATAAACTTTAAATTATACCTACTATCGATATAATTATAATAATAGGATTAGATATAATATTCTTTTTATATTAACAAAATTACTTAGTTTAATTATTATTGCTCTTTTGTTTTCATGAGCATCATATTTTATAATAGCGTAACATACATAATTAATTATAATAAACAGTCAAAGAGAACCTCTGTTTTTGTCAAAGTCGGTGTAAAATAGATAATATTAGCTGTTGACCGCGACTTCGTTCGCAAAGAAATTACAAATGTATCCCACGAAAACTGTACGGTTTTCCGGAATAAAAAGTAATCTTATACTATTCCAGACTATAATCTATCTCTGTGCTAAATTTCATATAGATTCGTTCAGCCGTTCTGGCGTTATTGAGTAACAAACATCTATCTTAACTTTCGTAGTAAGATGAATGACATCGGTATTAAAATATTAAAACAAAAAAAAATCTCTTACCGTCAAGTTTTTGAGCGAAAATTATGTCACTGATCCGCCATATTTATTTCATTTTCCGGTGGAAGGTACTCAAAGTAGGTACCCAAACATTATTCACTGCACTATTTAAATTGACTACATCAAAGAATGACCAAAAAACTAAATAACGAAAAAAAATAGCACTCATTTATTTATATACAGTTATGTTTTAAAACTCTCTGGCAGAATTATTTCACTTTTGTTCAGACAGAAAATATGCAATTATTATTTAAATAAAATAAAGTGCTATTAACTCGAAATCATATCACAGAATGAGTTGTAAACACACAAATGCGTTTAACTAAAACCGACCTCTCGTCATTAGCGCTTCTGTACTTAAACAACACTACTAATTTAGACCTTATATCAAAAGATTTAAGTTGGTTTTTCCTTTGCGACCATATTATTAAAAGCTTGTTGATAAAACGGGACTAATCATTATCACTTATCACCAGGGATTGAAAGCGGTTACGGTTAGAGGTTAAGATACCTCAAAAATATATCGGTAGGTACCGGTTTAAATTAAAGGTTGAGCTATACCGATACCTTTATAAATAAGGATTGGGCTATATTGTTATTTAAACTTTTTAGATTTCGGTACTTAAAGAGAAACATGTGAGATGGCGGTCGGGATTTTAATCTGTAGGTAGTAATCGCGAAAACCTAAGACATTATTACCTAAATACAGACACCTACTCAATGCGCACTATTTTTGATCTCCTAATTATGGCAATTGGCAACCCGCAAACTAGTTATTTAAGACCATTTTCATACAATTAAAAAAAAAAATACGCATACAAAGCAACTCTAGTTTGTGAGTTTTGGTTGTCGACAGCAATTTTGTTTTGTATAGGAAACTTGTAAAAAGACATCAACTAAAGTTTAGCAGGGTTTAACTGTCAGTTAGCAAGTTAGATAATACATGAATAAACGTTAAAAATAAAACAACAATGTCTCACAAAGTCCAACATAATTATTACATAATTATAATGTTAAAATGAACTGCAAGCACTGTTCATGCAAGAGTAATCTGTGATGCAAGGATATGCATCCGTTACAGATATTAAAATTCTATAGTAAGTATATTTAAGTTAGAATCTTGTATGTACCATAATGATTATGTATATTCATGCCAGTGACCTCTCGGCGTGGGTCAACAGCCAAATGCTAATACCTACCTAAATATACAAATTTAGCACAACAAAACACACATTTAAGTAGCATTCGATGTAAAAGAATTACGAACTATAATTAATATGAATGTCTGAAAATCTAAAATGTATGAATCTACATAATGTCTATGTAATTTAAAATGTTGGTTAGAAATATGGAATAAACTCGTCGTAACATATTGTCGCTGACGTTTCGAAGTCATGTGCGTATTAGAATTAACTATCACTTGCTTTAGAAAACATCGTGAGGAAGCCTGCATGCCTGAAAGTTCTGCATAAAGTTTTTGAAGGTGTGTTAAGTCTGCCAACCCGCACTTGGCCGGCGTGGTGGACTATGGTCTATCTCCTCTCATTCTGAGAGGAGGCCCGTGCCCAGTGCCCAGCAGTGGGACAGTGCATGCCTGAAAGTTCTGCATAAAGTTCTTGAAGGTGTGTGAAGTCTGGCAACCCGCACTTGCCTAGCGTGTTGGACTATGGTCTATCCCCTCTCATTCTGAGAGGAGGCCCGTGCCCAGTGCCCAGCAGTGGGACAGTTTTTAAACAGCGCTGATACTTTGATTATAGTGAATTTTGTTGAGTTTCGGAGCTTCCTCACCGAACATTTCTAAGTGAATAAACTTTCGTATAATTTACGGTAGCGTTGCGATAGCCAACCTTTTACCTAATGTCAAAAAACGTTCGTGCTCGCTCCGACGGCTTTTTACTAGTACGACTGCGATACGTGTGCGATACAAATACATTAGGAAATTAACGTAATCGTTCATGCTCGCAAAATTAGTTCATTTAACGTACTGTAGAGGCGCTGTATCGATCTTCATACAAAATGGTTACGTACGCGATACGAATACGTTTTCGCAAAATTTGACTTTTCGAATTTCTAATTACGCAAATGAGGTTAGGACTTTGTAATTTAGAATCCCTAATTTGTTATCAATCATTTCATTAGTAAGGTTATATATGATTAGTAGTCCTAATGACACAGTTAATTGTTTAGTAATTCTACTTAATGCTAATGCTAAAGTACAATTTGATACTGTGTACGTATACATGGTCTTGCGCACATGATGCATTGTCAAAAATGTTCGCCTGTATTTCACATTTCGCCAGATATAAGTCCCAGATAATAATGAACAACCTATTACTAAAAGAATAATGATGATTAATACGAGTATTGTAGAATGGAATCCTCTTTACGCGTACCTACCCTAAAACGAAGCTTTATAAACATTTACCTTCTGCCTTGGCACATCTCCCTTGTTTCTATGATTTGAGGAAAACTCAGGGATCAAACCCAGACCCCCACGCTCAACAGTCGTGTTTGTGACTATTAGATCAACGAGACAGTTCATATATACAGGGTAAAATTAAAACCAGTGCGTACTTTCACCTCCTAAACTATTCGTTTAGGAGGTGAAAGTACGCATGAATATGATCAACTTTTATTATGGGACCGACACTGAAATATGAAAACAAAAAATCAGCTGTTCCCTAAAAAAATGCATTACAACACGATCAAAGTGTATGGAACAGCTGTTTTTGTTTTTCATATTTCAGTGTCGGTCCCATAATAAAAGTTGATCATATTCATGAGTACTTTCACCTCCTAAAATATCCGCACTGGTTTTAATTTTATCCTGTATAGGTAATGAAACAATCAACATCTCTGCTTAAACAAATTAATAGGTATTAAATTGACAATATTGATTTAGAAAATCTGAATATTCAAATAGTAGGCATGAAATAATACGATATCTATCTAATTCAATTAATCATAGATTTAATTGAATTGTACCTGAATATTAATTGGTTTCCAATTTAATTTATTGCCTATCGATGGTAAATTGATTGACTCTACAAAATATACTGTGACGGCTCCTACACTGAACTGCTTCAAGAACCTACTGGACGGACTTAGGCCAAGTTCACCGACAAGATAAAAGTCCGTTAAATTGAAAACAGCCGTTAAAGCGGCCTTTCTAGGGTTCCGTAGTAAAACTAGAATCCCTTATAGATTCGTCAAGTTGGTAAATGTAAGGATTTTATAAAAAGGAGATAATTTTTCGGGCTTTTACTATTAGAGTTTGGTACATCCTAGGTTTTACCAATGACGGTTGGTAAATGTTAGTTTTGGGGCTGCGGAAACAATATTTTGCGAGTTCTATCCTCGTTTTCGGTGCTACTTGCATTTTACACGTCTCCGGCGCTGCGGGAATAGCAGCCCCTTCGGCCTTCGCAACTTCGGCTTTTTGGCCGCCCTCGGTGACCAGCCTCAGCCGCTCCGGCTCGCACGGGTGCCTACGCTTCGTCACAGCGGGCGGGGGCTGCTCTCCCTCCGCGCCTCCGGGTTTATAAAAACACTCTAAGGGTAGGGCAGACAAGATCACGTGAAGTCGGGGTTGAAGAATTCGGTTCTGTCACAACTTATTCACTCTTTTCAACATTTACCATGTCTCTGAGGTAAAACCTAAGATTTACCAAGTTTATGGTGGTAAAAGTCCGAAATGAACGATGATTACAGAACAGTTCGGACTTTTACAAATAAGGGTAAATCTTAGGTTTTACTGGTAAATCTTAAGATAGAAATTAATTAACACTTGCTTTAACGATGAAGGAAAACATCGTGAGGCAACCGGCATGTCCTAGAACAAAAAATTCGAAGACATGTGACGTCCACCAACCCGCGCTGGGCCCGCGTGGTGGACTACGGCCCACTCCCTCTCACAGTGGAGGCCTGTGTCCCAGCAGTGGGAACATTATAGGCCGATTATGCTATGCTTATGCTTAAGATTTACCGAAGTTCGGGCTTTTACAGTAACATATACATCACTTATTTCCCTCATCGCTAGGTACTGATTCGTCGATTTCAGTGGAGGTAATACACTGAATACTAATATGGGATACGGCCGCACCGCAATAGTGCGCTCAAAGTTTGGACGCTCCGGGATAATATTTGCGGAACGTGATTAGTTCAGTATTCCGATATCAGTTTTCAGTTGACTATTGAACCTAGATAATAGTGCAGAACTTTGTAGTAAGTATATATTTTAGATATAAAAAACCGGGCAAGAGCGTGTCGGACCACGCTCAGTCTAGGGTTCCGTAGCAAGAAGTATTTCAGTCTTCCGACTACCAACATAAGTTATTTTTGCGGTTGTCAAACTCAAAACTGAAAATAGTGAACATTTCAAAAAGTTATTGACGTATCGTGTTCAAACTAATTTTAATCGAAAGTATTAATTAAATGCTATATGCTTGATTTTTTTCAGATTTTTGGATAAAGGGGTTGGAAAACTACAGGAAAAATCAGCTGTTCCATACATTTATGTTCACATAACTCAACAAAATGTATGGAACAGCTGATTTTTTTTCGCGATTTCCGGGTTGGTCCCATAGTAAAAGTTGTTCATAATGATGAGTATAGTGGCTACATCGCCGGATGAAAGCGATGAAAATGTCACGGTGTATGTATACCTACATTAAACTTTACCTCTTTATAATATAAGTATCTCTAACATAGGTAATCCCTGAATCTACATTAAAAAGGGTTGCTTATTATTAAATGCAAACCACGCAGTAAGCCTACATTCATTAAAATCAGTTTAAACGATCACAAAGCGGCCCTTCAGCACGCGTGCTCACTCAATGAGGATGAATTAAACTCGTAGGAACGGTTTTACAGCACGTAGTATTCTGTAATTTTGTGTTTCTTTAAAATAATGCGGTCCCGATGTTGTGGTGTCCTTGAAGACACCACTTGCCTTGCATAATTTGTTGAAAACCGGCGACAAGGTCACGCGCATTTGCCTCTTCTATTGACTTATTAGGGTTCCGTAGTAAAACTAGGAACCCTTATAGATTCGTCATGTCTGTCTGTCCGTCCATCCGTATGTCACAGCCATTTTTTTCCGAAACTATAAGACCTATACCTACTGTTGAAACTTGGTAAGGACATTGTATTCGGTGAACCGCATTAAGATTTTTACACAAAAATAGAAGAAAAACAAAATTTTTTTGGGGTTCCCCATACTTAGAACTGAAACTCAAAAAAAAATTTTTCATCAAACCCATCCGTGTGGGGTATCTATGGATTGGTCTTCAAAAATGATATTGAGGTTTCTAGTAGATTTTTTTTCTAAACTGAATAGTTTGCGCGAGAGACACTTCCAAAGTGATAAAATGTGTTCCCCCCCCCCTGTAACTTCTAAAATAAGAGAATGATGAAACCAAAAAAAATATATAATGTACATTACCATGTAAACTTCCACTGAAAATTGGTTTGAACGATATCTAGTAAGTAGTTTTTTCAAAATTATCAAAATTCCTTCACAAACAAACTTTGTTATGCGGTCCGGTTTTTTTCACTTTATACGTCCAAAACTGATACGGAACCCTCGGTGCGCGAGTACGACTCGCACTCTTGGCCGGTTTTTTTTTAGATTTATGTGGTCATAACCCATGCAACTGCAATGTCTTATTTTTTTTTCATAAGAAAAAAAAAATACAGATTTAAGGCCTACTATTTTTCCTAATAAGCTGGTAAATCTCTGCTGTTTTCCGAAAGTACCTAGTCAGAATTTAGGCACGTTAGTAAAATCGTAAAACTTCATAAGCTAGTGATAAAATTACTCATAGGATCCATTACATAATTTACTAACATTATGCCCTCGTGTGCCACAGAAACTTTGCAATTTTTTAGGATAAATAGCCTATGTTACTCAGTGATAACGTAGCTTTCTATTGGTGAAAACACTAAAATCAGTCCAGTTGTTTTTGAATAAATTCATAACAAACAAAAAAACAAATATTTTCTCTTTTTAGGATTCCGTACCAAAATGGTAAAAAAGGAACCCTTATGGTGCGACTTCGTCTGTCTGTCTGTCTGTCTGTCTGTCTGTCTGTCTGTCTGTCTGTTTGTCTGTCTGTCACACCTGCTTATTTCAGCAACTACTTATGCTATCGACTTGAAATTTGGAACAGTTATAAAGAATAATTGTTCAACTTTATTGCAAATGAAATGAAATGGCTGGAGTGGGGGTCCAAAATTGTAAAGTGTGGTTACTAGGTCAAGTGACATATCATATGAAAGGGCTTGATCTGCACATTCCAAAATATATATTTTATTTTATGTTTCACAGTTTTCGACATATGATGAAAAACGTCCAAAACAATACCATTCCCCCCCCCTTATCTCCGAAGTTTGCGGGCCGAAAAATCTGAAATAATTAGGGTTGATAGGAAATTGACCCAAATATGGCACCAAAAATAAAACGATGTTCCTAACTAGTACAGTCTGTTTTTTCAAAATCATCAAAATTCCTTAACAAACAAACTTAGTTATGCGGTCCGGATTTTTTCACTTTATACGTCCAAATATGATACGGATCCCTCGGTGCGCGAATACGACTCGCACTTGGCCGGTTTTTTTAATACTAGTGTAGACTAAAACCAGAATAAGTACGAAATTTTCAAATGGATGCGTTGGACACCGCTTCAGTTCGTCCACAATGTTCATGACATTCCATTTGCTACGAAAACCTGTTAGGACGAGTTAGGCCGAGAACAGAATATGAATATGAATTTAGTTGCTAATTATAAATCCTGAGCTCTAACTGAATTTGTGGACAGGTACGTTTGAGACTGAGTATTGATTGATGACAGAATCCATTCATAGATTTCAGTAATTGGTTCGAGCCGTAGAACTTACGAAGAAGGCTCGAGTACCTCTGTCAGTAATGCTAACTTATAATTATTAACGTTGAATGATTTAAAGAATGAACACCTTCTCTAAAGTTCCGTCAATTACTGCTTCGTTCAGTGTTTGATTTTATTTAATTGGAACTTCTATAATATTCTTTACAATATCTA
Organism: Thalpophila matura; assembly: GCA_948465475.1. Classification (NCBI taxonomy): domain Eukaryota; kingdom Metazoa; phylum Arthropoda; class Insecta; order Lepidoptera; family Noctuidae; genus Thalpophila; species Thalpophila matura. The sequence continues at coordinate 17,232,968 of OX419182.1, forward strand.
ACGGTTTCTTGCCCTCTATTTTCTACCTATCTCTAATGATGACATAGCTGCCATAGTTAGAGCTCTTTGTTCCAAAGCTCACCTATATACCTACCATGTGCATTATGTAATTTCATTTATTAATAATGTAACGTTGTACCTATACTTACTAATATTAAATACCAACCAATAAAACAACAAACATACAAAAAAACATCTCCGTACTAATCAGCTGTAGGAACAAAGAAATATTTTTTTAATGTATGTAGGTGATGCTTCAATAATTCGGCCGCAAATATAAACCTCAAATTGCGCCGGAACAGACCGGTCGAAGTGCATAAGCTCTGCCTCCGTACTTGGTGTTATTGTGTCAGCCAATGACGACGGTAGGCTAGCCCTCCTTACAATAAAAAAAAAAATTGTTTAAGTAGGTAGTCTACCTTCTAATATTCTATGTATATTATGTGTCCACAGCTTTATCTCAACTAGTTTGCACTCCAAACGAGTTGAATTATTAACGGACCAATTGAAATCAAATTAGCGTTTCAATGGCGCTGAATTTAGACGATTTTATTAATTTCAGAATATAGTATAAAATTTACAAGATGAATAGGAAAATAAATAATAATTAAAGTAACATTAAAAACTGTGAATCAGTGAGAATTTTGTGAGTGTGCGTATATGTATAGGTTAAATCTCCGAAACAACTGATCCGATTCTGAATTTTTTTCACTAACAACATTTCAAACATTACCCTGAGTGCTACTTTTTACCCCGAAGAAATGCATAGTTCCTGTGGGTCACACGGATGAAGTCGCGACCAAAATGCTTTATACGACGGTGATAATTAATTATTAACCTCTTAGGAGGCAACCTCTTAGCTTATCAAATAGATATTTAAAAAAAAACCGACGTATTGAGAACCTTCTAAGAACTTGAGGGAAGCAAAATGTTTCCTTTTGAATCTTTAGTCGCATACGACACAGAAGGAAGTAAGGTCGACTTTACCAAATATGTACCACAAAAATCCAAAAAAAGTAATCAAATTAATTCACTCTAACATCCAACATTTCTCCAAAATTACTAACGATTTTCAAATAATTGTCCTGTTTGAAGACATAAGAGTAAGTTTTGGGTTTTATCAAGACTTTTCGAGGTCCAATTCAATGGGACCGACATACCTAATAGTACAAAGTGCTATTGAAAGAAAAACCCTTTTACGTTCTTTGAAGATTCCTCAGCTTTTTAGTTACTACGGTTTCTGTGTGTTGGAATAAATATATTTTTTTTTGTATATTTTTAAGTAGGTCTCAAAAAATAGGTAGGTACCTAGGCAAATCGTTAATAATAAAAAGTCCAGGACAAATTCTAGACAACTTTGAGAAATATTACCTTCCTAATCTTATTACTATAAGTGGGCAATTTTTGTATAAGTATACATACCTACTTGGTTTCTCGGATACGACTCTAGCGATTTGGATGAAATTTTATATTAAGTGTAGGTACAATTTTCGACATTCCTTAAACTTTTACTATGGTACCAACCCTGAAAATCTGCTGTTCCATGCAAATGTATGTCATAAACATTTTAGAAATAACTGTTTTATTTCTATTCTAATTCTGTATTTTCTAGTGTAATTATACATGTGATTAAAAGTGCCTTAAGAAAAAAACACTGCAACATTTAACATGGGTGCATGATGCTCAAATTTGATTATAGGTGCAACATACTCGTAGATTAGCAAATATGAAGCTGTGTAAGGAATTAACACTTGGCATGAGCTTTGACAACATATTAAATTGATCAGAAACTGGAGACTGAGGGCCTGACAACACGACGGCGCGCTTTTATCCATAATATCCAACACCTCAACTTTAGGTAAATTTAGGTATGCATCCGAATTTCCGACCAGTGATTATAAGAGATTTTAAAAACAAAAACGTGGGTGGGACTTAATCCATGACATCTGCCGCACCGTGGCGTCGCTTTAACCGAGTTACTACGTCCTACCTGCGACAGTCGAAATTTGGAATCTCTTTGAATACGCCTCTTATGAGTAAAATAATTCTGTTCAGCTTATGGTACCGGTCACTACCGGTACCATCGGAACCGGATGATATACAATTTTTTCTTTTCACATAAATTGCGGTCTATTTTTATTGGACGTGTATAAAAATTCAAGCAGAAAGCCCTCGCATTAAAAAGAAAAGCCTCTTTATTTCAGATTAAAGGATTTGTTTAGAAAACCAATCTGCATTAAGGTTTTTGTGCAAACTTATGAAATGCTTTTACGAAGAACCTTAACTCGAAGGTATAAGGTTGAAATTTTAATGGATACTTGTAAGAAATGTTAAAGTGATCTCATTTCAGGCATTAGCTTACGACCTGGTTTACAAATTGAGGGGAATATTCTTTTATACACTAAACCAGTTTTTCTTTAAAAAAAATTTTGGTACCCGATATTTTCGATCTGATGGATTTTGAATCGGAAATTGGCCTAGACCTAATTGACCTAGAACTAATTGACCTAGGAGACCGAGTCTGGATTTGAGATTGATGGCAATAGACTCGCCCCTATTACAATGGCGAAAGGTCAGTAGGTATCAGTGGCGAAGGGTCCCTACAATACGATTCCTACCAGCTTCCCTTTGAAAAATAGCATAGGCAGTATTGTCTACTTTTGTATCCTCTGTGCACCCACTCGTTCCGATAAAAAAAACAAGACAAGTCGGGAGTCCCGACTGCAAAGTGACTTGTTTTAGGGTTCCGTACCTCAAAAGGAAAAACGGAACCCTTATAGGATCACTTTGTTGTCCGCCGTCAGTCACCGGACCATAAGTGGAGCCATCTGCTCATAGATGGCGCCATTGGAAGTATGCAGTAGCGCCATCTATGATCATATGTCGGAACCCTTAGGGTGCGAGGCATACTCGCACTTGTCCGGTTTTTTTTTATTATTTCTAGTGGTTTTAACAAGACGCAGTGCAAACCGCAGTTGGGTTATTAAATTAAGATTTTTTATTTATTTTCGTATTTCTTGTTTCATCAGAGATAAAGGTAACAATAGCCAAAATTAAGTTTATAGTTGGTGCACAACAGATTAGGTATTTGTAAGAAAATGTTGGCGCGCAACCAATATCATGCAAAATAGCTACTTCGTCATCCCTATTCCTTTTATCATACAAACTTCTATTGAGATACGGTTATCACCCTGACTTTTCTTATCAGACATACTTTACATTCTTATAAGCCTCATGAGAATCGCCCTGTGTCAAACTTCAACGGGTATCGGGCCGTTTGAATAATTCAGTGAGGTTTATCTTGTAAGAAAAAATGTGTCAGACCTGCCAAGTTACTTCTTTTTAGGGTTCCGTACCAAAATGGTAAAAAAGGAACCCTTATGGTGCGACTTCGTCTGTCTGTCTGTCTGTCTGTCTGTCTGTCACACCTGATTATTTCAGCAATTACCTATGCTATCGACTTGAGATTTGAAACAGTTATAAAGAATGCTTGTTCAACTTTATTGCAAATGATAAAAGTCCAAAAATATTTTTATTTTCATTGTAAAAGGAGCCGGAGTGGGGGTCCAAAATTTTAAAGTGGGGTTACTAGGTCAAGTGACATATCATATGAAAGGGCTTGATCTGCACATTTCAAAATATATTTTTATTTTATTTTATGTCTCACAGTTTTCGACATAAATGATGAAAAATGTCCAAAAAAATACCATTCCCCCCCCTTATCTCCCTGGTTTACGGGGCGAAAAATCTGAAATAATTACAGTTGATAGAAATTGACCCATATATGGCACCAAAAATAAAACGATGTTTCTAACTAGTACAGTTTTTTCAAAATCATCAAAATTCCTTCACAAACAAAATTCTTCCAAAAATGATACGGAACCCTCGGTGCGTGAGTACGACTCGCACTTGGTCGGTTTTTTTATTTCAGTTAGAGAATTGTGAGATGGTCCAATGGCTAATGGAAACAAGACGCTCAAACTTCTGTTTAACTCACTTTTGACTTTTTGCGAAAATTACAATACGTTTGATTAGAGGGCTAGGTGATCTGAGTTTGCCTGCGCGATCTAATCAGAAATAAGGAGAAAAAATTGCCAAACTTAAGGCTGTGTCCCCAATTGTTAGGTATGCGGACGAAGGACGAATACAAGTGAAACGGACACTGGTTCGCAACGCACTGATTTATTCTAGAAATTACAATCGAAGGACAGAGGTGGGCGCGGGGGGAGCGCGCTCGCATACATACATATATCTAACATTCCTCCCTCTAGATAATCAACACATCTATTAATTGTTATCGATCAACTTAATTTAAACTATTTCTAAATAGTAAAAATACAATACAGATAGGTAACTTCTAAAAATACTTTTTATAACATACGGGACGTTTGCGTAACAATCTTTTGGGTGGGGTCTCTAGTTCAACAGCCGCTTCGTGAAACTCTTCCTCTGAGCTCGAATGTTTCTCCTCTGTGTCGTTTGCATGAGTCTGCTGACTGTCATTTTCACATTCTTCCTCCCCTGGCGGAGTACGAGGCTCGTACAATTCAGCCCTTCTCCCGCTGGACGAACTAACCACTGGACGATTGGGCGATGAGAGATCGGGTTGGAGTATAGGCGTTTCCGATGATACTGACGGCGGCGATGGCGACGGGGGCAGCGACTGCGGAGATGGCGATGGCGACGGGGGCAGCGACGGCGGGGGCGGCGATGGCGACGGTGACGGCGAAGGAGACGACCCAGGTAAGTACGCATTTGCATTTTGTTCAATTCCTTGATTGTTACTAGTCCCTTTATACAGCATCAGCTGATTTACATGCCTTTTATAACTTTCTAAACTTTCGAGATCTTTCACTAAATACAATACTTTTCCTATTCTTTTTAAAATTACTCCCTTACTCCATGTATACTTTGCTTTGTTAACAAATTTTTTATACAATACAAAATCGTTTTTCTTAAAACTGTTTGTTTTATTTTTCCCATTATGTTTAGTTTGCGTACACTGTTGGTTTTTAACATAATTAGATACAGACGGTGATAAGGGTGCCGATGACCGCGGATCAATCAAGTCTAATCGCGACCTCAACTTGTGACCAAATACCAACTGAGCAGGGGACAACCCTGTGGTAGTGTGAACAGAGTTACGGTAATCCATAAGATATTTGAGTAATTTTAATGATGTATCTTTCGCACCGTGACCCGATAGAATGCAAGACTTTATACCTTTTTTGACTATCTTTACAAAACTTTCGGCCTGGCCGTTACTAGATGGGTGGTAAACCGGTGACGTCATGTGAGAAATTCCGTTTGTTGCGCAAAATAATTGAAATTCCCGTGAACAAAAAGCTGTGCCATTATCACTCACAATTGTTTTGGGGACACCAAACCTTGACATAAGATCACAAAGTTTGTCAATTACTGCAGTTGACGAAGTATTGTTCATGTTATATGTCTCCACCCACTTAGAATGTGCGTCTACAACTACTAAATAAACAAAACCTTTAATGGGACCCAAAAAATCTATGTGAATTCTGTCAAACGGACAAGGTGGGAAGTTCCAGGGGGCCAAAGGAACGCGCGGAGGCGAGGGGCGTAATTGTATACACACGTCGCATGAACTTATCATTTTTTCTACAGCTTGGTCGATCCCGGGAAACCAGAATCTGGATCGGGCTTCGGCCTTGGTTTTAACTATGCCTAGATGAGATGAATGTAATTCCTTTAAAATAACTTGATATAAACTCGTAGGTATAACAACCTTATGACCTCTCATTACGCAACCATTTTCATAGGATAACTGTGATCTACACAAGTAATATGGCCGCAGCCGAATGTCGTCTAACTTCGGCGGCCATCCCTTCAAAATAAAATTTATTGCTTGTTTCAGTATCACGTCTCGCTTTGTTTCCTCACGCAGCCTATCCCAAGTTATGGGCATACTCCCATCCACCACGAAAGAAACGTAAGTCGCGCGGTCGTACGCTACCTCGCAATCACAACACTTGCACTGTTCGGTACACGCGCACTCGTGGCTCGAGCGCGGTAAGCTCGCGCGAGACAAGTAGTCTGCGCTGTTGTCAGCGCTGCGTACGTACTCAATTTTATAATTATAGCTACTTAAGAACAACGCGTACCTTTGTAGTCGGTTTGCTGACATTTCTGGTATACCTTTATAGGGTCCAAAAATAGATAGCAAGGGCTTATGATCCGTCCTTAGTATAAATGGTTCGGATCTACCGTATAGGTATTGATGAAATCTCCTTACGCCGTAAATAATGGCGGTAGCTTCTTTTTGGATCTGAGCGTAACGTTTTTCCGCGGCGTTCAATGTACGCGAAACAAATGAAATAGGCCGTTCAACCTCATCCTTACCTATTTGTGATAAGATCGCTCCTAGACCGCTTGGAGAAGCGTCCACCGTTAATACTATTTTTGAGTTCGCATCGAAATGGGCAAGAACTTGGTCCGATATCATTAAATTTTTTATTTCTCTAAAAGCCGTATCATGTAAATCAGTCCATTCCCAGTTACTATCCTTTTTTAGTAAATTATATAATGGACTGAGAATAGTGGAAGCATTTGGTATGAAATTCCTGTAATAATTAATTAAACCTAAGAACGATTGCAACTGACTAACATTGGTGGGAACCGGTGCTTCTACCATTGCCTTAACTTTCTCTGGTGATTTCTTGATACCGTTTTTTGTGATTATATAACCCAAATAACTAACCTCATTCTGAAAGAAACTACACTTTTCTTTTTGTAATGTTAGCCCTGCGTCTTGTAAGCGTTTGAGTACAGCGTTCAGCCTTTCTAAATGTTCTTGTCTATTCCTACCAGTCACTAAAATATCGTCAAGCAGGCACAAAACTCCATCTATACCCGATAGTACCGCCTCGATAGCGCGCTGAAAAATAGAGGGCGCGCTGGCTAACCCAAACACTAGGCGTGTAAATCTATATAATCCGCGGTTCGTATTGATGCATGTTAAATTTTTAGACTCGTCATCCAAAACAAATTGATTATACGCCATCGATAAATCGAGTTTACTAAACTGTTCTCCACCATGGATATTTGAAAATAGCTCATTAGTGGTGGGGAGCGGGTATTGTTCAACTAGCAACTGTTTATTTATACTTGTGGAATAGTCAGCACACAATCTAACTGTTCCATTTCGTTTTAATACTGGAACTATCGGAGATGCGTATGCTGAATACTCGATGGGTTCAAGAATGCCTAATTCGAGCAACCTATCGATTTCTTTCTCGACCTTATCGCGTAACGCAAAAGCTACTGGGCGTGCCTTACAGAAAACGGGTTTTGAACCTTCTTTTATTTGTAGTTTAATTGTATATTTGTTAAAAGTTCCTAACTTATCCGAAAATAGGTGTGAATATTTTTTTTTTAGATCCTCTACGGAAATATCAGACTTAATACAATAATTGACCGGCGCCAATTGTAAACTAAATAAAGATATAAAGTCCCGGCCTAGTAGTGGCGGCCCCCCGTCTCGGACCACGTATGCAGCGAGGTCACGTGTTTTTCCCGCGTAGCATATTGGTAAACACAATGTTCCTAGGCATACTATTTTTCCCCCGTTATACGTTAACAGCTGCTTATGAGTGCTTGATAAAGGCACACCTTTAAAATGAGTGTTGTAAAAAACTTCTGACACTACAGTCACCGCGGACCCGCTGTCGACTTCGAACTTAAATATTTTTTTATTAATCATAACTGTTTCTACCATGGGTTCCCCCCTGAACGAACGGATATAGGTAGCGTACGACCGCGCGACTTACGTTTCTTTCGTGGTGGATGGGAGTATGCCCATAACTTGGGATAGGCTGCGTGAGGAAACAAAGCGAGACGTGATACTTTTTACACACATAGTTCGCGAATCTACATTCCGTAGATTTGTGATTTGAGTAACCACACACACTGCACTTCACTTTCTCCACGTTTTTCCCTTTGTTAGAAATTTTGAAAAGCTGCTCCGGTATAGGCGCCGCTTGCGTCGTCGGTGCGCCCGCGCTAGCCACGGCGGCCGCGCGTCCCCGGCTCAAGTTCTCCGCCATTTCTACGACCTTGGCCAGCGTGAGGTCGGCCAAGTCCTTTGTATATAGCTTTTCTTTTTCACGCCCCGGCAGCATGCCCATAATAAATTTGTCTCGGAGCGCCTCTTCGACATTAAGGAACCCACACTTCTCTGTCAGCCCTCTCAATCTAGCTGCCCACTGGGAATAAGTTTCACCCGCTTGTTGAACGGCCGCGTAAAAGTTGTGTCGCTCACCAAAACCGACACACTTTGGGGTGAAATGCCCATCCAGGGACGACAGCAGGTCCTCATAGGGCACATTTTCAACATCCTTGGGCAGTAACAAATCAGTGGCCAGCTTATAGGTGCCCTCGCTGAGTGCGCTGAGGAGGATCGCCTTCCTTTTCTCGCCAGCTGGATCCGTTGTTTTGTTGATTTCATTAGCAACAAAATACTGACCGATTCGACCTTTGTATGTCTGCCATGTTTGCGAGTTGTGGTCAAAAGAATGTAATATACCAAATAGACTGTTAGCCATTTTACACTATTATTATTATATACTATTAAAATTCTAATGACACAGATTACTACTAATGACACGATCGCGCGGGAATCTCGTCGCCACTGTTAGGTATGCGGACGAAGGACGAATACAAGTGAAACGGACACTGGTTCGCAACGCACTGATTTATTCTAGAAATTACAATCGAAGGACAGAGGTGGGCGCGGGGGGAGCGCGCTCGCATACATACATATATCTAACACCAATAGAATAAGCAAACTGTTAGCGGCCGACTGAGTTTGCGGCGTATCGGTTTAGCGCCCTTCCATATATTTGAAATGGAGTGTCCACAGTTTGCTAGTTTCCGCTAACAGTTTGCCTACTGCAAGCTGTTAGCGCAGTCTCAGTCGGCCGCTCGCAGTTTGCCTATTGGGGACACAGCCTAAGTGGCAGTGGACAAGGCACATTGCTCGCAGAACAGGTGGCCGATAAAGACGAAAGGTTGGTTCACGATTTCAGGGTTGTTCCCTTAGTAGAAATCAATACTAATATTATAGATCTGAAGAGTTTGTTTGTTTGTTTGAACGCATTAATCTCTGGAACTACCAGTCGGATCCGAAAAATTCTTTTTGTATATAATAGCTAAATTCATGAGTAATAGTATAGGCTATTTAACATCACGCTACAACCCTTAGGAGCCGAGCAACGGGGGTGAAACCGCGGGGAACAGCTAGTCGTTCATTAGCTGTGTGGCTTCAAAACCAACGAAAATTCAACGTGACTGAACATACGCTATAGTTCTACCTATGCATTTACAGAATACAGTCTGTTTACCAGACTACAGTTAGGTATGTATCATATATCAGTCTAAATACCTATTGTATAACGTTACACAATTTAGTACTTGAACCCGATCGTTTGTTCTCACTTATCTCGCTGGGGTCAATGATATTTGATAAAGAATACTTCCAGTGTTGGGGAGCGGCCATTAATTACGCGCGTTTTCAGCTTTACTTCCGTATATTAAAAATAATTTAAAAAACTTGCATGACATTGTTGAGCGCTCTCGCATTCGGCACCTCACTAATAATCATTAAAATCATTAATATAGCTCTCAAAATTATATTTGAAAAAAATCGTCATGTTTTCACGAAATAGTCATATTTCTCTCTATCCATTGTTATCATAAAAATGCACGAAATACAACAATAGCCAGCTGTTCAATTTGGGCAATTAATCACTAGTCAATAGAAGGCCGCTGACAGGAATATTATGAGCGCCCGATAATGTCAAGGAACAAACGACATTAAGTATACCTATCATAAATAAAATTCCATTGTACAGAAATGTAAATTCAATATTTTTTTACTGCCACGTATTTAATGGCCACGCCCTGTTAATTCTGAGCATCAATCATTGTTTTAAATAATATATGTATTAGCAAACTACAGCAAAGATCTCAAAGGAAAACATTGCAAAATAATGCGACACGTGTTGGAGCGATGTTCATCAAATTATTGTGTCTTGTGGTTATTTTATGTGGGTGTGTTGGTGATTATGTTAGTGAAGATGAATATGTTGATGCAGTGTTAGACATGTTGTTGAATGGTGTCAGCAGAGAATTCGAGCAATCCGGGGATGATGAGAATGGTAAATATTTTGTTGAGTAATTATTTCGAATAAAGCATTGGTCCATATTTGTAAATACTTCTAAATGTAAAATACCGATGTACTGTATTTATAAAGTTTAAATGAAATTAAAAGTAGGTACGATTTACGTGTGTCAATAGGTAGGTACGTTAAGATGACTTAATAATTGAGAATCTTCATAATAGCGATGTACGGAACTTCAAAAGCTTGCTATGATGAATTACTGAAAGCTAAGAACATGTAACTTAGTTGGTAACGCGTTGGCACGGTTCGCCAGAGATCGCAGGTTCAAATCCTGCTCGCGACATTCGATTTTTGAGAATCTCTTAAATATTTAATAACATGTGTGTTCATGTGGGGTATCGTTGGATAGGTATTTGACTGTCGTTCTTTGGTCTTTGATTGAATGTTATTTAACATTATGGTTCCTAAACGACTTTTTTATTTAAGTGCACCAAGTAAACTAGGAGCTCCGATTATAATCATTTTTGGCGCGTAATTATAATAATTCAGAAAGATACGACCTTTATTTCAAAACAGTCGCGGGCCGCAAGAAGGAGCCAGGCGGGCCGTATGCGGCCCGCGGGCCGCAGGCTGCCTGGCTTAGAATAAGACAGATATCTCTTTCATCATTGGTCGAAACGATGTCATTGAGAGACCATGCTGACACGATTATTACAGTTGCATTAGCAGACTTGGGGCCCTCTCTTGATTTAATATGAAAAACTCACTTATTGAATACAGGTTGCATACGATATTATGTGTTTCTGTTGCATAGTTTTAACAATGCAATTTAATGCAATGTTGCATACGATAGTGTGTGTTTCTATTGCATAGTTTTTACTATGCAATTTATTGCAACGTTGCATACGATAAGTGTGTTTCTATTGCATTGTTTTTACTATGCAATTTATTGCAACGTTGCATACGATAAGTGTGTTTCTATTGCATTGTTTTTACTATGCAATTTATTGCAACGTTGCATACGATAAGTGTGTTTCTATTGCATTGTTTTTACTATGCAATTTATTGCAACGTTGCATACGATAAGTGTGTTTCTATTGCATAGTTTTTACTATGCAATTTATTGCAACGTTGCATACGATAAGTGTGTTTCTATTGCATAGTTTTTACTATGCAATTTATTGCAACGTTGCATACGATAAGTGTGTTTCTATTGCATAGTTTTTACTATGCAATTTATTGCAACGTTGCATACGATAAGTGTGTTTCTATTGCATAGTTTTTACTATGCAATTTATTGCAACGTTGCATACGATAAGTGTGTTTCTATTGCATAGTTTTTCGTATAAAATCAAGAGTCCAAATATCATTATGCATTGCATACGTTACGTAAATGGGATCAGTAATTTATACCTTTATACTTTACCATTCATTCTTTCTGAATTTACTTACAGGTGATGAACCAATTTTGACCGGCGGTATCTGGAAATGCGGTAGCTGTGATGCTATTGATGAGACCAAGCTTGTTTACTCCGAAGTCAACGAAGTAGACGCTGAAATGATGACTGATGAATCAGTGGATATACAGGTTTAATACACTTTCAATGGTGCATTCAACGACAAAATAATTATGTTGTCACTTCAATATTTTAAATCGTAACATTTTCTTGTCTCGTTGTTTGTTTGTTTAAACTCACGGATCTCTGGAACTAGCTGCTGGATTTAAAACAATCTTTTTGCATTGAATAGCCCAATTCTTGGGAAAGATTATAGGTTATTTAACATCACGCTACAACCCTTAGGAGCCGAGCAACATGCAATGCAACACGCAATGCAACATCATGCAACATTTTAATGTGTTCGCGAATACACTAAATGACTAAATCAAATGCGTGAACGCGAACACATTACAATTTATGGAAAAATGTTGCATGCATGTTGCATTGCATGCTACATTGCTTGTTGTGTTGCAAATATTCTGTACCCGGCTTACAATAATGTTAAATTAATTAATTTCAGATCGGTATATCCCTACCTGAGATGAAATGCGTGACAGTGAACTCAAATGTGGCAGGCGTTGTGCGTCGCGTCTCAGGCGCATGTGTTGGGGATACCGTCACGCTCAGCGTTGCGCCCGCGCAGCATTTCACCGTACAAGTTTATAATTAGACACATTTATAAAATTAATTGTAATAAAAAATAATATAATTTTTAAGATAGGTTTGTATGTGTGTTCTTTACCTTTATTTTTAGTGACTCTAGAAACCTGAACTGATTTAAAATCAGGGATAGTGAAACTAAAACCGACAAAAATCGAACTGAAAAGCATGAAACAAGAAAATAATCCTGTCTCATAGATTGAATTCTTCTCATTCATTGTTGTGAAAAACTTAATAAATCAGCGTGTTAATTAATATCCGGGATACTTATATATTATTTTGGATCTTGATACCTAATTATGTATAATCAAAAAAGAATAATTATCTCGTTATTTCGAATTTCTTGTATTATATTTTATTATGCTAAACATAATCTATGTAACGTTTTTTTGAATCCGCTCATTCATTCAATTCAATAACTTACTAACTGAAAACTTAGAACCCTGTTGAAGTTAAATTAAAATCTGTCCAACATTCATTCATTACAAATTGAAAAACTTGTGTTTAAGTTTCTCTTTTCGGAGACTTTTCATAAATTGCTTTTATGAAAAGTTTTCATTAATATCATATATTATTTTCCATTGTTTATTTTAAGTGCATGTCTTATAAAAGTACGCTGTGTCACGTTTGCAGACCTTCAAGGGATGGGAAGGACAACCAACCACATTTCTATTAAAAGTTCAATTTAATAGAGCATTCCGAATTGGTTGTAAAAATCCAAACATGCCTCGTCCAACTCGAGAATTGAATCCAGCCGGGCTAACATGCGCGCCGCCACAAAGGACGTTGGTAGTTTTGGGCTTGATATGGTACAGTAATAAAAGCTTAACCAAAAATAAAAATATATTTTAATTGTTCTTTGCCTAATTTATCTTAGAGATTAAGAATTGGAATCAAAAATTGAAATAAATAAGAAATAAAATGATTATGCCATTGACATTTTGAAAAAACCAATAAAACAAAAACGGGTGCATGCTGGCTGGCGCGTGCCTCCACAGAATATCATGTCAACAGCAACTAAAACCTTTGAATTGAGAACTCATTAGTCGGGCTGTACTTCATTGTATCATTCACACCATACTTAACCTCACTGTCACAAATACGAAGATTTATCTTTAACCCAATTACGTACAAAAACAAATAAAAAATGAATTTAAATACTCTTGAAATACTCGATCACACTAAACTAATTTCATATTTGTACCGACTTACACAATCTGAAGCCCAGCGTTCTATGGGCGTCCGCCGTGTCCTTTATCAACTGTTTTGTCTCACTCTTACTCGTGCGAATACGAGACAAATGCACGATAAAAGAGGTATTCCACGAAGCACACCCAAACGAAGCACACCCAGACGAAGCACACCTAAAGTATGGTGTAATTCGTCTGGGTGTGCTTCGTTTGGGTGTGCTTCATGGAATACCTCCGATAAAAGCGTCGACAAAATTTTGTCGCGGTGCGCATGTTAGGCGCTCAGGATGACTATGTTAATAACCTCCTTTTTTTTGAAGTCGGTAAAAAGAGCAAACTGTTGTCACCAATACTATTGCTGGGCGTGATGGCTTTGTTACATTGTGTTGACAGCAGGGGACTGCTTGTCCCCTAAGCTGTCGGTACAGCGAATCCTCATTTTAATGGGTCGTCAACGCGCATGTGCTAAAATTTTATTTTTTTTGTAGGGCCTCTCGCATGTGGCTTCTAACAGCCGTCACTGCTTAACCGGTCATCTGTACCCCGATCATGAGTTTTTTTGACGTGTAGTATCGTTAACGTAAGCATATTTTGAATTGAAAATACACGTTTGTTACACAATATTTATATAAATTAATTACTTAATTAATTTCTCTGTATTTTTTAAAATGTACAAATTGTATAAAATTTTATCAAAATGTTCCAGGACTGCTGTATTTTAAATTCAAAATATGCTTACGTTAACGAAACTATACGTCAAAAAAACTCATGATCGGCCCTCTGGTGAGGACTTACAAATGCCTCCAGCCAGGCTTAAAACTAAATAAAACTACAAACTAAGCGACCACACGCTAAGGGCACCCCCTACTGGGGTACGGGCCTCGGCTTAGGGCGTCGCTGGGGGGAGGGCAACTAGAGGGAGGGACTACTAGCTGGATCGGTTCATTATTTTGGGACGAATTTAAATCTACAGGCTCAGCGCGGGCTGGCTCGAGCTAGGGTCGGTTTGGGGTCTGAGTCATACTCGGCGGCGGACTCGGGTCATGATGGGGACGTCGCGACGGGCCTCGTCGGCAAAGTCGGAATGAGCGCATGTGATATACTCGGTGTTGCAAGCGTTTTATAGGCTACGGTGGCTGCTTAACAGGCGGGCCGTACGCTTGTTTGCCACCATCGTCATATAAATAAAAACCGGACAAGTGCGAGTATGCCTCGCGCCCTAAGGGTTCCGAAATATGATCATAGATGGCGCTACTGCATACTTCCAATGGCGCCATCTATGAGCAGATGGCTCCACTTATGGTCCGGTGACTGACGGCGGACAACAAAGTGATCCTATAAGGGTTCCGTTTTTCCTTTTGAGGTACGGAACCCTAAAACGGACAAGTGCAAGTAGGATTCGCATCTTGAGGGTTCCATATAAACTTAATTAATGTACCTATGTAGATAACAATTGTTCACTGTATATTCAGGTATATTACCTATATACCTACAAATAAAAATAATATTCCACTAGGTATATGCAATAGCGTCATATGTGAGCAGATGCGTCAGACTTGCCACGGACAGACGGACAACAAAGTGATCTTGTAAGGGTTCCATTTTTCCTTTTGCGGGAACCCTAAAAATGTGACGCATATTTTCCCATCAGTTTTTTTGTGTGTCTCAGTAATAGGTAATTTTTGTGCGTCATGTCGACCCTAATACCTGAATGCATTTAGGTACCTTCATTATGTTTTTTGATAAGATTGAACCTAAATCCGTCGGGAAAAACTATGATGTCATAACGTCAAAAACCGGACAAATGCGAGTACGACTCGCTCCCTAAGGGTTCCGAAATATGCATCTATGCCGCTATTACATCATAGTAGGTATTTATTTATTTATTTATATACTCTTTATTGTACACCATAAGAATCATAATACAGAACAGGCTTAATAATTTAAAATGTACAATGGGTGGTCTTATCGCACAAGGCGATCTCTTCCAGACAACCTTTGGATGGACTGACATATAGGAGAAGGTATTGGGCAGTCTACGTGTACATACATATTACTTAGACATAATAATACTAATACCTACATACTATACAATAAATGCAAATTTATATATATATAATATAATTATATAATTTATTTTATATCATATCTTGATCATAAATGGCGCTACTGCATACTTCTAGTAGCAGCTCGACTCATAAAATGCCCAATAAAAAGTTTTGCTACAAACTTTTTAGTGGGCATTTTATGAGTCGAGCATAGCGAAACTAGAGCATAGCTAAACTAACCGAGTTGAGCCTAGTGGGCATTAAAATAATCTTTAACGAAGTTTTTATTCGAAGTAGGCATAATAGGTCGTACCCTCAGATCATAGAAACAAGGAGATGTGCCAAGGCGCTATCGAGCTTGATTCCTGATCTTGAGCAAATTGCTCATATTAAAAACGTACGCGCTGGCGACGAACCGAACACGATCGATGGTATAAATACAGTGTTTTAGTTTAGTGCTAGTGTTGAGTGACGATTAACAGTGTTAGATTGAGGGTGTGCGGAATGTTCAATGCGTGGGAGATCTTTTTATTCACAAGGAGCACTTAATTATGCGCGTAATTGTGTCGAAAAATGTACTAAAAGTGGCATCAGTTGTTCCCGTACTAATTTGATATGATGGCATATCTCCTTGTTTCTATGATCTGAGGTCGTACCTATAACAGTTTTTAACTTAAATTAACATTGGGTTATTATTTTTAGTCATACTAGGAGGTTTATTTTACTTTATCTCGATATTGTCGAAAAACGGGACAAATATAAAACATTTAGCGATACGGGACACGGTGGTCAACTGCGGTGACAGTCCCGTATGAACGTCCCGTATGGAACGTATGGTAACCCTATAGTATTACAGCTCGTAAGTGACTAGTCTTTCTTTTTCAAAAACCGCTGGCGAATACTTAAAATACGAAAATAGATAATATTATTTTCTATTTTTTTTTTTTTTTTATTCGATGATAGGCTTGCGCTTGACCGTCATCTCGTCTGATGTTAAGCGATGATGCGGTCTACGATGGAGCACGCTTGCCTAGAAGAAACCGATTCACTCGTGACTTGAAGATACCCAGATTGTAACTTGTATCTTCTTAGTGTCAAGTTCATTTCAGTTTAATTAGTTATGATTTTATGAAGAAGAATACGCATCTCCTGACGTTTCGAACACTTTGCAGCGTTCGTGGTCGCAGGACGACTGTCCTGTCGTCGCCGTCGTCAGGAAAAATCAGTAATATACCTACTCGATTTAATCCGTTTACTAAAAACTTGTTTTATTAAAATGTTTAGTTGTTTGTTACTTTTTACCCTTTAATTACTATAAAGTAACTGCTACTAAAATTAGTCATATATTTGGTAATAAATCAAGAAATAATAAAACATTTGTTGAATATAACCTAAACTGCAAAATAGAGTTAGGGACGCCTGCCGAAATTACGTTCCGTAAATTCGGCAGCTGAAATACGCTTCAACGTGTTCGGTTGCTAAATACATAATTATCTATAGGTATACATGGTCGCAAAATACATTGAATGGAATCGCGGTTTCGCGCGACCAAAATTCGGCGTTACACCAGAACATGACGTACGGTTTATAATATTGACGATAAATAATCTAAAAAACAAAAAAATGAATAAATTAGGTATAATTTATTCATATTTTTTTAGATTATTGATCGTCAATATTATAAACACTGTAAAGTGAATAACACATTTGTAGAAGGCTATTCTAGTTCTGTAACAATTATTATAATCGTTACAGCACTACAATAAATAGACTTCAACAAATGTGTTATTATCTTACAGTCTCTGCAGGTCCTTACAGCCTTTTTTTATTATTATTTTAGCATTTATTGTTCTAGGTAAGTAACTTTTCTTTAAAAATAACTTTTTATGTAATTTGAATTGTACAGAGTCTGAACTAACTTATAGCTAAGTGGTACATAAACCTAGGGAAGAGCGCTGATGTCTGAAATATATACAGATAGTTATTCGGTATCTAGTTCAGTCTTAGATGCTCCTTATTAGAAAACAAAATAAGTATTACGTAAATGTTTTATCATATTTTTAAACTGTGTTGTACATTTTTCAGCAAATAAATTTATTATAATTATTATTTATATAGATAACATAAATCAATAAAGTCATTTTATTATGCAATAATATATTGAAAATTCGTACAATATTCAGTTACCTAGATATAATTTAATTTATAATTTTACCGCAGCACGCAAAAAATAGGAAGCAAAAATTATACAGGCTGAATTTTTCAAGTCGGCTTGGATGATCCGAAACTAAAAGAAATAGCGAAAAACACTCAAAGGAATCTGGGGGCCGATTTTGATTAAAAATAAAACTGCATAATTACATTTTTTTTTAAATCATTTTCCTTGCCGGGAACCGAACCCGTTGATTTTTAAAAAGAACACACCGTGTGTACCATCCGATAGTGTCTCTAATAAGGATCAAATTCTGCGAAGTAATGACATACGGCAAACTAAAGGAAAGTGTTGATTTTTATTATTCGGGGATCTCCGTGACGGTGGCCTCGGAGATCGGGGTACTCAGGGAATACCCCCTTACCCGCTGAAGTTCTAAATTCGAACTAAGTTGATAGCTCTATATCCTTTAAATTATTTATTTTTTGTTGCTTGTTAAAACTGTATGAAATTAATATTTTTTCAAGTTACGAACGAACAAAACTTATTTAACATTTTATAGAAACATAGACAAAATATCAAAACAATGTGTGTCACAACCCTAGACAGTGATGTTTAAATTTTTGTTTGAGTGACTTGTTTATTTATTTATGTGCTTCATTGTCTGGTCTATTCGATCATCTAAATTTTATGACGTTGCAGATATTGAAGGGAAATTGGACATTGTTTCATTCATCAGAATTAAACTGGCCATTTTTTCATCAAACATGTCGCGGTACATTTTTATAAACACTTTTGTTCCATAGCTGATGTTTTCCATTTTGTGACAAATAAACGCATACCTACACGAGTATCACTTTTCAGTAAAATCACAAATTATCATAATGAAATCATAATTTATTTATTTAATTTAACGTAATATCTTTTACACACAGCAAGTATTTACAAGCTACAAGAAAATTCAGTAAAAAGAAAACAAAAATAGGCATCAAAATATTCGTTTGCATCGCATCTAGTAATTAATTATTGCTCCACTTATATTTAATAAGTGGAGCAATTATAATTAATTATTAGATGCGCAAAATAGGCAACAAAATAATATTTTCAGTTATTTATTGCCGTTAATTTAAGTTAGTTTTATTTTTTTATTGCAAATCATTCAGTAAATAAACGTACCTATCTATTTTTATTTGTACCTACTAGCTAAGTACAGATTTACTTATGCTTATTTAATGCTACATACATTTTCAGCCCAACTTTTAATAATTAAAATAATAATATACATATTGATTTATTTAATGGTCAAGACTTTTTAAGAAGTAAAATTTAACATGTCACGGAGGTCAACTTGGTCGTCAAAACATTAAATTCTGACCCAACTACACAATTACAGGTGTAATGACATGCCCAAGTTGTGCGAAGACAGATATCATACTTTTTGGTATTTTTAAATTGTGTCATTATTTTTTTATTTATGTTTTCATTCAGTCTGTTTTTAAATGGTTTAATTATCTTTATTTATGTTATAGTGACGTCAGATACGTTGCCATATTTGACTGGTTTCGTTACATAAGTGAAGTAAAAAATTGCTCCTCGTAATACGTCCGATAATATAATTTATGGGTTGCAATAATGCGCGTGTCTCATATGCAGGAGAATCAGCAAAGAAGTTGTAATATATTTTTAAACCAAAGATTTTGTGTTGGGTTTATGATTTATGGATGTTTTGTTATTAACGTAGCTTTGATAGATTACTTAAAAAAATATTATAAAAACATATTTTTCGAGTCTAATAATAGATGATGAATTTAGTGTCTGTCTAAAGATGTGACCTAACATGTGAGTTTGCTAAGCTCTTTTTAGTATTTATTTACATATTAAGTCACCCATCCAAGGACTAACCGCGGCAAGCGCAGCTTAACCTCGCAGATCGATCGATAAGCACGGTGTGCAATTTATGTAAATTCTTTAAAAAGAAAATTCAATTTATCTATGTTGTAAACTGGCACTTTTTAAACAATAATATTATAAATAAAAATTACGTACCTACGTCTAGTTATTTTGGATTAAATATTATTGTAATAAAGTTACAAAACATGACGTCACGCCTTTAATTCCCCGAAGGAGGACACAGAGGTGTATAATTGAAAACCTACATTTCGCCAGTTTGAAGTCGCATAAATAGATGGTAAACCTAAAATATAAGATTACGTACTTATCAAGTAAGATTAAAACAACTAAATTACTCGTTTATTTAAATATATTTGGAATTCTCTTACTTTTTCGACAGAAGTGATAGTGATTACAATAATAATAAGGTTAAAAAAACCAGTCTACGTGTGAAGGTTTACCCGATGATAGGTGCCCAAAAACACATATTTCAATCAATGTTAAAACAATCACAAAAAAAATTACCTTGATAAAAAGATAAATAATAATGGACGTATTGCGACAACCCTGACTTCGCATTATTACCGCGACATAAACCAGTCTTATTTACAGTCAATATTTATCATCACAAGCTTCAGACCTCTCATTGTTATTTGAGACGTTCCAAAATCCAGGTGTGCCGGAATTAGGTGCGTCCTGTTGCAAATTTTGCAAAAAAGAATATTTTTCTAAAGTGAAATTAGTGCTAAAAGTAATTAAAATGGTTGTGTTGACATCACAAGAAATAAAAATACTGTCCGTAGCTGAACTTTACGCGGGAAAATCTGTATTTATCACAGGTGGAACTGGATTTCTTGGGAAGGTACCTAATTGAATCATTTAGCTCTATAAGAACATTGTAAAATAAATAATGTAGGTAATCACTTTTCCAAAAATGGTAGGTAATTATGAAAATTGCCATTACCTTAAATATGGTAAACAAAAATACTGCAATATTGGATGATTTTGGGGATAATTTAATATTAAAATTAATTAAAAAATATATACAGGGTAAAATTAAAACCAGTGCGGATATTTTCGGAGGTGAAAGTACTCATGAATATGATCAACTTTTATTATGGGACCGACACTGAAATATGAAAAAAAAAAACAGCGTAAGTTAATTTGTTTTCTTCATCTGGGAGTCGAACTGACCAAACGTGAAAAACATAAAATCCTGTATTTTTATGATGCCGATCAAAATAATAAATTATAAAGATTAATTCCTTCTAAGTAACATAGGATCTGAAATTAAAGGAACACCGTAACATTTTTTTTTTAATTCGCCTGCTTACTAGCTCACAGCAAATATGCATTCAAATAGTATATCATAACGTATTTATCTACTACTTTTAAGGAAAACAGTGTAAGAAAGTACTTATTAAATTAGTAAATAATTAAGCTATCTATGAAAATCGACACAAAAGACATTAAAAATATAATTAAATCATTTTCCTAAATTAAATGTAAAACACGGTGTTCCTTTAATATAAGATGCTATATACTTTTAAGGAATTAATCTTTTTTTGACTGTTTTGATCGGCATCGTAGAAATTCGGGATGCCTTTTTTACATTTGGTCGGTTCGATTCCCCGATGAGGTAAGCAACTTTTAAAAAACTCGTTGTTTTAGACCACGTCATATGTTTACCAAGCGAAAGTTGAGGGTAAATCGGTACAATAAAATAATAACAAAATTTTAAATAATTCCGTTTTAAGGTAAAGGTAGGTATTAACGACCCCCTTAAGGCAATTTCAAAATCAACCAAATTTTTTTACTATACTGGTTCCTCTAAAGATGAATAGTTTCATTTTATATGCTAATTTTATGTATAAAAAATGTATTTACTGAATCAAATACATATAAATAAAGGATTATCTTGTAAAAAATAATTTACAATGTGACTTAGTCGATTGTTGCAATTACCGACCCATAAAAACGGCTATGAAACTATTAACGATTTTTATGCAGCTATTCCCGATCGTGTACGAGAGGACGCCTTTTTCCAGCAATGATAAAATAAAAATGCAAATACTTATTCGTATTCTTTTAATAGCGTTATTTTTAATAAAACAAATTAGTACTTCTTAGTAATACCTATGAACTAAATAATTATAAAATTTTTAATTAATCAACATAAACATATATATTTTAATATAATTGTATGTTTTATGTTGCTTTAACCAAGAAGTACCTAGCATTTATTAATAGGTACCTATGTATTATGTCATGAAAGTAGGTGAAAAACTAAATAATCTATACACAATCGGTAATAGCTTCTTATAGTTGCTATTGCCGACCCTCATGGGTCGGTAATAAAGTATGTAAGTATAAACATAAATTGTATTACCGACTTATAAAAAAATGATTATTTTAATTCAATTAACCTTCGGACTATAAAATAGATTATAATTGATTAATGTCACAAAAATTATGAACAAATGCACCTGTTTTAAACACAAAAACAATGATTTATTACTGTAACTATTCAATATCGATCTTCGAAAAATATGATAACTTTTGTTAAATTGACAACGCTAAAAGGTAAAAACTAGATAAAAAAGTTTAGTCGCTAATAGATTTTTATAAAGACTGATAGCTTAGATTTAAACTGATCCATAAAAATACTTGTGTTAGTGTGATATAATAATCCAGGTGTGCCGGAATTAGGTGCGTCCTGTTGCAAATTTTGTAAAAAAGAATATTTTTCTAAAGTGAAATTAGTGCTAAAAGTAATTAAAATGGTTGTGTTGACATCACAAGAAATAAAAATACTGTCCGTAGCTGAACTTTACGCGGGAAAATCTGTATTTATCACAGGTGGAACTGGATTTCTTGGGAAGGTACCTAATTGAATCATTTAGCTCTATAAGAACATTGTAAAATAAATAATGTAGGTAATCACTTTTCCAAAAATGGTAGGTAATTATGAAAATTGCCATTACCTTAAATATGGTAAACAAAAATACTGCAATATTGGATGATTTTGGGGATAATTTAATATTAAAATTAATTAAAAAATATATACAGGGTAAAATTAAAACCAGTGCGGATATTTTCGGAGGTGAAAGTACTCATGAATATGATCAACTTTTATTATGGGACCGACACTGAAATATGAAAAAAAAAAACAGCGTAAGTTAATTTGTTTTCTTCATCTGGGAGTCGAACTGACCAAACGTGAAAAACATAAAATCCTGTATTTTTATGATGCCGATCAAAATAATAAATTATAAAGATTAATTCCTTCTAAGTAACATAGGATCTGAAATTAAAGGAACACCGTAACATTTTTTTTTTAATTCGCCTGCTTACTAGCTCCCAGCAAAGATGCATTCAAATAGTATATCATAACGTATTTATCTACTACTTTTAAGGAAAACAGTGTAAGAAAGTACTTATTAAATTAGTAAATAATTAAAGCTATCTATGAAAATCGACACAAAAGACATTAAAAATATAATTAAATCATTTTCCTAAATTAAATGTAAAACACGGTGTTCCTTTAATATAAGATGCTATATACTTTTAAGGAATTAATCTTTTTTTGACTGTTTTGATCGGCATCATAGAAATTCGGGATGCCTTTTTTACATTTGGTCGGTTCGATTCCCCGATGAGGTAAGCAACTTTTAAAAAACTCGTTGTTTTAGACCACGTCATATGTTTACCAAGCGAAAGTTGAGGGTAAATCGGTACAATAAAATAATAACAAAATTTTAAATAATTCCGTTTTACTTACTTGGGTATGTTAGGTATACCTTTTCGCCTATGTATTTAAATATGTAATTAAAGCAAATGAACAAATAGGTATGACAAAAGTAAAATGGAATTATTCATAATTTTGTTATAATTTTATTGTACCGACTTTCTCTCACCCTTTGCCACTGATATTTATGTATTTTTATGTGGGTTTATATCACGCTGATGCGTAAAGTTGACTACCCTGCCCCCTGATTGTGAACTTTTCGATTCGAATCGAATCGATTAAAAATAATTTATATTAATATCAACGTACATACACACGGCAACCAGTAATAGGGATCAGAAATTACATAATTATTGTATTAAAAAAATACACAATAATTATATACTTACTTTTACTATGGGACCAACCCTGAAATCGCGAAATAAAAATCAACTGTTCCATACATTTACTATTATGTTCACATAATTCAACAAAATGTATGGAACAGCTGATTTTTTTCACGATTTCAGGGTTGGTCCTTTATTAAAAGTTGTTTATAATGATGTGTAGATTTACCCCCTAAAATATGCCATTATTAAAGTAAGACCTTATACGGGGTGGCAGGTTAGACAGTGGAAATATTTTAAGGGATCATTATACTCATCATTATGAACAACTTTTACTATGGGACCAACACTGAAATCGCGAAAAAAAATCAGATGTTCCATACATTTTGTTGAGTTATGTGAACATAAATGTATGGAACAGCAGATTTTTTTTTTCGCGATTTCGGGCTTGGTGCCCCGTATAGATTATGTAATATCAACTAATTAACTTGTAATGTCTTAGGTTTTCGCGATTACACATTATAAGTTTTTCGTCCTGCGGTCCTGCGACCGCACGAACGCTGCAGTATTCGAAACGTCAGGAAAAATCAGTATTATACAAGATTTAATCCGTTTAAACTTGTTTTATTATAATAACTAGCTTTTGCCCGCGATTTCGTCCGCGTTTCCGTCGTTTTTCGTAAAAAAGTAGCGTATGTCCTTCCTCACGGTTCAATGTTTTTGATGTAACAGACAGATTAACTTTCGTATTTTAGTAGGGAAATATAATATGTCAATCCAAAATTCTGTTGAAAAATATCGCAATAAGGAACCGCAGAATATTATTATTATAAAAGATAGACATATGCTGTTGTGGGATATTTTTAGTTAATTTTATGTAGAACATTTCCGTCATACATGATTTCTATGTAGCTTTAACCATTTTAAGGCTGCACACGCGACGGAAGCTTAAAAAATTAAGTAACTTCTCCCGTTTTCCCAACATTTCCCTTCACTGCTCTGCTCCTATTGATTGTAGCGTGATGAAAAGTATACCCAGGAGTATGAAGAATAATTTTACCAAGTTTCGTTAAAATCACTTGAGTAGTTTTTGTTTCTATAAGGAACATACAGACAGACAAAAATTTTACTGATTGCATTTTTGGCATCAGTATCGATCACTAATCACCCCCTGATAGTTATTTTGAAAATATATTTAATGTACCTACAGAATTGACCTCTCTACAGATTTATTATAAGTATAGATTAACTTGTGTTACAGGTATTTATTGAAAAACTTCTGTACAGCTGTCCAGATATCGACAAAATTTACATGCTCATACGAGGGAAGAAAGGTCTTTCAGTAAGCGAGAGGATCAAACAATTTGTTGCTGACCCGGTAAGTTCAGGTTTTTAACTTTTTTTGGTAACTTAAAGCCATTTTCGAGCTTTTATTTAATTTCCTCTGTTAGTGGAGGGCAAAATATTATAACAGAAATTTTGATCAGTGATTGGAACAACCGATTGAGGTGTTTGGAACACATATGTAACCTCCGTGACAATGCAATAATATGGGAGTATGGAGGTGGTGTCATGATGAGGCCGGGAGGAGGCATGGGAACTCGTCAACTACTCAACATAACTCCGTCGTGTTTGGGCTCATTGGATTTGTCTTGACAAGTACTACTATAGACCTAGATGATGTCCAGGGTCTCATGAAAGAAAGAAAGAAAGAAAGAAAAAACATTTATTTGGCACAGGTAGACACAAAGCAAATAAAAAAAACCGGCCAAGTGCGAGTCGTACTCGCGCACCGAGGGTTCCGTATCAGTTTTGGACGTATAAAGTGAAAAGTAAAGTTTGAAAAAATGTTTTTCAACATAAAACTCATTATGATTACAAGCTTTTATTTAACTTGCCATGTGTGTATGAGGCGAAATCTTGCAACTGAATTTTTAACCAGTTCCTCCCAACAGTTTTAGCGGAAATGTTGAGCATTATGTCACTTCGATGAAAATGCAACAATAATATGGTACCATGGAGGTGGAAAAAGCAGTGATAGCCTAGTGGTCTAACCATGTGCCTCCCACGGCGAATGGTTCGAGTTCGATCCCGAGGCACGCACCGCTGACTTTTCGAAGTCATGTGCGTATTAGAAATTAATTATCACGTGCTTTAACGGTGAAGGAAAAACATCGTGAGGAAACCGGCATGTCCTAGAACCAAAAAATTCGAAGACATGTGACGTCCACCAACCCGCACTGGGCCCGCGTGGTGGACTACGACCCACTCCTTCTCACAGAGAGGAGGCCTGTGTCCCAGCAGTGGGAACATTATAGGCCGATTATGCTATGCTTATGCTATGGAGGTGGTCTCATGATGGAACCGGGAGGTGGCTAAAGAGACTCTTCAACTTCTCATAACAACGGCGTGTTTAGGCTCGTTGGATTTGTCTTGAGAAGTACTGTAAACCTAAATAATTTCCAGGGTCTTATGATGGAGTTGGGAAGTGACCATTATAAAGGCTTGTATTGAAAAATGTTTTTCAACCTAAAACTTATTTGTTATAGGTATTTTTATAGGTAGTAGGTTGTACGAAATTTGGCTTTCGAAGAACACATTACGTAACTTAATTTTCGTGTTTTTAGGGTTCCGTACCAAAATTGTAAAAAAGGAACCCTTATGGTGCGACTTCGTCTGTCTGTCTGTCTGTCTATCTGTCACACCTGCTTATTTCACCAACTACTAAAGCTATCGACTTGAAATTTGAAACAGTTATAAAAAATGCTTGCTCAATTATATTACAAATGAAAAAAGTCAAAAAATATTTTTATTTTCATTGCAAAGGGGGCCGGAGTGGGGGTCAGAAATTTTAAAGTGGGGTTACTAGGTCAAGTGACATATTATATAAAAGGGCTTAAAATGCACATTTCAAAATATATTTTTATTTTATTTTATGTCTCACAGTTTTCGACATATGATTAAAAATGTCTGAAAAAATACCATTCCCCCCCTTATCTCCGAAGTTTGCAGAGCGAAAAATCTGAAATAATTAGAGTTGATAGGAATTGACCCAAATATGGCACCAAAAATAAAACGATGTTCTATTACAGTTTTTTCAAAATCATCAAAATTCCTTGACAAACAAACTTAGTTATGCGGTCCGGTTTTTTTCACTTTATACGTCCAAAACTGATACGGAACCCTCAGTGCGCGAGTACGACTCGCACTTGGCCGGTTTTTTTTAAAGGTCGGGAGTCACTTTTTACCGTTATACTATCAAGAGAATTTGAAAAAAAAAAAATTATTGAAATAAATAAATAAATCAACTTAATTGTTGTTTTTTTTTTATATTTTAGCTCTTCAACAGACTCAAAGACAAAAGACCAGCAGATCTAGAAAAGATAGTTCTAATACCTGGCGATATTACCGTTCCTGATTTAGGAATCACAACTGAAAATGAAAACATACTATTGGAAAAGGTAATAATAAGTCTCTATTTTTACCTGACTACGGCATAACCGACTGCTGAGTTTAATCTCTCTGGAGATGTTTACTCGGGCCAAGTAATTCAATTTAAAGCACTTTTTCCGTACCCACATATTATTTTCATTCACATACCAGACATTTTAATATCACAGGTATCAGTGATCATCCACTCAGCTGCCACAGTGAAGTTCAACGAACCACTGCCAACTGCTTGGAAGACCAACGTGGAAGGAACGCAGATGATGCTGGCGTTGAGTCGGCGGATGAAACGGATTGAGGTAAATATGCTGAAGAGGAGATGATAAGTATGGCCAGATGATCTTAAAAATGGTCAGCTCAAAAAATCATCATTCGCCTAGCCTTTTCCCAAACTAGATTAGGGTTGGCTTCCAGTCTAACTACACTGGCCTGCAATATCACACTTAGTACGAAGTAGTAGTAGAAAGTGTAGTACCTACTTATAACAGGCCAGTATAGTTGCGGCTGAATATCAAAATTTTACGTAGAACGATTGCCATCTGACCTCCATAACTCAGTTATTGTGTAGGTAATAGACTGGTATCCAAATTTTAGATCAGTACTCATACTTTCGGGCTCCAGACTACCCGTAACAACTGTCAAAGATATTCTGACAAGCCGACCGACTGTTTAAAGTGATGTTTGAGGCACGGAGGGACTCGATCTCGATTTGTAAACAACGGTTACCCATCTAAGGACGAACCGCGGCAAGCGCAGCATAACCTCGCAGATCGATTGATCAGCGCTACTGTCATTTAGCCACGAGCCCTTCTAACAAATACCAAAAGGAATACGAATAGACAACATTGTCGTCCTTAAGAGGGGCTTTGCAGTTAGTTACTGAAAAGACTGAAAGAATAAAGGTGTACTGACCGAAACTGAAGCGGTTTAAACCTCAATATATAGGGTGTCTACGTCAAACTTGTCATGATGCGCAAGATGTCGTGTACTCCCTTTTCTTTATGAAACACGAGTAGAACTCGAACTGGCGACCTCAGCCGTACCTACTGTCTCTTTTCTATTTCCACTTCATCCAGCGTGAGAACACCATAATCCTTCAATTAAGAGAGTGACCGATCTAGCAGCAAAATGCGTGAGTTAATTATCAATGACTAAATTCTCCAGGTCTTCATTCACATATCCACGGCATACACGAACACGAATAGGGAAGTGGTTGAAGAAATCCTGTACCCTCCACCAGCAGACATTAACAAAGTGTACCAGTGCATCAAAGATGGCGTCACTGAGGAGGAGACTGAAAAAATATTGAGTAAGAAACCTATTAATAGCTAGCTTCCGCACGCGGTTTTGCTCGCGTTTTTCGGGATAAAAAGTAGGTTTTGTGCTAATTCAAACTATAATCTGTGCCAAATTTTATCCAGATCCGTTCAACCGTTCTGGCGTGATTAAGTGACAAACATCCATCCATCCAAACTTTCTCATTTATAATAATTTAATTAAGTATATAGTAGTAAAATATATAGTAAGATGAGGCTTATTCGAGATTTTTTTAGGAGTGTACAACTGAACTTCGAAAGATTAAACTGCGACAAGCTTTAACTTCGATAAGACTCATCTGCGACACAATCTTATGTGTGATTCGCTGTAGTGTTTGTCGAAATTCGGACGTACACTTTTTTGGACATACACTATGATTTTTTTATTAGCCCTTTTTTATGCATTTAGCATTAACAAACGGATCTTAAATATTTGCTTCTAGCTCAGAAGCCAATTGCTAAGCCAGTAGGCCGAGCATGCCTCCAATCGTGAACTTAATTTATAATTGGAACCAGTTGTGTCAAAACGTTTCAACTCGTAAAAGCACGCGAAAGCGTAGGTTATTGATTTTCGAACTACAAATGTGCGGTGAACGGTAGGTAGTATTCGTCAGAAAAAAAAATTGGGTTGGAACATTTTGGCACAACTGTTTCCAATTATTGTCGTATAATCTCAAGTCAACTAAACTTATTGGTATTTAGTTTTTAATTTGCAATCACAACAACTAAGATAACAATTGAAACAAAGCTTAGTGTCCCCAGCAGGCAAACTGTTAGCGGCCGACTGAGTTTGCGGCGTATCGGTTTACTACCTTCCATATATATTTGAAATGGAGTGTCCACAGTTTGCTAGTTTGCGCTAACAGTTTACTACTGCAAACTGTTAGCGCAAACTCAGTCGGCCGCTAACAGTTTGCCTATTGGAGACACAGCCTAACAGTTATGCACATCTCGAAGAAAACCAACCCTAGAATAATAAAAAAACCGGCCAAGTGCGAGTCGTACTCGCGCACCGAGGGTTCCGTATCAGTTTAGGACGTATAAAGTGAAAAAAACTGGACCGCATAACTAAGTTTGTTTGTGAAGGAATTTTGATGATTTTGAAAAAACTGCACTAGTTAGGAACATCGTTTTATTTTTGGTGCAATATTTGGGTCAATTCCTATCAGCTCTAATTATTTCAGATTTTTCGCTCTGCAAACTTCGGAGATAATGGGGTATTTTTTCAGACATTTTTCATCATAATCGAAAACTGTGAGACATAAAATTAAATAAAAATATATTTTGAAATGTGCAGATCAAGCCCTTTCATATGATATGTCACTTGACCTAGTAACCCCACTTTAAAATTTTGGACCCCCACTCCGGCCCCTTTTGCAATGAAAATAAAAATATTTTTTGACTTTTTTCATTTGCAATAAAGTTAGACAAGCATTTTTTATAACTGTTCCAAATTTCAAGTCGATAGCTTTAGTAGTTGCTGAAATAAGCAGGTGTGACAGACAGACAGACAGACAGACGAAGTCGCACCATAAGGGTTCCTTTTTTACCATTTTGGTACGGAACCCTAAAAAAGACTAAAACGCGAATTATTTATTTGCAGACGGGCGTCCCAATACGTATACATTTACGAAAGCGTTGACCGAGCATCTGGTTGCTGAGAACCAAGCATACGTACCCACAATCATCGTGAGACCCTCAGTTGGTAAGTACTCTTTACTTTTTGTTGAAAACTAACCCGACTACGAGAAAAAATCGAACTGAAAAGCATGAAACAAGAAATTATTCCAGTCTGATAGCCTGATTTTTTTTTCCTGGCTTAAGAAATTGAGTGTTGTGAAAAACCTAATAAATCAACGTTCTAATAGACAATTCACTGCATTTAAATCTTCTCTTAAGTGCGGTGATATTAGGGTATAGTGTTGTGGTCGCATACCGCCGTATTATCGACTAAGCCCAATAGGGCAGCATGCGACCAAGGTTGGAGATATCTTGGATATGATGCGCACCTTTAAGAAGATTTGAATGCAGTGAAATCCGTCGACAATCTATCTGCCATAGATTAATGATTGGTCTCAGCTGCGATAATCTACCTAGGGTTCTGATAGTATAAGAAGATTTGAATGCAGTGAAATGTCTATTCGAATGTTGATTTATTAAGTTTTTCACAGGAAAGAATTTCACCTATCTATCACCTATCTCGTATATATTTTATAAGTCGTAATAAAAAAAATAAAAACGCAGGTAGACCGCACTCAATTTCTAGAAAACCGGCAATACGTCCGGCAGCGTCTACAAGCACCAATACATTGGCGTGGATGACCGCTCTTTCTTACGCCGGACCGGTGTCCGTCGCGCCGAGGGGAAGCGGTGGTGCAACGTAAATTGTTCGCAGGACCAATGTCCGGTGCGTGTACGCACATTCATTATAAACCATACACCACCGCAAATCCAGTAAAAAATCGGTCCGTTGTCCGGTGAAAAAAATCGGACGTCTACAAGCGGCCTCATTCTAAATAATCAAATAAACGGTACTTGATTAATCACAGCTTGTCTTTTATATAATAAATCTAACCAGTCTTGATTCCATATTAAAACCTCTACAGTACCACTGCCTGCCTGCCTATCCTTTTCAAGGAATATAGATAACGGTGAAGTATAAAAACATGCAAAAAATATTCACGCTTCTTTCCTTTACAACTAACATAAATATTTTTATGGTTTAGATGGAAAATTATTATTTTTTACATCCTCTTCGCAGTTTATTACTAGTATAACGTAAAATATAAAAGGATTTATAGTGATCGTTTGACACGTAGACAAATGATTTATGTATTGTTTTCTTACAATCAATATTTTGTTACAAATTAATTAGTAGTTTTATTTTTAGTTTTATTAAGGCGTAGGTCGCTATGCCATTGTAATGCATGGACACGTAACGCACGTGTACCTACATAAATAATTATAATTTGTGAATTGTATCAAAATGTGACCTCATGATGCTCTTACTACAAGAGAGCAGCAGAGAGACTAGCACGTCAATTTAGAAAATACAAATACTGACCACCGTCATTCCGACCTCGGCGACAAGGCCCGTCGCGAAGAACCCGAATAACTGGAGAAAATAACTGCACGAGTTCGCCACCGAGGATGACTCAGTCCCTCAGATCATAGAAACAAGGAGATGTGCCAAGGCGCTATCGAACTTGATGCCTGATCTTGAGCAAATTGCTCATATTAAAAACGTACGCGCTGGCGACGAACCGAACACGATCGATGGTATAAATACAGTGTTTTAGTTTAGTGCTAGTCTTGAGTGACGATTAACAGTGTTAGATTGAGGGTGTGTGGAATGTTCAATGCGTGGGACATCTTTTTAATCACAAGGAGCGCTTAATTATGCGCGTACCTAATTGTGTCGAAAAATGTACTAAAAGTGGCATCAGTTGTTCCCGTACTAATTTGCTATGATGGCATATCTACTTGTTTCTATGATCTGAGCTCAGTCCCCTAACCCGCAGACTTTTTTGTGAAATGTTTACTTAGGAAATCGCAAAATTTTGGGGGCACACCATAAATGAAAAATCATTCTTTACACCCATAATACAACTTTATGAATTAGCGACAAAACAAAAGCGCACGGAGAATTTAACTTTAGGAGATTTTCGCGGCACACCAACTAATGACCACGGCATGCCAGTGTGCCGCAGCACACACTTTGCGGAACACTGCCCTAACCGACCCTTGCTCGTGTCAGCTCGAGTTAGCTCGCGTTGAGCCTGTAGATTTAAGTTCTTTCCGAATAATATTGATCTGATCCAGCTAGTAGTCTCTCCCTCTAGTTGCTCTCCCCCCAGCGCCGCCTTGAGGCTGCAAATTCGGAGCAGCGGGGCTTGCAGCGTGCAGCGTGGCGTTTAATGGAACTGCTCATGTAACGCCTAAGTTACTAACTTGCGGTCTAAGGCGTCCATTACACGGTAGGTTTTCCTGTCAGTTTAACCTTTGTCAAGGAGTGACTCACGAATAGCCTACCGTGTAATGTGATGATTGACGTTTGCGTGACGAAAATCCGGATACTTGATATGTTGAGCGTCTAATGGACGCCTAAGCCGAGGCTCAGACCCCGTGATGCATAAATATAATGATGACCTAATGTGCAAGAACTCCATGTGCCCATCCTTTGAAATTGTGCAACAATGCCTTTAGAGTTTAATTGCAAACCATTGTTTATGTGGCAATGAAAATTTTATAGATACTATAGTAGCGAGACAGATTTTCCTGTCTTTTCAAAACAATAAATTGCTATCGACATTCTATCTCCCATAGATTAATTATTGGTCTCCACTGCGATAATCTAGCTAGGGTTGTGATTCAATACGACGCTTATGGCAGACGATTTGCCTGTTTAAGTACATACACATAACGATAGACATTGTATGGTTGATGCCTCCCTTAAAATTTAGTTACCTTTCTGCAACCGACCGTTAGTCATATCTGCGCATAATATAGTGCATGCAGTGCAGTGCTCTTCTTTAAGTAATGGGGCACTTAGACTTAAGTTTGCAATGTATGTATTATGTTCATGTAATAGTGTACTCATTGTTGAAGAGCCAAATAAATAAATAAATAAATAAATATTAATTTATTACTATCATGTATCTACTAAAAAAATAAACACAATTTTGACATTTTTATGAGGTAGGTAGATTTGCACATGAGAAATTAAAAAACATTTTTTTTTACCTTTTAGCCAATATAATTTCAGACCATTTTTAAGAATATTTTATGTTCCCACTTTTTTACGTACCAAGTAATTTTATG
The DNA here is from genome assembly GCA_948465475.1 of Thalpophila matura. NCBI lineage: Eukaryota > Metazoa > Arthropoda > Insecta > Lepidoptera > Noctuidae > Thalpophila > Thalpophila matura. The sequence continues at coordinate 17,266,216 of OX419182.1, forward strand.
TAATTATTGTTAATTATTTACCTTTATTTTCAGTGGCAGCAATCAAGGACGATCCCATCAGGGGTTGGCTGGGCAACTGGTACGGGGCTACGGGTCTTACCGTGTTCACCGCTAAGGGTCTGAACCGGGTGATCTATGGACACGCCAGCCATATCGTCGACCTGATTCCCGTAGATTATGTCGCCAACTTGGTGATTGTTGCTGGTGCAAAGAGTAGGAAGTATGAATTTTTTCGTTAATAGAAAAGTAGTCCATATTTATGAAGCGTTGGAGCTCTGAGACTGATCAAGTTTGCGGTAGGCAAAGGAAATGACAGGAACACTTAGGGAGGTAGCCCACGGCGACTTTTTCTAGCGATTCAGTTCATTCTATCCTACCAAAGAATAGACAAAGTTCTTTCTATCGTTATCGCCCGAGCACGCGGCGACCCGTGCTTGGCTTATTAGAATTTTGTCTACTGAATAATAGAAATTTTTTTTCTCTTCATTTTATGCATAAAACGTGAGAAATGTTTCTACAAACTGTCACTTTGGATATTCTTCTGTAGACAAAACCCATTTCTATTGGATCATGCTAGGTCTACAGGAGTTATTCAGTTTTAGAATGTTCAAAATATTATGATCCCCTCACTTCTTGTTTCTCCTACAACGTCTTTAACTGGACTCATCAGCATTTAGAACCCCCCTGTGAAATGACCCCTCCCGCTCTGGGCGGAGCGGAAGGGAGTGTCAGACTCTTACTGACTAAAACCCACCCGTGTTCCTTCCTTAGCCCTTTATGTTCCGGGTCAGCGGTATCCCTTTCGGACAATCCCGCTTTCCCGGCAGGCTTGGGCCCTAGTGGGCCCCCTCTTTGATGCTGACATCTCTTTGAGGCGCGCGTAGAACACGTACGCGCCGTTCGGCACAGGCCTGGTCCTAATCGGACGGTGAGCTACCCATTACTCACCGCCCGCAGTCGTCACGCGGCTCCCGACGCCCGGAGCGTCTACCGCGGCGGCTTGGACGGGAGACTCTGTCCCTCTCCCGTCCCGCCACCTGCTTCGCTAGCATGACTGCTTCGCAGAAGGAGGCGACTGCCTCCCACTCCCCCTCGCCCCGGACCATGGCTTGAACCAGGGCCGGGCGCGAGAGGTCGCCGCCGCTGCCGATCGCTTCTACGAGGACACGGCGGTGCTCCGCCCATGCAGGACAGGCCCCCACCGTGTGCTCCACCGTGTCCTTGGGGCGATCAACGCAATGGTGACACCCGGGCGTTTCCTCCCGCCCGATGATGTGCAGGAACCTCCCGAAACATCCGTGTCCGGTGAGGACCTGCGTCAGGCGGTAGGTGAGGACGCCGTGACGTCTCCCTAGCCACTCCTCAAAGAGGGGTCTTACCGCCGCTATTGCGGCGTGCCCTGCGCTGGGTTGCGAAAGTCGCTCCTTCCATGCCGCCATGAGATCGCGCCGGAGGTCCGTCCGCTCCGCCGCGATTTGCCGCGGAAGCGGGGTTTCCCCCCGACGCAGTGCCTCCGCGCGCCACTCATACAGGCGCGCGAGGACTATCGCCTCCAGATCCCACGGCGGAGCATTTAGAACCCTTGCTGATACCATCTTGCAAATGGGTAAACTTGCAAAAATCCATACTACCTACCTACGGGTTGTTACTAAGAATTTCCTAAAAGAAAAAGCCGATAACACTTCGCTTTGGAATTGAGCTATTCTGTACCGACACGCCGCATGATATCGTCGCGAACGTTCGAGGGAGAATCTCACCGTGACGTCATGAATGTTACGGTGAGATTCTCCCTCATACGTTTGCAAGCATTGGCAGGTCTCGCGGTGATATCACCTGTCGTGTTTGCGACGGTGATATCACCAAGGTGGTCCAAAAAACCAAAACTTTTGCTATTTCCCCAGATCAAGCGAAGTGAAAGTCTACAACTGTTGCAGTAGTTCTTGCAATCCCATCACTATTGGGAAGCTTGTGGAACTGTTCGTTGAGGATGCGGTCAAGCAGAAGTCTTGTAAGTTTATCCTGAAGGGTTTTATGCAAAGAAATCTAAATAATGAGTTAATAGAAATGTCATCTACTATGTACACTCGACGCCATTTACGGTCGACCACTTTTCACCCTTATGTTCTTAGTAATAAGGGCGAAAAGTGGTCGACCGCAAATGGCGTCGAGTGTACATTTTATTTCTAGACGCGTGTCGCCGGTTCGCAGTTAATGTCAAAGCATCTAATGTAATACAAAATTGAACTTAATTCCGTTAAAATACGTCACATTTTTAAACGCGTGCTCTCGATGTAGTGATGTGTAAGAAACCACCTGCCTTACGCATGGGCGTAGCCAGCCATGGGCTCAGGGTGGGGCAACAGTCTAAAATAATAATTCTGTAACTAGCAAACTATACCCGCGGTCTAACCCCGTTAAATTTTTTCATACAAAAAGGCTACACCCTATTAAGTATCGTAGTTAGTACCCAGATAATTTATTTTTTACGTTTGATTAGGTACCTTACAGGAGTTACAGGTCAGATCCAGGGTGGGGCAAGCACCCCACCCTGCCCCACCGTGGCCCATGGCCTTACGTAATTTATATGCACGAAAGCGGCGACAATGTCACGCGCCTTTTCAACGTCTATTATTGACTTTTTAGATTTCTGTGGCCAAGCCCCAGGGCCGGTCCTAGGGCGGTGCGAGCAGTGCGACCGCACCGGGTGCCATCAAGGGGGGGCGCCGAAATCAACCGAAACTTGAGACAAACGACGCTCGACCGATCATCACCACCGCGAAGACGATGATCGGTCGAGCGCGCAAGTCGTGCGACTCACGGGAAATAAAGCAACTGCTTTAACAATAAAGTTTTTTATTTTGAGGGGTGCCACTTTTAGATCTCGCACCGCCTAAAAATGTTGATAGGACCGGCACTGCCAAGCCCTATCAGCCAATAGAATTAACCAATGCGCCTAGTCTTATAATACGAGCAACATGTCTCATCAATGATACTCATTGCAGCGCTACTGGAGTTCCATTCTATAGATTAAAATTATTCAGTGTTGAAATAATTCATATTTTCGCAGATGCCATGCCGTTGCCTGGTTGGTACATGTACACGCGGTACAAATGGCTGATGGTTCTACTTACAATATTGTTGCAAATTGTACCAGCGTATTTAGCAGATATTTATAGACACCTAATTGGAAAGAACCCACGGTAAGAATAATAATATTAAAGTTTTCGGTCTTTTTCTCTAATTTGTGCGAGCATGAATATTTGAATAATCTATATTGTACGGTCAAGGAAAGATCCCTTTCCCTGACTGTACGTTTTACACAAAATACGACAAAACGATGACTGTGCAAAGATAGTTAAATAAATAACGACTCTTGCAAAACGCAATAAAGTGTAATTTCGCTCGCACAGCGCTGCGTGCCTAAAATTATACCAACGATATCGATACTATTATCTGTGCTATCGGTAGCTCGGATCGTGACAATACTGATGATGGAGGCAATACTACCGTGACATCGCTCTAACCAACTGAGCTATGTGCCGCTCGCATCAGTTGTAATTTCAAATCTCTCTTTATTTCGTAATAATAATTTACGAGTAGGTAGTATCGATACTGATGCCGATTATGTTGTTTACCAACTAAACTAATTTAGTCTCATTACGTCTCTTTCTAATAAAAAACATGAGAAAAGGATAGAAGATATTTAAAGAGATTAACAATTGGAATCAAAAATCTAAATAAATAAGAAATAAAATGATAATGCCGTTGACATTTTGAAACCAATAAAGCAAAAACGGGTGCATGCTGGCTGGCGCGTGCTTCCACAGAATATCATGTCGACAGCAACTAAAACCTTTGAATTGAGAACTCATTAATCGGGCTGTACCTACTTCATTGGACCTCCACAGAATATCATGGTGACAGCAACTAAAACCTTTGAATTGAGAACTCATTAGTCGGGCTGTACTTCACTGGATCATTCACACCATACTTAACCTCACTGTCAGAAATACGAAGATTTCTCTTTAACCCAATTACGTACAAAAACAAATAAAAAATGAATTTAAATACTCTTGAAATACTCGATCACACCAAACTAATTTCATATCTGTACCGACTTACACAATCTGAAGCCCAGTGTTCTATGGGCGTCTGCCAGTGCCCTTTAGTTACATAGTATAGAGAGATTTGAAATTACAATTGATGCGAGCAGCACGTGGTAGCTCAGTTGGTTAGAGCGATGGCACGGTGCGGCTGAAGTGTCAGTTGTTTATGAAATCTCTTAAATATTTAATAACGCAGTAAAGCCGTTTGCACACCGCCGCTTACCGCTATACGTGATTTCGATTGCAGACGTGTTATTCTGTTACCGCAGCCATATTACCACAGAATGCTGGCTGTGGTGTGCAAACAATGTAATAATTTAATATTCATAATAGGTATTACGTATAACATTTATAATTTAGTATTCCGGGAAAATACTGTTTTATTTTCGTCATTTCAACTAGGGATAAAAGTCAAAAGTCAAAAGTCAAAAACATTTATTTCAATTAGACCATTTACAGGCACTTTTGAATAGTCAAGCAATAGTTGTCAGTCAGTTTGTCCGTTAGTTGAAGCTAGTTGTCCGTTCCAAAACGTAGATTCCTATGGAGAAGAACGGACAAGAAACTCCATGGTTACTCTTTTTCAACTAATTCAACTATACAATTTCTTTGTTTACATTTATGCCCTAATATGTGAGAGCAATGTGAGATATTTTAAAAATCCCTTAGGATAAAAAATAAAATCAAAGATACATCCGATAGGTATCGGATGATTTTGATTTTTTTATTATCTCTATATATAAAATGCTTTGACCTGACTGACTGATTGATCAACGCACAGCCTAAACCACTGGTCGTAGAAACGTGAAATTTGGAGGACGTATTTTTTATACAATGTAGGCATCCGATAAGAAAGGATTTTTGAAAAATCTACCCCCAAGAGGATAAAAGGGGGTGGCAAAGTTTGTATGGGAAAATGTGGCCGTCGTGCTTGGCCTAATTAACTTCAAACTTTCAAATTTTTATTTCCGACCTCGACGCGGGCAAAGCCGATAGCAAAACTAGAAGATAATATAATTTTAATCCCTCAATAATTCAATGTTTCCAACAGATATATCAAGCTTCAGTCCCTGGTCACCCAAACGCGGATAGCAATCGACTTCTTCACCTCCCACACTTGGGTGATGAGGGCAGACAGAGTGAGAGAGCTGTTTGCGTCTCTTTCCTCCGCTGACAAGCACATGTTCCAATGTGACCCCACCAGGATCAACTGGACAGACTATATCCGAGATTATTGTCGGGGAGTGCGTCAATTTTTGGAGAAGAAGAAATAATTTAAGTTATTTAAAATATTATTACTATTATGGTGAATAAAATTATGTGTTCTAAAGAGATATTTTTAAAGTATATGTTAAAGAAAATAATATTATATTGTTGGCTTTAGGAGAAAATTAAAATAGATTAATTTATTTACACTTTTAAGGGTCCCCGAAACCATCAACTGCGATTGTCAATGTTTACGTAATTGACGCTTATTGATATAATTATGATATATTTATGCAATTGAAGCGATTGTCAACATTTTTTATACGTAATCACCTAAACTGTGAATGTCACGGTGAGATTCTCCCTCAAACGTTCGCAAACAAATTGGCAGTTCACGCGGTGATATCACGCAGCGTGTCGGTACAGAATAGGCTGGGGGGTGATTCTCGCGGGTTCGGTATTGATATCGAATTCGATATATATTGCAACAACTGTCAAAATCCCTACCATTTTGACATTTGTTGCGATATATATCGAATTCGATATCAATATATCACCCGCGAGAATCACCCCCCTGATCATTTCGGGGACCCTAAACTTATTGTAAGCAGCACCAATATTCATCATGGGTAGGTGAAGTAGATAATTTATAATTATTAAGAATTACATGTGCCACATGATATTTAAAACCATTTTTACTTAGTTGTAAATTTAAATAATTAAATAACGGAAACCACAATATCGTAAACCGTAACAATGTCAATTGAATGATATTGCAAATAAAAAATTAGATGTCGTATTTAGCATTTTTATGCAAGTGATATTTTTTAATGTAAATAGACTATAGCTGAGTTGCAGAAAAGGTCATTAAGTTTTAAAGGAGGCTTTAACGATAGAAATTGTATGGGTAATGCCTCCATTAACATTTCATTATCTTTCTGCAACCGACCGTATGTGCTTTATTTTTATAAATTTTTAAGAAGGTATAAAACCGTTTTATAATAAAGATAATTTATATAAAACAAGATTTTTATTAACCTCATAATCTTATCTTGTTTATTTTCGATTTCAAACACACAAATAATAATTTATATCGCTTATGGAAAAGATCGAAACAAAACAATTATCGAGAGCTGCAGGACGACTAAGGGTACCTACGCACTAAGCGATTAGCCGCAATGTGGCCAGCCGTCCGGTGGACCGCAGGATGCAGTTAGGCGGCTAGCCGCAACCGCAACCGGAACGTGCGGTTGAGAAAACGTCGTGGTTTGCGGTTGGATCGACTCATTTCCAAGATGATGTATTCCAGATTGCTGACCTATTTTGTATCTCAATTATAAACTTTTCTGTATCGAAATCCATAGTTAATTATCGATAAAATGCGCGAGCGTCGGTGAACACGTAAACCGTCAATGGCGAGGAACCGCAAACTAGCAATACCCGCGTAGTGTGTATAGCAAGCGTATGGTTGGCCGTCGGTCGGGCCGCAGCGCTCAGAACGACCGGAGTGGTCGGCCGGCAGCCGCATCGCAGTGCGTATAAAAACTACTTTCTCCTACAAATTTTTGATTACGGTCAGCCGGACGGCTGGCCGCATTGCGGCTAACCGCATAGTGCGTATGTAGCTTAAAGGAGGCCGCACACGTCAGGTAAACCGGTCCGGTTAACCGGACCCGGCTGCCAGATCTAGATAAAAAACCGGCCAAGTGCGAGTCGTACTCGCGCACCGAGGGTTCCGTATCATTTTTGGACGTATATGTTAAAATATGTGTTTAAGTTATGTAAACGCAAAAAGCCTTATACTCAATGTTTATCTAACACTGGTGATAACAGTAGTGACAGACAAACTGAACTGTGAAAAAACATATTGTCTGTCTCTCTCTCTCAATGCTCTTTTTATTGTAATGGCGTGTTTTTCTTTTTCGATGAATATAAATCTATTTAACAACGTCTGATCCTTTAATTTATCAATATAATCTAACAGGTTATGGGCCCAGGACGACTGACAAGTATACTGTGATATAAATTTCGTAGCAGTAAGTTGTTATATTGTGATTTATATGAAACGTAATTTTTCAAAATGGCCAACGCATCTGGGGCGCCGTTGATTCCCATAGAAAAACTAAAGGGAATGGACGATTACAATAATTGGAAGTTTGCTATGAAGATGCTTCTAATGCATGAAGATTTGTATGAATGCATCCAGTCGGCAGATGGTTGTAAGGACGCTCGAAAAGAGCAGAGAGCTTTAGCTTAAATTTGCCTTTCAGTGCACAGCAATGCTTATCCGCATGTAAGGAATGCTTCAACGGCATTCGAAGCTTGGACCAATTTACAACAGGCTTATGAGGATAAGGGGCTTAGCAGAAGATTGAGCTTGCTTAGGACGCTATTTTCAACGAAGCTAAGTGAATGCACTGGAATGGAAAGCTACTTGTCGCGTATTACAGAATTGGCGCAGCAGCTTCACGACATTGGGTCTCCGCTAGATAGTGATTTTGTTGCGGTGTTGATGCTAAATGGATTAACTTCAGACTACGATCCTCTAATAATGGCATTGGAAAACTCGAACGTCTCACTAGCTATTGAGACTGTGAAGACTAAGTTGTTGCAGGAATACCAGAGACGCGATGACAAGGCTGAGAAGGTAACAGCCTTGGTGTCAAAGAAGGTGTACAAATGTTTGAAGTGCAAGAAAAGTGGACACTTCATGAAGGATTGCCCGCTTAAGGTCACCAAAAACAAAGGGAAACCAAGTGACAAAGCGCTGTTGACCGCACTCTCTGTCACGGTGAAAGAAGATACGTGGTGCATCGACTCGGGTGCTACCAATCATATGTGTAACAGTAGAAGTGCATTCAGCGATTATCAACCCATAAAGCCTATTGAAGTGAATGTAGCAAATGGAGACAAACTTTTAGCGGTTGGTATAGGAAATGTCAAGGTAAAGTTGCCTAATTGCTTAAAAACAATAAGTGGTGTATATTTTGTGCCTAAATTGGCTGCAAACCTTTTGTCTGTTAGCGCAATGACTAAAAAAGGTTTCACTGTATCTTTTGATTCCATAAAATGTAAAATCAAAGATAATAATAAGGTTGTTGCTATGGCAACGCATGTAAATAGTATCTATCAGTTGGATTTATTACAATCGTTAATTTGTAAAAATGTAGTAGATTGTAATAATATTGTGTCGGGAAGTGCCATGCAATTGTGTTCTGGGGTGGAAAATGTGTCACAGATGGGTTCTGTGGTGGAAATTCCAAATGTGAAAGTTTGCTCAGCAGAGATGTCTTCTTTGAGCTCTGGAGTAGACGCACCAGTTGGTAAAATATCACAGGAGACCTGGCATAAGCGACTGGCTCACCTGAACTCTAGAAGCATGCATGTTATGAAAAAAGGTATAGTAACCGGCATTGATTATGATGATACTAGTTTTAAGTCATGTGTAGCTTGTGTTAAGGGAAAGCAGACTAGAAAACCCTTTCCAAAAACTTCTCAAAGCAGGTCAAATGAGATACTTGGGCTAGTACATTCTGACCTGTGTGGTCCTATGCCGCAGACTTCCTTAGGAGGATCGAAATATTTCTTAACGTTTACAGATGATTACTCTCGTAAAACCTTTGTTTATTTTCTGAAGGCTAAAGATGAAGTATTTAATTATTTCAAAATATTTAAGGCGCTTACAGAAAATCAGACAAATAAGAAAATAAAAGTTCTGAGGAGCGACAATGGTTGTGAGTATATTAATAATCAGTTTCAGAAATATATGAAGGAGCATGGGATTGTACATCAAACGACAATTCCATACTCACCGGCTCAGAATGGGGTCAGTGAACGAGCTAATCGGACCATAGTTGAGAAAGCCCGATGTATGCTGCAAGAAGCGGGATTGGATAACCGTTTTTGGGCAGAAGCTGTACAGACTGCAGTGTATATTAAAAACAGAACCCCGACAAAGGCAGTGATGGGTTCAACGCCTGAAGAAAGGTGGACTAAAATTAAGGTAGATGTTAGTCATTTCAGAATTTTTGGATGTTTAGCTTATCCTTTAGTTCACAATAGGAAGAAGCTAGATCCTAAATGTAAAAAGTATATATTTGTAGGGTATTGTGAAGAAAGCAAAGGCTACAGACTAATAAATCCAGAATGTCCAACTTCTTGTATAAAGGCTAGGGATGTTTCGTTTTTTGAAAATCAATTTATTTCAAAAACGAATTCTCAAAATGTTATGTCAGATGATGATCTTGCCACATTAAATACTGACTGTACAGTATCATTTCAACCACTTGACCAACAAAACTTTGAATCAGAATCTACTTCTGAAGACGGGTCTGTTACTGAGTTGTCTCATGATACATGTATGAAGTCAAAAGAGAGAAGGCAAGAAATTATCGTAACTGATTCTGATAGGGAAGTGTCTCCTATCTCAAGTTCAGATGAGTGTTCTGATCCTACTTACGTTCCAGGATCATCGACTCAAGGTGAGGAAGACTCTGATACCTTTGCAAGCTTGGATAACTCTGAAGAATATGCTAATGCAGTATTCAATTGCGGAGTTGATGAACCAATGACAGTTCACGAAGCATTGAGTGGTAAAGATGCATGTCAATGGCAAGATGCAATGCGTAGTGAGATTAATTCTTTTAATAAGAATAATTGTTGGACGTTAGTTGATTTAAAAGAGGGGCAAAAGCCAGTGAAATCGAAATGGGTATTTAAAATCAAACGTGATCTTAATGGAAAGATTTTAAAATACAAAGCCCGTTTGGTTGCCAAAGGATTCACACAAAAATATGGTATAGATTACCAGGAAACTTTTGCTCCGGTGGTACGTCATTCTACTATTAGAATGTTGTTTGCTATAGCTGCAGCAAATGATCTTGATATTGATCAGCTTGATGTAGCCACAGCGTTTTTAAACGGTGATCTTCATGAGGATGTTGTCATGGAACAACCAGAAGGTTTTGTTTCAAAAGGTAAAGAAGGGAAGGTTTACAAACTAAACAAATCCATCTATGGTTTGAAACAAGCTGCCAAGTGCTGGTATGACAAAATAAATAGTGTTCTCATAAAGAAAATGTATTTTCAGAAGTCATCAGTAGAGCCATGTGTATATTTCCGATCCAAACAGGGTCGTTTGGCAATAATAGCTCTATATGTAGATGACATTCTGATGTTTACGTCCTCGAATGAAGACAAGAAGCAATTTAAAGATCTCTTAATGAAAGAATTCGAAATGAAGGATTTAGGTCCGGTTCATGAATTCTTAGGGATGAGAGTTCGCAGAGAAAAAGATAAAATTATACTTGATCAATCTAACTATATTACTAATGTGTTAGACAGGTTCAAAATGGGAGATTGCAAACCAGTTGCTACACCAATGGAGGTTGGACTCAAACTTACTAAAGGTGAATCTGAAAGCTGTGAATATAGAAACCTCATTGGGTGCTTGATGTATATTGCTGTTTGTACTCGACCTGACATCGCACATGCGGTAAGTTTTTTGAGTCAATTTAATAACTGTAGTTCTGATACCCATTTTAAAGCTGGCAAGCGTATACTACGGTATTTAAAAGGTACAGTTAATTATTGTCTAATTTATGAAAAAACTGGTCTAGAAGTACATGGGTATGCTGATGCTGACTGGGGATCTTGCGAAGTTGATCGCAAGTCTTACACTGGTTTTTTGTATAAAATAGGTAACTCAGTGGTCAGTTGGGAAAGTCGGAAACAAAAAACTGTAGCCTTATCGAGCACTGAGGCGGAATACATGGCACTTTCCGATGCATGTAAGGAAGGTCTGTTCATACGCAGTTTTCTTAAAGAATGTCTTAATTTAGACTGTAATGTAACATTGTTTAATGATAATCAATCTGCACAGCGATTGAGTGAGAATTCAATGTTTCATGCTCGCACAAAGCACATTGATGTCAGGCATCATTTTATTAGAGACATTGTGGTAAAGGATTTAATTAAAATTAAATATCTTCCTACAGATAAAATGATTGCTGACATACTTACTAAACCGTTAACACGTGAAAAATTTGTTAAATTTTTGCTTCAATTTAATTTAAAGACTTGGAATTAGATTGTTGCTTATAAATATATTGTGTTATGCGTTAAGTTTGCTAGGTTAGTGTTTATTTGTGTACCTATTGTGTTAGGTAGGTAGTTTTTTATTATTGTATTATTGAATGAGTTATATAGTACAAGGTATGTTATAAGGTAGCCTTTTTGGTTTAAGGGCAGGTGTTAAAATATGTGTTTAAGTATGTAAACGCAAAAAGCCTTATACTCAATGTTTATCTAACACTGGTGATAACAGTAGTGACAGACAAACTGAACTGTGAAAAAACATATTGTCTGTCTCTCTCTCTCAATGCTCTTTTTATTGTAATGGCGTGTTTTTCTTTTTCGATGAATATAAATCTATTTAACAACGTCTGATCCTTTAATTTATCAATATAATCTAACAGTATAAAGTGAAAAAAAACCGGACCGCATAACTAAGTTTGTTTGTGAAGAAATTTTGATGATTTTAAAAAAAACTGTACTAGTTAAGAACATCGTTTTATTTTTGGTGCAATATTTGGGTCAATTCCTATCAGCTCTAATTATTTCAGATTTTTCGTTTCGCAAACTTCGGAGATAAGGGTGGGGGAATGGTATTTTTTCAGACATTTTTCATCATATGTCGAAAACTGTGAGACATTAAATAAAATGATAATATATTTTGAAATGTGCAGATCAAGCCCTTTCATATGATAGGTATGCCACTTGACCTAGTAACCCCACTTTAAAATTTCGGACCCCCACTCCGGCCCCTCTTGCAATGAAAATAAAAATATTTTTGGTCTTTTTTCATTTGCAATAAAGTTGGGCAAGCATTCTTTATGACTGTTCCAAATTTCAAGTCGATAGAATTAGTAGTTGCTGAAATAAGCAGGTGTGACAGACAGACAGACAGACGAAGTCGCACCATAAGGGTTCCTTTTTTACCATTTTGGTACGGAACCCTAAAAATCTGACGTCCGGTCAGAATGCACGGTCGGTGCGCCACCGCATGCGCGCCGGGTCGATCGTAGAAACCAAATGCAATCTAGCCGTGTGGGCGGAGCTCAAACCGGGTCCGGTAAACCTGCATAGCTATTCACAACCATTCGATACGCTTCCGTGTCGGAAATGGCACTTTTTCGACTGTCTGCTTTCCGAACCGATGGACTCGTAAAACGCTATTTAGCGTTTTACACTTGCGTAAACGCTAAATTTATCGTTTTAAACGCTAATTAGCGTTCTGGGGGCTGATCAGGGAACCGGACCAGGTTACCTCACGTGTGCGGCCTTCCTAAGTTCATCCACGATTCGTGTTTACGATTGTAAGTGTTAGTGTCAAAAAGACAAAAATGTATTTTATATCAATGCCTACATTTATTTTTCGACGCACATACAATTATACACGACGGGGGACTTTAATTTATGTTTGTAAGGAAGGATCATTATTTGTACCTAACTAAAGAGGCTTAAAAAACTCTAATAGGTTTATTGTCACCTCGCTCTTGTGATGAGATCATCAATATGGTTATGTTGCATTCAAACCAAAATAATTTGTAATTATTTTTAAACCACATTTTTTAAAATGTACCTACTAAAAAGTATAAATAATTTCTAATGAAATTAAAAGCTTGGAGCGTAGCAATAGAATAATAGATAATAGTAAGATGCGCCCGACATTTTTCATTTCAATAAAAAATATTTTACACTTTTTAGTCCGTTTTAAAAACGTGGTTTTAAAACAATGACTTTCTTAAATTTTTTTTTTTACTTTTTGGCCATAATTATCGCATTGTCATTCAAATTACATAGGGATTCTAAATTTCAGCTTAGTCTGATCCCAGCAAGTGCTTGAAAAATGAATTGCAAATCTTGTACTGAACTTTACCTCCGTGTACCGAACAGACCGACAGCGAGTCAATAAAAACGTAGTAACGCGGAAAAATTACGTTAATATTCAATGTATCCAGCCAATTAAAATTCATGTTGATAGGTACGTCGAGAGCGCCCCGTCCGGCTGTCGTGCGGAAGCCGTGCGGGCTTCGCACGACAGCCGGACGGCTCTCTCAACGCGTCATCTATATAAAAAAAAACTGGCCAAGTGCGAGTCGGACTCGCGCACGAAGGGTTCCGTACCATTATCTATAAAAACGGCAAAAAAATCATGTCTGTTGTATGGAACCCGCCTTAAATATGTTTTTATTTTAATTTAATTATTTATTTTTAAAGTGAATATATAATTAAATATTCTGTGAGTATTTCAAGCGTCTACCTGCCGGCCTAGCATGACCACGATAGAAACGGGTTTTGTCTACATAGAAATAGACAAAGTGACAGATTGTAGAAACATTTTTACCGTTTCATTCATAAAACATAGAAATGTTTCTACAATCTGTCACTTTGTCTATTTCTATGTAGACAAAACCCGTTTCTATCGTGGTCATGCTAGGCCGGCTGGTGCCGTTATCAATATCGAGCAAAAACGAGCAACAAAATCACGTTTGTCGTATGGGAGCCCCCCATAAATATTTATTTTACTCTGTTTTTATTTGTTGTTATAGCGGCAACAGAAATACATCATCTGTGAAACTTTCAACTGTCTAGCTATCACAGTTTATGAGATACAGCCTGGAGACACTCAGACAGCCAGACAGACGGACGGATAGCGAAGTCTCAGTAATAGTTTTTACCCTTTGGGTACAAAACCCTAAAAAACAACCGTCCATGTGAAGTATGCTGCAAACAAATCACACTCTATCTGATGAAAGAAAAGAATTTAATGGCAACGCTCGAACACACAGAAAGTGTTTATTAATTATCATGATATGTCATCAAGTCATCATCGTCAAAATGACCTCCAATCATTGCCTCCAATGATGAAAACAGCCTGTACTTATTTAATGTCGCGGCCACTTATTTACGTCATAAAAAAATTGTTTGACGATAAATTAAACGACGTGCCTACCTTTGCGTAAACCCTCAGATCATAGAAACAAGGAGATATTCCATCATAGCAAATTAGTACCGGAACAACTGATGCCACTTTTAGTACATTTTTCGACACAATTACGCGCATAATTAAGCGCTCCTTGTGAATAAAAAGATCTCCCACGCTTTAAACATTCCGCACACCCTCAATCTAACACTGTTAATCGTCACTCAATACTAGCACTAAACTAAAACACTGTATTTATACCATCGATCGTGTTCGGTTCGTCGTCAGCGCGTACGTTTTTAATATGAGCAATTTGCTCAAGATCAGGCATCAAGCTCGATAGCGCCTTGGCACATCTCCTTGTTTCTATGATCTGAGCGTAAACCTATTTTAATTTTGAAATAGCGAAAATGTTAACAGGTTTATATTAAAAGTTACTTCAGGTCCAATATTTAAATAAGTACCTATAAAGTTTAAATGTCTGTTCGTAATGTCCCAATAACAGCTTTTTACTGAATGCATAAGAAAGTATAATATGTACGGGTACGGTAACAAAAAAACAATTGTTAAAATTTTTGTATGTCTGTCTGTTTGTTCCAGCTAATCTCTGAAACGGCTAGACCGATTTTAACAGGACTTTCTCTGGCAGATAGCTAATGTTGTAAGGAGTAACTAAGGCTACTTTCATTCCGCGCAAAAAAAATATCCGACTCTATGATCACTCTTAAATTTGTCATACGAATTCCACTGAGAACCACCGAATTCCACACACATTCCATTGAGGTATTTAGACTCTCAATGCGTACACATTTGATGGGTACTTAAAGGATTTTATGGTAGCCCGAAAAATAAGGAAGAAACTTACAAAATGAATAGAGTATTAAAATGTGCAATTATTTTACCCCCCCGATTTTTAGGGTTCCGTACCTCAAAAGAAAAAACGGAACCCTTATAGGATCACTTTGTTGTCCGTCTATCCGAGGCAAGACTCTTAACGGGTGGAGGCATCTGCTCATAGATGGCGCCACTAAAAGAAGTATGTAATGGCGGATCTTGCTCATAGACGGCGCCATTGCATATTTCTAGTGGAATATTTTATTTTATTTAATACTAGACTTGTCCGCGACTCCGTCCGCGTGGACTACAACGGAATGACCAGTTTAAATGACCTCCGTAGTGTAGGGTGGCTAGTACTACCAAGAGGTCAAGCTGTATCTCTGGCTTATCCCACCGGAATTAGATGAAACGTAGCTTAGATTTTAAATTGGACCCAAAGCTATCAAACTGTGAAAACCACATCAAAGTCCGTTCCGTACTTTTCGCATGATCCGCGAACAAACAGATAAACAAACAGACATAAAATCCAAAAAAACATCTTTTAGGGTAAGGTTACGTCCCAGTACCCTATCCCAACTGTTTTTTCTGGAATATCTTCAATGTAAAGACACGGCCATTTTACAATTTTATAATATTAAATATATCTACACACATAATTAAGTTTGTACGGAATCCTTAAGGTGCGTAGGTGTATTCGCACTTGTCCGGATTTTTTTAAGATGATGTAACTGGTACTTTCACAATATATCCAACTGCCTATTTTACTGCGACATGCAAAAAATGAAACACAAGTTGTATTTAAAATGACGATTGTACTTCTTACTTACTTATCACAAAACAAGCTTCGGAGGCAGAGGCAGACTAAAGATTTCTTCATTTTCAGTTTTTGTTGAATCAGTGAATGTTTACATTTTTGTTTATGAACAAAATC
Source organism: Thalpophila matura (assembly GCA_948465475.1). Classification (NCBI taxonomy): domain Eukaryota; kingdom Metazoa; phylum Arthropoda; class Insecta; order Lepidoptera; family Noctuidae; genus Thalpophila; species Thalpophila matura. The sequence continues at coordinate 17,282,282 of OX419182.1, forward strand.
TGTTTTTGAAATTTTTATTTTTGCAAATTGATTTAATTTTTTTTTTTCACAGTGTAAAATTCATATCCAAAGTGCATGTTTTTAATAAGCGAATAAAATTAAAGAAGTTGGTTAAAAATAGCTAAAAAAGTAATAAGTATGAGCAATTTCTGCAAAATCTTCGGAGTGCAGTTATTCTCAAGCAGAAACTGTTTGGTGATAAGCAGAAGTGTGAAAATTAAATACAGACGAGGATATTCCAGTTCTTCTAGGTAAGTGAATCTATAGAAATATGAAGTCGGCAATAGCCCAATGATTAAAGTGACGAACTAATAAGCAAGAGATCGCGATATCGGCTCCACACGTTGCAATATATTCACGTGAACTTTTAGAATTACATCACGTATTACAGAACAAAACTCAAGTGTCGATCACTGTTTGACAAAAGTGGCGACCGTTGTTCCCGTACTAATTTGCTATGATGGCATATCTCCTCGTTTCTATGATCTGAGGATATTACCAACGCTCTTATGAGGTGTATTCAGAGATTTAAAATTTCAACTGATGCGGGCAAGACACAGTAGCTCAGTGGTTAGAGCGATGCCACGGTACAGTAAAGGTCACGGGTTCAAATCCCGCCCGTGTCAATTGTTTTTAAATCTATATTTTATGCACCCGGTACGAGCTTCCTGCGCCCTTGAAAAATGTTCTTATCTGATAGTCTGCTGTACCTATTATCTAATACTAATACTACAAAGCTAAAGAGTTTGTTTCTTTGATTGAATGCGCTATTTAAACTCTGGATCTACCAGTTGGATTCGAAAAATTATTTTTGTATAATGATAGTCAGATTTATGAGGAATAGTATAGGCTATTTAACATCACGCTACGACCTTTAGGAGCCGAGCAACGGGGGTGAAACCGCGGGCAACAGCTAGTCTCTTACACATTTAATAACAAGTAGTGTGGGATGCGCTCGGGCAAGACGGGTCAGCGACCACTAAAAAGCGGTAACAAACCATAAATGTAACTAAAATACAGTGTTATTTAAGTGCATATATCTCCTACATACCATAAAATGAATAATATAAGGATACCTATACAGGGTGGCAGGTTAAACAGTGGAAATATTTTAAGGGGTCATTGTACTTATAATTATGAACAACTTTTACTATGGGACCAACCCTGAAATCGCGAAAAAAAAAATCAGCTTCAATCAGCACCATACATTTTGTTGAGTTATGTGAACATAAATGTATGGAACAGCTGATTTTTTTTTCGCGATTTCAGAGTTGGTCCCATAATAAAAGTTGTTCATAATGATGAGTACAATGACCCCTTAAAATATTTCCACTGTCTAACCTGCCACCCTGTATAAGTAACAGCCTCTAAAAAATCAAATAAGAAAACACTGTAACTCGAGTTACAGTGTTTTGTACAGGAGTGTACAGGAGATATGCCATCATAGCAAATTAGTACGGGAACAACGGTCGCCACTTTTAGTACATTTTTCAACACAATTACAAGCGCCCCTCGTGAATATAAAGATCTCCCACACATTAAAAAATCCGCACACCCTCAATATAACACTGTTAATCGTCACTCAACACTAGCACTAAACTAAAACACTGTATTTATACCATCGATCGTGTTCGGTTCGTCGCCAGCGTGTACTTTCGTCCAATGTGGGCAAATTAAAGCATCAAGCTCAATAGCGCCTTGGCACATCTCCCTTGTTTCTATGATCTGAGGTAATATCTATTGGAGACTAATAAGATAAGCCGAGCTTGTGAAAAAGGTATCAAATAAAAATAATTGTTTATCTTTAAGCACATAATACAAATTGTGATTAATTACTTGTCATTTTTTACTATCCAATTTTTATTACTTTTTAATAAATTATAATATAAATAATGTATATCTTTTAAATACATAAGAACCTACTTATAATACATAATACTACCATGCTTTTTTGAGAGGGTATTTTGTTATTATTGCATCTAACGTTTGTGTGTTAAAAACATTACGAACGCATTAATACGGTAGTGGACTACTATTAAAAAAGTAGAAATAAATGATTTTATTCCAAAGAAGGAATAGGAATAACAAAAAAGTAAAAAAAATAAAATAATTTATCACAAAATGAAAAACATAGACGCTTTTAAAGTTTTTGGAGGGAGTATCGCTCCGTCTTTGTCGCGCGAAGCGGACATAGGTGGTGTTACGTCACTTATCATGCATGCCGTCCGTGTCTAGCAAATCATTTTAAAACGCTTATAACTTTGCCAATTTTGTAGATGTTTCATCGGTTTTTTTGGTGTTAATTATCTTTTTTCAAATAGTTTACAGATTCACAATAAAAAAAATATATATTCAACATCCCTATTGGTAATCATTGGGTAGTTCACGCACAACGGTTTATGTACAATCCAATAAAGGTTTAAGAAATTATTTGATTATTATTTTTTCCAGTGGTAATTCAAAGGACAATAAATGCAGTACAACTTATCAACCCGTTGCAGACTTTTACTCTGGGAAGTCTGTGTTTATTACTGGAGCCACCGGTTTCTTGGGAAAGGTTCGTAATATTACTTATCTAGCTAACAAAGACAAGTCCATCTGTACACTGTAAGAGATGCATAGTCAGTAGGTCCGGTATGATACGCCGAAAACTAATACCTATTTGTATATCTGCATCACGCTATGATGGCGTTTTTGAAGTTTGTCCCCTTATTAAGTTTCGTAAAAATTGACAACTTCTTTTAAAAGAACAATTGCTGTACTTTATAGTTTATAGTGACGTGTCACTATTGACAATTAGTACAGCAATATTGTTCTTTAAAAAGTACCTACCTAGTTGTTTTTTACGAAACTTTAAGAGCGAACAAACTTCAAACTGGCCATCATAGCTTGCCGCTAGATTAACTGGAGAGTTAAGCTGTCTTCAGACTACGCTATACTATATAGTATAGCGCGCCATACAAAGCCATACTATATAGTATAGCACAGTGTGAACGTATCCATAACAATGTATGGTGCGCGATATTGTCGTGCTATGAGCTATATATGCTACAATGCTATATAGTATAGCGTAGTCTGAAGCCAGCTTCATAGGCATTGAGTTGGAATCTGTATTAATAGTCTTCGATAGATGTCACCAACGCTCGTAAGAGGCGATGTCACGATATGGGAAAGGTTCCGGGTTCAAATCCCGTCCGTATCAGTTGTTTTTAAATCTCTTACTGTAACTTCTCGTGTAGGTGGCTTATTAAAACTATGTAGTAAGTATTATTATTTACTTTTTTAGGTATATCTTGAGAAACTGCTCTACTCATGCACCAAATTAGACAAAATTTACCTTCTGGTGCGAGAAAAAAAAGGTGTAAATGTTAACAAACGGATTGAAGATATGTTTGCAAATCCGGTAAGTTCTCTCTAAAACACTACCTAGACAAAAACTACTTTGTACATTGCTTGCAGCTGTATAAGTGTGTTTACCTAGTAGATAGTTCCAAACAGGAGACTTTAAAACTTGCCTTTAATTTTTCTATTATTACATTGAAAATTGTCTTGCTTTTTCGGAATATTTGGAAAGTAAAATTGAAATAACATTTTCAAATAAACATACATAATACATACTAATACACTTGCGTGCAATAAAATCGACCCGCCGCCGCTGCCGTTTATGTTTTCGGATCTGAACCGAATAGGATTAGGGCTAGGACTTCAGTACCTGAAACACGATCGGTACTGACAATCGCCATTGAAGTGGAGGGGGCTAATATCCCTCAAGAGTTCATAGTAACTTTGTACAGATCAATTAAAAACAAGATGGAAGCCACAATAAAGGCCAGATGTGCAATAACCGTTATAAAAAAAATCTTTTTTTGGCTTGAAGTCATTATTTCTTTCTTAAATTTGTTGTTAAGGAACAAAAATGTTGATAAGCATTTAAACCGATCGTTTTAGAGTGTTAACTTAATGTTAGTGCTTTTATAATTTTCATAAATCCCTAATTTTCTTCACTGTGTAATTTTAAATTCGAATGTGAAGAGTGGGCCGATTTTATTGCTCGCAAGTGTATTATAAATGCGAATGTTTGTGTGTGTGGTTTGTTACTCTTTCACGCTAAAACGGCTAGATGGATTTGGATGAAATTTTACAAACAGGTAGCCTAGGATCCGGAAAAGCACATAGGCTACTTTTCACCCATTTTCACGCAGACCTCGCGGGCAACAACTATAGTACATAGTACCTATAATTTTAATAAACGTATGTTTATTACATTTTCAGCTCTTCACGAGGTTGAAAAAAAGCAATCCTGATTACGTAGAGAAAGTGGTACCAGTCACCGGGGACATTTCATTACCGAAATTAGGACTCAACCCAAAAGATGAGCAGACATTGATGGACAAGGTGAGAATACACTCAAATCGTGCAGCAAATATAGTTTTATGAAAACCGAATTACAACAGTTTTTACCGTTTTTACTTAAGGCTACGTACGCACAGACAGGCGGCTTGCTTAGCGCCTAGAGCCTAGCGAGTCACCTAACGAGTAGCTTAGTAACACGAACGTTTTAGAATGTTCGCGACCGGCCCCACTGCGCGCTAAGGAACGACTAGCTAGGCGCCAAGCGCGCAGTGCGGCCGGTCGCGAATATTCTAAAAGTTTTGTTTTACTAAGGTACTCACTAAGTGACTAGCTAGGCTCTAGGCGCTAAGCAAGCCGCTTGTCTGTGCGGACGTAGCCTAATTGTTTGCAGTCCATTGCGGTTATTAAATGTTCCACGGAATAGCACGTTATATTATTATTATAATCTTAACCCCAGTTTAATTCTAGGTGTCAGTAGTATACCACGCAGCGGCAACTGTTAAATTTAACGAACCGTTACCAGTGGCCATGAACATCAATTTTGAGGGCACGCAGAAGATTCTTGAGCTCTGCCGGCGTATGAAGAACATGGAGGTATTTGGATATAATTATCATAAGTAACACTAGCTTTTGCCCACGACTCCGTCTGTGTAGACCTCAGATCATAGAAACAAGGAGATAATTATATGCCATCATAGCAAATTAGTACGGGAACAATTTGAACAGATTTAGTAAATTTTTCGACACAATTACGCGCATAATTAAGCGCTCCTTGTGAATAAAAAGATCTCCCACGCATTAAACATTCCGCACACCCTCAATCTAACACTATTCATCGTCACTCAACACTAGCACTAAACTAAAACACTGTATTTATACCATCGATCGTGTTCGGTTCGTCGCCAGCGCGTACGTTTTTAGTACGAGCAATTTGCTCAAAATTTGGCTCTTTCCTCTAAAGGCTATTTTAGGCTAATCTGCATTGTTCTTACTGTGGTTCTTACATAATAGGTTTCTTTTAGGCAAGCGTGCTTCATCGTAGATCACGTGACTGCTTAACATCAGGCGAAACGGCGATCAAACGCAAGCCTATAAAAAATCGAATCATTGTCTGATTAAAGAGACATTGAGTTTGTTTCGATTTTCTTCTCAATGTATTAAATATTTTCTGTTACAGGCTTTCATCTACGTATCGACGGCATTCGCACACACCCAAAAGAAGGTACTTGTGGAGACGATTTACCCACCACCGGCAAAAGTGGAAGATATCTACAAATTCATTGAAGAATATGGCCATGATGCTGAAGAGACTACGAAGTTTATGAGTAAGTATTTAAAATAATGTCCATACAGATCGTTACAGATTTTTTTAGCAGGAGCAGATAATATGGACATTTTTTTTTTTTTTGAGGATGGGAAATCCCGCTCTGGGCGGAGCGGAAGGGAGTGTCAGACTCTTACTGACTAAAACCCACCCGTGTTCCTTCCTTAGCCCTTTATGTTCCGGGTCAGCGGTACCCCTTTCGGACTATCCCGCTTTAGATAATATGGACATTAGAGAGTCAATTGATGCTGGTTGTTAAAAGAAATATGAAGTATGTTCAACTCATTCTAGAAATTGTTCCAGTAGGTAATTTCTATTTTTAGTGGAACAATCATCCATAATACGCTAACTTTTATATACTATGTTACTTTATAACAAAACGTATTGACGTTTTGTTATAAAGTAACATAGTATAAAAAAGTTAATAAAAACGTTCAATAGATTTGGGCAACGAATTGCTTCTGGGCAGCTGCTTTCGAGTAAGTGCTTTGTCAATTTTTACGAAACTTTACGAGCGGACAAACTTCAAATCTGGGAGGTGATTCTCGCGGGTTCGATTTAATATCACTTTCGATATATATAGCAACAACTGTCAAAATATCGATCGAATGTAGCTTTCGGTATTCTCGTGAAGTCACTGCAGATATATATCGATGGTAAAGCGTTCGACATGCATCGCGTGGTATGGAGCAGTCGATAGTGTCATATCGAATGAATTATCGTACGCGCGTAAAAGAAGTTGTAGAATTGTTGTCAGATTGGTAAATTTATTTTGCTTTCAATTGATCAAAACTATGAATTTCGAAAGAAAATCGTCTTTACAGACAAATTTGTCCGTTGTCGAGGCTTGTATCACAGAAAAATTCCCAAATCAAAACTAACAAACAAAAACAAACGATTTCACTTCACTTTTAGGTTATGGCACTATTACTTAAAATGATTCAATTCACAATTAAGCTAAAATTACGTAAGTATGAGTACAATTTTAGAAAAAATAAACAAATGTTTAATAACAATTAAACACGAATAAAAATATTGAATTTTTGACAGATGTCCATAAAAGTCACTGTCAAAACATTGACACTCCGTTCCACAAAAAGTATACACATGTTAAGATTTTTTTTTTTTAAATTAGTATGAAATAAATACTCCCTACTTGACTAAATTCTAATGGTGGTTACTGTAAAATGATAACTTAATCATACTTTTAGCCCAAATGACTAGAAAAAATTATTTGAAGACAAATTATCGAAATTTATTATTAATTCTTGGTCCGAGCACCAACCAACAAAAACGGAACGTGTCTTGGCAGAGACAAAAACTCGAAAAGGATTGAATGAACATAATAATACGTCTATATCTATTAAAAAAATATCTGTTGCCCGCGAGAATACCGATTTTAGCATGGGACCGATATTTTCAGTAGAAATGATCTTGATCGAATGCGATATCTACATGATACGATATTGATCATATCACTGATTTATCGCATAAAGCGAGAATCACCTCCCAGCCATCATAACGTGCCGCTGATATACGCTAACTTTTAAAAAATGTTACAAATAACAAAACGTATGTTTAATAGATTTGGGCAACGAATTGCTTCTGGGTAGCTTTCGAGTAACTACCTACCTAATAATCTTCCTGAATACTCATAGAAATTACAATATCTTTGTATTGTTTTAAATCCATGGTTATCGGCGCAGCGCCGAAATATCGGAGTCTCAAAAATAAACAGGTACATGGTGTAAATCCCGACATAGTTTATTCTACTACAATATCTTTTGTTGCAGACGGTCAACCCAACACTTATACGTTCACTAAGGCATTATCGGAGGCCTATGTCGCCAAGAATCATGGGAATGTACCTACCGTTATCATCAGGCCTTCTGTTGGTAATAAATTATTATTTAATGTTAGATAATAAAGGGATCTTCAAAAACAACTGACACAGGCGGGGTTTGAACCCGCGACCTCTACTTCACCGTGGCATCGCTTTAACCAACTGAGCTACCGTGTCATGCCTGAATCAGTTGAAATTGGAAACTTTTTTTTACGCTTCTTATGCTGAACCTATTAAGGCTGTGTCCCCAATAGGGCATGCAATTATCCGCTCATTTTAGTATTCGGATAATTTGGATACTTGAATAACGTTATCCGGATAAATCCGGATAATACGGATAATTTGGATAGGAATGAAAAAAATAAAATTTGATCAACAGTTGCTTTTTTCTGTTTTATGATTTTTTCGTCAGTTCAAAAATGAACAGTCAGAAACATCACACATAATCAGTCACAGCGCATGTTATTTATAATATTTATTTGAACCATAATTATGGTTTCAATCTTCAGTAGGTATTATTAGCAAATAACTAAGGATTCATTTTATAGTAATAACTTCTGAACATTACACATTAACACAATAGTCAGGAATTTGAAAGAGATATGTGCTGGATTTTGAAAGAGACGTGGTACGTATCTACTTTAAATTTTTGCCTAAATGCTAATTTTGCCCATATACCTACATCAGCAAACTGTAAAGCCGCGTTGACACGGTCCGAGTATGCTCGGACCGAGTGGACTCGTAGGAGTAAGCTTCATCCGAGTGTACTAGGATAGCTGTTGACATTATCATAGTTGACTCGGATCATTTTCTTCATTATTACAGTTATTTTTCACAGTTAACATCGAAAAATGACGGATTTTGTGCGAAATAGTATCGGATTTTTTGCAGACTTGTTAATCGAAGAGCTAAGATGGCAATAGGATAAGGCATCTGGCTTTAATTTTGTATTTCTATAACCCAACGTTCCAGAGAACCTGTTCTGCTTCGTAGAGTTCTACAAATCTAGTTGTGTAACGCTCTGACCACTTTTTTTTCGCACGAGACGCTTGTTTCTTGTTATTATATGCCATTTTGTTTCCCTACTCGGTCCGAGTTAGCTCGGAGAAGAAGAGCGCGATCCGAGTCTACTTAGATCGGACGCCGTCGTCCAAGTGCGCTCGGATTACGGGTTGCCACAATACGAGTTACGTCCGAGTAGGGATCCGAGTCCACTCGGTCGGAGCATACTCGGATCGTGTCAACGCGGCTTTAAGACCACAAGTCCACACACAACGAGCAACGACACAACATAAACGAACACGTCAGTACAAGTTTCACTTAGAAGAGCCGCGCGCAACTAAATGGCGGACAAAGCGTCTACAACATGGCGGTGGTATTCAGTTCAATGTTGCCAATTACCAAAAATACTCCAATAATTGTGCAAAATATATAATATTATACGTTCAAATACGTAAAAATAATAAACCAAAATTTATCCATTTTATTCGTATTATCCGAATAGTAATGCAATTGATATCCGGATATTTTATTTGGCGAATATCCGGATAATTCGGATATCCGGATATCCGGATAGTATGCCCTAGTCCCCAATAGGCAAACTGTGAGCGGTCGACTGAGACTGTGCCAACAGTTTGCAGTAGGCAAACTATTAGCGCAAACTAGCAAACTGTAGACACTCCATTTCAAATATATGGAAGGACGTACTAACCCGATACGCCGCAAACTCAGTCGGCCGCTAGCAGTTTGCCTATTGGGGACACAGCCTATTTCTTGACAATTTCAAGTGCCTGTAAATGGTCTAATTGAAATAAATGTTTTGACCTTGACTTTGGCAGGGTCTGAATAATTTTTTTTTTGCAGTAACACCAACAAAAGACGAGCCTGTAAAGGCGTGGTTGGACAATTGGTATGCTTCCACACCTTTATTGGTCAACAGTGCCAAAGGATGGAACCGCATCTCCTATGGCAGTGGCGACAACATCGTCGACTTTATTCCTGTAGACTACGTGTCTAACATGAGTATTATTGCTGCTACTAAAGCTAAAAAGTAAGAAAATATAATTTTTATATCTAAGCTACACGATTTCAAGGAGTTTAGGGGAACTGGACCAAGAAAGTATGGGGAGAAAGGTTATAGTTGAGATGAAAAAAGTAGTGGGATAATACATGCTGCGATTGATCAGGATAATTCCATTATTTATTTTGTAAACTTGAAATCCAAAAACCTTTCAGAAACCAAATCCAGAATCATAGTATCTTCTTCAACTATGTTCTTATTAGTATAGAACCTTTAACTGTATCTCTCCTTTTGCATCGCGACCTTCACTTTATTCTTTATCTGGTTTTATTTTATATTATTGAGTGGCAAACAAGCAGGCAGTCCACGTAATGGTAAGTGGTCACCACCGTCTATGGATTTTTATGAATCCTTCAGGAACTCGGTTTTTCACCAGACCTTCACTAGTTCATGAGATGCAAGAAAATAAAGTTCACAACTTTGAGTGGGTTTTTCTCTGAAGCGACAAAATCGAGTTATTGTATTCCTCGTTAGCGCGGCAGGTTGGGTGACGTAGCTCTGTCTCGATCGTGTGTTTCTTTTTTTTCCATCTACTATCATCCTAGCAGCCAAAAGATCTTCATTACTGGGCATAGGCCTCCTCTAACCTAGTATAGTCAACGTTAAATCCTTTTTCCAGATCAAGAGAAGTCCAAGTTTTCAATTGCACGACTACTTCAGAAAATCCTGTCAAATGGTCTGATGCTAATAAATACTTCACTCAAGAAATGGTTTCACGGGGTAAAAGTAAGTTGATAAGATATAACAGAATAATATTATAAACACCAGAAGGAATTTATAAAAAATAACAAAAGGCGAACAAGAAAATTGGATAGTTCCAGAGATAGCGAATTCAAACAAACAAACCCTTCAGCTTTATTACATTAGTATAGATATGCGGCTACCTCAGATCATAGAAACAAGGAGATATGCCATCGTAGCAAATTAGTACGGGAACAACTGTCGCCACTTTTAGAACATTTTTCGACACAATTACAAGCGCTCCTTGTGAATAAAAATATCTCCCACATTAAAAATCCCGCACAACCCTAGCACTATTAATCGTCACTCAAAACTGTCACTAAACTAAAACACTGTATTTACATCATCGATCGTCGCTAGCGTATACTTTTTATATACGGTCAATGTGACCACATCAAAGCGTCAAGCTTAATAGCGCCATGGCACATCTCCCTTGTTTCTATGATCTGAGGCGGCTACTGAGAATGTTCTAGTGAAAAAAGAACCCAATAACACTTTACCTTACGGGATCGAAACCAGACAGAACCCCGTGCTCAACAGTTGGGATTGCGACCACTAGACCAAAATAGCCTATAATGTTCCCACTGCTGGGACACAGGCCTCCTCTCTGTGAGAGGGAGTGGGCCGTAGTCCACCACGCGGGCCCAGTGCGGATTGGTAGACGTCACATGTCTTCGAATTTTTGGTTCTAGGACATGCCGGTTTCCTCACGATGTTTTCCTTCACCGTTAAAGCAAGTGATAATTAATTTCTAATACGCACATGACTCCGAATAGTCAGCGGTGCGTGCCTCGGGATCGAACTCGAACCATTCGCCGTGGCAGGCACATGGTTAAACCACTAGGCTATCACTATTATTATATTATTTCAGATGAATTGCCATGTCCAAGAATGTTTTGTGTTAATTCAAAAGCAGCAGTGGACATCGGGACGTTTATATTTCAAACGACTCCAGCGCACATTGCAGACTTGTGGCTGAAAATTACGGGGCGAAAACCTAAGTAAATTAAAATTATTTTTTTTTAGATTTATAACTTTTTAGCTTTTCGTGCCTTAAAAGGAAAAACGGTGTGATGAAGTGATGCTTCTTCAAAGTGTTACTGTAAAAGCCCAAACTTAGGTAAATCTTAAGATTTACCCGTAAAACCTAAGATTTACTAACCCTTAATGGTATATGTATATTTTTGCGAATTTTAAACATGTTAAGTATGCTTATTTAATGATAAAAGTCCGAATTGTCCTGTGACAATCATTCATTTCGAACTTTTACTACCATACATTCGGTAAATCTTAGGTTTTACCTTAGAGACACGGTAAATGTTGAAAAGAGTGAATAAGTTGTGACAGCACCGAATTGGTCAACACTGTGGTCAACACCAACTTCACGTGATCTTTTCTGCCCTACCACTGGATTGTTATTGTATTCCCGGAGGCGCGGAGGGAGAGCAGCCCCCGCCCGTTGTAACAAAGCATAGGCAGTGCGAGCCGGAGCGGCTGGGGCTGGTCACCGGCCCTTAGAGGGATCTAAGGGTTGTTACACATTACGCCGAAGCGGCAGCCGCGCCGCCGTATTTTCATACATTTTTATACGCGCGGAACCATGACTCACCGCTGCCGCCGCAGCGCGTGTGTGACACCACGTATACAAAAACGTGTATAAACGCCTTAACGGTTTTCGGGAAAGTCGGTGTTGCTGTTTACAAAAATTTTTGCCCATTCTGTATATTTAAAACATTATAATAAGCATAACAACACATTTATAACAATATCACGCTTCCTAATCATCCTTTTTTATCACCAGGTACGCCAAACTCATGTCCCAGATCGTCGAACTTAGGAATTCCACCGAGTTCTTCTCTTTCAACAACTGGGTAATGAGGGCTGAGCGAGCGAGAGAGCTGTACACCTCGCTATCTCCTGAGGATCAGCAGGAGTTCCCCTGCGATCCCACCCAGCTCGAGTGGTCGGAATATTTCCGAGACTATTGTAAAGGAGTACAGAGGTACTTGGAGCCTAGATTCACGGCGAAGTCATAGTATAGTACCTTTGATGATTTTTATTTTTATAATAAATCTAGTAGGTACCTGCTTATTTAATAAAGCGAAAGAGTTTTTTTGTTTGATTGTTTGTTTAACGCACTATAATCACTGGAACTACCAGTCGGATTTGAAATAATTTTAGGTCAACGGGAAGTATCTGTTGACCTAGAATCATAAAATTTGGCAAGAAGCAAGGTCTAGGTCAAGGTCAAGGTCACAGCACAAGTAAAAAAAAAATCGGAAAATCGTTATATCACACATTTTTTTCTAGATACAAAATTAAGTTTGTACAAAACTCTCAGGGCACGGCCCTACTGTTTGCTGTAACTATCCAATCTTTTGGGAAGCAGTCTAGTTCTTTAGTATAGTAGCCTGTGATTTCGTCGTTTCTTCTCATTTGGCAATCAATCCGAAGTTATTTTTGCCCAGCCATCATCCAATATTTGATATAAGCACATGGCCTACTTAGGCCCCTCGCCCACGGCGACTTTTTGTAGCGACGTTTACTAAACGCGCTACAGCATCGCTACTAACACATGTTAGTCTTATTTGCCAACGCACTACTGGGAGGTGATTCTCGCGGGTTCGATATGATATCACCTTCGATATATATAGCAACAACTGTCAAAATATCGATCGAATGTAGATTTCGGTATTCTCGTGAAGTCACTGCAGATATATATCGATGGTAAAGCGTTCGACATGCATCGCGTGGTATGGAGCAGTCGATAGTGTCATATCGAATGAATTATCGTACGCGCGTAAAAGAAGTTGTAGAATTGTTGTCAGATTGGTAAATTCATTTTGCTTCCAATTGATCAAAACTATGAATTCCGAAAGAAAATCGTCTTTACAGACAAATTTGTCCGTTGTCGAGGCTTGTATCACACAAAAATTCCCAAATCAAAACTAATAAACAAAAACACGATTTCACTTCACTTTTTGGTTATGTCACTATTACCTAAAATGATTCAATTTTCAATTTAGCTAAAATTACGTAATTATGAGTATAATTTTAGAAAAAATAAACAAATGTTTATTAACAATTAAACACGAATAAAAATATAGAATTTTTGACAGATGTCCATAAAAGTCACTGTCAAAACATTGACGCTCCGTTCCACAAAAAGTATACGCATGTTAAGAATTTTTTTTTTAATTAGCATGAAAAAAATACTCCCTACTTGACTAAATTCTAATGGTGGTTACTGTAAAATGATAACTTAATCATACTTTTAGCCCAAATGACTAGAAAAAATTATTTGAAGACAAATTATCGAAATTTATCATTAATTCTTGGTCCGAGCACCAACCAACAAAAACGGAACGTGTCTTGGCAGAGACAAAAACTCGAAAAGGATTGAATGAACATAATAATACGTCAATATCTATTACAAAAATATCTGTTGCCTGCGAGAATACCGATTTTAGCATGGGACCGATATTTTCAGTAGATATGATCTTGATCGAATGCGATATCTACATGATACGATATTGATCATATCACTGATTTATCGCACAAAGCGAGAATCACCTCCCTGCATCTCGACTGTATCGATGCAAACGCGCGACCGTGTCGGACGACATCGGGGAGAGAACGGAGGGAGGGTGGCGCGGTATTTTTGTGCCGTTACTGAATCGCGTTTGCATCGCGACAGTAACGCGTTTGCATCCCGACTGAATCTGGGCCCGTGGGCGAGGGCACACAGCTCGCGACCGCTTCGCGACTTGCGGACGCGCGACAGCGTCACTAGCGCTACTGCATCGCTACAAAAGTCGCCGTGGGCGATGGCTCGTAGTCGCGTTTTAATATGGAGTCATCTTCCTCCACTTTTTGCGTTATTAAAAAATAATATTTATCAACCTAAAATATCAAAGTTATAATCTTTATTAAACAATTTCACCTGTCAATCTCATGGTAATAGAAAGAGACAAAAAACTTGACGAAATTGGTTCGTTAAAATTAATCTAAATTAATTTACTTTGTGGAGACGAAAGCTTCATAATTAAATTGAAAGTGTCGAGACAAAATCAATTTCATCGTTTTCCCTTGAGCATTGAGTTTGATGGTTTTGTTAAAATCTGGCATGGTTTAAATTATAATTTCCGTATTTATGAAAATAAAGTGTGTATATCTACAATAACAAGATAAACAACATTATTAGATAAACAAAAACCCGACTGCCTAATATTTAGGCCGACCATACACGAACTGCTCGAGCAGTCAGCCAGTGATCAACTGCTCGAGCAGTCAAATTCAACCGCTTGTTGTTGTCACTGATAACTGCTGCAGCAGTCGGTATCAACTGCTCCAACAGTCGGTATCAACTGTTCTGGGCTCGACAAGTAGCAGTCGACAGCTCGAGGAGTCAGCCTGGCGACTGCTTGACCGCACGACCGCCCGAAGCAGTCGGACTGCTCGAGCGGTTCCGTATGTGTGTACGTAGAATACTGTAGTTTGCTATGCAGTCGCAGCTTGAAGCAGTCGATACTGACTGCTTCAAACAGTCCGTGTATGGTAAAATCACTCCCACGGTGAATCCATGCCTGCTAAAGAGAGCAGAGCGGTTGAGTGCGAACACAAGTCGAACTGTGTTCGTATGGTGTTCGTCTTCGCTTTGCTAATTATTTACGTCCACACGTACGAACCAATGTTGCGTGCTCGATGTTCGTGTTCACCATGTTTTGTTCGTTCGTGCAAACACGCCTTTACGTCGTAGAGTAGTATGTAGAAGTACTGATAAAAAATAATACAAAATATCAACAATAATATTGAGGGTAGATGAAAAACTTTGAAAGATAACACTGTCATCCCCAGTCTGCCCGTGACCTCGGCCGATGCAACATGGCCGAAACGTCGGTGGTAAAAAGGTATCGTACCTTTTATATCGTGAGTTATGATTAAATAGGCCCCAATCTCAATGTTACTATAACGTATTTAAATCGTGAAAGTTTCATTAAATCAGAAGTGTATAAACAAGTGACCCCGCGACTAAAACCTAGTTAAGGTTAACATAATACGCAGGTAAATCTTATTATTCGTGTCCTCTGTAGGTACTTCATTCAGTATGGGCGGCTTATGTTCTAATAGATTTCATTTAAATACATACAAGAACGTTGTTCGGAGGGATATGGTATTTAATCGCAGATTTACAGACCGCACGGTTGTCGCAGTGGCTGAGAGATTGGCTGCTGCGCGACGTGTCGCGGGTTCGATTCCCGCACTGCACACTGGTCTGGCTATTTGTGTATGTGAAATTTGTGTTTGTAAACGCACCCACGACACAGGAGAAATCTTAGTGTGGGGCAACGTTTTATAAAAAAATAAAAAAAATAAAAATCCTTAGTAATATAATATAAATGTGAAAATAAGTTGCACGCCTAAAATACTGAACCGATCATCATGAAATTTTACATATACCTACGTTATGAGGGATACAGAAAAGGACATAGGGTACCTTTCATCCAGAAAAAAAGTATTGTTTCCGAGGGAAAGAACAATAACTTTCGACGGTCAATTTGCTTTAGGACGCTAGATGGCGTTACGTTAATGTCACGCGGATGAAGTCGCGGGCGGCAAAGTACTAATGTCCATTTCAATAGAACTTAAACTATGTAAACAAACTTTCTATACAAATTCATCAAATTTTGACAGTTTGCCATACTGATATTGTTTACAAAGTTCGCAATTTCAATTGACATGGACTTTAGTTTTTTATAATTATGTATAAAAATGTTGATGTCAGTCAGCTTTACGAGAATAGCCTAAACCATGTTTATTTTTTATCTTATTGAGTAGGAAAATTAATCTATAAATAGTATATAACAAAGTCACTTTTTCTATCTGTCTGTTTATCTACGTAGTTCTTTTAAACTATACAATGGATTTTAATGCGGTTTTCATAACCATTTTGATATTTTAGTCTGGAGGTTTATGTACATATATAATACGTTAGTTTTTAACTTAGATACCTACAGTACAGAAATATCGATGTTGTGACATGTCGCACACATAATTATTTTATTATCATAGATTGCAGCCGTGCAAAGCAAGGGCCCAGTACCTATCCCAGAACTGAAAATTATTAGCGGGGGGGTTATTCCCAACGGACCACGTGGTCCCTGCAACTCGCCAACTGACTACGTGGTCCGTTGGGAATATCATTTTTGAGGGGCTAGCCGCTAAAGGTTGGAAACTAAAACACTAACTTCCTTTCTTATAAACGATGTTAAAACAACTCTTAAGTAAATTGTCATCTCTATTTATTTTCATACAAATTTAAGTTTAACCACTGATTAAATATGCAACTATCCCTGTTGATAGTTGCATATTTAATCAGTGGTTAAATTAATTAATTAATTATTTATGAATAAATATTATTTACCTTATCCAAATTATTCAAGGTTTAGTAAATCCGAGTAAACTGTATAACTTATGTAGGCACAGAACCCCGAATTAAATTTAAGCCATTAGGGAGGCTATGCCTGCATATAATATTAACAACATGGATTCGCCTAAAGGTGACCTGGGTAAATATTACCTTAGGAACGTAGTAAATAGGTACTAAATTGTCTCATTGGGTTACCATTACATTATTATACCATTTTTAATGGACTTTCAATAGGGGTTCTCAATTTTTTTGTTTATTGAACCGATTTTGACTTTAATTTTGAATTTTGATTCGATTTGATTTAAAAAATAAAAACCATGTAGGTACCTATAATATTTCGTGTTAAATAGTTTTGGAACTCGGTGGCAATTGTTAGGGTTCCGTACCTCAAAAGGAAAAACGGAACCCTTATAGGATATAAAAACATAATATTATGTTAAGCGCCATTATGAGATTATATAAAAAAAAAAAAAAAAAAGGAAGGTAGTAGGCTGAGGAAGGTATGGAACCCTCGGTGGGCGAGTTTGATTCGCACTTGGCCAGTTTTTTAGGGTTCCGTACCAAAATGGTAAAAAAGGAACCCTTATGGTGTGACTTCGTCTGTCTGTCTGTCTGTCACACCTGCTTATTTCAGCAACTACTTATGCTATCGACTTGAAATTTGGAACAGTTATAAAAAATGCTTGTTCAACTTTATTGCAAATGAAAAAAGTCCAAAAATATTTTTATTTTCATTGCAAAAGGGGCCGGAGTGGGCGTCCGAAATTTTAAAGTGGGGTTACTAGGTCAAGTGACATATCATATGAAAGGGCTTGATCTGCACATTTCAAAATATATTTTTATTTTATTTTATGTCTCACACTTTTCGACATATGACGAAAAATTACCAAATAAATACCATCCCTCCCCTCGTATCTCCGAAGTTTGCGGAGCGAAAAATCTGAAATAATTAGAGTTGATAAAAATTGACCCAAATATTGCGCCAAAAATAAAACGATGTTCCTAACTAGTACAGTTTTTTCAAAATCATCAAAATTTCTTCACAAACAAACTTAGTTGATTTTTTCACTTTATACGTCCAAAACTAATACGGAACCCTCGGTGCGCAAGTACGACTCGCAGTTGGCCGGTTTTTTTTTTAATTAAGTCTAATCAAAGATACCGACCTCCGAAACTAAACTAGTTTAACATTTTTTTGAAGATGGTTTTTCCACCTTTCCAACTTAGATTTACATAACAAATCGTTTTGACAATCTTACAACGGGATAAAAAAATCGTAACGAGCCTTTGATGTGTCAATTTTGATGTTATTACTTTGACATCCAGCAAAATGTTGCCATAAATCATGTAACGCCATTTAGCGCAATGTGTTGCCAGCCCAAATAATTAAATTTATTTGTATCGAAACAGGGGACGATGGCAAAATAATGTTATTAAAAGTGGTATAAAAATGTAATGGACTAAAAATTGGTCTCTTTTTATGAAATTCACAGCTGGTGAGATCAAATAACTGTATCAGCTTGCCATCAATTATTTGTTTTACTGACAAGTCGATGATACAATTTGTTTTTTGTACTAGATGGCGACTATTTCTAAAAAGTAAACAAAAACACAGATCTAAAACTTTTCCGATTGGTAGTAGGTACCTCAGATCATAGAAACAAGGAGTATGCCATCATAGCAAATTAGTACGGGAACAACTGTCGCCACTTTTAGTACATTTTTCAACACAATCACAAGCGCCCCTCGTGAATATAAAGATCTCCCACACAATACTTTTTTCTTATATACTTTACTTATATTTTGTTCTTACCATAACAATAAATCTATACTAATATTATAAAGAGGAAATATTTTTTTGTTTGTACCGAATACGCTCCGAAACTACTGGACCGATTTTAAAAATTCTTTCACTACTAAGAAGTTAAATTATCAATGAGTAACATAGGCTACTTTTTATCCCGAAAAAATGCACAGTTTCTGTGGGACACGCGGACGAAGTCGCGGACGAGTGCTAGTATAATACCTCTAAGGCAACCAGAAAATATTTTATATACCTACTCCATCCCTTACGGTCGCTCTATATCTTATACCATTATATTTTCCATGCGCTTGCAAGCGTCATAACTTTTCTAGTTCCTTTTAAATTCACGTGTAGAACTACTTTCAGTAGTTCGTTGAATTTTAGTGTTGCACCGAATGAATTAGTCAGACATTCACCTACTATATACCGATCGAGCCACGTCACTTTAAAATGACAGCCTTAATTAATTTTACCAATACAAAAATTTACACACATACACCCATCTATATACTATTATAAAAAAGAAATAATAAGAAGAATAGACAGTTCTTTCTATCCAACTCGTTATCTCTTCTGCCCGAGCACACGGCGACCCGTGCTTGGCTTATCTGACTTTTGTCTACTGAAGAATATAAACTTTTCTTCTCTTCATTGTATGCATAATCTTTCTACAATCTGTCACTTTGTCTATTCTTCTGTAGACCCGTTTCTATCGTGGTCATTGAGGTCATTTGGTAGCTTGAGGTCCAAATTAAAATCTAAGCTACATTACATCTAATTCCGGTGGGATGAACCAGAGATACAGCTTGACCTTTTCGTAGTACTTACCTCCATACACTAAAGTCATTTAAAAATATCAACTTATAGTAGTCTACGCGTACGGAATTACGGGCAAAAACCTAGTAAAAACATAATAATATATTGTAATCTAAAGAAAATTACGAGTACCTTTTTACGGGATAAAGTTAAAAAGATTTTACCACAGAAGACCGCAGCCTCCGACTAAGTGATGAGTACCATCGTTTCTCATTTGCATCATAATCACGAGGGGTCGTCAGTAGCTCAGAGTACAATTTACACCTAAATTATCCCCTTAAAAACGCTTAGTGGTAGCGAAAACTGTTTCAAAATTCACCCTATAGGTACTTTTATGTGATAATCCTGAATATAAAAGTTAGAAGAGGGTACTTTAATATTATAAGAATTATTTAATGAATCTAGATGACTGATTACACTGAGACCAATATTGTCTTGACGGACAATATATTTATAAAAAAAAAACCGCCTTGAAAAAGAACAATAATGTTGTGTTTCGGAAGTTGATGCTTTTGATTTGTTTTGATTTAGCACCGACTTTTGAATCTGTTTCACATATTTGACCGCACGGTTGTCGCAGTGGCTGAGAGATTGGCAGCTGCGCGACGTGTCGCGGGTTCGATTCCCGCACTGCACACTGGTCTGGCTGTCTGTGTATGTGAAATTTGTGTTTGTAAACGCACCCACGACACAGGAGAAATGCTAGTGTGGGGCAACGTTTAAAAAAAATAAAATAACATTTTGTGTTCTTTTTGAAGGCGGGACATTTTGTGTTCTTTTCACAAAGAGCGCTTGTAATTGTGTCGAAATTTTTTCTAAAAGTGGCAACAGTTGTTCCCGTACTAATTTGCTATGATGGCATATCTCCTTGTTTCTATGATCTGTACCCCGATCATGAGTTTTTGACGTGTAGTATCGTTAACGTAAGCATATTTTGAATTGAAAATATCAAAATATACGTTTGTTACACAATATTTATATAAATGAAATACTTAATTAAATTCTCTGCATATTGTATAAAAAAATATTTTTAATTAAGTATTTCATTTATATAAATATTGTGTACTGGGTACTGAGGTGGGACCACTGTGCTAGCTTCCTCTATTACATGTGAAAAAATCTCGTAAATCGGCTCTAATATCACTGAAAAATCGACAGTATATAACTACTTATAGAAACCTGTTAAATTCCTTTTTTTAAAGTCAGTAAAGTGGTAAATATGTCATTTTTCTAATCTAGAATTTATTGTAGATGCGTTTACAAATTTTCATATCGTGCATATTTCATTTTAATCTAAAATTTAAAAAAATCGGAGCCAGAATTGTTTTAAATAAACGTTCTACTATTACAAAATTGAAATACCTACTTAAAACTGACTAAAATAAAAGTCCTCCACAATTTGTTATCAATCAGTTTCAACAAGGGCGCCATTTTGGTTGTAATCCTCTCTACAGCTACTTGTTATCCAATTAATATTAGGGTTTAAATCTTAAAGGCTAAGCCGCTTGAAAACTTGGTACGGTACCTAACAATTTTATTGACATTAGCGTAAAAACTTCATAGTATCATTTTATGACACCGGAGTAAACTCAATCACCTCAACATCATATCTTAAAGGCAGCTTGATAACTTTGTAACAATTGACATAAGCGTGTAAAACTTATTAGTATCATATTTTTTTGATACCCCAGAAAACTTGATTCCCCACAACCACATAATTTATCTTAAACGCCAAGCAGCTTGAAAACTCTGTTACAATTGACATCAGCGTATAAAACTTCATAGTATCATTTTATGACACCCAAAACCATTTAAGTGGTGAGGCAAACTGTAGGTAAGTATGTCAAATAGTTTTAGAGAAAATCAACTGTGACAGACAAACAGACAGACACCGAATTGATTCCTTTAGTATTCCTGGGGCTTTATGACCTATACAGGACAAATACTACCGTGAGTTTTTCAAAAACGAACAAGCAATAACACGTCATATAACCACTGTTTGCCAAAGTTTGCTCGACACATTTATTAACTATTTAAATTCATAAACGCCTTTTTTAGAGTGTCAAAGTTTGCAGTCGTCCAAAGATTTATGGAGAGTAATCTAAATGACTGCCTGGCTGGGACACAATATTCCCAAAATAAAGCTACTGATAAAAAGTCTATTATAACAATTTTAATCGAAAGTTCTTATCAATTGCTTGTATCTTATTCAAACTCTTAGAATGATTGGCATAGTACGAAGGCTGTATATTTTCGTGACACACCGATATAAATGGAATGAAGATTCTATTTTTACACAAGTCTTCAGTGTCAATTCGGTGTCACCGTAATAGCCTATTACGTAACGCAGATATTTTGAGATTATCTCGATTATTTCTGAATCAGTCATATTTTCTGAATCAGACATGTTATGTTATTGAATATTTTAAGAGAATTCTCAAAAATCTAATGTTGTGAGCAGGATTTGAACCTGCGACCTCTGGCGATCCATGCCATTGCTCTGAAAAAGTCATGTTGATGTTATTATAGTTTGTTTCTACGGCAGGTGAAAAAATAGATAATAATGACCTTTGAGCGCACCGTAGCAATTTTGCCACTTACCCAGTTCAATTTTTAGATATCTGTTTCAGAGATTAGTATATTCAATAAATTTTTGATTCTAAATGAAGTCTACGCAGTCAGGTTATGTTTTTTTCTAAAATTTTGTTAATACAAAATGTTAGCAGATGTCTTTAACGATAATTGTGAGAGCAAGCACGAACGATTCCTGTTATTATACTGACATCTGCATGTGAAATGTTATTTTTCATTAAAATGTAAATTGTTTTGTCTGAACATTTCTTGAGAAAAAGCTTATGTTTTTTTCTTATGCGCTGTAGCTTTTTAAATAAGTACGATAAAGGGCGTAGTTACGTAACCCAGAACCTGTCACAAGATGACGGTTTTGAAATCTATAAAGTTGAAGTATTTTTTTGTTTGACCGTTGTGTGTTTGAACGCGCTAATCTCTGGAACTACCTATTGGATTCGAAAAAAATCTTTTTGATTATAATAGCCAGATTTATGAGGAATAGGCTACGTGACAAAGGAAAAAAGTCAGAAAAAACGCTAAACGAAAATTTACCCGCCCGTTTATATTCGCTTAAATGAACATGAACTTAATTTTTATGCATATAATGTTCATATTCGTATGAGTTTTCTGTAAACTGTGCGTTCGAGACCTCGTAGTAATGTTTGTGAATTCGGGGGTTAAGCTCGTTTTCCAAAATCACCATTTTGGCGGTTAGCACTTTTGCTTTTCCACTAATGCCATTCCTTTTTTGCAACGAAACAAAGACAGCTTTATCACTACGTAGTAAGAACGCTGTTGGCATAGCTATATAGCTATTCTTAAACTTTTGGCTCGATAGAAAGTAGAGTATATCGAATTTAGAATTGCCTTAAATAGATTGAACTCGTCGAAATTACTTTTAAATTTCAATTTAAGTAGTATTATGTTTAATGAACATTTCTATTCTGAAAGCGGGTAGATTTAATTTACTTTTCATTTAGTTCTTTGAAATGTTTATTCCAATGTTTGTATTATTAACAGTGAGGCGATAAAATTAAAATCGAACGAGTAAAAGTTAACTTTTCATATTCAAATGTAAAAAACTCAAAAAAAAAACAAACGGTAAAATTAAAACCACCATCAAAAAGATCACAATAGTGTTGTGTAAAACACTTTTGGAAGTCGATGTATTTGGTTTGATTAGATAACGACTTCCGAAACTGTGCATCGTGATGCCTGCATAATCAGCCTATAATGTTCCCACTGCTGGGACACAGGCCTCCTCTCTGTGAGAGGGAGTGGGCCGTAGTCCACCACGCGGGCCCAGTGCGGGTTGGTGGACGTCACATGTCTTCAAATTTTTGGTTCTAGGACATGCCGGTTTCCTCACGATGTTTTCCTTCACCGTTAAAGCAAGTGATAATTAATTTGTAATACGCACATGACTGACGCACCGAGGGTTCCGTATCAGTTTTGGACGTATAAAGTGAAAAAAACCGGACCGCATAACGAAGTTTGTTTGTGAAGGAATTTTGATGATTTTGAAAAAACTGTACTAGTTAGGACCATCGTTGTATTTTTGGTGCAATATTTGGGTCAATTCCTATCAGCTCTAATTATTTCAGATTTTTCGCTCTGCAAACTTCGGAGATAAGAGGGGGGAATGGTATTTTTTCAGACATTTTTCATCATATGTCGAAAACTGTGAGACATAAAATAAAATGAAAATATATTTTGAAATGTGCAGATCAAGCCCTTTCATATGATAGGTATACCACTTGACCTAGTAACCCCACTTTAAAATTTCGGACCCCCACTCCGGCCCCTTTTGCAATGAAAATAAAAATATCTTTTGACTTTTTTCATTTGCAATAAAGTTGGACAAGCATTCTTTATAACTGTTCCAAATTTCAATTCGATAGCATTAGTAGTTGCTGAAATAAGCAGGTGTGACAGACAGACAGACAGACGAAGTCGCACCATAAGGGTTCCTTTTTTACCATTTTGGTACGGAACCCTAAAAAGAAATAGAATTCAATGATCCACTTATTGTATCCGAAACCCATTTAAATATTTATGCCGAAAACAAAAGTTGTTCAAAAATGTTACTTGCTAAGGAGTTACTTCCGCTCGGCTCATTAATTTTTATAAAACATTTTAATTATTTAATAAAAGTATTTGAGTTGCTGTCTGAATTGTTGATGAATTGAAAAAGGTTAAAAGAGTCTCTGTTTTTATTATTCAGGATTAGGATTTTTTGTCTCAAGATATACGAATACTCAAACATTAGTTAAATCCTCAGATCATAGAAACAAGGAGATATGCCATCATAGCAAATTAGTACCGGAACAACTGATGCCACTTTTAGTACTATTTTCGACACAATTACGCGCGTAATTAAGCGCTCCTTGTGAATAAAAAGATCTCCCACGCATTAAACATTCCGCACACCCTCAATCTAACATTGTTAATCGTCACTCAATACTAGCACTAAACTAAAACACTGTATTTATACCATCGATCGTGTTCGGTTCGTCGCCAGCGCGTACGTCTTTAATATGAGCAATTTGCTCAAAATCAGGCATCAAGCTCGATAGCGCCTTGGCATCTCCCTTGTTTCTATGATCTGAGGTTAAATCTCATTAAAGTTATAGGTCTGATAAATAAATAAGCTGTTGCGATTAGGTCATTAATGACATAATCATAATGGGCGTTATGAAATTTAATACAAATCAAATTTAAATAAACTTCCAGTGTATCATAAATTACTGCTAAACCACTGCCGAACCTGCTATATGTTTAAAAAAATAATAAACCTTTCACATCACTAGTAATCATTTCAGTACTACCTACGCGTTTTTTTTATTACAATTTTTATACCAACATGAATAATTATACACATGGGCATAATCTCTTGACACGTGACAAGGAATGATGTGGCTTATTCCCATTAAAATCGGATCATTTATTAATTTATTTATTTGCGACTTAATCCGAATAAAAACGGGAGGAATTACCGGCTATCGTTCACCTCCGTACTCAGTCGATTCGTAGAGTTCGTAGCGGGCGAACGCTACGTCGCCTACGAGCTACGGGCTACGCGAAAACTTTTGGGTCATAGTGAAATTTTTAAATATTTGTGTGGAAAATATTTTTGATCGTGTATAGTAATTACCTATGTGAGTTAATTTTGTGGTAATAATAATGAACATTAATATTTTGTGATAGTTTTTGTTTCAAACAATATGTACTTACTTTTTAGTTTGTTTCTGAGTGTTTGACTTATAAACTGATTACTTTTGAGGAGTTTTTGTAATTTAATGTGAATTAAAAGTGTTTTAGAATGACTAAAATCGTGTGATCTGCTTTTGCTGTGGGAGGAATGGTGAGTTTACACAAAATATATTATTTTTTTTTTAATGTTTTTTTTTTGTTATTATAATAAATTATTAAGAATTAATTTATAGCATAAAACATTACAGAATTTAGCTACTGCGGTGATTTTTTTTTACTGTGACGATTTTAATGAATTTCTTTTTTGTCAAATTTTACAGTACCTTTAAAATTTTTCAAAAAGTTTTTCCGCGTTTCTCGTTTCATATGATTATGACACCGACATTTACAGATTTTTCTTCACTCAACTAATTATTGAGCCTAATAAAAATAATAATAGCAGACAAAGATACAAGTTTGTGCAAAACTTAAAACACCTATGAACTACTTCATTTTTTCATTCAAAAACAATTAAACCCTTAAACCCAAATGATACAAAGACTGTACAACAAAGCTTGAGAATTTTATTTTAACAAGTTTATGGCTGACTCCACCTCCATTATATGTGCCATTATAACTTTACCCCGATCATGAGTTTTTTTGACGTATAGTATCGTTAACGTAAGCATATTTTGAATTTAAAATACAGTCCTGGAACATTTTGATAAAATTTTATACAATTTGCACATTTTAAAAAATACAGAAAAATTAATTAAATATTTTATTTATATAAATATTGTGTAACAAACGTGTATTTTCAATTCAAAATATGCTTACGTTAACGATACTACACGTCAAAAAAACTCATGATAGGGGTACGGGCCTCTTATTTGGCAAAACATTGTGACGGAGTCAAATTACGATTTTTTATTTCGTGAAGATTTCTACCAGTCAACTCCTACCGCAGGCCTCGTTCCAAAAATAGTAATAGTACCTAAGGAACACTTTAAACGAAATTGTTTTGAAAAAGATAATATAATATTATATTTTATACATCTGCAATTTTTATTTTGTGTATACCGACCGAATAAAAACTGTGAATTTGACTATAAAATACTCCTTGCTAATTCATACATACCACGGACCGTGGTACTAGTATTAAGGATTATAGGATTCTAGTATTAAGTATTATTTTAAGATACTCTCGCTTCTACTCCTCCTGAATCAGTCTGACATAATTTTATTATTAGTGCAAACAGTATCAACAAAATCTCCTGTATGCTGTAAATAAAAATATTTTATTCATTTCTTTCTATAGCGTCAGTAACGCTATCTAGCTTTGAATAGCATCATCATCATCTGCCTAGCCTTTTCCCAAATTATATTGGGGTCGGCATCCAGTCTAACTAGTTTTGGCTGAATATCAATATTTTACGTGGAGCGACTGCCATCTGACCTCCACAACCCAATTAATGGGTAATACCGGTATTCGAATGTTAGACCAGCTGTCAGACTAGGGCTTCTGACTACCCATAACGATTGTCAAAGATATTCCTATGACAACCGGGACCGACTGCTTAACGTGCTCTCCGAGGCACGGACTAGCTTTGAATAGCAAGAACAAATATTCAAATACATGAAACACATTTCCGCTATCGCACGCTAGAGTCATAATTATTGACAAACTAAAGCAGTGGTATAGCTATTGAACAATAGAGGGCGTTTTAGTATATTTAATACTAGCAAAATGTTCTTTTAAAATTTTATTTAAAATGTTTGTATTCTTTCTAATTATCAGTAAATATAAAAATGTCTGTGCGCGACTCGACACGCATTTGGCCGATTTCAAAAAGTTCCAAGTGTTAATTTTTACCGTTAACGGATAGTAAGTCATATGAATCTACCAATTTAGTAATCTTAAAGCGTATGATGACGACTGAGAGTTCCCAATCCCAATTAATTCCCAATAGAGATGCCAAAGGGAATTCTTAATTATAGCTGAGAAATGTCAGAGATTAACAATGCAATAATGGAGGCTGCGAGCTCCGACTGTGCGAATATACGTCACGCTTATACAGGGTGTTGATTTAGTCACCTGCAACTTTTAAGGGGGTGGTTCTACCCGTCATACTGAACAACTTTCCCTATGAGACCCATATCCGATTCGTAAAAAAAAAATCAACAAGAATGTATGAAATGTATGAAATTTTTTCACGATAGAGAAAGTTGTTCATTATGATGGGTAGAATCACCCCCTTAAAAGTTGCAGGTGACTAAAACACCCTGTATGACGATGGCTATGCTAGGCTATGGATGATGCATTAAGCAAAGACAGAGGTCACTTAATCAGTAGCCTTTGTTCAGCAGTGGTATAGTGTATAGTGGTGCTATAAACTAGGGATGTTACGGAGTTTCGAGTCCGACAAGTCGGAACTTCCGACTGATATCACACCTTCGGTTCAGATTTCGGCTCTGACACAACTCTAATTATTTCAGATTTTTCGCTCCACAAACTTTGGAGATAAGGGTATTTTTTCAGACATTTTTCATCATATGTCGGAATCTGTGAGACGTCAAATAAAATGAAAATATATTTTGAAATGTGCCAATCAAGCCCTTTCATATGATAATGTCACTTGACCTAGTAACCCCACTTTAAAATTTCGGACCCCCACTCCGGCTCCTTTTGCAATGAAAATAAAAATATTTTTTGACTTTTTTCATTTGCAATAAAGTTAGGCAAGCATTTTTTATAACTGTTCCAAATTTCAAATTGCATTAGTAGTTGCTGAAATAAGCAGCCGTGACAGACAGACAGACAGACGAAGTCGCACCATAAGGGTTTCTTTTTTACTATTTTGGTACGGAACGCTAAAAACACCGGTGTACATTTCGTAATCATCCTGTAATGTTCCCACAGCTGGGAGACAATCCTCCTGTGAGAGGATGTGGGCAGTGATCCACCACGCGGGCCCAGTGCGGATTGGTGGATGTCACATGTCTTCGAGTTTTTGGTCCTGGGACCAAATTAATATTATTCAATATTGCTCTAAAAACGGTGAAGAAAAACATCGTCAGGAAACCCGCATGGTTTCCTGACGATGTTTTTCTTCACCGTTTTTAGAGCAATATTGAATAAATTGCACAAAGTAAAGTGCGTGCTAGCCTGGGGTCGAACCCGCAATCTACGACTAATGTCCGTTTTCACTAAGACTATGCGTGAAAACGCACAGGCAGGTAGCTTGCTTAGCGCCTAGAGCCTAGACAGTCACCTAGCGACTAGCTTAGTGAAATTAACGTTTTAGAATGTTCACGACCGGCCGCACTATGCGCTTAGCGCCTAGCTAGTCACTCCTCAGCGCACAGTGCGGCCGATTGCGAACACTCTAAAACGTTTGTTTTACCACGGGGTCTCACCAGGAACAAAGTAACATTTGTGGAAATAACTCATAATATAGATGGCGTTATATGTATATGGTGCTTTAAAAATATCTGCCACGGCTTTAATGGGAGGTAGTATTGTATTTATAGATTACAATAGTGAAAAACTTTCGTACCCCGGAACAGTTAATTCAATTTGAGAAAATAAAGACGTTAAATTAACATTGACTTTACTCTGCATAACGTGGTTCACAAATTACGCGCGATGTGTCGCTTCGTCAATGAAAACAACTGCTATAATTATTATTTTCTTTCCATCTGTTCTGTGAATGAAAACTGATATCAGCTGACTAGTTCGTCACTACCTAATCTACTAAAATTTATACGTACTTTTTTTGTAAGAAAAAAAAATGACAAATAATCAATAATTTATCTTTACTATTGTAATCTATAAACACAACACTGTCTCCCATTGCAGCCGTGGCAGATATTTTTATAGCACCTTATATGTATCGATTTGTTATTGAAGTTTGTGTAAAATTGAGAACATGAAAAAATACATCATGAAAAATATTTGTTAAAATTTTGAAAAATGCTTTAAGCACGGAAAAATGTATAGCCCGCGCTAAATCGGTCACATTTCTTTGTATGAGATGAGGCATCTGTACGTATAGTATTATATTATCTATGGTTTGACTAAGCTAGTCGCTAGATGACTATCTAGGCTCTAGGCGCTAAGCAAGCCACCTGCCTGTGCGTTCTTAGCCTAAGAAACACCTAAGCGTAATGTCTAAATAGTAAAAAGAGTTACCTAGAGCAAAAAAACATGTCACCAACCACTAAATGACAGCCATGGAGAGTCACATATAGTTGTCGCTTTGTGGTTGGTGACATGTTTTTTGCGCCAGGTACATAAATCCTTTTAATATTTAGACATTTTACTTGGATGTCTCCTAGTGTTGGTGAAAACAGGCATAAGTTCCAAAACAAATGTTTTCCTTGTAGATAATTAGATAAGTTTAGTGTTCTTTGATATTATTTTCGATAATAAACAGAAAATCCTATTAATGTCGATTATACTGCATTATCAATATTACGAAGTAACACAAATCTACTGTACCCCTATCATGAGTTTTTTGACGTATAGTATCGTTAACGTAAGCATATTTTGAATTGAAAATATACATTGTTACACAATGTTTATATAAATTAAATAGTTAATTAATTTCTCTGTATTTTTTAAAATGTGCAAATTGTATAAAATTTCATCAAAATGTTCCAGAACTGCTGTATTTTAGATTCACAATATGCTTACATTAACGAAACTATACGTCAAAAACTCATGATCGGGGTACGGCACCCTAATTGCGTAACTCAATTGCTATCACCATGGCATTGTTTTTGACATTCATTACGCCGTATGATTGTTAATCCGTGCTCCCGTAACTAGCTCAACGCCGCAATGGATGTTGTTGAACTGTCAAAATGAAAGCCATGGCGAAAGAAATTGAGTTACGCAATTAGGCTGCTGATCATCAAGAACAAAATTCTCCCGTTAGAGTACGTACTAAAACACCTGTAGGTACTCGTATTAATTATTCAGTTTAATGGGAGGCGATAAACCAATTATTGCATCGACGCCATAAAATTGCTTTACGTGAGCTAACGAGAGTCTAGATAGCTTTGGGTCTTAACTAGAGCGATGACCCGATATAATGGTGATTAAGACATAAATATAACATCACGCTTATAATCCCCGATTGGTTAGGCAGAGGAGTATAGATATGGTTCGTACCACACTGTTAGAAACAGTAACTACTCTAATATTTCGATCTTGTTAAAAACAGTATTATACTCTATTTCGCTTTATAATAATGTTTTCTCATCATCATCATCATCCGCCTAGCCTGTTCCCAAACATGATTGGAGTCGGCTTCCAGTCTAACTGGTTGCGACTGAATATCGATATTTTACATGGAGCGACTGCCATCTGACCTCCACAACCCAATTATTGGGGAATACCGGTATTCGAATGTTAGACCAGTTGTCAGACTTTTTGGGCTCCTGACTACCGGTAACGACTGTCAAAGATATTCGTATGACAACCGGGACCGACTGCTTAACGTGCTCTCCGAGGCACGGAGGGGTCTCGATGTGTTAAGAACGGTCACCCATCCAAGGACTGACCGCCGCAAGCGCAGCTTAACCTCGCAGATCGATCGATCAGCGCGGCTATCATTTAGCCACGAGCCACTCCTTTATAATAATGTTTACTGTTCAATAAAAATAAAGTATTTGCTAAATTATACTGTAATCATTATTTCTGATATCTAGAAGCCATGAATACAACCTGCGAAGTATATAAAATATATAAAACAGAACATTGCGAAGCTTTTAAATGCAACAGTTACAAAGACTATATTACGAGTACCTACCTAGGTATATAAGCTTTACGGCAGTATGTAAGCGAATCAATAACCTTTGCAATTTACATAGATAACATGGAAACTTGATATTATGAAATTTGTCAATTTACTCAAAGTACTTGCATTTTAGAAATTGATGATTTAATTTACAATATCCACCTATATACCTACAAAGCTTATCCAGATAAATCGTTTCAAAGGTGCTACATTGAATAGCCATTTTATTTTAAAAGTTCAATTTGGATTAGCTTATTCGGCACTTAGCCCAATTGTTGATTCCATGCCCCAATTTTATTGGTTTTCGGTTTTGCGTCCTTATAGCCTGCCCCACAGCGCGCGGTGTCCTACGGTTGACGCCAGCCGGGCTAACATGCGCGCTACGACAAATTTTGTCGACTGTTTTGTCTCTCTCTTACTCGTGCGAATACGACACAAATGCACGATAAAAGCGTCGACAAAATTTTGTCGCGGCGCGCATGTTAGGCGATCAGGTCACTTAACATAGACAAAATTCTTTCTATTAAATCGTTATCACTTCTGCCCAAGCACGTGGGGACCCCGAATTGTACCTACTGAAGAATAGAGACATTTCTTCTCTTCATTTTATGCTTAAAACTAGAAATCTTTCTACAATCTGTCACTTTGTCTATTCTTCTGTAGACAAAACCTGTTTCTGTCGTGGTGATGCTAGGCCGGCAGGGCTACATATTTAATACTTACTATTTTGTTTAACAAACACAAGACGCTGCTATCGTAACCTTGAACGCGTCTGGGGGTCTACTCTCTAAGCACGAAATCCGTAGCGAAACCTTAGTTACGGGCGTTTCTTACTCCGTATCACCTACGGACTTAAGATTAGTTCGGGGCCCGAACTAAGAATGAATGATAGCACGATTTGACAGTTGTCCCTACTCCCGATGTGTTTTTATCCGTCCGAAAAATTGAATTTGACACTAGTTTTGACGGAATCTTATGTATATTGTACTTTCGGACGGACCCGTATCTTCGTTGACGGACTTACAGAGTAGACCCCCTGGCGCGAGAGTTTCATATTTCTATACTCTTTATTATTCTTATGACAGCCTAGTACCAAACAGTGGATTAGTTAATTAGATTTTCTGTTCGTGTTTAGATTACTAGTGCCTAAACAACGTGCCCCAGAACAATACGCTTCAGTTATTTGACATGCTTAGGTAGGTATATTCTATCTGTCACGCGCAGCTCGCCATTGTAAATTATAATTTATTTGCTCATTAATAAATAAATATGCACATGAATCTTAATACATTTCAATCACGAGGATTTTTAGGGTTCCGTACCTCAAAAGGAAAAACGGAACCCTTATAGGATCACTTTGTTGTCCGCCGTCAGTCACCGGACCATAAGTGGAGCCATCTGCTCATAGATGGCGCCATTGGAAGTATGCAGTAGCGATATCTATGATCATATGTCGGAACCCTTAGGGCGCGAGGCATACACGAACTTGTCCGGTTTTTTTTGTATTAAGTATGTTCGAGTGACCGACTTATTTAAAGTGACCGCAACTTCTTTTCTTACCTCTACTTTTATAAAACTGTAAACAAGTCGTGTCTGTACTTTGAAGATATTCCAGAAAAAACAGTTTTATGTGATAATGCAAACACGGTTCGATACACAGAAAATGTTTTCAACATGTTTTTATGTGAATGTTTCGCCAATGGAAACACACAGTTACACTACCTACGTATAACTAGCGGCACCAGTCTTGAGCACAAACGTCACTTGCGCATTAGCTGATTTTTCAATCTCTTTGACGGAATGAAGAAAACGGGTGGCACCGATGCTGCACGCGATTGGTTCATCGTTAATGCTCGTCGTCTATTTGTACCATTCTCTATTACGTATTGTCAACTGTCTATTGTCTATTGGGCCGAAAATGTACATGCGCGATCTGTCCTATCTATAATCGTCAAACATAGTGTCTTGTTTAACAATTTTATTATATACAAGACCAAGACGAGTCTAACCCAGTCTTTGGTCTCTGTCTCGCGTCAGTACACCTGGTCGTGGTCTTGGTCTTGGTATTGCACAGTTAGTCTTGATCTTGGTCTCGATCTTGCTGCAATCAGGTTGTATCAGTCTTGCGAAAATGACTGAAGCAAGACCAATTTTGGGCAACACTAAATTTTATGCTGACTTAACGATTACGTACTAACTTACAAACCCCATCCCTTTTCCATATACATGAGATAATTGAAGCGAGAACAGACAGTATCGGAACTCAGCGCTATCCATCGGCTTAAATTAACTTAACTATATTGCTGTCAAATCGATCAAGAAATTAGTTATAATAGATGGGTGAGTGGGTGTTGAGGCGTAGAGGTGTTATGATCGATTTAACGTAACATCGTGGCTAGAATTCTCTGAAGAGTTAGGCAGAACTGTGTTGTATTACCATAATTATTTAACCTAAACCAGCGGCAAGCTATGATGGCCGGTTTGATGTTTGTCCGCTCATAAATTTTCGTAAAAATTGACAACTACTTTTGAAAGAACAATTGCTGTACTTTAATGTTAATAGTGACGCGTCACTATAAACTATAAAGTACAGCAATTATTCTTTCAAAACTAGTTGTCAATTTTTGCGAAACTTTATGAGCGGACATAAACGTCAAACGGGCCATCATAGGGTGCTGCAGATATAGTACACCGACATTACGCCAGTTAAATTATGTTTAAGTCCCATTTAGTGGGAGGCGAGCGGCCATTATTCCCATTAACCAGACACAAATTCAGACTCCAAGCTGCTACTTACTAAGCATAGCATAGCATAATCGGCCTATAATGTTCCCACTGCTGGGACACAGGCCTCCTCTGTGAGAGGGAGTGGGCCGTAGTCCACCACGCGGGCCCAGTGCGGGTTGGTGGACGTCACATGTCTTCGAATTTTTGGTTCTAGGACATGCCGGTTTCCTCACAATGTTTTCCTTCACCGTTAAAGCAAGTGATAATTCATTTCTAATACGCACATGACTACTTACTAAGGGACAACGAAAGTCAGTTCCGTTTTTTTTTACTTACAAACACACATAACATAATAACCTTGTTTTTTTATTATTTGATCAAAAGACAGTGAAATACTTTTTCTTTTTATTATTTTAACCGTCTTGCATCGCAAGTTTATGATTTCAGAGCGAATTTACCCTTTAATTGCGTAATGGACACTGATGTCCACTACGCAACTAAGGGGACACTGATGTCCACTAGGTCATACTTAATTAAGGCCTCGACATAAGAAAACACTATACAACAGAAAAATAAATAAATAAGAGGTGTATTAGTAACGCTCATAAGAGGCGTATTGAAGAGCAACGCCATGGCTAGCAAACAATGCAGAAGTCGCAGGTTCATGTCTCGACCGCGTCAGTCGATTATTTGAACTATCTTATATAATTATTTAATAACATAAATAAATTAAATAAATTGTTTGGTATCTGTGTCCATACTGATTCTAAGAATGTAAATTGATCAAAACATAAAATTTACCGAGTAAATGGTGGTAAAAGTCGAAATGAACATGATCACAGAACAATTCATACTTTTACCATTATGAGTTGGTAAATTTTAGGTTTTCCTGGAAAATCTTAGGATTTATACCTATAACACAGATAATATAATACTATACGTACAGATGCCTCATCTCATACAAAGAAATGTGACCGATTTAGCGCGGGCTATCTTCGGGCTATACATTTTTCCTTGCTTAAAGTATTTTTCAAAATTTGAACAAATAAGTTTCATGATGTATTTTTTCGTGTTCTCAATTTTCCACAAACTTCAATAACAAATCGATACATATAACGCCATCTATTATGAGTTATTTCAACAAATTTTACTTTGTTCCTGATGAGACCCCGTGCCTATAAGTTCGGCCTTTTACAGTAACATATATACATATACCCTTTCCGTTACACGTTGTATAAAAGCACACATACTCCCTCAACTCTATCCAACACCAAATTCGATCAACTATGGCACAACAATTTAGTTACCTGCATGCGTCTCACGTACAAAGTACAAATTCGAACCTAAACAAGCTTGAACAAGGTAATTGTATACCTAATTGTGAACCTAAAACAACACAACATGCCAGTAATGTTGATCAGCTTTTATGGTAGCTACTACGTAATAATTATGTTGGTTTATGTAGCTTTTTAAAGGTGCGTTGAACTCTTTGTCATTAGGTGTAGTGTAGGTTCACTAGTTGTAATGTCAAAGAGTTCAATTTCTTACAGTAGGAAACAGGCGAATTTATTGCAGAGCTCAATAATTGCTCTACCATCTAATTCTTAGTTATTCTAGTAAGCAAGTAAGACACTTGCCTTACAGTTTCCGTACAAAATGTGTTTGTAATCGAAAAAAAATGATATTATTACCACAAATTGACGGAATCAAAGACGAAATCCGGAATTTTTCCTTTACTTGTGCTGTGAGACTGCTTTTTGCCAAATTTCATGATTATAGGTCAACAAGAAGTACCCTATAGGTTTTGATTTATTTGTGAGTGCCAAAATATGCAGCATAAATGGTTGTAACTATTTTTTTATTTTAACCTAGAAGCTTGATGGCCCTGTCAAGCTATCTTGCTCTAACAAACGTCATTAGGTTCTACACAGACCAAGCAACCTCCAAAGAATTTTCCGCGCGAGGAGCCTGGCTTCACCCACGCGAGGCCATCGAGCGCAGCAGGCCCGTGTGCCTGTGCCATTTTGTTTGCTTTGTTGTTTGCTTAATTGCTATCCATCTTTGACCAAGGCATGGAACAAAATATGTATGCATGCGACAAACATCCTGGCAGAGTCACCATGAAATGTTGTGGTAAATGAAACGCGTCTGAGCTTGATTACATCTCGTTTATTAATAATCTACATCGATTGATAACTCATCTTATATTGCTTTGCTTAGCCTAAAATACATACACACACATATACAATACTAATGCTACTTACACTACACTACAGACTTAGGCACCTTTGGGTAAAGCTAAAAGTTACCTCATGACTCGGTCGAGCTGCGGTCAGGCGAGGTGACACGTGCGTTTGCCTCGGCCAAGCACACCTTGCGCAAATATTAAAGGGACGTAGAAATGACCAGACCACATTGAGGTAAACACTAGAGAAGACGCCGCATTAGATGCTGCTGTACCAATCAACTGCGGTTAAACAGCCTCACGTCACGTAGTAAATGTCGCACTTAATTCTATTATACTTTGTCACCTGTCACACGGCTTTGGAACATGACGTTTGTTTAAAGCGTCTCCTTAGTGTTACCTCAATGCCAGACTAGGACTTTTTTAAGGGCGCAATTATAGAAACTCGCACCGGGCGCATAAAAGGCTAATTTCGGCACTGCGGCTAAAGGTGGATCCACACATTGCGAGGCATGCGCCGCGCACACCTCGCAACGCACGGCTCGATATACATTTGCACATGCCTCACCACGAATATGAACGTCCACACATTGCGAAGCATGCGATGAGCGCTGTGCACCAAGCATAACCTCGCAATGTTTGGATACACCTCAAGGCACATAGACCGAGCTGCTTCGCGCGTGAAATGCCTCACATAAACGCCTCGGTCTGTGTGGACTCGCCTATTCCTATCTTCCTTGTTCAGATTGCCAATCTATGTAGGTATATGTATAGACCATGCCGTACCCTGTCGCACCCGGTGTGCGAAGCTCTTAATAGTTAGACTCAATACTGACCCAACTCAATGGTTTACCCTATATTTAATGGATACTAGTCTATAATATTCACCCATATTCACTCACAATTACCCATACTATATTGTAAAGCCTCTGTTATCAAGTCCACGATTATGTCCTTTAGAAAGGTCACTGCAGCTAACCTACATTTACATGGTAAATAAATGTTTTTTCTATAGTAATGGGATTCATTTGCGTGTTCTTTTCAAAGGACTCTTTCGCTTTTCTGTGTTACTGAAAAAGCTTGAAAGGTCACGACTAGTTCCTTTACAAACAACGAATTGTTTTACTTACGAATAGTTCATACTTACGAATAGTTGTACTTACAAATAGTTATACTTACGAAGATTTTTACTTATGAATAGTAAGATATGATACTGCTTTTCCATTAACCGGAACGCACCAGCTTTCAATATACGAACTCTTTTGCAAGCGGCTTTCTTGAACTCTTTATCCTTTCATTCACCTGGTCTTTTCCCAACTAGTTTAGGATAGGCTTCCAGTCTACCTATCTTCAACTGTCACAATTGAAAAACAATTGATTTTGACCTGAATCAGGTGTCGAAGTAGATGAACTAATATGCGACTTAATATCATTATTTTACATGGAACAACTGCCATCTGACCTTCTCAACTCAACTACTGGGCAGTATAGGTACCGGCGTCAGTTATGAGCACAGATCGCGCATGTACATTTTCGGCCCAATAGACAATAGACAGTTGACAATACGTAATATAGCCCCGTTGCCCCTCATCTTCTTCATTCCGCCAAAAAGACCGCTAATGCACAGGTTATGTTTGTGATCATGACTGGTGCCGGTATCTATACCAGTATTCTTAGGTTAGACTTGTTGTCAGGCGGTCGGGCTTTTGACTACCCGTAACGACTGTCATAGATATGTGTATAACAACCGGGACGTATGAAGAATGGTCAGCCATCCACCCACCAGTACAAAAATTTTTTTTAAGGGAAGTCATAATTGTTCTCTGCGTGTATTAGCAACTCTTTAAAACAAGATGTAGTAAGTGGTCACCACAGCCTATAGATATCTGCAATACTAGAGGCATAGCAAATGCTATGCAGATGATATGCCGTGAACGGGCGCTGTCAGTTGGTACTGGTCATCTCTTGACTGCTCAAGCAATATTTTGACATTTATAGGTTTAAATGATTTTTATTTTAGTACCATTGATTTTATTTTTTATCCTAATAGGATTTTTAAAATATCTCACATTGTTCTCACATACTAGGGCATAAATGTAAACAAAGAAATTGTATAGGTATTTGAATTAGTTGAAAAAGAGTAACCATGGAGTTTCTTGTCCGTTCTTCTCCATAGGAATCTACTTTTGGGAACGGACAACTAACGGATAAACTGACTGACAACTATTGCTTGACTATTCAAAAGTGCCTGTAAATGGTCTAATTAAAATAAATGTTTTGACTTTGACTTTGACTTTGAGGCACTGTTAACTTCAGAGACAAAGGACACGGCAGACGCCCATAGAACGCTGGGCTTCAGATTGTGTATGTCGGTACAGGTATGAAATTAGTTTGGTGTGATCGAGTATTTCAAGAGTATTTAAATTCATTTTTTATTTGTTTTTGTACGTAATTGGATTAAAGAGAAATTATAGTATTTGTGACAGTGAGGTTAAGTATGGTGTGAATGATCCAATAAAGTACAGCGCGACTAATGAGTTCTCAATTCAAAGGTTTTAGTTGGTGTCGACATGATATTCTGTGGAGGCACGCGCCGGCCAGCATGCAACCGTTTTTGTTTTATTGGTTTTTTTTTTAAATGTCAACGGCATAAGCACAGCAGTGATAGCCTAGTGGTCTAACCATGTGCCTCCCACGGCGAATGGTTCGAGTTCGATCCCGAGGCACGCACCACTGACTTTTCGAAGTCATGTGCGTATTAGAAATTAATTATCACTTGCTTTAACGGTGAAGGAAAACATCGTGAGGAAACCGGCATGTCCTAGAACCAAAAACTTGAAGACATGTGACGTCCACCAACCCGCACTGGGCCCGCGTGGTGGACTACGGCCCACTCCCTCTCGCAGAGAGGAGGCCTGTGTCCCAGCAGTGGGAACATTATAGGCCGATTATGCTATTATGCAACGGCATAATCATTTTATTTCTTATTTATATCGATTTCTGATTTCAATTCTTAATCTCTAAGATAAATTACGCAAAGAACAATTAAAATATATTGTTATTTTTGATTAAGCTTTTATTACTGTACCATATCAAGCCCAAAACTGCCAATGTCCTTTGAAATGTGCCTGTAATTACTCGCCGTCACTCATACACTTCAAATAGGAAAACAGCAATGCTGCTTAGAGGCAGAAATAGGTAGTATGTGCTAGTACTGTCCCAGACAAACATTTAAAGAGCTCTGCGACTACTGCAGTGTTTTCAAAATGTCCCTAAGGAAATAATATCACAGGGTATTAAAGTTTGTATGAGAATCTCACCTGTAGATACCAACCAAATCCACCCGGAAGAAGTCATAGGCAAAAGCTAGTTTTATCTAAATATTACGTCATTACTTATCTTCTATCAATAACAACAGCTTAGATAATACAACCATATTTTATCAGATTATTTAGTATAAAACTAATCATATTATGTGATCGACGTGAAATAAGCGTATCAAAAATGGTAGCATCGACTGATATAATAATAAAAATTCCGAAAGAAAGGAAGCATATTACTGGAGAGCCTATTAATGGAATAGTGAAATATTATCTGGACGAAGAAACAGTGTACAAACAGTTTAATTTGTCACTCATACAGAAAAAAGACTGTTCCTGGTATGAGTATGAGCACCATTATCGTCTTCATCAGGGTCACCAAAGTTGCAGGCGAAAGGGGGTAAATAACCACAAAACGTATGTGGCTATGAAGATTCAAATGCTGAACAAGAATACAGATGACAATGTCACATCAAGTCCTGAACCAAACGAAACAACGGAAAAAGCAGATAATGAAGATATAAAGAGATATCATATAGAAATAAAATTTAAAAAACCTACCAGCATATTCAATTCAAATAACCAATTTAAAACAAAAATAAAAGTCTATCCCACAGTCGTGTCAGCATTTCCGATTGATCCATTCATGTCAGCGCTAGACAGAACTCTGACGAAACTGTTTTCTACT
The DNA here is from genome assembly GCA_948465475.1 of Thalpophila matura. NCBI lineage: Eukaryota > Metazoa > Arthropoda > Insecta > Lepidoptera > Noctuidae > Thalpophila > Thalpophila matura. The sequence goes on from OX419182.1 coordinate 17,322,160, forward strand.
AGGAAACATGAAATTAATTTGAAAGCTGAACTTGAAAAAGGGTGTTATACTCCTTCCAGAGAATTTAAAGTATCATTTGTTGTAGCTAACAACAGCGATGTTACCATTTCTCTTAAAACCGTCGTAGTGAAATAAAAAGACAAACAAGATAAAGAAAATATCCGGAAATAGACCGGAGACACTGACATAGCTTGCAGAGCAAAGCAGAAGTGGCGGATGAGCAGACGAATTCTGAAGACAACGAAGTGGTAATCATAGTGAAGGTTCCCCCAGCTAAATGGACCGAAGACCTGAAGAAGACGGTGAGAGAAGACTGGATTACAAAAGCAGAGAACAGAGTACTAGTACCACACATAAATATATCTTGTAAAGTAACTGCATTTAATTTTGCTTGACACTTCCCGCGACCAAAGGGCTGACTATTATTAATTTGGTCAAAGATTAAGCATTGCCATACAACGTGGGAGTGCTGCCAGTCTTTTGGGCACGTCACTAGTTAACAACATTATGAAGGTATTTTTTGAGGCTATTTAGCATAATTTAGTACTTATATTTAAATAAAATTGTAAGTTTATTTCTTATTGTACATAAAAAATGTAGGAAAGGTTTTTTTTGTTTGTTTGTTGGCTTATGGCTGAATAGGCTTTCACTAATAGAGAGCTACATTATCACTGAGTAACATAGGCTACTTTTTATGCCGAAAAAATGCACAGTTCCTGTGGGAGACGAGGACGAAGTCGCGGGCGAAGTGCTAGTAACGAATAAAGTTATCCTTCATATAAAAATATGTGTTTGATAATTTAATTCTAACAAACAATAAAAATTAAATATTCCTTGACACGGACATGTTGTTTTTGTTTTTAGTAGAGAAAAAAAATGTTAGTGATAATTTTATATTAGTTTTCTTAATCCATAAATACTTCGTTTTGTTGAAATAACTTTACTGCCTCGTATTATTCAATTATATAACCACGCTCCGATAACACCTGCCACAAAATAAAACAGAAGGCTAGCTGCGTAATGGTGCTCTCTAACTGCTGTTTGTTACAAACATTAGTAAACATTTTCTAAACAAATATTTGATGACAATGTTAAGAAATGTTTTCATGTTAGGTAATGTTAGTAAACATTTCTAAACAAAATTGTTAACTAACAAATTGTATCAAATAAAACATTTGTTATAAATTGTTAGTTAACTTCTTCCATTCTCGTGTAGGCGCCTCGGAATGTAAATCCAACTAGATGTCATATTTTCAAATGTTATAAATGTTCGTAAACATTTTCCATCATTGTAGGAGCACTCAAAACATCTAACAAATCCTAACAGAATGTAACAATTCCTAACATTTGTTAGTAAAGGACACGGCGGACGCCCACAGAACGCTGGGCTTCAGATTGTGTATGTCGGTACAGATATGAAATTAGTTTGGTGTGTTCGAGTATTTCAAGAGTATTTAAATTCATTTTTTATTTGTTTTTGTACGTAATTGGATTAAAGAGAAATCTTCGTATTTGTGACAGTGAGGTTAAGTACCTATGATGTGAATGATCCAATGAAGTACAGCCCGACTAATGAGTTCTCAATTCAAAGGTTTTAGTTGCTGTCGACATGATATTCTATGGAGGCACGCGCCAGCCAGCATGCACCCGTTTTTGTTTTATTGGGTTTTTCAAAATGTCAATGGCATAATCATTTTATATCTTATTTATTTAGACTTTTGATTCCAATTCTTAATCTCTAAGATAAATTAGGCAAAGAACAATTAAAATATATTTTTATTTTTGTTTAAGCTTTTATTACTGTACCATATCAAGCCCAAAACTGCCAACGTCCTTTATTAGTGTTAGAAACATTTTGTAAACACTGTTAATAACAATATAGGAGCACCATTAACGAGCGGTTACAGCTGCACGCAGACACACGGGCATATCATGCCGGCTTCACACGATGGTCCAACAGTCCAACATAACTCCAGTCTGTTCCAACTCACGATAGATCTAAACAGACTCTCCAACACCGTCAAACAGGCACGACCTATCTCTCTACACGTGGAAGGTTGGACAAACAGTTGGACTGTTGGACGATCGTGTGGAGCCGGCATCTATCTCAAGAGTTCAGCTCTCTCAGCTCTCATGGAGTTTCTTGTCCGTTCTTCTCCATATAGGAATCTACGTTTTGGAACGGACAACTAGCTTCAACTAACAGACAAACTGACTGACAACTATTGCTTGACTATTCAAAAGTGCGTGTAAATGGTCTAATTGAAATAAATGTTTTGACTTTGACTTTGACTTTGAAGAAAACGGCACGCCAATCACGAGCTTCAATCACGCAATCACGGCTTGCACTCACTATGCGAATGCGAAGGCGCGTGTGACGTATTTATGTGGGCGTGCCTTTTCGCGCGTTGAATGGAACTGGCCCTCTGTATTTATTTACTTTGTGCCCCTGCTTACGGTTGAGTTCGAACTACACGCTAAATCCTCACATGATTAAAATAATTCAGTATTACGATAATTTGAAGATAAAGTACGATAGCATTGTTATGATATTCCAAGCTATGTTTTATTACTTATCGCAATTTAGTACCTACCTAATATGGTCAACCGTTTTTAGGTAGAAAAACTAGATTTGAAAGATACTTCTATTCTGAATAAAAGGATTTTATAGGTAGGTATCTAAACTGACATGATATTTCATAGCAGCTAGGTTTGATTGAAAAGAAGAGATTTTTTAAAAATGTTATCAATTTGTTGAGCATTTAAAAATGTAACGTAAACTTACCATGACGTGCATAAAAGCTTTAATATTTTTAAAACACTATCTGCTAATTTTAAATATGAAATACTTAACATTTTTGTCCTAATTTTTGTTCATTTTCTCCACTTTAAAGTACCTACCTACAAGACTTGAAACTTATTTAATATTCTCCTGTGAATTATATGAGTTTCTAGGTTAAAGATAAATTATTCTCAAGAACTTACAGGTTTAAATTACATGAGAAACTCAAAAAATATAATACAAAAATGTCATCAATGTTAGTATAGACTTAATTACAAAATGCCAAAAATGTCATCGACTTTTGGTCTTGACTATACCTACATTATCGATTTTTTATCCGTGTGATCGTTGACCTTGCGATATTATGTTACTGTTAAGTTCATAATTGTTGATAAGATATAAAAAATGGGAACTATATTTGCTGTCACCTAAGTTTAGATTGGTTACCAATCTGCGATATCCTAATTAATATTATCTATTCCCAAGAAATATATTAGTCATCATATTAATCAAAACGGTCTCTAAGTATGAATCATCAAATTAATGTAAATATGTAACTTAAATATTATAGTTTGATCACTTTTTTCTATAGCCTAAATATAATTTCTGACCTCTAAAAATTCGTTTTATCAACAAAATAATAGATTTGTCACCTAATAAATAGATCTGCCACCTAATAAATAGGTCAGTTCCATAATTTTATGAAAAAAAGCTTACTAGGGATTGGCGGGCTGTGAAAATCGATTAGCATAAAAATAACATTAGTATCCAAGAGCGAGCGAAGCGAGCTCGGGAACTTGGGGCACCCTGACACGGACAGGTTAGGTTCTAAGGGGGTACGAAGCCCCCGTCAACCCCTTTGTGTTAGGTTACTTTTAACCTTGCAGACAGAAATGGGAGCCCCACCTAGCGGGGCTCCGTCGACTGCCTTCCTCCCCCTTGTAAGTCATTGGCTTCCTTCCTATAATACCACCTTTCTTCCTTATTGCTGTAGATTTAAATTTCAGGTGAATTATTTGATAATTTATAATAATAATTATATTATTTTCCAGTGATTATAAATTAATTTTTAGGTAAACATTTTTGTATTGTTTGGTTATTCAATTTCGGTGACACTTCTGTTATTTTGATACCTAATACAATTATTTGATGATTGATATTATTTCCGAGTAATTCTTAATCAATATTTAGGTAAACGTTTTGATATTAATTGGTGATTCAATTTACGCCTCCCCCACATTGGGCGTGCGCGTGCCTCCAGCGTGTGAACAACGCGAACGCCACCGTGTGTGTGATTATATAAGGTTCCTTTTTTCCTTTGACGTACGGAACTCTAAAAACTGATTAGCAAATACTTATTTTATTTATTATGGCTTACGCATTTATTATCTTTTATCTACAAAAAAGATAACACACAATCTACCATTGATCTAATAATTTAGTATAAAACGAAACATAGCATAAGAACGACGTAAAAAAGTTACAAATCAATAATGGGGGTGACTAGCGAAATATTAATACAAATTCCTAAAGAAGGAAAACTTATAACTGGAGAAACTATTAAGGGAATAGTGAAGTTTCACTTGGACAAAGAAACTGAGTACATGAAAATTAGTCTGTCACTCTTCGGGAGAGCAAGCTGTATGTGGTACGAAAATCAACACAGTTATGAAGCACGCCGTGGTCAACATGCTCGCCAACGAAGAAAAGTGGGCACTCATTACATATTTGAAGGTCACGAAATGATCGAAGTCAAGAAGATTTACTTGCTGAACAAGGATATAAATGAAACTACACCACTAAGTGCCGGATCACACGAACATCCATTCGAAATTATGATACCAGAAAATATACCACCATCAGTAAAGACAGATATTGGGGAAATAAAGTATTATTTAGTACTAAAATTTAAAAAACCAGCCCTCAGTTTTAATGAGAATTTTAAAACTAAAATAACTATATATCCAAGCGTTGATGCTTCAATGACAGATGAACCAATATTTTTTGCTCAAGACAAAACTCTGTTCAAACTATTTTCTTCGAAGAAGCATGAAATAAAATTACAAGGAGAACTTGATAAAGGATATTTGATTCCTAATGGTGAAAATAAGATATCATTTGTTGTGACCAACAACACTAAAGTTATTTTTACTGTTAAAACCGAATTAATAAGCAAAACAGAGTATAAAGATAACTTTATGGTAAAAAAGTATGCGTTTGATAACCCAAAAACTGTGTGTGAAGTTATTGATTTTTGTATAGTAGAGACTCCAAGCATTCCTGATAACAGTGTATCAAATATGTTCAATACAATACCGGTTGCTCCAGAAGTGCATACGGTAAGACATTCGGAGATAATATCGAGAGAGTATATATTGAGGGTGACTCTGAAGTTACCCCTACCATATGTGAATTCATCTGTTGAAATACCTGTGTTTATAGGAGAAAAGCTTCAGAAAGCTAATGATGAAGTATCAGAAGAACCAAGTGGCCCCATAGAAGGGCCACCGTCGTATTGGGAGGCCATGTCCGAAGATAAATCTAAAGATTTCAATTGAATCATACTAAAAATTAAAATCTTCATATGTTTTACAAGATTTTTTAATTATGTAATAATTAATGTATCAAGTTGGAAGTGTGTTTTTTTGTGTTTGGAAATGAAGTGTTTGTATGGCAGGCTGCGAAAGTATGCGAAGCAAAAATGACAGTCACAAAAGTAACGCTCTCCACTTCGCTGTTCCAAACATGTTAGATCTCTCACTCATTCTGTTTCTCTCTCGCTTTCTCTCTACAGGTATAGATAAGCAAAGATTATAATTACATTAAGTACCGTACAGTACGACCTTTGTTTCGCTAATTTCAGACAAAACCACAGGGTTTTGTCTGAAATTAGCGAAACAAAGGTCTACTTCAGTATGGACAGCCATACTGAAGTAGAATGCAAAACATAATATTCTGCTCACATTTTTGATTAAACTGATTAAAAATCTATTTATAATGTTGAACCATAACCAAAATAAAAGCATCCATTTTAAAAGGTTAATTTAGTTCCGATTATCTCGATAGAGGGCGTTGTACAATTCACCCGTTTTCTGAATCGCGGTGTTAAGATTCTCCGCCGTTGAACGACCCTCGCGCCGCTCTGTATCCAATTCATACTTACCTGGCGTAGGGGACACCGTGATCGTGAAGGCGGTTCCCCCAGGGCGAGGCCTTCCCATTGCACTGCGGGTGGGTTGACCCCTGCGATTATCCCTAATGTGGATAACTCGGACGCGTTATTTTTGGTAGTGAGGGACTGCGTACGCGCTATCCCTCTCAGTAATCATTGCAAAATAATATAGGTCTGTATTATCAATCTGGCTGTTTGGCTACCATTTACTTACTTGTACTTTATCTATTCAAGCAACGTTTGTGGATGTTACCTCAGTGTAGTATCATGAGATTTTTTGACGTATAGTTTCGTTAACGTAAGCATATTATGAATTTAAAATACAGCAGTCCTGGAATATTTTGATAAAATTTTATACGATTTGCACATTTTAAAAAATACAGAGAAATTAATTAATTATTTAATTTATATTAATATTGTGTAACAAACGTGTATTTTCAATTCAAAATATGCTTACGTTAATGATACTACACGTCAAAAAAACTCATGATCGGGGTACAGATCACAGAAACAAGGAGATATGCCATCATAGCAAATTAGTACGGGAACAACTAATGCCACTTTTAGTACATTTTTCGAAACAATTACGCGCATAATTAAGCGCTCCTTGTGAATAAAAAGATCTCCCACGCATTGAACATTCCGCACACCCTCAATCTAACACTGTTAATCGTCACTCAACACTAGCACTAAATTAAAACACTGTATTTATACCATCGATCGTGTTCGGTTCGTCGCCAGCGCGTACGTTTATAATATGAGCAATTTGCTCAAGATCAGGCATCAAGCTCGATAGCGCCTTGGCACATCATCTCCTTGTTTCTATGATCTGAGGATGTTACCGTAACCTGCCGACAAAGACAAAGTGACAGATTGTAGAAACATTTCTATGTTTTATGAATGAAATCTGTCACTTTGTCTATTTCTATGTAGACAAAACCCGTTTCTATCGTGGTCATGCTAAGCCGGCTGCCGTTCATTCATAGTCATTATTGACTACACAGCAGTATTTCTACACACACATGGTTCGTATTGATCGTATTGATACCTATATAAAATGTATAAATATTCTACTCCTAACTAATATTATTATAAATGCGAAAGTAAGTTTGTATGTAAAGCCGGGTCTCTTGCGACGTGTTTTCGTGTTCAAATGAACGACGAACATGTTTTCTGTCACGTGGTCGAGTGATTTTGCTAAGAAAAACGCGTAGGCCACGCCCCTTTTTGTTCATTAAACATGTTCGATGTTCAATGAACATGCGCAGGAGACCCGCCTTTACCTTTTCACGCCTACACCACTGAACCTATCATCATTCATATACGTTGTCAGGGATATTCATATTCATCCAAAAAACAAAGTAAGTACCTACTGTTCCCGCGGAAAAGAACAACAACTTTCCACGGTGACAATTGCTTTAGGGCGCTAGATGGCGCTACGTGTACATCACGCGGACAAAGTGTTTAAATAAAATGTATAAAATATTATTTAGACTTCTTTGTTGGTCTAGTGGTAGTTATTGTGCGACTGCTGGGTCCTGCGTTCAATTATAGGGTCGGGAAGTGTAATTAGGTTTTAACATAATAACATTTTCAATAGCTACTATACTACACACCTCTGCCTAACCTTTCCAGGAACAAAGGCATGATGTAAATTAATAGTCAGTTACTACTAAACAAACATTTAAATCAATCTTCACCATCATTTTAAATCTAAAAAATAATTATTTAACACAAAAAGTGTGCATTTTTTCAGGATAAAAAGCCTATATCACTCGCAGGTACCTAATGTAGCTTTCTATCAGTGAAAGAATACGATCAGTACCTAGTTCCAGAGATTACTTCATACATACAAACGTACAAACTTTATCTCTATATAAGTAGTTACACTAAAAACTATTTACAATCACAAAACACAATTTTACTACGTTTGGCATTACATAATTGTAATTGATGAACCGACATGCAAAAGTGCCTGAGAGATTTTTCACAAAGTGAAATATTAGGTATATCTATATAGGGTCCTACCCTTCATACTCGAAATAATTTAAGAGGCACATCTATAGGTGGTAAAGATGCCATACAAACGAAAAAAAAATGATCTGAGTATTTTTTTTTTTATAAATAAATAAAATTATTTTAAATAAATTATTTGACACATTAAAATACGATTTTCGACATCCATTACGCTAGTTTCTACCATTAATAGTAAGTTACGTAAAAATTTGCGTAATGGATGTTGAAAATAATATTTTTTATGTGTGTCAAATAATTTATTTAAAAAAAAAAATATACTTGGATCTATGTTTTTTTAGTTTGTATGGCATCTTTACCATCTACAGATGTATCTCTTAAAATATTTCGAGCAGAAGAATAATCACCATTAGGTATATTTCGCGTATGTATCTCGTCTTATCTTCAAAGACGACAAATTGCTTATTGTCGAACGAATTCCGTATTATCCATAAAGACTTTTCAAAGCTATTATCCCATATGATTACATAAAAATTGGGCGAACAAAAAATATTCAATTTACTCATGTGAACGACATAAAATGTATTTATTTTTTGCACAAAACGAGATAATTTGGTTGGGTTTTGTATTTTGCGGATGAATATCTGTAAATGGAATTTTACCTTTAAGTAGGTATAATGGCGCTCAAAACCAAGGATACATGAGAAAGCAGCAGCATACAAGGGCGTCGTCAGGTACAAGCAGGATTGAGTGAGTGCCCACCGCTTGGTCGGAGTGATCCTGAACTCCTGAACTGAAGAGTAAGTAATTTTAGAAAGAAACAAGTTCTATGTTGAAAATCTTCTTTTTTTTTTTTTTTGAAATGGACTCTCGCAGTTGGCTTCTAACAGCCATCACTGCTAAACCGGTCATCTGGTGAGGACTTACAAATGCCTCCAGCCAGGCTTAAAACTAAATAAAACTACAAACTAAGCGACCACACGCTAAGGGCACCCCCTACTGGGGTACGGGCCTCGGCTTTGGGCGTCGCTGGGGGGGAACGCAACTAGAGGGAGGGACTACTAGCTGGATCGGTTCATTATTTTGGGTCGAATTTAAATCTACAGGCTCAGCGCGGGCTGGCTCGAGCAAGGGTCGGTTAGGGGACTGAGCCATACGCGGCGGCAGACTCGGGTCATGATGGGATTGAAAATCATTTTTCTAAACAAGCTTTTATAATTACCTCTTCCCAACTCCATCATGACACCCTGAACATCATCTCGGACCAGAGCACTTGTGAAGACAAATCAAACGAGCCCAAACTCGATGTGGTTACGTCGTAACGTTACAAAGTTCCTGTAGCCACCTTCCAGCTCCATCATCAGGACCCTGGACATCATCTAGGATCGTAGCACTTGTAAAGACAAATCAAACGAGCCCAAACTCGATGTGGTTACGTCGTATCGTTACAAACTTACAAAGTTCCTGTAGCCACCTTCCAGCTCCATCATCAGGACCCTGGACATCATCTAGGATTGTAGCACTTGTGAAGACAAATCAAACGAGCCCAAACTCGATGAAGTTACTTCGTAAAAAGCATTTATAAATTGATTATATCTCCTTTTTTTCTATGATCTGAGCGTCTAATGTTTACTAGACCGTAATTTTCAAACAAGGTTGATTTGTGGGCTAACCCTGCACAGTTCACGGCGAATGGACTCCAATTTATGTAGTGTCCGGCCTGTACCGCGAATTTAAATGTAATCTAGGACAACCCTTGTATTTTGTCTGTTATTAAGTTTACTTAACTGGTGGTTAAACGAGGGTTAGGGTCCTGAATTTTATAAGTTGAACTAGCAGTGCCCCGCGGTTTCACCCCCATTGCTCGGCTGCTAAGGGTCGTATACTATTCTTCTTGAATATGGTTATCATATACAAAACTATTTTTTCCGCTCCAACTGGTAGTTCCACGGATTATCGCGTTCAAACAAACGAACAAACTTTTCAACTTTCAGACGTCAAACGTTTCGTCAAACGTTCAAACATCAGGAAAAATCTGTAAATATCTATAATATACGCGATTTAACTTGTTTTATTATAACTCTTCAACTTTATTACATTAATATAGATGTGGTAGGTATTTGTTATACAAGTTACTACGCCATTAATTTATATTAACCCATATACATGTAGGGGCCACGAATACATAACATCACGCCTCTATTTCCCGAAGGGTTAGACTGATGCGTCTATTAGGTACACCCAAAATTTGCCAAAATTTTCTACTGGTTAACCCCAATAACACTTTGCCTTACCCAGGAACCGAGCCTAGGACCCCTCGCTCAGCAATCACGTTTGATCAAAGATCCCGTTTATCCAAACCCAATGTTTTTTACTGAAAGTGCACAATAAGTTGCAATATTGGAAACAACTGCGGGAATGTCAAGGTTGCAACCGGTTCCAGATAAGTTGCGTGGAACGGGTGTGAAAGAGATAGCACGAGGACAAGCAAGGTATAAAAATATATTTGTAATGATTTTTGCGATAATAATACTGAACTATGAAAGTAATTTATACTTATAATAAATCTGTAGAGAGGTCAATTCTGTACATGAAATATATTTTCAAAATAACTATCAGGGGGTTGTTAGTGATCGATACTGATGCCAAAAATGCAATCAGTAAAATTTTTGTCTGTCTGTCTGTCTGTCTGTCTGTATGTTCCTTATAGAAACAAAAACTACTCGACGGATTTTAACGAAACTTAGTACAATTATTCTTCATACTCCTGGGCAGGTTATAGTATACTTTTCATCACGCTACAATCAATAGGAGCAGAGCAGTGAAGGGAAATGTTGGGAAAACGGGAGAAGTTACTCCATTTATTAAGCTTCCGTCGCGTGTGCAGCCTTAATGGTTAAAGCTACATAGAAATCATGTATTACGGAAATGTTTTACATAAAATTATCTAAAAAATATCCCACTACAGCATATGTCTATCTTTTATGGTTGACTCACAATAACACGTGTAACTCCCGATAGCTTAGCAGTTCAGAGCTTTCTGATTGTATTACACACAAAGAGTTACACGCTGATGGAGTCGCGGGCACAGCTAATAATAATAATATTCTGCGGTTCCTCATTGCGATATTTTTCAATAGTATTGTGGATTGACATATTATATTTCCTTACTAAAATACGAAAGTTAATCTGTCTGTTACATCAAAACCATTGAACCGTGAGGAAGAACATACGCTACTTTTTTACGAAAAACGACGGAAACGCGGACGAAGTCGCGGGCAAAAGCTAGTTATATAATAAGTTATAATTATAAAATAATTATTAATCAATTATTGAATGTCAATTATGTAGGTGTGTCAAAAATAAACATGCTTCATCAAAGAGCGTTGCATTAAAACTGTTAGATTTTTTTTTACTAATTTTGTAACATTTCTTGTAATTTATCTGGTGGATAGACGGAATGAGGAAACTATGGAACTGGGTTCGTTAGTCATGTTTGTTAAGTATTTATTACTCAACGTTGTTGAAACTTGAAACTTGAGGATAAGCCAGCGTATGACGTAATCAGTTTTCAGTTAAATCTAATGCATTCATATTATAAATACTAAAGAGGGGAAGACCAGTTACCAAATAAATTGACGATATGAAAGCGATCGCAGGAAAATCCTACAAGAAATATACTCAACCAACACGATAATCAATTCATAATATCAGGTTAAAAGGCAATAACGAAAACAACAAGGATATAAAAGAACAAGGATACAAAATTTATTGAACTTCAAAACAATCGGCATAAACCTATAGATTTAAAAGGATCTAAGATATAATAATACCTACCTACATAGAGATTTCAAAGCAACTGACACACCTGCGACCTCTGTCGTACGTAACACAGCTCCAAGCTCCAACCACAGAACCATCCTTTAAATACTCCATCAGTTAAATTTTAAACTTTTTCAATTACGCCTCTTAAAGCGTTGGTGATAACCCAATACAGACAAACTTTGCAGTTTTATAGATATCAACATCTATACATTATATCTATTAACAATAAGATTGATATGGATATTGATACGATATCACCATTATCTATTGACAATAAATATTTATATACAAGGAAAATCCACAATATTATTAGTCATTTACAATCTTGATCTTCGCATAGTAAGCCGACTTCCCTGCCGTGCCGTAAACAATGATTTTTTCGTTTTTCTTTAAAACGATCCTTATTTATCCTCAAATATTATTGCTGTCAACTGAATTGCAACTCTTTCCAACTATCATCGTATTTTCCATGTTCTTTCTCATCATCAGGTTTGCTTAATTATTCAAAATTTTCTAGCACTTTTGAAGACGAAGGTTTTTCAGCTAAAACAGCTCCAAGTTGATCTCTTCCCTCCCCAATAACCACTGGTATCTCGACTGTAGCATTGATGTGAGGAAAGGGAAGTTGAGCTGTCACTCTCACTTTGTATTCTCCTATCAATATCTTTGTATGTTGTATCGAATACAAACTCGGCAACGTGGGCACAATACACGTTAGATATGACACACTATTTTCCTTTAAACTTGGAGAATATTCTTTAGTCGTTTTCACAGACTCTTTTACAACTTTTTTATGTTTCACACTTGATACGTAAGTAAAATGTTTAAGAAGCTCAGTTTTAATAGTTACTGGGACATTAGAGTCATTGTTTATCTGTAGCCTCAGTTTAATGTTTTCTCCTGGAGTTAAAAATGTTCTCTCTATTTCTGCTTTTACACTCACTTTATTGTTTGAAGAAAGAGATAAAAGTTCTTTTTGTAACCCAAATATTAGCGGCTCTTCAGAACACGGGCTTACGTAGCCGTAAACAAGTACATCTGCATCAAACTTAATAACACTGCCGAAGAAATTTGCCTTCACGAATTTAACTTCAATTTTATAATCTATAGTACAGGTGTGATTTTTAAATGATGTTGGTATATTATCTGGCAGTAAGAGTTCAAATGGGCTTTCATAAGTACCTGATAGGGTATTTTCTTTTATAAATAAATAGTTTCTCACCGATACATACTCTTCTTTGTTGCTGTAGTATGTTGTGTTGTCTGAATCTGATTCTGACCATTGACACTTTCCGTTGCCCACCAAGGAAATGTATATACTTTCGAACTTCGTTGGTTTGTTTACGTGGTACTTCAGTGTTCCTGCTACAGGTGCTCCAGCTCTAAAGACACCGTCTTTTGTTTTTTTGAGTAATATTTGACACACCACGCCCATATTGATAAAAGAATGAAGCAAAAACGGTGCAAACGCTTGCTCTCAATCACTGCCCGGGAAATACTGATGTGAATTTGTAACTACGTCATGTAAATATATAATGTTATCGCTACAACTATTGAATTATTAACTTTAAATATATGTAGGTAAAGTTGATTTTAGAATGCCAAAAGCTATCAGACCGGTTATAAGGAGTTTTGTTTGCAATGGAAAATGAACCATGAGTAATGGAATCAAAGTACCTATTATGTAATATCGATGGTAATACCTATTACTACTTTAATTCCAGCAATTCCGCAACCCACTTAGCGAGGCCGCACACCGGTAAACCGGTCGGCCGGTCCGGTTTACCGGACCCGGTTGCCGTGAGTGCAAGAGAGTGAGAGCAACCCTGCGTGAGCGGTGCAATGCTCTGCACTACGGCAACCGGATCAGGGAACCGGACCGGGTTACCTGACTTGTGCGGCCTCCCTTAGCCAGTTATGATTATTACACCTATTAGGTATAGTCATAATAAGTGGCTCAGCCGGTAGCGGAATTGCGTAGTAGGATTCCCTTGGCTTAAAAAGTAGATCAAGAATGAATGTAAGAAGAGTAAGACACAGTGGAATATCTCGCTTAAATCTAGAGCAGCCCAACTGGGGAAGTACCTGTACCTTACAGAATACCACAACCAAATAACGCTACTCTTTGGCAGTGTTGTGTTCCTGTGGTGAGTAAGATCGCCAGAGTTCTTGATGATAAGCTGTGTTGATGTTCAGGGACCTGCTTGTCCCCTAAGCTTGTGTAAATAAAACCACTATAGAGAAAAATAAAACAAGATATTGCAGGCCCACTGTTATAGGGTAATATCCATATTATGTGTGTATTTTAAAGTTTTTCCGATTTCCACGCAGAAACCCTAAATATTTCCGAAATAAATAGTATCCTATTGTAGCCCAACATACTCCTCTATCCTTCAGTGAAAGTCAAATTAAAATCGGTTAATCCGTTGCTAAGATTATGCTAATCCGTTGCTAAGACAATCAAAAATGGTTGTTTGGGTACTGGTATCGTATAATACTTAAACCGCAGTTATTTTGGAATCACAGACAGACCCTTCAATTTTATTTATATGCATAGACTGCCTGCTTTCGGATGCCCACTATGAACGATGACGCATTGTCATCGCGTCATCGACTCGTCTCGCCCCTGCACTGGCGCCGCCGTAGGTCATGGACTAATGGTCACACCCATTGTTTCACTGGTTCGTATTTTAGCTAAGACATTATCATCGTCGTAACTTTTAAACTATTGGTCCAAATGACTTAGGCCCGTAAGATCAATCGTAGTTTAAACCACTGGAGAGAGTTTAATCTTCCGTCTTTGATTGTTTCTTTGGGTTTTTGTATTAGAAAACAATCGAAGACGGGAGATTAAACTCTCTTCCGTGGTTAAACTACGATTGATCTTACGGCCCTTAGATAAACATAACTTAGCACGTGCTTTGGCTAAGCTATGTTCCCGTCTCCGTCTTGCACTTGTCTCTCCTTTACCGTGTCCTGACACGGTAAAGGAAAACATCGTGAGGAAACCGGCATGTCCTTGAACCAAACATTCGGAGATAATAATAATTGATAGTATTCATGAGATTTTTTGTAAGGGCTCGATCCCACTGGCGCGTGGCGTCTGTCGGGCGTGACGTTGACGTTTCTACGACGTTTCTTCGTGACTTTCTGACCTTTCTTCTCCGAAGTTTTCGACGTTCCTCTTGACCAGTACCCCTATCATGAGTTTTTTTGTCGTATAGTATCGTTAATGTAAGCATATTTTGAATCTAAAATACAACAGTCCTGGAACATTTTGATAAAAATTTATACAATTTGCGTATTTTAAAAAATACAGAGAAATTAATTATATTTATATTGTGTAGCAAACGTATATTTTCAATTCAAAGTATGCTTACATTAACGAAACTATGCGTCAAAAAAACTCATGATAGGGGGTACTGTACAGACATTGCGCCGATTGCGCGCACGCGGATCTCACGTGCATCGCGTTCAAAATATTCATCAAATTGCACAGCCGGTTCAGAAGTTATGTGCTGTTATATAACTTCTGAATTGGCTGTAATCTTGACAATCCCGCGTTTCTAATAATAAAACGAAGGTCAGCCAACCATTATAAAACATAGACATAGACATAGACATAGACATTTATTGCTCAATCTGTGTACATAGGTGTTAACAGTATCATGGTTAGATATAGTATCAACAGTGTACCCATACGGGTGTTGCAATATTGATCTTACAGGCTATACTTTCTTGATTATGATCTGACACAAAAACATTTTTTGGCAAAATATTCATGCATACTATAAAATACATTAGCGATCAACCATTTTTTTAGAACTTTTTTAAATAGTGTTTTCATCATTTTTTTTAATATCTACTGGTAAATGATTAAAAACTCGTATTGCTGTAATATATGTACTTTTATAGAATATAATAGAATATCATATTGTTAATTTTTGGTAAGATTAGGTTATATTTATACTTATTACGAACATTAGGTTTTGTTGTAGATTTAAGATTAATGAAGAAAGAAATAATGTAAGTTATTTTTAACAAATAAACACAACTCGAGTATATAAATCCCTGTAAGTGTGAGGAAACCCTTTTCATTAAACTTGGTTTTTAAAGACTCAGTGTTTTGCATGTTGTAGATAATACGTAGACATTTCTTTTGTAAGATAAATGTAGACAATATCTGACAAGAATTTCCCCAGTATATGATTCCGTACGTCAACAAAGGATACACAAAAATAAAATCTGTTAGGGCCCGATCCCGTTGGCGTCTGTCTGGCGTGCGCGTTCTTCCAACGTTTGACCAGCAATGACGTTGCGCGCACGCCACGCTCATGTCACGTTCAAAATATTCGTCAAATTGCAATCCGTATTTAATTATACATTAAGTATACGGATTGCAATTTGATGAATATGTAGCGACATCTGCCGACAACAGCGAAGGTTACCTACACAGCTAGACAGCTGTCAGTGACAACATTGTCAAATGTCACTACATAACGTCCAACGTCATATTCCTACATCGCGCAAGCAGAGTCGCAGAGTTTTCACAGCGATTAGCATATATACAGAAACCCGACATCAACTGTCGGGGGCAGTGGCCCGCCAGACAAATATCACCCGGTCTGGTAGGAAGATCCTCCTTTTTCAATGGAGGGACATTTCACCTCGTTCCTCCATATCCCCCCAAACTAGTAACCCCAACGTGACGTATTTATTATAATTTTATTATACAGATTGAAATTTGATGAATATTTCGAACGCAACGCACGTGAGCTCCACGTCCGCGCAACGTCTGTGCTGGCTATCTGTTGGGCGTGCGCGTTCCTCCAACGTTTGAGTTGGAGGAACGCGCACTCTCGACAGACGCCAGCGGGATCAGATTGTTTTTCTAATAGTTGGGCGGCCTTCGATTTATTATTAGAAACGCGGGATTGTCAAGGTTACAGCCGATTCAGAAGTTGCATGGAATGGACGTGAAAGAGATAGCACGAAGACGAGCGAGATATAGCGTATACGTACCATGGGATCGCTCTAACCACAAAGTCATCGTGTCATACCCGCATTAGTTAAATTAATTAATCTAAATGCTTCTTCAATGACGCCTCATAAGAGCGTAGATGACATCTACGAAACCTAATGCAGACAAACTTCAACTCAAGGTTTACAACTTTGCAGTTATATGGAGATTAATACGATATCACCAGCATCTATACGTCATATTATAATTGACAATAAAATATACAAGGAAAATTCACAAGCCATACATACAAGCAAAGTAAGCCGATTTGCCTGCCGTGGCGTAAACAATGATTTCTATAATATTTTTTTCAAACAATCCATAAAATTAGCTTTATTCTCAATTATTATTGCTGTCAACCAAACTGCAATACTGTCCAACTATCATCGACTCTTCTATATTCTTTCTCAACATTATGTTTGTTCAATTTGTAATCGTTTTCTATCATTTTTGAAGACAAAAACTTCTCATCCTCGTGATATAAGACTACAGCTCCAAGTTTATCTCTTCCTTCCCCAATAACCACTGGTATCTCGACTGAAGCATTGATGTGAGGACAAGGAAGTTGAGCTGTCACTCTTACTTTGTATTCTCCTATCAATATCTTTGTATATTGTATCGTATACAAACTCGGCAACGTAGGCATAATACACGTTAGATTTGACATACTATTTTCCTTTAAACTTGGAGAGTATTCTTTAGTTGTTTTCACGGACTCTTTTACAAGTCTTTTAGCTTTCCCACTTGATACATAAGTAAAATGTTTAAGAAGCTCAGTTTTAATAGTTACTGGGACATTAGAGTCATTGTTTATCTGTAGCCTCAGTTTAATGTTTTCTCCTGGAGTTAAAAATGTTCTCTCTATTTCTGCTTTTACACTCACTTTATTGTTTGATGTAAGAGCAAAAAGTTTTTTTTGTAACCCAAATATTAGCGGCTCTTCAGAACACGGGCTTACATAGCCGTAAACAAGTATTTCTGCATCAAACTTAATATCGCTGTTCAAGAAAGTTGCCTTCACGAATTTGACTTTAATTCTGTATTTTATATCACAGATAACACTTTTTAATGATGTTGGTATATTATCTGGTAATATGAATTCGAATGGACTTTCATAGGTACCTGATAGAGTATTTTCTTCAGTTTCTGCTGTTAATAAATAGTTTCTCACCGATACATACTCTTCTTCGTTGCGGTAGTGATGTTTGCCTTGTGACCAGTGACACTTTCCCTTGCCCACCAAGGAAATGTATATACTTTCGAACTTCGTTGGTTCGTCTACGTGATACTTCAGTGTTCCTGTTACAGATTCTCCAGCTCTAAAGACACCGTCTTTTGTTTTTTCGATTAATATTTGACACTCCACACACATATTGAAAAAAAAATGAGACAAAGTGGCGCAAACGACCTCGCTTGATCACTGCCCGCGAAATACTAGCACATTAAACTGGTAACAAGGTCGTGTAAATAACAAACATAGTAGCGCTACTAACGGAATTATAAACTTTATATACATGTTTGCTAAGTTGATTTTAGAATGGCAAAAGCTATCAGACACGTTATAAGAAGTTTCGGTTGCTATGGAAAATGAACCATGTGTAATGGACTTAAAGTACATATAGATAATACAGCATCTACAAAGAAATAATATTTGTTAATAGTTATGCCTATGTATATTCACAATGTCAAGGTGAATTCAATAATTAATGTAAAAGAGGAACGTCACAGACAGCAGAATAACGCTAATCCTCGTTAGTGTTTTGTTTCTGTGGCGAGTAAGGTCGCCAGACCTTCTGAGCATGCGCTGTCTTGACACTGACAGTGGGGGGCATGCTTTTCTCCTAAGCTTTAAGCACGGCGAATCCTCATTTTAAGGCGCCTTCCTGACCGGATCGTTAAATTTTTGTTTCGTTTTTGTTTCTGTACCGAATCTGTACAGATTCTTTACCGAGTGCATGTATTAAATGAGAGCTAAAGAGAGGTAAATAATCTGTACCGTATTTTTTTTTTTTTTTTGAAGGGCCTCTCGCAGTTCGCTTCTAACAGCCGTCACTGCTTAACCGGTCATCTGGTGAGGACTTACAAATGCCTCCAGCCAGGCTTAAAACTAAATAAAAACTACAAACTAAGCGACCACACGCTAAGGGCACCCCCTACTGGGGTACGGACCTTGGCTTAAGGCGTCGCTGGGGGGAGGACAACTAGAGGGAGGGGCTACTAGCTGGATCGGATTAATATGATTTAGGGACATATTTAAATCTACAGGCTCAGCGCGGGCTGGCTCGAGCAAGGGTCGGTTAGGGGACTGAGTCATACGCGGCGGCGGACTCGGGTCATGATGGGGACGTCGCGACGGGCCTCGTCGGCGAGGTCGGAATAGATCTGTACCGTAACGACTTAGGCTCGTATTACGGAATGATACTCGAGCACAGATCTCTGCTTGAGCATAGATTGAAACAAGTTTCAACCAATCAAATGGCTTCAAATCTATGCTCAAGCAGAGATCGGTGCTCGAGTATCGTACTGGAATACGGGCCTTTAGTCTTTTGATTACAATTAATTGGCCATTTTAAATGACCTCCTTAATGTAGGGTGGCTAGTACCTACTATGAATAGGTCAAGCTGTATCTCTGGTTAATTCCACCTGAAGTAGATGAAATGTAGCTTAGATTTTAAGTTGGACCCCAAGCTACCAAACTGTGAAAGGCAAAGACAAAAACAAAAGTTTATGGACACAAAATATTTATATTTAAACAATCGCCCAAAACTGTTTCATTACTTTTATTAGATCTATGAACTAATAAGATACAAAATAAACTAAAGAAATATACTTACATACCTATAAGAGATTTAAATACAACTGACACCCTCGGAACCTTTACCATACATACCATGGCATCGCTTTAACCACGGAGCCATCGTGTAATACTTGCATCAGTTAAATTAATTAATTTATTAAATTAATGAATTTCAATCCTTTTTCAATTATCAAGTAGGCCTCTGATCGACAGTGATATCTACGGAACCTAATACAGACAAACTCCAACTCAAGATTTATTTTTTTTCAGTTTTTTTCAGTTTCAGGATTATTACAATATCACCAGCATCATAAACATAATATTATTAAGTATTTACATACAAAAAAAATCACAAGCCATATTTGTATTGATACAATCGTGACTCATGAGGGATATACATAGTAAGACGACTTGCTTGCCGTGCCGTAAACAATGATTTTTTAATTTATTTTTCAAACAATCCTTAGCTTTATTCTCAACTTACTGTCATCTGAATTGCAACTCTGTCCAACTATCGTCGTCTTTTCCATATTCTTTCTCAACATTATGTTTGTCCATTTTGTTTTCTAGCTTCTCATTTTTGATATTCGAAAGGGCACTGGCAGACGCCCATAGAACGCTGGGCTTCAGATTGTGTAAGTCGGTACAGATATGAAATTAGTTTGGTGTGATCGAGTATTTCAAGAGTATTTAAATTCATTTTTTTATTTGTTTTTGTACGTAATTGGGTTAAAGAGAAATCTTCGTATCTCTGACAGTGAGGTTAAGTATGGTGTGAATGATCCAGTAAAGGACAGCCCGACTAATGAGTTCTCAATTCAAAGGTTAGTTGCTGTCACCATGATATTCTGTGGAGGTCCAATGAAGTACAGCCCGACTAATGAGTTCTCAATTCAAAGGTTTTAGTTGCTGTCGACATGATATTCTGTGGAAACACGCGCCAGCCAGCATGCACTCGTTTTAGTTTTATTGGTTTTTTCAAAATGTCAACGGCATTATCATTTTATTTCTTATTTATTTCGATTTTTGATTCCAATTCTTAATCTCTAAGATAAATTAGGCAAAGAACAATTAAAATATATTTTTATTTTTGGTTAAGCTTTTATTACTGTACCATATCAAGCCCAAAACTGCCGACGTCCCATTAAGAAATTCAAAAATTGCATTAAAAGCAAACTTTATAAAAAAGGGTATTACAAAATCTCAGATTATCTAAATGATAAAAACGCTTGGGATTGAGCTGCTCGCGTAGTTATGCTATACAAGTATGCCTCTGCATACTTAATATTTGTATTATTGTTATTCCTTACTTTGACTTGCATTATGGTGTTATGACATAAACCTTGACATTGTAATGTGCTAATTATTATTAGGTATATTTTTTTTTATTTAATACCTTTGACATATTGATGTTTTGAACTTATGAGCTGAATTACATTATTCAAAAATCTATTAGTATGGTTTTTGTTTGTATATAAATAGCATACTCATTTTGTATAATCGAGTAGCATTATTAGAAGCATTTTTTTAACTCCAGTTTTAACTCTGTGTGTAATTTGGCAGTTGGGAGAATGTCATGCTCGCCTAAATGTACCGCTGACGGTGGCACGTGTATTGGATCGTTTGATTCCCTGTAAAATGGTTGAGTTGAACGGTGCTGATGCGCGTGTCATGTTCGTGAACGGGCGCTGTCAGTTGGTACTGGTCATCTCTTGACTGTCTAAGTACTTATTTAAATAATTTAACATAGTAAATTATTACCTTTTATTGTCTTTGTCAATTTATATACGTATAAACTCCAACATATCCTATGTTCTTTTGACATAATGTATTTACTCAATGACATTTAAGGTGACATTATTATTTAATTTATTTTTGTGAATGTGAGTTCGATGTGGGTTTCTATGTTACATATTATATAGATCTCAAGTTCAGTCTGACAATTTGAGTACTTTATGCGACCTACCCAAATGTCCTTTCTGATAGTAATGTTCGCTAGGTCGTTGAGCTCCCTAAGTCAGGGTTGAGCTACCACGATACTCAGCACATGCGTGCACAGGCAGGACAGGTCCACTCAAATCTGTATGGCTCTTTCCTCTAAAGGCCATTCGAGACTAACCTGCATGGTCCTTGCATAGTTTCATTTTAATTTGTCTGGACTTTAAAAGAGACTGACCTTTGAGTTTGTTTCGGTGTTTCTTCTCAGAAGATAGGAAACACCGACCTCATCTAGCTTAAAAATCAAAACAATTCTTGACGTATAAAAGTGTTACTTGTAACCTATTTACAGAATAAAATATCATTTCATCATTTCATTTCATTTCATCATCATCATGATATAGAACTACAGCTCCTAGTTGATCTCTTCCCTCCCCAATAACCACTGATATCTTGACTGTAGCATTGACGTGAGGAAAGGGAAACTGAGCTGTCACTCTCACTTTATATTCTCCCATCAATATCTTTGTATTTTGTATCGAATATAAACTCGGCAACGTAGGGATGATATACGTTAGATTTGACACACTATTTTCCTTTAAATTTGGAGAATATCCTTTAGTTGTTTTCACAGATTCTTTTACAACTATTTTATGTTTCTCACTTGATACATAAGTAAAATGTGTGAGAAGCTCAGTTTTAATAGTTACTGAGACATTAAAGTCATTGTTTATCTCTAGCATTAGTTTAATGTTTTCTCCTGAGTTAAAAATGTTCTCTCTATTTCTGCTTTTACATTCACTTTATTGTTTGATGTAAGAGAGAAAAGCTGTTTTTGTTTTTTTTATATTATTTTGTTTTTTTTATAATATTTGACACTCCACACTCATATTGATAAAAAATTGAGGCAAAGACGTGCAAACAACGTCTCTTGATCACGCGAATTACTGGTATGTTAATTAAGCAACCCGACTGGGAAAGAACCTCGATTATTACACACCTATTAGGTATAGTCATAAGGCTGGTTTTGGAGTCACGCCAATCCTCGGCGCCGACCGTCTGCGCGTATCTAATCGGCGCCGACCTGTCAGCACGAAATTTTTATGGAAACGCTCACTGATTGTAGATGCGCGTCGGCGCCGCGTACGGTTGCGCATAACTCAGCGCTGACGCTCATCAGCGCCGACCGGTCAGCGTAACTCAGAAACGGTTCATAGTAATACAAACATAATCAGTGCCGATGGTCAGTGTGACTCTAAAACCAGCCTAAGTGGCTCAACGGGTAGCGGAATCGCGTAGTAGGATTCCCTTGGTTTAACTAGTAGATATAATAGAGAATGTCATGATGAAATCAAGAATGAATGTAAGAGAAGTAAGATACAGCGAAATATCTCACTCAAATCTGGAGCACCCCGACTGGGGAACTACCTCTACCTTACAGAATACCACAGCCAAAAAACGCTAGGTACTCTTCGGCAGTGTTGTGTTCCTGTGGTGAGTAAGATTGCCAGAGTTCCTGAGGATTTGCTGTCTTGATGTTGGGAGACCTGCGTGTCCCCTAAGCTCGTGTAAATAAAACTACTAAAAAGAAAAATAAAACAAGACATTGCAATCGGGACCCACTGTGAAAGGGTAATATTCAACCATAATGTAGTATTTTATAGGTTTTTCAATTTCTACGCAGGAACCCTAAATATTTCCGGAATAAATGGCCTATATGTAGCTGTAGAAAGTCCAATGAAAATTGGTTAAGCCGTTTTGAAGATAGTGCCGGACAAACAGAAAGACAGACAGTACAAAGGGTAACTAAAAAGGATTGTTTGGATACAGGTATCGTTATAAACCTTTATAAGTAGGTACTTGAGAAAACGCAGTTATTTTGAAATCATCACCATAGACAAACACTTCCATTTTATTTATAATTATATGCATTATTATCAATAATCGGAGTAGGTAGATTGATTTGGGGTCAATGAACTGGCAGGTATATGTTAATATGGATATGCCTCCGGGATTCCGGAATTTTGTAATAATTAAGATTTTTTAAGAATTTTAAATATTGTTATGTATAGGATGAAGAATGGTCGCACAAAAGTAAGATTCACTATATTACTTAATAAATATGAAAAAGTCAGTCTTCTCGTGACCACGGTCAATGCAACTTGATCGAAACGTCAAGGTTAGTCAAAATACTGACATTTTTATTATGTTTGTGCGCGAAAAGTCCCGATATAATTAAAAAACATGTGTTCAATTCGCGAAAGTTTAAAAACTACAAATAAGAAAAAAAACAATTTTAAACGTTTAACTATCGCATTCTGTACCTTTCAAATGTTTTAGTTTAAAAATCTTTACATTCACAATATTTCATTCAATCCCGTAAGTACCAAAATGAAATCCCGGAAAAAAGGCTTATCCATGTTATGATTTCTATGAATATTCATGATGCAAGTACCTACATAAAATCAATCTACCTACTCCGATCATTGATTATTATGCATAGACTGCCCGCGATCGGATGCCCGCTATCAACGATGACGCATCGTCATCGACTCGTCTCGCCCCCCGCACTGCGCGCCACAGTAGGTAATCCCATTGTTTCACTGGCGTGTGTTTTTTAGCTATGACATTGTCATCGTCGTAACTTTTAAGAGGGCTATAAAATTTTGGCACCTGTTTCGCTCGCACAAAACCATACTTTTTAAGAACGTTAAATGAAAAGCTGTATTTTTGAAAAATGTATTCTTATAATGTTTTGGATAATAATATTAATTTAACGGGTAAATAATAAATCATGTGACCGCACGGTTGTCGCAGTGGCTGAGAGATTGGCTGCTGCGCAACGTGTCGCGGGTTCGATTCCCGCATTGCACATAGGTCTGGCTGTTTGTGTATGTGAAATTTGTGTTTGTAAACGCACCCACGATACAGGAGAAATCCTAGTGTGGGGCAACGTTTTAAAAAAAAAAAAAAAAAAAAAAAAAAAAAAAAAAAAAAAAAAAAAAAAAAATGTGTCATCTAATCAATTTAAGAGCAGTTATATAGGATAGTATAACTGAGAAGTGTCTTTTCAAAAAGGGGATATTTACATTTTTATTATTTATTAAACTGAGTATGCAGTCTTGTTCTTAGTGCTAAAATACACACTTTCATCACTTGAATCTTAATCAAAACGGGATATTCTCTAAGTAAAGCAGCTTCAAATATGAGCATTCATTTCATTTCGTGTCAAAAGAGGATATAATGAATTTTCTGAACTCTGTAGCTTTAAATTAACAAGTCATATTTTTTGGCAAAATATTTGGTTAGAACACTGTAATGAAATAGTTTCTTAAAGAACAGAAATAATGCTTTTCGGTAGGTCCGTAAATATTTCCCATATAAGTTTTTCCCATTTTGTGAAAAATAAGATAGTATGTAGGTATCCCTTTTTGAAAAGACACTCCTCAACTGCTCCCAATGAGTGTGGTGACTCTAAAGAGCTGGGACCTCAATACAGACAAACTCAAACTCAAGATTTACAACCTTGTAGTTATATGGAAATCAATACGATATCACCGGCGTCATATTATATATTGACAATAAAATATTTATACATATGTATAAGCACATTATCCATATTCGTATTGATACAATCTTGAATACATAGTAAGGCAACTTGCCTTCCGAGCCATAAACAATGATTTCTTTTTTTTTAACCATCCTTAGCTTTATTGTCTTTTATTATATATATTGTTGTCAACCAAATTGCAACACTGTCCAACTATCATCGTCTTGTCTATATTCTTTCTCAACATTATGTTTGTTCATTTTGTCATCGTTTTCTAGCATTTTTGAAGACGGACGCTTCTCATCATCATGATATAGGACTATAACTCCAAGTTTATTTCTTGCCTCCCCAATAACCACTGGTATCTCAACTGAAGCATTGATGTGAGGAAAGGGAAGTTTAGCTGTCACTCCCACTTTATATTCTCCTATCAATATCTTTGTGTGTTGTATCGAATACAAACTCGGTAACGTAGGCATAATACACATTTGATTTGACACACTCCTTTCCTTTATACTTGGAGAATATTTTTTAGTTGTTTTCACGGACTCTCTTTCAACTCTTTTATGTTTCACACTTGATACGTAAGTAAAATGTTTAAGAATCTCAGTTTTAATAGTTATTGGGACATTAGAGTCATTGTTTATCGTTAGTCTCAAGTTAATGTTTTCTCCTGGAGTTAAAAATGTTCTCTCTATTTCTACTTTTACACTAACTTTATTGTTTAATGTAAGAGAAAAAAGCTTTTTTTGTAACCCAAATATTAGCGGCTCTTCAGAACACGGGCTTACATAGCCGTAAACAAGTACTTCTGCATCAAACTTAATATCGCTGTTCAAGAAAGTTGCCTTCACGAATTTGACTTTAATTTTGTATTTTATAGTACAGGTGTCATTTATAACTGATGTTGGTATATTATCGGGCAACAAAAATTCGAATGGGCTTTCATAAGTACCTGATAGAGTAGATAAAGTATTTTCTTCTGTTTATAAATAGTTTCTCACTGATACATACTCTTCTTTATTGTCGTAGTGATGTTTGCCTTCTGACCATCGACACTTTCCTTTGCCCACCAAAGAAATGTATATACTTTCGAACCTCGTTGATTCGTTTACGTGATACTTCAGTGTTCCTGTTATAGTTTCTCCAGCTCTAAAGACACCATTTTTTGTTTTTTTGATTAATATTTGACACTCCACACTCATTTTGATAAAAATTGAGACAAAGACGTGCAAACTACCTCTCTTGGTCACTGCCCGCGAATTACTGGTACGTTAACCTGGTAACAAGGTCATGTAAATAAAAAACGTTTTGTGTTGTTAGCTCTGCTAACAGAATTATTAACTTTATATCCTTGACAGCTAAGTTGATTTCCGAATGGCAAAAGCTATCAGACATGTTATATGTAAGAAGTTTTGGTTGCTATGGAAACTGAACCATGTTTCATGGAATTAAAGTACATTATAGATAATAAGTGCTTTTATTCGAGCGATTCCGCACCCTACTCAGCTACATATGTACAGTCAGAATGTCAAGGTGAATTCAATAATTAATGTAAGAGAGGAAGACCACAGCAGAATATCTTGCTCAAATCTGGAGCAACCCGACGGGGGAAGTACCTCGACCACGGAAATCTAAATTATCATATAGATTAGATTCATGTGACCTCGACCTTACAGAATAAGCCAATTAACGCTACTCCTCGTTAGTATTCTGTTCCTGTGGTGGGTAAGGTCGCCAGAGATTCTGAGCATGCATTGTATTGATAGTGGGGGACATGCTTGTCCCCTAAGCTATAGGTACAGTGAATCCTCATTTTAAGGCGCCTTCCTGACCGGGTCGGTCAGTTTTCGTTTCGTTTTTGCTTCTGCACCGAATTGTACAGGTTTTTTACCGAGAAAGCTATAGAGAGGTAAATAATCTGTACAGATTCATTACCATTAGATTTTGTGCTGGTGCGGTACAGAAACAAAAACGCATCGACCGGGTCAGGATGGAGCCTAAGGAGCCGGTTGGCAATGCGTTATGGGATACTCGATGCTGCATGCGTTTCATAGGCCACGGTAAACGCTTACCATCAGGCGAGTTATATACGTCTGTTCGCCACCATCGTAGTATAAAAAAACCGGCCAAGTGCGAGTCGTACTCGCGCACCGAGGGTTCCGCATCATTTTTGGACGTATAAAGTGAAAAAAACCGGACCGCATAACTAAGTTTGTTTGTGAAGGAATTTAGATGATTTTAAAAAAAAACAGTACTAGTTAGGAACATCGTGTTATTTTTGGTATCATATTTGGGTCAATTCCTATCAACTCTAATTATTTCAGATTTTTCGCCCCGCAAACTTCGGAGATAAGGGGGGGGAATGGTAATTTTTCGGATATTTTTCATCGTATGTCGAAAACTGTGAGACATAAAATAAAATAAAAATATATTTTGAAATGTGCAGATAAAGCCCTTTCATATGATATCGCACCTTTAGAATTGAAGTGGCATAACTAAAAATTTTAAGAAAATGACATAAAGACTTATCAAGATGTATTTTTTGGCGTTTACCAAAAAACAAGAATTTTGGATTAGGCCACTTCAATTCTAAAGGTGCGATATGTCTCTTGACCTAATAACCCCTAAGGACTTTTTTCACTTGCAATAAAGTTATATAATCAATAATCATGAGCACCAATAATCATATTTATTCAATTCAATTCAATTATTCTTTATTGTGGTACATAGGTAAGCAATAAGTTGTTACATGTTTCCGAAATTGTACACAGCTATGACCCGCCATAATGGCATACAATAGTTTTAAAGTAGGTAACATTTTATAACATAAACACAGCACAATCAAATAGAAGATAAATATTAACAATTTAAATATGCAGCACTTTAGAATTAACGAATATTTTTATATGTCAAGGCTGTTGCCTTGACATAAAAAAATATTCGTTAATTATAATTAATATAATTAAATAATTAAAATAACGAGACATAAATTATAAATTCAGTTAGAATTAAATAATACAAATTAAGAGATATACACATTTTACTTATCAGGGGCACAATTAAAATTAAATAACATCATCGAGATAATCTTTTAAAGTATAGTAACATTTGTCTAACAGCAATTGAAATAATTTCTTTTTATAATTATGCAAATCTAAATCTCTAATTGTCTTTGGCAATTTATTATATATGTCAGGTATCAGATAAAAAACACTTTTGTGGAAAAGAGCAGTTTTGTGGGGTTCACGTGTCATTTTGTCTTTATGTCTGGCTCTATTACAAAATTTGAAACGGTGAATATTTAATTTAGCGAAAATGGTACATTCGTAAATAAACATACAGGGAAGTGGTAGTATTTTTAAATTCTTAAAATGTGGAACACAGGAGTCCGTTGAAGCAATGTTTACGATTGATCGGAGACACCGCTTTTGCGCCTTAAAAGCTAGGTCTTTGTTGGTTGAATTGCCCCAGAACATTAGACCGTACCTTAAAATGGAAGAGACATAACCATGATACGCACTAAGAACAGCAGATTTAACTGATATTTTATTTAATTTATAAAGGGCATATGACTGTTGATTTAAGCGTTTACAGACATAATCTATGTGATTTTTCCAGTTAAATTTTCTGTCAATATGTAGCCCCAAAAACTTAATTTCATCTATTTCTTCAATATTTGTATCTTTGAATGTTATATTTAAATTTGGTGATGCTAGAAAATTTTGTCTAAATTTCATAATTTTTGTCTTTGACAGATTTATGTTTAAATTATTAGATGATAGCCATTCAGTTGCATTAGTTAAAAACATATCAATCTCCACATTAATGCTAGAGTGCAAATTGTCACCACCAAACAGAACTGTGCTGTCGTCAGCAAAAAGCGCCATTTGATGGTGCGTTATGGATGGTAAATCATTAATATATACAATAAAGAGTAATGGGCCCAATACGCTACCTTGTGGTACCCCAAAACGGACATTAGTTGAACAAGCATTCTTTATAACTGTTCCAAATTTCAAGTCGATAGCATAATTAGTTGCTGAAATAAGCAGGTGTGACAGACAGACAGACAGACAGACGAAGTCGCACCATAAGGGTTCCTTTTTTACCATTTTGGTACGGAACCCTAAAAAGATGATTACTTATCTGTATATTACATTTGGAGCGCTGGCTGTATTTCAAAAAGTTACAAGAAATAAACTGTATGCTTCAGACATAAGGATTTTTTGCATTATCAAAAGATGTAATATGGTCCTAAAAATTAGTGGTGTCCTTTCCTATTACACATCTGCAAGAGGGATACCACTACCTACGTAGAAGTTCTCTTTCCAGACCGACTTTTGGGTACTTTTCAGCACTCCAGTTGTACGATAGTACCTACTTATTATTAGGGTCATTCGTAGTCTCATTATTTGGTTGGTTTCGGTAGCACATTTTTTTTTAAATATCTGCTCCCTGTTGCTACCAATACTCTCTAAATTAAATTTAGATTTAATATTTTCTGTCAAAATATTCTAATTTAAAAAAAATGTGCCACCGAAATTAATCAAATAATGAAAGGCCTAAGATTGAATGACCCATTAATTGCATGCCTTTTCCTTATATGTGACGTATCAGCTTTTAACGAGTCAATTAAGGTTACGATTTTCAAGTACCTAAGTAGTTTATAAGATACTAGACTTCTACCTGCGACTTCCTCCACGTGGACTATAATAAGTTAGCCATTTTAAATGACCTCCTTAATGTAGGGTGGCTAGTACTACGAAGAGGTCAAGCTGTATCTCTGGTTAATTCCACCTGAATTAGATGAAATGTGGCTTAGATTTTAAGTTGGACCCCAAGCTACCAAACTGTGAAAGGCAAAGACAAAAACAAAAGTTTTTGGACACAAAATATATTTTATTTTTTAACTTCCAACAATCGGCCAAAACTTGTTCATAACTATTGTTAGATCTATGAACTAATAAGATACAAAATAAACTAAAAAAAATTACTTACATACCTATAAGAGATTTAAAAACAACTGACACACTCGGAACCTCTACCGTACGTACCATGGCATCGCTTTAACCACGGAGCCATCGTGTAACACTTGCATCAGTTAAATTAAATAATTACCTATTAATTTTTTAATCTTAATCCTTTTTAAATTATGCCTGAGCGTCAGTGATATCTACGGAACCTAATACATCTGTCTCTATCTATCTATGTTTATCTAACTTCAACTCAAGATTGACAATTTTGCAGTTTTATGGAGATTATTACGATATCACCAACATCTTATACATCATATTCTTATAATCCGTATTGATAAAATCTTGAATGAGGGATATAGACGACTTGCCTGCCGTGCCGTGAACAATGATTCTCAAATATTATTGCTGTCAACTGAATCGCAACTCTGTCCAACTATCATCGTCTTTTCCATATTCTTTCTCAACATTATGTTTGTCCATTTTGTTTTCTAGCTTCTCATCATCATGATATAGAACTACAGCTCCAAGTTGATCTCTTCCCTCCCCAATAACAACTGGTATCTTGACTGTAGCATTGACGTGAGGAAAGGGAAATTGAGCTGTCACTCTCACTTTATATTCTCCTATCAATATCTTTGTGTGTTGTATCGAATATAAACTCGGCAACGAAGGGATAATATACGTTAGATTTGACACACTATTTTTCTTTATACTTGGAGAATATCCTATAGTTGTTTTCACGGACTCTTTTTCAACTCTTTTATGTTTCACACTTGATACGTAAGTAAAATGTTTGAGAAGCTCAGTTTTAATAGTTATTGGGATATTAGAGTCATTGTTTATCTGTAGCATCAGTTTAATGTTTTCTCCTGGAGTTAAAAATGTTCTCTCTATTTCTGCTTTTACACTCACTTTATTGTTTGATGTAACAGAGAAAAGTTTTTTTTGTAACCCAACTATTAGTAGCTCTTGAGAACACGGGCTTACATAGCCGTAAACAAGTACTTCTGTATCAAACTTAATATCGCTGTTCAAGAAAGTTGCCTTCACAAATTTGACTTTAATTTTGTATTTTATATTACAGATATCATTATTTAATGATGTTGGTATATTATCGGGCAATAAGAATTCGAATGGGCTTTCATAGGTACCTGATAGAGTAGATAGAGTATTTTCTTCATTTACTGCTGATAATAAATAGTTTCTCACCGATACATACTCTTCTTTGTTGTGGTAGTGACGTTTGCCTTGTGACCAGTGACACTTTCCCTTGCCCACCAAAGAAATGTATATACTTTCGAACTTCGTTGGTTCGTCCACGTGATACTTCAGTGTTCCTGCTACAGTTTCTCCAGCTCTAAAGACGCCGTCTTTTGGTTTTTTTATTAATATTTGACACTCGACACTCATATTGCTAAAAAATTGAGGCAAAGACGTGCAAACGACCTCTCTTGATCACTGCCCGCGAAATA
The DNA here is from genome assembly GCA_948465475.1 of Thalpophila matura. NCBI lineage: Eukaryota > Metazoa > Arthropoda > Insecta > Lepidoptera > Noctuidae > Thalpophila > Thalpophila matura. The sequence continues at coordinate 17,353,670 of OX419182.1, forward strand.
CTAATAGCAAGATAAACTGGTAACAGACCTTGTTACCAGTTTATCTTGCATATATAAAAATTTTATAAATAAAAATTTGTTAGCACTACTAACGGAATCATTAACTTTACATACTTGTCTGCTCAGTTGATTTTATGATGGCAAAAGCTGTCAGACACGTTAAAAGAAGTGTTGGTTGCAATGGAAAATGAACCATGTGTAGTGGAATTAAAGTACACATAGATAATTCCTGTAGGTACTTTTGTTCTAACGATTCCAACTCGCACTGTGCGATTTAGGCTTACGCCACACTTGACGGAAATTCCGTCGCGGATCTTCCGTCGCGTAACGCTGGTACAAACTTTACAAATTTGACTGAAAATGCATCCTTTTGTGACGGAGTCATCCTTCATTCATCATTTAGTGCTGGCAATCTTCCATTACTGGCCACTTCATCCACTCCATTCTTCCAGATTTGAACTTCAAATTTCAAAATTAGAACATCTCATACTTTTATGAATTTATTTCATTGTTTCGTTTGTAATATTGTGTTTTATAAAAGTTATTGTACTATGGTATGCATACTTTTTATAAATAATAAATAATATTAAATTAATTTAAGAAAAAAGGTGTGTGACGTGATGACTTAGTACAATAACTCCTACAAAACACAATTACAAACGAAACAATGAAATTAATGCATAAAAATATGAGATGTTCTAATTTTGAAATTTTAAGTTCAAATCTGGAAGAATGGAGTGGATGAAGTGGCCAGTAATGGAAGATTGCCAGCACTAAATGATGAATGAAGGATGACTCCGTCACACTTTAAAATAAAAATAGAATGTTACGCGACGGAAGACCCGTGAGGTAAATTCCGTCAGATGTGGTTGAGACCTTAAGATTATTTGATTTTATTAAACGAGCACATAAAAACCCCACAGCAAATATACCCAAACAAACACAATAATATAATAATATTTCTTTATTTCTCCTAAAAGGTACAGTGTTTGGTTCATGATGGCATAAGTTACAGTAAGATTCTAACCTTTGTAAGAGCTGGAGTCTATACTGGGCTTGGATGACAGATTCCAGGTTCTCAACCTCTTAAATTACAATAAAAATTGCATGTGTGTACGTATTTGTAAAGCCTAAAATCTTCAAGTACTGAGAGGAAATTAATAGAATGCAAAAATCTAAAAGAAATATCTGACAGTAACAAAAAGACGTACAAGGATACAAAATATTTGACCGCACGGTTGTCGCAGTGGCTGAGAGATTGGCTGCTGCGCAACGGGTCGCGGGTTCGATTCCCGCATTGCACATAGGTCTGGCTGTTTGTGTATGTGAAATTTGTTTTTGTAAACGCACCCACGATACAGGAGAAATCCTAGTGTGGGGCAACGTTTCTTTAAAAAAAAAAAAAAAAAAACAAATCAAAAAAAAAATCTCACTTAATATACATAAAACAAGATTTAAAAGCAACTGACACACATTCGGGACCGCTGCCGTTCATACCATCACTCTAACCACAAAGCCATCTTGTCAAATGGAATCCACATGAGTTTGTAATCGAATTTTGAAAAAGATTTAAAAAAAACGCTCTTATAAGCGTCGGTGTAATCCACAGAGCCTAACATAGAAAAACTCCAACTCAAGGTTTACGCTTAGCAGTTTTATGGACATCGATACGATATCACCATCATGTACATACATTATATCTATTGATAATAAATATTGATCTATAAATAAATCACAATCTCTTTACGTAGGTATTGATAAAATCTTGAATGAGGAATATACGTCGCATAGTTAGCCGACTTGCCTCCCATACCGTAAACATTGTTTTTTTTTAACTATTCTTATACAATCCTTAGCTATATGCTCAAATATTATTTCTGTCAACGAAACTGCAACTCTGTCCAACTATCATCGTCTCATTCATATTCTTTCTCAATATTATGTTTGTACATTTTGTAATCGTTTCCTAGCATTTTTGAAGACGAACGCTTCTCATCATCATGATGTAGGACTACAGCTCCAAGTTGATCTCTTCCCTCCCCAATAACCACTGGTATCTCAACTGTAGCATTGATGTGAGGAAAGGGAAGTTGGGCTGTCACTCTTACTTTATATTCTCCTATCAATATCTTTGTATGTTGTATCGAATACAAACTTGGCAACGTGGGCACAATAAATGTTAGATTTGAAACACTCTTTTCCTTTATATTTGGGGAATATGCTTTAGTTGTTTTCACGGGCTTTTTTACAACAAATTTATGTTCCTCAACTGATACGTAAGTAAAATGTTTTAAAAGCTCTGTTTTAATAGTAATTGGAATATTAGAGTCATTGTTTATCATTAGCCTCAGTGTAATGTTTTCTCCTGGAGTTAAGATTGTTCTCTCTATTTCTCCATTTACACTCACTTTATTGTCTGGTGTTCGAGAAGAAATTGTTTTTTGTAACCCAAATATTAGCGGCTCTTGAGAAGACGGGCTTACATAGCCGTATACAGGTACTTCTGCGTCAAACTTGATAACACTGTTCATGAAATTTGCCTTCACGAATTTGACTTTAACTTTGTATCCTATAGTACAGGTGTCATTTTTAAATGATGTTGGTATATTATCTGGCAGTAAGAATTTGAATGGGCTTTCATAGGTACCTGATAGGGTCTTTTCTTCATTTACTGCTGTAAATAAATAGTTTTTCACCGATACATACTGTTCTTTGTTGTAGTAGTATTTTTTAGATTCCGACCAATCACACTTTCCATTGCCCACCAAGGAAATGCATATACTTTCGAACTTCGTTGGTTTAATTACTCGATACATAAGTGTTCCTGTTACAGGTTCTCCAGCTCTAAAGACACCATCCTCTGTTTTTTTTATTATTATTTGACACTCCACACTCATATTAGTTCAAAATTGAGGCAAAGCCGTGCAAACGACCTCTCTTGATCACTGCCCACGAAGTACTAATACGTCAAATGTCACATACATAAAAAAAAAACTATCAGGCACGATAAAAAAAGTATTCGTTGCATTGGAAAATGAACCATGTGTAATGGAAATAAAGTTGTTATAGATAATACCTATAGAAAGAGAGATCGATAGATAGGATACGCTATAATGTGAATATCAGAATTGTAACACAACTCATATAAAGTAATATTAATTCTATATGATAGAGATGATATGTGATAGAGAATAGTAGATTGTTATACAAGGGTGGAAAGAAATCAATTCCCATACGAGGTATTTAGACGCACGAGCGAAGCGAGGGCGGCTATAGTCCGAGTGGGAATTGATGACTTTCACCCGTGTTAAACACTCTACTTTTCATTTCAAATATAAGGAAAGTAAAAAATAGTAGTTTTCTTTAACGGAATTGGGGGTCGACATTTCAGAATCGCTTGAACTCATTTTTAATCAAATAATTTCGGTACAGAGTTAGTATCCCGCCAATATATACATAAATAGTCTTTTTTAATTTAAATTTCAAATATGGAACACACCGCCCGCGTCACCGCCGCGGGCCATCCCACTTTAATAGGTATTTTTTTTAATTCACATTGGCCGTATACACTCACAAGACCGCAGCATTTTTTTTTTAATCGATATTTTTCTTAATATTATGTAAAAAAGTTATAGCCGACTAAATAACCAATTTTAGTTCTATTTTTAAAATTCATTCCCGCCCTAGGGAGGGAAGCAATTACTATGAGTCTTTCCCGCCCAAGGGAGGGAAGCATCGTTTTCGACCCGCTGCTCTGATCAAACAAACACTACTTTCCGAGTATGAGAAATGAAAAACAAGGTATCTTGATGAATATATTATACTAATATGATCAGGAAATAGAAAAATATTGAGAAAGGAAATTATCTTTTACTAATTGTTAAAAATAATGGTGACTGAGCTTAACTCACTGGTGCCGGCAACGCATTCTACAAACGTACTGCCTGCACTGTGAAAGATTTGTCATAGAATTTGGCGAAATGCGAAAGTATCAAAAGTCTCAAATTCTCCGATGATCTAAAGTGTCTAGTACGTGTGTCATGAAGGAGCTTAAACAGTTCTTTGAGATAAGAAGGATGTTGCAGGATTGAACAGATCACTGTAAAGCAATGATAAAATGTATGAACATTCCGATGAAGGCGGATTGGCAGCCACTTTAGCTTAATGCGAAATTATGAAATTTGCGCAAACCAAATATAAATCTGATGCAAACATTTTGGAGTCGCTCAAGCTTATTTAGCTGCACTTCAGTAGTTCTGGATAACTGACATCAGCACAGTCAGGATTGGAAGAAGGGACTAGGGCGAGCGCAGTTTTAGTGGCAGTTGATAGAAAATTGCGTAATCTCCGTAAATACTCCGCTGAAGTGAGACGTCCGAGCACTATTTACGACTTACTTCTTGCAACTATACCCCAAGAGAGATCTTTATCTATGTAAATACCCCCATATCGTCGCCTTAGAGTGAAGATCTCGTATGTGCAAAAGTAGTAACTTTTCAGGAGGAAGAAAAAACTGCGCGCTGTAAAATGTTGTTTCTGCGTCTTTTATGTTTTCTTTATTATTAATTAATATGGAAATTTAACAGCTACAGCAGGATAAACTCAAGTAATCAATTTTCAAATAAGAAACGACACGTTCGTATAAGGTATTCACGTCAAACTGACAGATCTGAGTATTAATGAGATTCTCATTTACTATCATAGATGACGCTACGAGTATCAAATGAACAAAATAGTCAGATGTGCGTTGCGAGGGGTTCTTCCCAGAACTGCAATATAATGAATTTGGGCAAAAATGCATTCCCATATGTCTTTGACTGAGTCATTGCTTAAATGATAGAACCATTAAAAACAATTTACGGAAGCTGCAGCCAGTCAATTTTTGAGTGCAACGTAGGGCTGCCGACAACAATGACTTGAGTCTTCGTGGGATGAACCTTTAACCCATAGGCTCTAGTCGGAAATTCGAGCTAAATCCTAATTTACTATTTTAACAGCGTCTGACAACTAACATAAGAGAGCTAGTGAATGAATTTGCAGATCGTCAGCATATAGGTGGTAGGATGAGAGAAGATCATTGAAAATAGAATTTATAAATATTGCGAAAAGAAGAGGAGAGAGAACGCCTCCCTGTGGTACGCCGGCAGAAGTACCTATCACACGATGAAGAGAAATAACTTTCAATGCAAATACTTTGAGCCACACAGGTAACTACGAAACCAATCAATTACCGTTGGAGATAATGTTATGAGAGCACAGAATACCGAGCAGGATATTCAATCGACGGTGTTAAAAGCATTACCGTAACGTAAATTCAGGGGGTCATGGAGTTATGACCCTGGGCCGGGCCTAGGTTGACCACTGATTTCTAATTTAAAAAAAAAATACTTTATAGTAAAATACACGTAGTGACGCCCCCTGACTCAAAGGCTGGATCTGCCCTTGACTAAGTGACAGGCAGCCCCGGATCTTGAATTATTTCGAGGCGGGGCAAAAACTGAAAAATGCCGCCCCCGCCTGACAATATTATTCTTATCATCATCATAATTTCAGTCATAACACGCTCACTGATGCTGATGGACATAGGCCTCCCCCAAAAAATGCCGCAACGACCAGTCTAGCGCTGCTCTTTGCCATTACTACGCTTGGTAGACGAATACACTACTCAGTGTACTCGTCTACCAAGCTTGAATTTCCCACCCTCTGAATTTGCCGCCCGGGGCACGGGCCCCGGCTAGCCCCCCCCCCCTAGATCCGGGGCTGGTGACAGGTCAAACGATCGTATTGAATTAGGGTATTCAGTATTCGATAATAACTCAATTAACTACGGGACTAACCTTGAAATTACTAAACATCAACTGGGTGCATACAAAAATGTCCATATGACTCGACAAAATGTATGGAAAAACAGATTTTTTTTTTCGTGACTTCTTTTAAGGTTGGTCCCGGAGTTAATCGAACTATGGTGTCGAATCGAATACTGAACACTTTCCTTTATTATGATCCTCTTCTTTTCATCCAGTATATTTTGGTGTGCTCAAAATTTTGTTACGTAATTCTCGGTGACAGACCTGAGGTCGCTCACGATGTAAGTATTAAGAGGGCTATTACATTTTTGTCACCTGTCTCGCTCGCACAGAACCACATTTTTAAGAATGTTAAATGAAAAGATGCATTTTTGAAAAATGCGTACTTAATTTTTTTTAGAATGAGGTAAATAATAAAAACACAATTCTACTGTTTCATCTAATCAATTTGGGAGCCTACACAGGATAATACTTCTGCCGGCCTAGCATGACCACGATAGAAACGGGTTTTGTCTACATAGAAATAGACAAAGTGACAGATTGTAGAAACATTTTTACCGTTTCATTCATAAAACGTAGAAATGTTTCTACAATCTGTCACTTTGTCTATTTCTATGTAGACAAAACCCGTTTCTATCGTGGTCATGCTAGGCCGGCTGCTCCTAAATTGATTAGATAACGCAGTAGAAATGTGTTTTTATTATTTACCTGTTAAATTAATACTAAAACATTAAAAGAATACATTTTTCAAAAATGCATCTTTTCATTTAACATTCTTAAAAATACGGTTTTGTGCGAGCGAGACAGGTGACAAAATGTAATAGCCTTCTTAAGGCCAGCGGCGTGCATTCTATATAGGCAACTAAGCAATGCCTACCTCATAAGATTCAATTAAACTATTACTAGTGACCTACATAAATAAAATCCATCATATTAAAATATTATAATTAAATACTTATTTTATTTTACGTATAACGAAACGTAACATTCAATAAGAAACCAACTATGACGCGCCAGAAAGCACTCGCATTGACTGCCTTTCAAATTCACGCACACTCAAGCGATCTCTGCATATTCATATACACACGCATACTTCTTTAGGATAATACGACAAAAGCATAAATCACGGCTTTGCCATGCCTAACGCAATGACTTTTGACATTCGCAATTTATTCGACCTTCGTAGGCATGCCTACGAAGGTCGAATAAATTCCTTCCCTCACGCCATCTATCGTGAAGTTAAGTTCAGAAGTCAAGTCATCGATCGTTCGTTCCGCAGATATTCGCAAACTATAATTCAACCAAATTTAAAAACAATAGTTAACAGACGTTATACTGCTCAAATATAACTTTGCAATTTATTTGTATTATAGGTTGTTTATAAAATGTTTGCAGTCGACTCCAAATCAAAACACGTGCGCGTCGAATTGCATAAAATTATGTAATTCATAAATCTTTCTATTGTTATTTTGTTTTGTGATGTGATTATGTGATAACTATAAAAGGAATTGCTGCGTAGGTATGTGTGAATATAGATAAATTACAGTGCTTAGTTTGTGGTAAAGATGAAATATATTTATTTTGATAAATTACGTGCAAAATCAGGATTTGTTTGTTGACCAAAACAAAATAGTAAGTACCCTATCTATTCTTTGTCATCAGTTGTGTATCCGTGTATCAATATCTATCATTCAATAGTGAGATGTGGTTGTAAAATATCCAACCTACAAAAAGAGATGAACCGAGTAAAAAACACATTTTTACATAATTATACTAATATACTTACGTCTAGTAACCAAATACAGATTTTTAGGCTTCCATAGTAAAACTAGTACCTAACTGTCCCACGTCCCACCCTCGTAAAATGTACAGTTCTTAACCGGTTTGTATGAAACTTTGCAGGTAGATAGGTAGGTAATTCTTCTGTTCTGTAAAATAACTGAGGGATCAAAATAAATATTTTCACGCTCCCCTTTATCTGGAGGTATCGTAGGTATTTAAGTGCAAAGTGAAATGAGCTCCAAAAATCATTAGGTACGTTAACTATGTATTGGCCCTTTACCTTTCCAACCACGTTATCAAAAAATCTGAAGAAATCAATCTCGTAGCACATAGTAAACACTTTCGACACTTACGATTAAAATTAGTTTTAACAAAATACGTCAATTCGTTTTTGAAATATTCGCTATTTTGCTAACCGCAAAAATAAGTTTGTACTTCATAATAATATTAGGAAATACAAACTAATTTTTGCGGTCGGCAGTTTTTTTTTTTTTTTTTTTTAAATGGCATGCCAAGTTTTTTTTTTTATTTGCTCCATCCGCCTAGTGTGCCTACCAAGTTCGAAATCCAATGCACGCCACTGCTTAAGGCACAATAGGCAGGATAGTAGGTGCGACATGTTTTCAGGGCCCCAAGTCTGCTATTGTATTTTGTCATAGTTGTGCAAGCAGAATAGTCTCACATCGACATCGTTAGACTTAGGTTTTGACAGTTATGATGTCGTTATGAGACCATTCTGACATAATTATAAGACGATTGCTATAGCAGACTTGAGGCCCAGGATCGGTCCCATACCATATGTAAATTATTGAGATGCGACAACACAAATGGCGTCTACGAACAATATCTTATATCTTTTTAGGGTTCCGTACCTCAAAAGGAAAAACGGAACCCTTATAGGATCACTTTGTTGTCCGCCGTCAGTCACCGGACCATAAGTGGAGCCATGTGCTCATAGATGGCGCCATTGGAAGTATGCAGTAGCGCCACCTATGATCATATTTCGGAACCCTTAGAGCGCGAGGCATACTCGCACTTGTCCGGTTTTTTTTATTTTTTTCTATCAAATTTTGTTATTTAGTATTGATGGTGTATGCATACCTACCTACTTTAAAATTAATTATTTTAAACGATTTTATAATATTCTCAATAAATGTATTTTCTTCTTAAAACTCCTTTTTTTTCAACCTATACCTACTGTTTCGCTGCCGGATTAAGAGGGCTCTCGCATTCGGCACCTCTCTCGCTCGCACAGAACCATATATTTTAAGAATGTTAAATGAAAAGATGCATTTTTGAAAAATGTAATCTGATAGCGAATTACAAAATAATATTAATTTTACAGGTAAACTACATTCTTAAAAATGTTTCTGTGCGAGCGAGAGAGGTGACAAAATTCCGAGAACGCCCTTAAGGTCTCCCTTTGTTCATGTGTTACCTTGTCTGAGAATTTCTTATGAACTCTTGCATTTGCACTGAGAACAGTGGTAGCCCAGTGGTAGCGGCCACGATTTACATGTCTTCGATCGTGGCTATATTGTTTCATCACCACTGCTCTAAATACGGTGAAGGAAAACATTGTGAGGAAACCGGCATGTCCTAGAATCAAAATTATCCCAAGGGAATGTACTTACTACCGAGATAAAAAGCCAATGTCACTCTCCAGCCTATAAACCATCTCTATGCAAAAAGTCATCGCGATCCGTTAGTTCGTTGCTGCGTGAAACAAGGATAAACCAACAAACACACATAATTGTTAAGTAGGGATGGCCCAGTTTCGTTTGTCATTATTCATGAGGCATTATCAGATAATGGTCTGACTAAAGGTCAATTAAAATAATATTTTGGAACTATCTAATAATTCAGGAGTCATTATCAGATAATTTTCTGACTAAAGGTCGATTAAAATTATATTTGAAACTGTCTTGATTTTGAATTGAACGATACGATTAAGTGAAGTATTTATATAATTATAACATCACGACTAAGGGTCAGGCAAGGGTGTGATAGAACACTCACATTTCGCTAGTTAAGAGGCTAGCCTAGATCTAGTCTTTTATTGAGCATTATGGAAAAATCGAATAACACTGCCCTGTGAACGAATCCAGGGCCTCGCGCTTATTAATGGTGTTTGCTACCCAGACTAGTCAGTCAGTATTTATTAATGGTCATTCACAACAGCCGATCTATGGGCATTTTACCATACTAGAGATAGATTTTTACATTACGTCTGTAGAGCTTATGTCAAAAATTTATCTCTGTACCCCTATCATGAGTTTTTTTGACGTATAGTTTCGTTAACGTAAGCATATTTTGAATTTAAAATACAGCAGTTCTGGAACATTTTGATAAAATTTTATACAATGTGCACATTTAAAAAAAAACAGAGGAATTAATTAAGTATTTAATTTATATAAATATTGTGTAACAAACGTGTATTTTCAATTCAAAATATGCTTACGTTAACGATACTACACGTCAAAAAAACTCATGATAGGTGTACTGGTCTCTGGTAGGGGAATGAGCCGGTAGATCGGTTATTAGGAACGGACATAAAACAATCTAAAATTAAGTGGCATAAGAGTGAGGATCAAACAAATTCAAGGACCAACACGATAAGTTATCAACATCAACAAAGAAGCATTACCTACAATAAGAGTGATAAGACTTCCTAAGCACGTGTTGGTGAGTGTTTTGAATAGACCGAGTATCAATCTATGCTTAACTATACTATTATATTATAAAGCTGAAGAGTTTGTTTGTTTGTTTGATCGCGCTAATCTCTGGAACTACCAGTCGGATTTAAAAAAATCTTTTTGTATATGATAGCCAGATTCATGAGGAACAGTATAGGCTATTTAATATCACGCTACAACCCTGAAGAACCAAGCAATGGGGGTGAAACTGCGGCGCAAAGCTAGTCTATGTATAAAAGAGTTCCGATATTTGTCAGGCTGATTAATAAGCAATGCAAACAACCCCTGAAGACAAAATCATGAAATATGTAGGTACCGGCAGCAGTTATGAGTACAAACGTCACCTGCGCATAAGCTGATTTTTTGGTCTCTTTAGCCGGATGAAGAAGATGAGGGGCGCTGAGGCTGAACGCGATTGCTTCGTCAGTCGCTGCTCGTCGTCTAATTGGACCATTCTCTTTTACCTATTGTCAACTGTCTATTGGGCCGAAAATATACATGCGCTATCTGTGCTCATGATTAGTGCCGGTACTTATACCTATACAGGGTGGAATTTTGTAAAGCCACCTGAAGGGAAAGTACTCTTAATACTGTAGATAGAACATTTTACTCAAAGAAAACATTCCTTTATTTTTGAATAGAAAGAAAACTGCATTCAAAGATTTTTAAAAAGTTGCTTGTTTCACCCGGGAATCGAACCGACCAAATATGAAAAATTGAACATCCTGTATCTTTATGATGCCGATTGAAAGGGTTATAAGCAATAATTTCTTCTAAGACACATAGTGTCTTAAATTAAAATTACATGGTGAAATTTTACATTTAAGTTTATCAAAAGAATTAATTAGAATTAAGTACTTTTCGTGTCGATTTTCATAGCTAGCTTTGATTACTTAATAATAAGTACTTTTTTACACTGTTTTCCTTATAAGTGCATGATAAATGCAATAAAATACTATTTGAATGCATCTTTGCTATGAGCTAGTCAGTAAGCGATTTTGAAAAAAAAAAAAAATATTACAGTGTTCCTTTAATTTAGGATACTATGTTGGAACGCTTATGTCTCCCCTCTTGGAGGTGGGCGCTAATAGCTGCGACACAGTTTATAAACTAATGTAGCTGTTAACGTACACAACATTTTGTAAACTTGTTTATGTTTCAATAAATTATTTGATTTGAAAATATTTGATTTGATTTGATATGTTACTTAGAAGGAATTAATGCTTACAATTAACCCTTTCAATCGGCATCATAAAAATACAGGATGTTCATTTTTTCACATTTGGTCGGATCGAATCCCAGAGCAAGCAACTTTTTAAAAACATTTGAATGCAGTATTACTTAATTTTAAAAATAAAGGAATGTTTTCTTTGAGTAAAATGTTCTATCTACAGTATTAAGAGTACTTTCCCTTCAGGTGGCATTACAAAATTCCACCCTGTATATTAATATGTAACGTGAAAGTGCATGGTAAATTAAGGATAAAATGTTTTTAATGAAGATCGAATGCGATTGAAACCGCAAACAACCACAAGTAGGAAAAACTCTTTAAAAAAACTACTAAAGTTTAAATACATTTTTATAAAGTCACACATAATTTACATGCTGTTGTAGACAAACAGTTTGAAGTCATAAGATATAAGGTACTTATAAATGTTTAAGGTACACGTTTAATCTATTGAAGTGTTTGATTAGACAAGAAGACATAAGTACAATCGCAATAGCTACTTAGAACACTGCAGTACACACAATACAAATATAGATACCAGTTTACGAATGGGAGTATAATAAATTATTATAATACTATGTTTTTAACGCTAATTTTGGTTTTCATATTCATCTACGAGTAAATTTGATTACAATATCTATAAAATATATATTATTAATATGAATCTCAAAATTCTTAATACTTTGTTTTCCATAAGTTTTGGTAATATCAAATACGTGCGAGGCGGTTAAGAACTTATTTCCAATGGGCCCACAATAATTTAGACTTTTAGGGCCGTATCACAAAAAAGATAGACACGCGTTAAACGCGAATGCTACCAAAAATAATACGCACTAACTTGTCTAAATAAGTATGTATTATTTTTGGTAGCATTCGCGTTTTACGCGTGTCTATCTTTTTTTGTGGTAAGGGTGTTAAATTTTAGAAGAAATATGACATCTACACTAAATAATATTTAAGAATGATCTTCTTTTTCTTCATCACTTGCATTGTCATCATCATCTTTACTCGCTTCGCCCATCGCTTCCCAATACGTAGGAGGTGGATCACAAATCTCGTCGCGTTGTACGCTATCTCCTATTTGCACGGGTATATCCAAGACAACATTTCTGTGAGGCATCGGCAATTCAGCAATTATTCTAACTATATAATCTCTGGATACGATCTTAGAGTTATCTAAGGAAACTTTATCCGAAGGTACGATTATATCCATTGGCATATTTTGAGTGGCTCCAGATTTGATAGCCGATGTTTTAGTGTCACAATCCGGTATATCTTCATAAGCTTTCACATCCGTGTGTCCAGTTGCTTTGAATGTATACATTTCTACCAGTTTAATTTCAACGCTTTTTATATTAATATTAGTATCATTCTGAATTTCAGATTGAATTTCTATTTTTCCTCCATTTGCAATCACAGATTTGAGAATATTTGCTTTCATGATAACTGTGCTAGTTTTGCTCGAGAATAATTGCAGCAATGTGCTTCTTTCTCCATAGATGACGGGTTCCATCGACAGTTTGGGTGTTATAGTAGATGCTACAGTGATTTCCTTACGAAAGTGTTTGGTGAAAGCAAACCAGCCTGGTCTATCAAACTTTATGCGAACATAATATTTTATCTTACAATTCACGGCAAATCTGGGGATATGTTTGTAGTATTCCAAAGATGGTGGTATTTTTGGCGGTAATCTAAAACTGAATAATAGCTCATAAGATCCAACAGGTACTTTAACTTTTCCTTCTTGCATTACCTCGTCAGTATCGACATAGACTTCGTTACTGCCATAGCTGTGTCTTCTGTTCCGTTTATTGGACCTTTCTGTTAGTCTTAAATTACCCACTCCTTTCAAAGAGACAGTTATCTTATCAATCTCCATTGGTTCATCTAGCCCATACTTGATCACCCCAGAAACAACTTCTCCACTGTAAAATGCACCATCCGGTGGTTTATTTAGGTTAATCTGACAAAATATTCCCATTTTTATATAGTTTAAACGTTGAGCACAATAAATTCAAGGATGCGTATTTTTATTTATTATCAATTTAACTTTTTTTAGGTTCACGCACTCTTTAAGTCTTTAACGAAGTAACAGAGTTTTTATTGGAAATATGATATAGATAACGACCGATGATAACATTTGATATGAATCACGTTTGAATACACAAACATTGCGAGGACCGCCACAACACAACACAACAATAAATCAAATGATTCACAAGTCGTACCTATTCAAAGCAAATGTTCTGTTTCCAACTATGCAGCACTGTGTCGAAGAATATGAATTTATAGTATTTTAACACCGTGTCTTAGTTATTGTGCCGTGTAAATAATAATTTTATAAACAAAAAGCGCGTCAAATCTGTTTGATATCTCATTTGTCTCACTGACATACAATTTACTCAAAAAAGGGTCGATCGGAAACACACTCCGAACACCGCTTTATAGAAAGAAAAAGAAATAGAACACTTTTTTTAAATAAAATAAATATCGTTTGGACTTTAGTATTATTACTGAAATTAAGATAGATATTTTTTACAAATAGTTAAATAAAAAACTTGAAAAATAACAGCTTACAAACCGTATTTGATCAAAGCAAATGTCCTTTGTCGAGCAACGTATCCAAACTGTCTGTGGACAATCGATAGCTCTCGGGTTGTGTGAAAGAGACAGATATATTTCTTGTTTCATTCTCTACGTCACCCATTGATTAATAATGTCTGTGACGTCACCTCGTATAGCGAGCTGCGAGCATGCGAGACATTCAACAGGCAAGATTAATAAACAAAGCGTCATTAATCTACATTTAAAGGACTATTATAAAACTACGAATATTTATAAGCCGTATCTGTAGAAATATTGAAGACATTCCAAAAGAAACAGCCGGAATAGGGTACTGGGACGTAAAGTTGCCCAAAAAGATATTTTATGAATTTTTGTCTATTTGTACGCGCAATGTGATTTTCATAGTTTGGTATAGGTAGCGGCGTGAATTATGATCACAAACGTCACCTGCGCATTAGCTGGTTTTTCGGTCTCTTTGGTGGTATGAAGAAGACGAGGGGCGCCGAGGCAGCACGCTATTGGTTCGTCAGTCGATGCTCGTCGTCTATGGGACTATTTTATATTATGTATTTTCAACTGTCTATTGTCTATTGGGCCAAAATGCGCGATCTGTGATCAAGATCCACGCCGATACTTATAGTCTGGGGTCCAACTTAAAATCAAAGCCATACTTTATCTAATTCCAGTGAGATGAACCAGAGGTACAGTGTAACCTCTTCGAAGTACTAGCCAGTAGCCACCCTATACTAAGGAGGTCATTTAAAATGGTCATAAACGCGGACTGAGTCGCTGCAAAAAGTCTGTCAACAAAATAATGTACAGTCACATCGAAGAGAATACCCATATTTGGTTATAAAAACCGATAGTCGTAACAACCGGCGGTATTTTTAAGGGAACAGTCAGTGAGGACCTATGATTTGGGTTATTATAACCGGTATGTTGTTCAAAATGATTTCTTTGTAAACGCTTTTAACTGTATGTTGAATACCAGTCGAATCCGACTGGTAGTTCCGGAGATTAGTGCGTTCAAACAAACTCTTCAGCTTTATAATTAGCTTAGCTTATTATTTATTAGCTTTAGGATTAGTAAGGAGGGTAATTATTATCTACCTACGCTTATTTGTTTTGTGAGGGGCTCGCCATATTCGTTCATAATTATTGTGCAATTTTGTGCCATTTTTGTCGATTAGAATCACGACTTCATTCATAATTATGCTTATGAATCATTATAATTACTAATCAGGATAAAAATAATTCGATAATTTAGATTAGAGTTATCGCGTATCGATTATACAAAGGGACTTACCCTATTTTTTACAACGCAATATATTATCATCACGTCACAGACGATGAAAATTCTATATTTATTAATTTATTAAAATTCGCTCGCCATTGATACAATTTTACTATACGATGAAAATATACCTTTACAATGCCTATTTCGCTAAAAATAGAAATTAATGTATTGAACTTTTTCTGAATCTTTTGTAATCTTCAGCGAAGGTTTCAGAAAGTAATTTATGAAAATAAAATACGGGATTATCTGCTTATACTTTACGCTTGTACTTTAACATGGTAAGCAGTTTATGCAGTATTCATTTGATGGAACATTATTTTTTAGTCAAATGTGCGAAGAGTTCTTGTCGTTGGTTTTTTCTTATGGGGTAAGCAGAAGTGTATCTGTATACCTAGTATAAAACATGTTTCCCCAGCTTTGTGATTTAGGGCTTCTTCACACGTACCACAACCACACCACGTCGCAACGAAAAAATGCTGTCAAGCAGTGGTTACGCGTGAAGCTTTTTGTATGTAGTTGCGATGCGGTATTGACAAAATGTCAATGTGGTTGCGTTGTCGCCAGTAGTTGGGTCATTCTCAGGTGCCCCTTTGTTTGGTTGATTTCGGTGGCACAATTTTCTCTGATTAACTAAGACATTTTAAAGGAAATATCCTGTACCCTGCTACCAATACTCTTTATGTTAAATCTAGAATTGATATTTCCTGTTAAAATGTCCTATTTAAGGCGCTGATAACTGCCAACGGCCTTGAGAGATTTGGGTGGTATAGCTTGAGTGTTTTGCGCTGAGCTCAAGCAACGCGATATACGTCCACCGAGCAATACGACTCGCCTATCAAGGAGCGCGCTGTGCCGAATTAGACGTATTATTACTTTTTAGTATCTAAAATATACAATTTAAAAAAAGTAACAGGCAATATTATAGGTAGTAACATAGTCTTTTCACACAAAACAAATCATGAAAATATCTTTAGCGATTTGAAAGTAATTACGTTTTTATGTTTTGGGTAGACAGTAATTCATGAATTTATTTAATTAAGTATTTTAATACAATAGTTAAATATTCACAGGTACGATTGATGTATATATGTTCTAGTTTAACATAAAAAAATTGCACAACTAACCTGCATTATTTGACGGCGAAATAAGAGATTTAAAACTTGAGATTTACGGCCGTTACCGTCCATCGCCATCGCCTTAACAGAAAAAAATGTGCCACCGAAATCAACCGGATAATGGGACTCCTGAGAATGACCGAGTTGCGGTTACGTCGTTCGTCGCAGCGATACGTCGCATCATGGCGCTGCAGTCATGATTCCGAACCGAACTGCAGACGGTAGCAGCAGACTACAGCAGAATGAACCCCGGCTAGTAGGTACGAAACACATCACAGTCCAAGAATAATTGACCAAGTCTCAATGTATGAAAGTGTCCACCCACTACTACTGATCTGTGAGCCTAGCACGAATAGTTTTGACGTATGGTATCGTAAACGTCAGCGAATTTTGAATCTAAAATGCAACAATCCTAGAACATTTTATCGAAATATCGTGTAGCACGTGTATTTTCGATTTTATAATATGCTTGCAACGTCAAAATTGTTTGTGCTAGGCTCTCTGAGGTCATAATACGACACTGTCGTCTGCCGCTCGGCCCGTAGTGGCAGATGACTTGTCGCTAGCTACGGAAGGTATTTCATAGAAATACATAGAAACCAGTAGTGTACCGACGACACGTCGCCTGCGGCTGCTGTCTGTCGTCGGATACCAACTCGTAGCTCGTACCTTTAAAGAACACTGAATTAATAAATACGTAATAATAATTAATGTATACGTACATAAATAAAAACGCAATGAACAAACCGCGATCGTAGCAAAAAATATTGAAACTAAAATCATAAATATAGCTCGGATACGAAGGTAATCTTTGCTAAAGAAAATATATCTTACAAAAGGTAGTCGAGAGCCTTTTTCTTTTCAATATTTATGAAAGATATTTTGATTATTTATGACGCTGAATGAATACGCACAAAGCTAGGGTTAGGTTTTTTTACAGATTGATAAAGTCTATGCTGGTCTAGTATTCTAAGTGCGGGTGCTATGATTTTAGGTCCCGAGTTCGATTTTCATATTGGGCTATAACTGTTGTAATTTTTTTCCGTCTGAACATTTTTAGTAGGAAGGAACCAAAAGTTTGAAACTATATTTCAAACTTTTAGTCTGGTAGTTCCAGAGATTAACGAGTTTAAACAAACAAACTCTTAAACTTTATTATATTAGTAGGTATAGATTAATCCAATGTGTCGGGCCAATTCGGAGCCAAAAATAATACATAAAATTTTATACATTTTAATCAAGATCGACCTTTTTGATAGCGAAGTTATAACGATGCTTAAAGCCTAGGAATAACTTTATTGTTCAGTTTTGAAAGTTATTGTTTAATTTAGGCAGAAAAATGTTTGCTGCTACGCATCGGCATACAATGAATGGTTCTTCATATTTAGGTAATGCCTAGAAAAAAATTGTCTGGGGATCATAAGTCACCTTGTAATTGTATAGCAGATATTTGTCGAGTGATATGAATACTTTTGTATAGACCAGTTGATATTAATATTTTTAAACTTTTGCGAATTGTACCTACACATGTTTTTCAACTAGATCACATCAGTTGACATTTTGTCGCATTTTCAGATTTGGTCTCGTAGCAAATGGGACAAAAACCGCATAATAGATCCCTCTTTCAGTACATACCTTGTTTAACTAGTCACATACATATGATGTAATTTACGTATAAGCACAGATAATATAATACTATACGTACAGATGCCTCATCTCATACAAAGAAATGTGACCGATTTAGCGCGCGTTATCTTCGGGCTATACATTTTTCCGTGCTTAAGGCATTTTTCAAAATTTGAATAAATATTTTTCATGATGTATTTTTTCATGTTCTCAATTTTACACAAAGTTCAATAACAAATCGATACATATAACGCCATCTATTATGAGTTATTTCAACAAATGTTACTTTGTTCCTGATGAGACCCCGTGGTATAAGTATACCTAGTTACCTACCTACAAATCACGGAAGTTAACCGAAAAATCCGCTCCATCCGCCAGATTGCTTAAATACGCGCGAATTCCCCAAAGTAAAGTTAGTTTATTTTCATGGATGAAATAAAAGACATTTTGCTTCTATTATGTTCCCAAAACACCACTTTTGGGACTGTACAGAAATGCGAGGCGGTTTTTTAAATGCTCTCAATTCTACTAAAAATTTAGAATCCCTACGTTTCTTTTGGAATAATGTGAAACAATTCTTTTCTTTTTTTACCGAACCAATAATTGGGTTGTGAAGGTCAGATGGCAGTCGTAAAGTATTTGATATTCAGTCGCACCTAGTTATACTGGAAGCCGATCCCAACCTAGATTGGGAGAAGAGTCCTTATTTTATTACAGCAAAAGCTATTGTTTCGTTATGAAAAACCGGAGAAATGCGAATAAGAAACACGCCATGAGGTTTTCCTATAAACTGAATTATGTAGGTATATTGTAAAATCGCGTATAGGCCGTTCCAAATAAGAATTTTCTTCGATGCTATGTTGGCTGCCGGCGGTGTTGGTTTTCTTTCAGCACCAATTCACTTTCATCACTTTTTAACGTCCTAAATATTATCTATACTTATAATAAGAATGTAAATTCCACGTGTCTGTACATTTCATATATTTGCATAAAAATAATATGGGGGACTAAGAATAAGTAATATAGTAAATTTCTATCATTTTTAGAATTAATGTCTGTCTGTTTGTCTGTCGGTTTGTCTGTCTGTTTGTCTGTGTGTTTGAACACGCATCAAATCAATACTACTGAATTGATTATGATGAAGTAGAAAGAAATGTATAGGCAGTATCTTGAGGTAACATTTAGTCTTTATTTCATTAAAATCGGTCCATTCTATCAAAAGTTATTACAAAAAATCTATCAGTCAGGAGTAACTTTGCTAACATGTATTATGCCGGGTCCACATAATGTATTTGTATTGGTAATAGGTTAGTGATAAGTTAATTGCGTGGTGGTGATTGGTGATAGATGATATCAGATATGTGTCGTTACGATTGGTGAAACATTAAGGGTAAGATTGGTACTGATCGATTCTGTGTGCTGCATGGTGTTTGCATAATAGGTATTATTATTGTTTGTCGATTTTTATGCGGATGATGAAGTAGCATACCTATTACCTACATATCATTGTTCTTTTTAATGAAATAACGACGTCATGTTATTTTCCGACTTCCACGCGGACGGAGTCGCGGGCACAGCTAGTTATAAAACATAAATCTACAAAAAACACAAAACGATATGTCCTAAATAGGAATGACAAGCTGGGGAGCCAACATACCGTCAAGGGAAATTCTTACGTGAAACGGTCTCTACCGCATTTATAGCCTTAATTCAGCGCCCCGAAGCGGCGGACCCTAGTACTAATTGGTCAAGAAGCTAATCAAACTTACTTTACATTTATCGATATCTAAACAGTGGTTCAACGGTATTCTCATAGATGGCGTTGTTACAAATTACATCAAAATATGTGACATAAATGGCCGTTTCTTTTGATTGCGTTGATTTAGAAGCTTGAATTTTTCTCTACACTAAAAATAGGCAAGATCAAGTTACAGTACCTACTATCATTAATAGCCTTTAGTATCCCACTGCAGATCAATGACCTTCCTTACATCCTTCTACTTATCTCTATCTACTGTGTCTTGGGGTCTTGGAGAAAAGTGTCCATCTCTAGTTACATACTAAGTCGTTTTAAAATTTAACACCACCTCCCTAGGGCGCAAACCATTAAAAGCATATTTAAAAGAAGTCGGTTAAAAACCGAGCAAGAGCGTGTTGGAGCACGCACTGTATAAAGTTCCGTGGCAAGAAGTACCTACATATTTTAGTTTTCCGACCGCAAGTTTATATTTGTAGTTCATAATATTATTATGAAATACAAAGTTAATATGGCCGTCCACAGAGCCTGCAAAGTTTCATACAAATTGGTTATGAACTGTAGATATTACGAGGGTATGACAGACGGACAGACGCTCAGATGGACAGTAGCTGTAGTAGTAGTAGTAGTTCCTAGTTTTACTTTGAAACCCCAAAAACAGTCAAAAGTTTTTTATTGAAAAAGAATGCATTTTTGTCCTCATTTCTTGAGCACTGCGCTGACGCACATCGCATAGTATGGCGCCTCTCCCAAAAGGATATTTCCATAAAAGTGCGAAATATTCTCACCAAATGTTACTAGCGAGTATTTCCTTTTGTTACATAGTGGGACATGGTAACTTCGTCTAAGAGCATAATAAAAAGCTTTCTAACTCAGTTGTATATCTGTCACGTGTGTCACGAATGATGGAAATAAAAACCTTAGTCACATCTCATAATATGTATACAGCCCTGTGTCCTTTGAGCATTTTATTTGGGAAAATACTTATGACAATGTAGCTGAATTTGTCGCAAAATAAGCTAAGGTAGCAGGCTAAAGTTCGAAGTCATGTGCGTATTATAAATTAATTATCTCTTGCTTTAACGGTGAAGGAAAACATCGTGAGGAAACCGGCGTGTCCTAGAACCAAAAATTCGAAGACATGCGACGTCCACCAACCCGCACTGGGCCCGCATGGTGGACTACGGCCCACTCCCTCTCACAGAGGAGGCTTGTGTCCCAGCAGTGGGAACATTATAGGCCGATTATGCTAAGCTAAAGTAACCTATACTATTATAAAACTGTAAAAAAGTCGTGTCTATACATTGAAGAAATTCCAGAATAAACAGATGGGGTACTGGGATGTAACCATGACATTTTTTTAGATTTTCGTCTGTTGGTTTGTGCGAGCATCACGCAAAAAGTACAGAACGGATTTTGATGTAGTTTTCACAGTTTGGTTTAACTATGAGTCGTGAGCACAGATCGCGCATGTACAGTCAGGGAAAGGGATCCTGAAGCAGGTACGCTATCATTCATATTTGGTGGTATATTCAAACTTCGAAGCAATTCG
This sequence comes from Thalpophila matura, assembly GCA_948465475.1. NCBI lineage: Eukaryota > Metazoa > Arthropoda > Insecta > Lepidoptera > Noctuidae > Thalpophila > Thalpophila matura. Next base: position 17,375,094 of record OX419182.1, read on the forward strand.
GATTCGGATTGCTTCTGCTAAAGGATCCCTTTCCCTGACTGTACACTTTCGGCCCAACAGACAATAGACAGTTGACAATAGACAACGAGCATTGACTGACGAACCAATCGCGTGCAGCCTCGGCGTCCACCGCCTTCTTTATTCCGGCAAAAAAATAAAAAAATTGACTAGCGCAGGTGAAGTTTGTGCTCACGAGTCCTACCTAAAATCTAAGCCATATTAGCCATAGATACAGCTTGACCTCTTCATAGTACTACCCACCCTACACAAAGGAGATCATTAAAATTGATAAATTTACTGTAGTTCCCGTGAACAGAGTCACGGGAAAAGCTTGTAAGTATTATAACTCGTGTTATACATTACAAAAAAACCGGCCAAGTGCGAGTCGTACTCGCGCACCGAGGGTTCCGTATCATTTTTGGACGTATAAAGTGAAAAAATCCGGACCGCATAACTAAGTTTGTTTGTGAAGGAATTTTGATGATTTTGAAAAAACTGTACTAGTTAGGAACATCCCATTTATTTTTGGTGCCATATTTGAGTCCATTCCTATCAACTCTAATTATTTCAGATTTTTCGCCCCACAAACTTCGGAATTAAGGGGGGGGGGGGGGAATGGTATTTTTTTGGACATTTTTCATCATATGTCGATAACTGTGAGACATAAAATAAAATAAAAATATATTTTGAAGTGTGCAGATCAAGCCCTTTCATATGATATGTCACTTGATCTAGTAACCCCACTTTAAAATTTCGGACCACCACTCCGGCCCCTTAGCAATGAAAATAAAAATATTTTTGGACTTTTTTCATTTGCAATAAAGTTGAACAAGCATTCTTTATGACTGTTCCAAATTTCAAGTCGATAACATAAGTAGTTGCTGAAATAAGCAGGTGTGACAGACAGACAGACAGACAGACGAAGTCGCACCATAAGGGTTCCTTTTTTACCATTTTGTTACGGAACCCTAAAAAGGACCGTTTTTTGTAATCCTGTGACACGCTTCGTTAAAACTAACTAAGACTGAATTGCGCCAGCTTTTTTTATTTTTAAAGGTCAAGTGCGTTGGAACACATTAAGGTCAGATTTTTTATTTGTACTGAATTTTTATATGTAGAAATGCTGATGGAAGGAATGTGAAGGAATATGAAGTAGAAATATGTCTCGTACTAAAATAAATCGCGGTGGGTTTTTAAAATTTGTTAATTTATAGTTACCAACCGCAAAAATAACTTTGTATTGTATTTCACAAACTTACGTTTGCGGTGTGAAAAATTGAAATACTTCTTGATACGGAACCCTATACTGTGCGTGATTCCACACGCCTTTGCCCTTTTTTTTCAAAACTTAACTTGTTTTAACTGAACGAGAGACGAATGGTTAAATATATCCATTACCACGTCCTCAGATCATAGAAACAAGCGAGATGTGCCAAGGCGCTATTGAGCTTGGCGCTTTCAGTCACATTCACCATAAGTATAACGTACACGCTGGCGACGGACCGAACGCGATCGATGATACAAATACAGTTTTTAGTTTAGTGCTAGTGCTAAGTGACGAATAACAGTATTAGATTGAGGGTGTATGGAATTTTGAATGTGTGGGAGATCTTAATATTCACAAGGAGCGCTTGTAATTGTGTCGCAAACTGTTCTAAAAGTGGTGACAGTGGTTCCCGTACTAATTTGCTATGATGGCATAACTCCTTTTTAGGGTTCCGTACCAAAATGGTAAAAAAGGAACCCTTATGGTGCGACTTCGTCTGTCTGTCTGTCTGTCACACCTGCTTATTTCAGCAATTACTAATGCTATCGACTTGAAATTTGGAACAGTTATAAAGAATGCTTGACAAACTTTATTGCAAATGAAAAAAGTCAATAAATATTTTTATTTTCATTGCAAAAGGGGCCGGAGTGGGGGTCTGAAATTTTAAAGTGGGGTTACTAGGTCAAGTGGCATATCAATTGAAAGGGCTTAATCTGCACATTTCAAAATATATTTTCATTTTATTTTATGTCTCACAGTTTTCGACATATTATGATGAAAAATGTCTAAAAAATACCATTCCCCCACCCTTATCTCTGAAGTTTGCGGAGCGAAAAATCTGAAATAATTAGATCTGATAGAAGTTGTAATATTTGGGTTACAACAAAAATAAAACGATGTTCCTAACTATTACAGTTTTTTCAAAATCATCAAAATTCCTTCACAAACAAACTTACTTATGCGGTCCGGTTTTTTTCACTTTATACGTCCAAAAATGATACGGAACCCTAGGTGCGTGAGTACGACTCGCACTTGGCCGGCTTTTTTTTCTATGATCTGAGACCACGTCTTAAGGATGACAGACGTAAATGTATTATTACGTCTCTTTGCAACGTGTTTTACGAGACAATTCTGCTAGTACCCGTCCGTTGTGCTGTCGTAAAAATAATGCGCTCCTGAATTTTTGTGCGAAACATCGTGGTATGAAAGCTAGACAAAAATATGATGTTGCCAAGACAATATGCTACCATTGTTAATGGTATTACTTTTCATATGTAAAAAGATTCTGTATTTATTTTCTCATTACTTTTCTATTATGTATAAATTATGTCTTACGTATCGTCTTACAATAATACCTTTAATAAGAGACACTTCTTGTAAATACTAATTGATTTCTTAGTAAAACTTAGTAAGAAATCAATTAGTAATTAGAAGAAATGTGTCTTAATATAGGTATTATTGTAAGATGATACGTAAGACACAATTTCTCCAGCCATTTGTCTTTGTTTTTCTTACAAACGAATTTTCCCCACACGATTAATTTATCGTGTAGGTAGGTACTAGCACATTGCCCGTGACTTCGTCCATGTGACCCACAAAAACTGAGCATTTTTTTCAGGATAAGAAGTAGCCTATGTTACTCAGTAATAATGCATCTTTTTATTGGTGAAAGAATTTTTAAAATCGTCCAGTTGTTTTTGAATTTATTCATTACAAACAAATATACAAAAAATCAAATCATTTCTTTTCTTACATGTAGACTAGCGACCCACCCCTGCTTCGCATGGGTGCAATCTGCTGATGTGGCGACATGTCAATACATCAAGATTTCTGTGTTGTATCTAAGTTAAATGTATTATTAAGTAGGTATTATACCTACACATAAACTTTCCAGGATAAATTCTTTAAATAGTTGTGAAAACCACATTAAAGTCCATTGTATACTTTAAAATTACTAAACGGACAAACAGACAGACAAAAAGCAACTTAGTTTCATATTTATAGATAAAATAAACTTAATTTTACAACTGCAAATCCAAAATTAAACATTCACAAAAACCTAATAGAAGAGACGAAAAGCGACTTTATTTTATACTATTTGACGATAGATTGAAGTTAGCCGTTTGAATGCGCAATGCATTGTTTAGGGTATAAATTGTCTACTGCGCAGCCAAATCGCTAACTTCAGAGCGGGCCAAAAAAGTTTTTTAAAAGTAAAGAAAAAAAATATCAAAAAGTTCACAGTACGTCAAATTAAATGACCAACTTATCTGGCTTAGCTAAAACGCCTTAATTTTTACTCTAATTAAGCAGAGGCGCTCAACATTTTTCACTTCTTTACTTTCAGTCTTGCTTAACAAACTTACTCATAACTCACTGTAAAATGGACTCTATCTTTTAGACATAAGGTAGGAAATCGATTGGAGGGTCTATCGTCTAATAAAATAGGCCACGGCTCAAGACCACTTGGGTGGTGTAAGAGGCCGCTAACATCGAGTAAGGGTGGAGGGTGTACTTTATAAATGTGAGTCATGGTTTTTTGTTGAAGCAAGCGAGTTGTCGAGCACTATTCAAGCTCCATCGATAGGCGTCACTTTTAAACCCGAAACACTTTTTTTAACAGAATAAAACTTCACGACAAAAGAATTTGAAGAATAATCTTGAACATATTTTTGTCTCGTGAATTTTGGGAATTTTGTAGGTACCTACATTATTTTTTTTATGTTTTGGTTATATTCAGACAGACAAGATTTTGTTTCTCGATTTGGTTTTGAATAATACTCTTATTTTACTATTTAAAAACATTCTTTACCTTCCATTTTTTTTTTCAAACCATCAATCAACATGTGAAAGCCAAGACCGTTTGACATTCTCATTTTTTCCGTTTCATATTTTATGTACTTAACGATTTTTGTTTCAAAAATATTATGTACTAGCACTTTTCCCGCGACTTAGTCCGCGTGGCCCATAGGAACTTCATTTTTTCGGGATAAAAAGTAGCCTAGCTGTATGTTACTCAGTGATAATGTAGCTTCCTATTGGTGAAAACACGGTTAAAATCGGTACACAGTTTCGGAGCAACAAACAAACATAAAAATATTTTCTCTTTATAATTAAGTGTAGATATGACCTACAGCTGAATTTAAATTACCAAACACTTTTTTTATATTCCAGCAAGGTTTTAAATAATTGTCAGAAATTATAGAGAACTGAAAAAAGGTTTCGCATGTCTGATTGTAACGTTCTAATGTTTTGTTAAAAGATTTTCAGTGTTGATTGCCTACAATTTTTGCCTTTTCATTTCAAATGAAATTTAATATCGAAAGTTTGTAAAATAAATAAATATTTTTTACGTTCGTTTTTTACCTCTAAATAGCTCAAAGCTTTTATGGAAATACAATTCACACATTATTTCGAATAAAAATTGGCGTTCTTTTTAATTGCATTATAATAATATAACGGAATTTAAAAGAACGCGAATACGAATTATGAAGGTACCTACGACTTATTGTAAAAATAAAAATGCTTTTTGATTTATTAATAAACTAATATAAAGTTGACAAATTATACGGATCTGATTTCTTGTTCGTGGACTACACTTTCATTTTTGTATAGTTTGGCATGCTATACATTCGTTTGGGTCGGCAATAGTCGGCATTAATCAGCACAGTCAGGCGGTAAAATCGTGTGCGTCAGAATGGCTATTTAGATCGGCTATGTAGATGCCAAACGGAGTTTTCCGATCGGCACGAGCCGAATGAAAGCCGAATATAATGTAGTAATTGCATCGAGTCGGCCTTGTTGTGCCGAATCGAATGTGCCGACCCGAACAAATGTATAGTACGCCTTACAGAGATACATATTTACACACTGTAGGGAAACTCATACATTCCACCGAACATCTTGTTCAGCAACTTGAAAAATGTAGAAAAAATGTATTAGCTTAGTGAAAAATATACAACACGCCACTCACAGACGAGTGATGACGCAATTGTGACCCGAGTAGGGCTGTCAAGCACAGAATTTTCTAAACATATCTATGCCGTGGCTACGGATATAAATAAATCGTAACCTGTTTCTCAGGCGATGGAATTATTTATTGGTCTTTGAAGAAGTTCAGTAGTTCTCGATTTAGGACCACTCTAAATATAAGTCGGCCCAAAATTGCGCAGTTAAAAGTAGTACCTACTTAGAATCGGATTTCACCATTTAAAAAATAAATATAAACAAATCTGCACTACTATGACCAGACCGACAAATTATTTAAGTGCATTGACGTTAACTATTTGTATTTATTAATCTTAGACAAAGAACCAAAGTAGTCAGCATAGCCTACAGAATAAGCAAGCTGAAGTGGCAGTGGGCCGGCCATATCAGTCGTAGAACCGATGACCGTTGGAGTAGACGTGTTCTTGAGTCAAGACCGTGAATCGGCAAACGTTGAGTAGGTCACCCTCAGGCTAGGTGGAGCGACGATCTTCGCAGAGTGGCTGGTGGCAGCTGGATGAGCGTGGCCGAGGATCGAGTTAAATGGCGTGCGATTAGAGAGGCCTATGTCCAGCAGTGGACATAGGCCTCTCTAAGTGGTGCTATTATAGGCTGATGATGATGATGATAATTTATTAATCTTAACCAATTTATAAAATGATACCTATAATTATCCAAAACCGAAACATTAAATGTTCTTAAATGATATTGGTTAAAACGGACTCATTCAAAAACCAACAAACTTCATACATAAGTCCAAAACTTTTCGCATATTTTAGGAACACGTACGCCGAATTAATCTGACAACCCTGGTCGTGAGACACGGAAAACTGATCGCAGCTGACAATACACAGTATATGCTACAAAATAATGGGAACAGATATTTTTGGAAAACAATAAGTTCCTGGTATGTATATTATGCAATAACACCATGAGTTCCATTATGATCTGTTTACCTTACGACACAGATAATAAAGTTTGTGGCTTTTAAGACACACGACTTTCGTGTTTATCAAGAAAATATTTGTTTGGTCAGCAGCTTTAGCTAATTACCCGACTGCGAGACGCAAAGGAGGGTAATGTGTTTATCAGTCTATGTATGTATGTATGTATGTATGTATGTATGTATGTATGTATGTATGTTTGTTTCTATGTGGCGTTCTAGAGACCAAATGCGTAGGTCGATTTTGATAATTCTTACGTCAATCGATTCGTCTTAACCTTGCGAGTGTCACTAAAGACATAACAGTAATCAAAATTCACCACAGCGACAACCAGACGCCATATTGTCAGAATGAAAAAAAAAAAGTTGATGAACTATGTCAAGTGGGGTGTCGTTGAATAGGTATTTTAAAATCATCTTTAGGTTCCTTTTATCATTTTTCATTTTAAATAATAGTTTAGGATATATAACGATTTAAAGTTGTTTAACAAAGCAATCATTCTCGCTAATTCTTACTTATTGATTTAAGTTTTTATTTCAAGTATTAACGATATACAAACAAAAAAGAACATTACGAAAACATACATTAAAAACTAAAAAGTGAAAAATAAAAATAGTAAATTAAAAATTAAAAAAACCCGACTGCCAAAAAACAACAAAAAAGTTCAAAACAAGAGCACTTTTCAAGCAGTCTGATGCAGTTGGTGGCATAAAATCTAAGATTTAACACAAATAATTGCCACCAACTGTATCAGACTGCTTGAAAAGTGCTCTTGTTTTGAACTTTTTTGTTGTTTTTTGGCAGTCGGGTTTTTTTAATTTTTAATTTACTAATTTTTTTTTCGTTTAATTTTAGTTAATTCGTTGTAGTAAGTTCGTCGTTTTGTTCACTTTGTTGTCCGTCTGTTCGAGGCAACTGAGGCATCTGCTCATACATGGCGCCACTAGAAGTATGTTTAATAGCGGCATCTCGCTCATAGATGGTGCTATTGCAAATTTTGGAAACCTCAGGGCGCGAGTCGTAGTTACACGCACTTGTCCGGATTTTTTTTTAAACCTATGTAGTTACCTAGGTAGTTTTTGCTTGTTAATATTCCTAATAAGCACATTTAGTATAAGCACATTTAGTAACAGAGAAGAATAAAATTTACCATGGCATAGCTCCCTTAACTTACTTCCCTAACGATGTCCATTTTCTACATTTGAAGTTCCTACAAAAGTACTTACAAAAGGACATAAAAATTCTTTGATGTGCCTCTTAGAGTAGTTCTAATTTCTTTGCCCACATCTTTAGTACTATTTGGCGGCTAACAAGGGCGCGGATCAAAGGTATGGTAGAGTGTGTACTTTAGTTCTTTGCTACGGTTCCGCAGAGAAATGTTTAGGCCTTAATAGATTATTTTTGGCCGGTCTTTGTAGTTGTTTGATTTTTAGAAGTAGTTTGTAGTGGTATTTTGTACAATAAATATTAATAAGTTTCGGACTAGGACGAATAATAAAGTCGAAATAAGAAAGTATTACAAAGTAATGGGTTTAATTAAATGCCAGCTTGTATATTTCGAAAAGACCAAACAGTGTTCGTTAATTTACAATAATTTTAGAAATATATTTTGCAAAAAAGTGTAACTTTGTAATATCTAAATAAAACGTCAAAAAATGCTGTTATTAAAATGTAAATGCTGATGGCAGGATATTGGAATTTTGGCACATCTGTTGCATATATTATGTACACAAGAAGTCAGCACAAATAGTATATTATGCAATTAGTGAATAAAGAACGGATTTAAAGCGAGGGCCATAGATGAATCACGAGCTAGTGAAGGATTCTAACGATTGAATCACGACCGTAGGGAGTGATTCATGATGATTGAATCACGAGCGTAGCGAGTGATTCAAGTGTTAGAATCCTGAGCGACGCGAGCGATTCATGGCCCTCAATATAAATCCGTTTTATTCAAGAGTTGCATACTATACTTTATACCATGACTACGAGAAAAAGAAAGATTTAAGTGAAAATATACATATAATGAAGAAAAAGTAAAGTTAAATTGGCTTTGATGTAAACCAGCCGTGATTTTTTGGGTAGCAAGCTTTCCACCTTTCCACTATATCGGCCGCCCTCTCTTTCACAAACTCAGGTGTTAACACACCTTCATCACTAGAATGCATTTTTAATCGAATAGAACAACACTAAACAAACACAAAATTAAAGATTAAAGTAACACTAAACTTTGTGTTCGTACAACTTACAGTATTCAAAATAGCGCCAATTTACTAAGGACAGCAAAGAACACAAAACAGTTTTTATTCTAATGCTAAACTCCTTGTCGAAAATGTCGACCAATCAAATTGAATTTAGAACACATCAATATAGGTCGAATACACAGATTACACTTACACTAGATACGGCAAGCCACGACCAAGCGTGCCCTGCATGTTCGACTGTTCGTACTAAAAAAAGTCTGTTAGCTCAGTGACGCTTAGTGATTGATACAATTCTGTTTACTCTGAGCACATCACTAAATGGCTGGGGTGAAGTTATCGTAGGTATAAAAAAGATGACACGTTCGGTTTTCATACAATCTAATAACGTGCCGCATAGGTTCTTTAAATCTGTGGTCGAATACATTGGTGTGTTCCATTTTCAAACATCAAAACAGTGAGTAAAAGTGCTTTTTATTCACTGTTTTCAGTGAATAAAATAAGCTTTTTAGAGGGGGAATGGTATAAACATAATTTATTGTCACCGTACATATCACGATATGAAAAGAAGATAAAGAGGAGAGCCTAGAAACTGTGAAAATATCACCCCTTCAAACTTTTAAAGCCTTTTAAAATAAACAGATACATTTTTGGTTAAAAAAGAGTGAATCTAGATTCTAGATGCCTTTTTTTACCAAAAGCTGTCAGCAAAAAGGTTGTCTATGATCTGTGTGGGAAACCACTTTTAAATAATAAGTTATCTACTACATTTTTGTTTCAATAATAGATGCCTATTGAGTTGTTTTCAATTTATAAAAGCGACATACGCGACACAGAGCCACCCCTTCTAGTCGAAAACGATCAGATATAAAACCTTCGGTTGTATTGGCATGTCATGTCAAGTTTCAAGAAGATACTTCAGCACTTATCGGAACTATCTCTGACTATACACATCGCATCAACTCTTCAACTCGTATCCACATCGATAGTCAATTCATTGTAAAGCAATATAAACTGTAAGACTACAAGTACTAAGTTCAATTTTGCAGTAACGATCAGATCAGAAAAATGTTAAATAAAGTGATGTAATAAAAGCGACGAATACAGTGTGCCAACTAAAAATATTCCTTGGCAGACTTGGAATCCCGAAGTACAAAGCATTTAGTACTACTTTTTAAACTTTTGCGAATTGTAAACATGATTTTTAACAATATCGAAAAGTCTTCTCGTAACAACTTGATCGAAATGTTGAAGTTAGATAAAATACTACAGAGAAAATATTTTACATATTATTTGCTCTGTGCAAAATACTGTCATTTTTAACATTATTATTATTTGTGCTGTCGTAGTCACATTCATCGGGCTATTGCAAATATTCCATAGCCCGATGTGTGTGGCCAGTAGGTACTACGCGTAGACTTTTTGTTGTAAAATTGTCTATTTAAAATGAAGGCACGAATGTGTACGCCATATACCTTATACGCGATGTGTGCGACCACGCCATGTGCGAAGCATTAATAATGTTGACATTTATTTTTTAAATAAGTGTCGTAACCTCAGATCATAGAAACAAGGAGATAATTATGCCATCATAGCAAATTAGTACGGAAACAACTGATGCCACTTTTAGTACATTTTTCGACACAATTACAAGCGCTCCTTGTGAATAAAAAGATCTCCAACACATTAAAAATTCCGCACACCCTCAATCTAACACTGTTTATCGTCACTCAACACTAGCACTAAACTAAAATACTGTATTTATATCATCGATCGTGTTCGGTTCGTCGCCAGCGTGTACTTTTTTATCAAGATCAATGTGATCAAACTAAAGCATCAAGCTCAATAGCGCCTTGGCAATTTGGCATATCTCCCTTGTTCCTATGGTCTGAGGTCGTAACCGCCGTAATGGAACTATATACCTATATAGGACTGCAACGAAGGAACGAAAGGTCATGGTTATCTACTGCAGAACAGATATTCCAAGAAGATTCAATTCCACGCTGAAGTAGAATCGCACATAGCACCCGGTTCTCCACTTTACGGCCGGCGCACACGATCAATATTTTACCGACCATTTACATTTCATTCAAATGTTCTCCAGTCACACAAATTGACATCTACACATAGTCGAATTTACTTATTCGAACCTCCAGGTCTCGTGCAAATTGGAGGATAACCTTCCCACTACGTATCTTATCCGCCCCGGCTGCCGCCTTCTCCAGGTCGCCGATCTAGCCGATCTATCTTATCAATTGGTCTGTATTTTACAGCTCTCAGCGCTTTGTCTTCTTTACGGTAATGGCTTATGGTGAGGTGAAAGATTCGCGAATCAGCTTGGTTGTTGGCGTGGCTAACAGCGCAGGGTTAAAGCAGGCGACCAACTTGATGGTAGGTGGTCACCATAGAAATCTAAATAATCATTGAATAGAAGTCGTCAAGGCGAGTAAAATTTGCGACCTAAATTTGTCGCCGCTTTTGAGCAAGCACGTTTAAAAATGTGACGTATGTGAACGGAATTAAATTTAATTTTGGATGTAAAAAAGGTGAGTTTTCGCTATTTCTTAAAGCTTCGGAAAATTCACCCGATATACATTTCTACTTAACCTTCGGAAAATTCAGACGTGGTGTTATGTAGCTTGATACTAGTAAAAGTATGTTCATCTCGGAAATTACTTTGTGCACAGGCAGACCCACGGGTGAAACTAGTACTAAATAAAACTTTGCTTATAAATCAAGTGTCAAGGGAATCTATTCGCCCGTAACAATGTATCGAACTAGCAACAATTGGAAAACTAAAACTATTCTATTTAACATCGAGAAATAAAGCTATTCGTGAAACCTGGAAAATGTGCAACAATGCTGCAATGTGTGCAAATATTGGAGGAATTGTAATTATTTTTCTTATGATTAGTATCAGATACAGTATTCACGGCCGTGAATCAGATACAACAATTATTGTATCAGAAACAATTTTTTGTTACATCATAAAAGGAACTTACAAAATTTCAGTTTTCTAGGTCCAAGGCTTTGGGCTGGGCATTGATGGGTGAGTCAGGACCTTTCTTTTTTGAAACACGTTTATATCACGCGATATCGCGTCATATGACAACTCAATATATGGCCGCTCACGCGATATCGCGTTATCATCTCTAAACAAGTTTCTATACAAGACATAATAGCGGCCACAGAGAAACGGAACTCGGTGTTTACATTAGCCACTTTTTTCTTTTTCCACGTTTATTTTTTGAATTAATTGGTAAAACAAACTTAATTTTACAACTTCAAATCCAAAATTAAACATTCACAAAATCCTAATAGAAGCCGCTAAAATTACACAAAATAATCTTCACATCTTATCTTGATATTTTCATTAAACATTACCGGGATTAGAGCGGCGCCGGATGTCCCGGGATCCTTATCCCGGACCAGCAATGACGGTTAAAGTGAATAATTTAAATTTAAATTAGAAAGCCGGACTTCAAAGGGTGGATTTTCCGTTTTTATCACGTTGTTGTTACTTGCGTTTAGAATAATGTTGTTAGGAGCGGAAAATGTTTATGTTTTTTTATTTTTTGTGAAGTGAGAAAAGCTGATTTTTTTGCTGAATAATTCTTTAGGTAAAGGCTTAAATTCATAAGAAATATAAACAATTCGTTTTGTTTAGAAAAAAATAAAAGAGATTTTGACTAAAGTATTGAAGATGTGGTGTTGCCCATTTTAGGAATGGAGGAACGAGGTGGAGTGTTTCTCCATTGAAAAGGGAGGATTTTCCGATCAGACCAGACCGCCCAACGGTTGATGTCAGCCATTTGTATAATTATACAATTTTTTCTACAAACTTTCATGCGCAATATAGGATTCTCGTGACGTCCTTCAAAGGACAAAACGTACGTCAGCAAAATGAGTTGTCATTGAAACAATTCGTCAGATATTTTATCCGAAAATATGTCGGTTTATTTAACCCTCCCCTGCGCCGTAGAGGTCGCCATTGTCTATTTCATTCAACTCGGTTCGCTATTCAGCTAAAAAACTCCGCGTTATCTACCATGACATACAATTTCGTTGGTCAGAGTTTACGCAACGGCGGCCTGGCAAGCTGTCATGTTGATTTATAGTAAGACCTTTAAACCTAAGTTATGACTGTGCGTGGTTGCTAAGTAAGTGTACATTGTAAATGAATATTTTGAAGTTTAAAATTCAGCACATGCTGAGTTGGATACCCATTTGGAGCCTTGTGCCACCTTGAAGCACACCTTCGATGACATAAAATATCATAATCCCAGGATTACGTGTACCTCTACACCAGTTTCGTTTTATTTTTTTTATTTTCAGGGTTCCGTACATCAAAAGGAAAAAACAGGTTTTAAAAAAACCGACTTCCAAAAACTACACTAAAAACTATGAAATAAAAAGTTTAAACTTCCATAATTAAAAATCTAAATGTATATTGAAGCCGGCGGGGCCTCTTCAGGTTTTTGCCTCTCAGTCTTTAAACAGGAAGGGTGTGCGCAGTGTGTGCACGTGGGAATTAAGATTTCCTTTTATTCCTTGTTAATCTGCAATTTTGCTTATTTTCATGCTAGGCCCCGCCGACTTCAATATACATTTAGATTTTTAATTATGGAAGTTTAAACTTTTTATTTCATAGTTTTTAGTGTAGTTTTTGGAAGTCGGTTTTTTTAAAACCTGTTTTTTATTTTTAACTTTTTAGTGTAGTGTAACATGTCATGTTTTTTTTGATAATAATACCTTACGTATATAAAAGTACCATAAAATCATGCATAGAGCGACAAAGTATATAGACAAAGTACATACCAAATGTGTGTCAAAGGCAGCATATTAATACTGCCTTTGACATACATTTGGTATGTACTTTTACCGAGATCGATTACTTCCACTAATTTAAATAGGTACCTGCTTATATTCATAGATGATGGTGGATAAGAGCGTTTCAGTAAACAAAAACAGTGATTTTTCAGTTTGTAATGGCAATAGGCTCGCTCCCTAGCGTTCTATCAAATGCGACGTAAGCATAAAAAAATTGTGTGTACTATACACCTCTGTCTAACCTTGCGGGAAATATCGGCGTGATGTTATGTATGTATAATATCGAGGGCGATTGCGTTCAGGAATTCATATACCTACACAATATCACTTGTTCATCATCGTCATGATGTCATCGAGATACACCAAAAATACCGTTTATTACACCTGGTTAAAAATCTACTCAACCAAAGTTAATAAAATTTATATGGGACCACCGCGCGAGCTTCTTCTATCATATGAAAAAAGAATCACGTAAATCGGCTCATAAGCCACGGAGTAATCGGAGTACATACATTAAAAAAAAAAAAAAAAAAAAAAAAACCAACCGAATGCAGAACCTCCTCCTTTTTGGAAGTCGGTTAAAAATGGAACCCTTATAGGATCATTTTGTTATTTGTCTGTCATGACCATGAGTGGAGCCATCTGCTCATAGATGGTGCCACTAGAAGTATGCGATAGCGCCATCTCTGTTCCAGATATGATATATCTACTATGATGTAATAGCGGCATAGGTGGCGCTATTACATAGTGCGAGTGCGAGTCGTACTCGCACTTGTCCGGTTTTTTTTGTGATTTCAACTTTGGTCCCGTAGTTAATCGAACTAGTATCGAATATACTAAATTCTATACGTCCCTTGTTAACCTCACACACTGTATAACACGTTATACGTATTGTGTGGACAACACCTAAATATATTGATAGATCTATATTAAAATAAGGAGGCAACACCAACCTAATAAGTTTAGGCTAGGTGAAAGACTTTCAGGCTTTTCAATTGCCCGTGAAAACTACTTAGAGCTATTGGGTAAAAGGAGATATCAAAAGTACTTACCTACCAAATATTGGTAGGTATGTACCACAATATCATACAATCTACCTTTGAGTCAACTTGCCTTTTATCCTGAATTTTATTAACATATTTCCTCCAGTAACAAAAAGTATTACCAACCCACTTGGTTAGCGGTGAGTAGGTATATACCTCAGATCATAGAAACAAGGAGATATGCCATCATAGCAAATTAGTACCGGAACAACTGATGCCACTTTTAGTACATTTTTCGACACCAGATCTCCCACTCATTAAACATTCCGCACACCCTCAATCTAACACTGTTAATCGTCACTCAACACTAGCACTAAACTAAAACACTGTATTTATACCATCGATCGTGTTCGGTTCGTCGCCAGCGCGTACGTTTTTAATATGAGCAATTTGCTCAAGATCAGGCATCAAGCTCGATAGCGCCTTGGCACATCTCCCTTGTTTCTATGATCTGAGGTATATATATACCTTTGGGACCTTTGTGGTACAGTACAAAAATAGGTTCACATTTAAGTTTTTAGGGTTCCGTAGTAAAACTCGAAACCCAAGTTTCGTCGTGTTCGTCTAACGATACCGTCTTAAAATCTACAGTTGTTAGCCAATTTGTATGAAATTTCTTTTTTAAACCGTCCTTAAAACGGTGGTAAAATTACGGAAATATATTTGGGGGCCACTCTATGACATGAAACTGAGGGTTGAAAAATATTATTTTTCACGCACCCCTTCATATGGTACCTATGTCGTTGGATAGGTTTTTGAAAATAACATGAATGTTTCTAAGTAATTTTATCCCGGGTTCGATTACTTTCACGAATTCGTTCACCACATTTTTTTACGTACCAGTAAGTACAAAATCACGGTCATACAAAAATACATACAAACGGGTCGAAGACAGAACCTCCTTTTTAACCGACTTCAAAAAAGGAGGTTCTGTATTCGTCCCGTATGTATGTATGTATATAAGTATGTATGTATGTATGTTTGTATGTGCGCGATTTTCTCAAAAACTACTGATTCGATTTTGATGGGGTTTTCACTAACGTAATCTACATACTTTCAGGAAGGTTTTAGTATATAATACATTATGTAATCATTCCTATGTACACATTCATATGTATACACACTTCGCAGAAGATTTACTGTTGAACGAATTCGATATAGAACTAAAAAGGGAAAAATAAAAAACTTTTTTAACAAAAAATAACCGACTTCAAAAATCCACTACAAAGAAAATAATAATTTTGGTTTCGGAAGTCGGTGGCAAAAAAAGCAAACAAAAACCAAAGCCACCGACTTCCGAAACCAAAATTATTATTTTCTTTGTAGTGGATTTTTGAAGTCGGTTATTTTTTGTTAAAAAAGTTTTTGAAGTCAGTTAATAATACAAACTCTTCACTCTTCACTCTTCACTCTTCTTCATACATAAAATGCTGAAAAGCAACGTTTGAGATAATTTTGTGTCAATTTAGATGCTATGTAAAAGTTGAAGTGTTCACCTCCTTTTTTCCCTGACCGTACTTGACTATGATTGGATTTAGATAAAAAGATACTTGTTGTGCCATGCGTCCCACAATCTTGTTAGATCTTTAGGTATCATCGCTAAAAAGATGATTTCTCGACCCTCAGGTCGAAAAAACCTGCTTGAACTAAACCTGTGGTACCACTTGAATTTTACTTAACCCTCTACATTTCGGTAAATGGGTTAGAATACTTTCTGTAACAAAAAGTACAGACGGGTTGTTTGAATAAAAAATATTGTATACAGGCCATGCCACGCTTTGCGATGTGATGTCGCTGCGACGAAGTTATTTAATCGGTCTTCATTAGTTTGTCGCAACGAAATATTATGTTATGACAAGATCGCTTATTGCTTTGAAAGTGTAGCACCTACCGGCATTATTTTACTTTTATTACACGGTAATTCATAATGCCGCTAGCATAAATGGCGCTGTAATCGCGCGCAGCACGACGCATTCGGAACTAAAGGACGTCGGCAGTTTTGGGCTTGATATGGTACAGTAATAAAAGCTTAACCAAAAATAAAAATATATTTTAATTGTTCTTTGCCTAATTTATCTTAGAGATTAAGAAATGGAATCAAAAATCGAAATAAATAAGAAATAAATGATAATGCCGTTGATATTTTGAAAAAACCAATAAAACAAAAACGGGTGCATGCTGGCTGGCGCGTGCCTCCACAGAATATCATGTCGACAGCAACTAAAACCTTTGAATTCAGAACTCATTAGTCGGGCTGTACTTCATTGGACCTCCACAGAATATCATGGTGACAGCAACTAAAACCCTTGAATTGAGAACTCATTAGTCGGGCTGTACTTCACTGGATCATTCACACCATACTTAACCTCACTGTCTGAAATACAAAGATTTCTCTTTAACCCAATTACGTACAAAAACAAATAAAAAATGAATTTAAATACTCTTGAAATACTGATCACACCAAACTAATTTCATATCTGTACCGACTTACACAATCTGAAGCCCAGCGTTCTATGGGCGTCTGCCAGTGCCCTTTACCATCGCGCACTGTGTTTAGTGATTCTTCAGCAGCACATTGATCGATTCGAGCGAGAGTGGTCGCGTTTGACAGAGCTCACGACGTTATAGTAGGTGTGATTCATAAAACTTCATAAACTCATATTTGTGACCATTAGAAGTTGTAAAGTTTGAAAAAGTTTGTTTTTTTGCAACTTGCGAAGAAATTTACCAATGCATAAATAAATAGTTACATACCTATGGTTTTTGCCAATGACTCACTACTGACCGAAATTATGAATGACGTTTCGCGTCAAAAATCTCCCGCACACCCAGCCACACTGAATCTCTGTTACTTATACATGAGTTTGTTCGTAAAGCTCTTTTATTGCCCCTAACAGCAACCACGCAACGATAATCTGGTCTAATCCTGGTCACAGTAAAAATATGTACACCAGTACGGAAACTACGTACTAACGTTCGAAACGGCACACTCACACAAACACGCGAATCGACGAGACCTCTAAGCGGACATCGCGGTGCTGTCAGTCGTGAGTGCCGCGTCAAGACGAGTGGTTGCCGCGTGTTTGTGTGAGTGTGCCGTTTCGAACGTTAGTACGTAGTTTCCGTACTGGTGTACATATTTTTACTGTGTCCTGGTCGCACTATTCTAACCCCGCTATAATTACCCCCGCATTACACTTCTCGCTGTAACCGCAAAGCTTCTTATTGCACTATCACTGAACTGTAGCCATGTGAACTGTGAAACTGTAGCCATGTGTGATGTGTGGCTCAATGAGTCTTTGTGTGATAAACCGTACTGATATTCTAAGCAGACAATGCACGCAGCTTCACGCAGCCCCGGATCTAGGGGGGGGGCTAGCCGGGGCCCATGCCCCGGGCGGCAAATTCAGAGGGTGACAAATTCAAGCTTTGTAGACAAATACACTAAGTAGTGTATTCGTCTACTAAGCGTAGTAATCGCAAAGAGCAGCGCTAAACCGGTTTTTGTGACTTTCTTTGTAGGAGGCCTATGTCCATCAGCATCAGTGGGCGTGTTATGGCTGAAATGATGATAATGGTAAAAAGAAATTGTGGCGAAATTAAAGAAAAGCGGGATTTTCCAGTTTTTGCCCCGCCTCGAAATAATTCAAGATCCGGGGCTGACTTCACGTGCCTGTATAATGTTACTAGATGAAGTAGGTGCTCTCGTTCAGTTACTAAGCTATCTTTCAGCAAAATTTCATCTAGATTGACTTAATTTAACGGGATCAGTAGTGCTCTATGGCGTCTAAAAACCTAAAAAATCTGTAAAGATACTTAAAAGTGCTCGACTTTCGACGACCAACACATGATCAGTGGGAATATCATGAATAGTTTTGATGTATGGTATCGTAAATGTAAGCATATTTTAAAGGGCACTGGCAGACGCCCATAGAACGCTGGGCTTCAGATTGTGTAAGTCGGTACAGATATGAAATTAGTTTGATGTGATTGAGTATTTCAAGAGTATTTAAATTCATTTTTTATTTGTTTCTGTACGTAATTGGGTTAAATAGAAATATTCGTACTTCTGACAGTGAGGTTATGTATGGTGTGAATCATCCAGTGAACTACAGCCCGACTAATGAGTTCTCAATTCAAAGGTTTTAGTTGCTGTCACCATGATATTCTGTGGAGGTCCAATGAAGTACAGCCCGACTAATGAGTTCTCAATTCAAAGGTTTAAGTTGCTGTCGACATGATATTCTGTGGAAGCACGCGCCAGCCAGCATGCACCCGTTTTTGTTTTAGTGGTTTTTTCAAAATGTCAATGGCATAATCATTTTATTTCTTATTTATTTAGATTTTTGATTCCAATTCTTAATCTCTAAGATAAATTAGGCAAAGAATAATTAAAATATATTTTTATTTTTGGTTATGCTTTTATTACTGTACCATATCAAGCCCAAAACTGCCGACGTCCTTTATTGAAAATACAACAGTACTAGCACATTATCATAAAAGTTTATACAAATTGCGCATTTTAATTAATACAGAGAAATAAATAAATAATTTAATTTATATAAATAATTGTGTTGAAAACGTATATTTTCAATTCAAATTCGGTTTCGGTTTAATGATCAATAAAGAACATAGTTCACTTATAATGAGTTTACATGACTAATTATAACTAATTATAGCTATTACATGGTTTTAACTTATTACGGAGATCGAATGGTTTTAAATAACATTTTCATAGACATATTCCTTAATCGACTTCTAAATACAGCAATTGATTGACTGTCCTTAATTATGCTTACATTTACGATATATGGTATCGTAAATGTAAGCAACATTATTCGTGATAGGACAGACAAAATATTTAGGCACACGTGTCGATCACCAAAAATCGACCAAATCTGTAGGTACCTCTATATACCCAGCTAACTTACAGCAATATTTCATCTGGATTGGCGTGTGGTTTACGCGTAAAAAATACAAAAAATAATTTCGCATATAGTAATTCATGTGTATCATAATCAATCATATCAATCCAAACACGTTCACATCTGGCACATTTTAGCAATATGAAACAAAAACGTATTGCTGTGGAGTGTGCGAGCAATGGTGGTGGTAGCGGCCCCGACTTACAAGTCGTCGTGGTTGTGGGGTCGAACCCCGGCAGGTGCATACTTAGAGCAATTAAAAAAACCACTGCTCTAGAAACGGTGAAAGAAACAGTGTGGGGAAACCGGCATGTCCTAGAACCAAAAATTCGAAGACATGTGACGTCCACCAACCCGCACTGGTCCCGCGTGGTGGACTACGGCCCACCTTTCACAGAGGCCTGTGTCCCAGTGAGAATATTATATTAAGCTGATTATACTATGCTATGCTGCGGAGTTTATTGCGCGACTTTTTCTTCGCAAATAATACACTAGATCTAGAAAGTGGTGAAGGTTGAACGTTTCGGGCGCTGTCTTTTATAAATTTTGACAAGATAAATTATTGGGGTTGGTGGACGTCACATGTCTTCGAATTTTTGGTTCTAGGACATGCCGGTTTCCTCACGATGTTTTCCTTCACCGTTAAAGCAAGTGATAATTAATTTCTAATACGCACATGACTTCGAAAAGTCAGCGGTGCGTGCCTCGGAATCGAACTCGAACCATTCGCCGTGGGAGGCACATGGTTAAACCACTAGGCTATCACTGCTCATTACGCGTATTATTTTTCAATCTGGCGACGCGACCTTCCGCTCTAACGCCTCGATCGGTACTGGTCGGAGACCGCGAGCGCGATTGCCGTGAGTTTTAGATTTATGAAAGGGGCATAATGCTTTTTTATTACGTAACGGTATCTACCAAAAAAGTCCTAACCACAAATTGCATTAAGGAACTTCATTCCAAAAATAAAGCTCTAAATCCCTCCCTGTGCCACGCGTGTTATCCGCCCATCCGCAGCCGTGGCGGAGTATCACTGAAACCGTGCTACTGTACTGAAACAACCTGACCTTGTTACAATGTAGCTAAGAGCTTGCCCTTAAGTACCAGTTAACAAACTCGTAAATGGAAAGGAAATGCTTCTACATGTACTTAGCAGGTAAACATCTGGTTACTCCGTTTGTTTTTAAGGTTTATCTACAAAAGAAATATATTTTATCATTAGGTGTTTACAGTACCTACATGTTTACAGTATTCCCAAATTAATAATGCGCATGCAGATACCTGAGGTAAGTGTTACCGATTTTGTAACATAACGACCGCGTAAGTCAAAATGACGCATGATTTATCTTTTGTGTGACTATTAAGCTCAATGGATAATTGTATTGGTTTTTCTCGTGATTATACTTGGTATGTTATTTTATATTATTTTTATCTTTTTATAGATATCTTATAAGTAAAAAAGACAGATTTTAGTAAAAAAAACTGATTTATAATTAAAGAAAAAAAGATTCCTACGTTTTGATAAATTATGCGCATGCAGATCTTCGCTAATTGATGTATTCCCGGAAACACCGAATCATTGAATCGTAAGAGCCCTAAATTATGCATTAAGAAAATGCACTTAACCACTCTATATACTTTTTTTTTTGCCAATACTGCCACGACGAAATCCACGTAACACGGACCGTGCTGCATACACACGCGCTCTCGAAATCAAACTTGCGCAAACAAACTACGGGATGACATACAAGGACACGCCGCAAATCGACGAGCGAGTAAGTCATCTCACTAAATCTATGCTAGACAGCTACCACTCATCCTGCCCGGAGACCTCTCCGCCCACAACACCAGGGAAGCAACCATGGTGGGGAGCGGATCTGGAACGCAAGCGCAGGAAGGTAAGGTCAGCTCTAAACAGAGCCATGAACACCTGTGCTGATAGCGACTGGGACGCGTATTACGCGGCTAAAAAGCGCTACAAAAAATGTATCAGACACAGGAGCTCCACTGGATGGCGAAAATACTGTGGCAGCATCGAATCCTGCCAACAAGCTAACAGGGTAAGGAAGATCCTGGCCCAGCAGAAAACGACTGGTCCCGCAGTTCTCCGCAAACCCGACAACACACTTACCACCTCACCAGAAGAGGCGATGCGCATCCTAACTGAAACCCACTTCCCAGGCTGCGCCTTCACGCCGACTATCGACTGGACAGAGGTAACACAAACACCGACAGAAAATGACTGGCGCTACGCACACAAAGTCATAACGCTGGAAAAACTCCAATGGGCGATCCGATGCTTCCATCCTTTCAAGGCGGCCGGTCTAGACGGGATCTTTCCTGCCTTACTGCAGTGGGGCGGGCCCTCGGTCGCCAGCAGACTGGTACCCATTATGAGAGCTAGTCTGGCATTCAGGTACGTTCCGAAAGGATGGAGGGAAGTGAAAGTCATATTTATTCCTAAGCCAGGTAAGAGTGACTATACAAACGCCAAATCCCACCGGGCAATCAGCCTAACCTCCTTTCTCCTAAAAACCATGGAGAGAATGTGTGAGAGAGAGCTGAGGGACGGCGCCTTGAAAACTATCTCACTCCATAATAACCAACACGCATACAGCTCGGGTAAGTCTACGGAATCCGCCCTCCATCTAGTGGTCGGTCGGATAGAGGAGGCGATTCATCAGAAGGGCACTTGTCTGGGCACTTTCATAGACATCGAGGGAGCCTTCGATAAAACAAACTTTTCCAGCATAAACAGCGCGCTCTCTCGTCACGGAGTAGAACAGGTACTGATAGACTGGATCACTAATATGCTTAGTAAACGAGTGATTCGACTTGAAGGGGAGAGGCAGATGGCCATGATAGCCAGAGGCTGCCCCCAAGGTGGCGTATTATCCCCGCTACTTTGGAATTTGGTGATAAATGACCTCATCACAAAACTCAACTCGAATCACTTCTACACTATAGGGTATGCCGACGACCTCGCTATCCTCATTTCGGGGAAAGTGACGGGGACAATCTGCGACCTCACTCAACAGGCACTACGCATCGTTGAACGATGGTGCAGAGAGTTCGATCTCTCAGTGAACCCCACGAAAACTGAACTAGTCATGTTTACCCAAAAACGTATACTAGGCCATTATCGCCTACCCAAACTTTTCAACACTGAACTCCATTAATTAGCCAATGAGGTCAAATATCTGGGAGTTACCCTAGACAGTAAGCTAAACTGGAATAGCCACTTAGACAATAAAATAAACAGGGCCTGCATTACCTTCTGGCAATGCAAAAGGATGATAGGTAAGAGGTGGGGCTTATCCCCAAAAATAATACTCTGGCTATACTGTGCGGTGATCCGACCTATGATCACGTATGGGGCAGTGGTCTGGTGGTCCCGCACCAAACTAACGACAGCCTCCATTAAACTACAACGCTTGCAAAGACTAGCCTGCATGGCGATCACTGGCTGCATGAGGACTACTCCAACTACTGCCCTGGAGGCCATGTTGGGACTCCCACCGCTCCACCTGTTCATACAGCAGGAAGCGACAATGACCGCTGCACGCCTTAAAACACTTCAACTCTGGGGTAAGAGAAATACACAGCACACCACGGTACTGGAGGGACTCTATAACGAGTTCCCCCTGGCGAAAGCAATAAACGATCGGATACCAAAACAATTTGTATTCGATAAGAAATACAAAATCCAGCTCCATGAGGACCACCGCTGCGAGGGACTTAACCCGGCGGAACTACAGATCTTCACGGATGGATCTAAAACAGGTATGGGCACAGGTGCTGGAGTCTTCTCGGAGGACCTCAACATCCACATAGCCGAACCTTTGGGGGCCCACAACACGGTATTTCAAGCAGAATGCATGGGCATTTGCCTGGCCGCATCTGCCATCTTAGCTAGGAAGGTTGTGGACCACTCAATTCGTATACTCTCTGACAGCATGGCTGTACTGTTAGCACTGAACAACCACTCAGTGAACTCTGGGTTAATACACGAGTGTCACCAACGCCTAAATCAGGTGGGTAATCTCAACAATATAACCATCCAATGGATCAAAGGACACAGCGACTCACGTGGCAATGATGCGGCGGATGAACTCGCTAGAAGGGGATCGAGCATGGCAGCGGTGGGGCCAGAACCTATCGTACCACTCCCTTTCGGATACATACGCACACTGGTAAGGAAACGAACTAGCGTACAACACCACAAGCTGTGGCTGGACCATGGCGAGTGTAGGCAGGCCAAGGAAGCACTTCCTGTTATCGACGGCCGCTTCACCAAACGCGCGCTGCGGCTGACTAAACCACAGCTGCGCACAGTTACAGCTGCCGTCACCGGACACGGCTCGTTTAGTAAACACCTCTTTGTCTTAGGAGTCACGGACAGCCCCCTGTGTCGTGCCTGCATGGAGGTAGACGAGACAGCAGCCCACGTGCTCCTGCACTGCCCGGAGGTTGCAACATACAGGGCAAAGTACTTTGGCAACCCAGGTACTCTCCGCGAGATAGTCAGCAACATTGGGGCGCTGCTGGCCTTTCTCGGGGAATTGGGATGGGTCGAATAGTCTCCCACCCGTTCCCACCCGCACGCAAAATACGCGCTTTGACGTGGAGTTGCGGACACCAGCCCGTTATACAATACAATACAATACAATACTTTTTTTTTCTATATACTTTTTTGTTTCCGGGAATACGACAATTAACGAAGATCTGCATGCGCATTATTAATTTGGGAATACTGTACATGGACATGGAATTGTGCGCAATGTTTTTAGTGATTATAATCGTTTGAAGTACCTATCTATAAAATATAAGCCGTTCATTTCGAGATTGCCGTCATACCTACGGCCTTATAACGATACTTGTCGACCATCACAAAATCATGTCACATTTTGTGATGGTGGAAAAGTAGGTACCGTTGAAAAAAAATAAAAAAATATTCACTGTAAACATTATCTAATAGTATTTTTACGTAAAGAAGTATTATTAGAGTGGTAAGGATTAATTTCTTTTCAATTTAACAGAAGATAAATACTTCAACAATTACTTTAGGGATCCCTTATCCAGCCACAGTAATCATAGGCGAGCCCCTGGCTAACTTATATGTGAGCACAAAGTTAGCAGACACAAACGTTTCGTAAGTTTAAAATAACTTACATACGGTTATCTGAAAGTTTAGAATATTTAACTTTTAATTATTAACACTAGAACGTGATAGGCTCTAGCCTATTTTAATTATATTTAAGTCTTAAACTTAGAACTTTTAGACAAGTTTCTCTAATAGTTTGCTTAAATATGTTTGTTATCTTAAACACGTTTGAGTGACCATAGGCTGGTCTCCTATTATAGAAAATATTATATCAATTGTCTATTTTTAGATTTTTTCTATTCCGTAGTAACACCCATGCCAAAATACCAATAACAAAATAAATAAAAACCTTCATCGTGCCAAATTACAAATAAGAAAACAACCTCCAATTCCTGTTTCCATTCTTACAAAAATTACTTTTCTAACAAAAGGCATCCACAAAAACATTGATACTTTCGAACAAACATAAAAAGAATAATATTTATTTCAATTTAAAAATACACTTCGAAACGCTATGAACGACAAGAACAAGCGGAAAATAAATTTCCTATTTCTTGCGAGGAACGAATTTAAGCTATAACATTTTTTTTCTAGAAAAATAGGCTTATAGAAATGTTTTTGTGATAGCAGAAAATTTTCCTTAAAAATAAGTAAATATTTTATTGCTTTTGCCCGCGAAAATAAATTGGAAAATATGTAATTTTTTTATTGCTCTTGCCCGCAACTTCATCCACGTTATCGCGTATCCCGTCGGAATTTCAAAAAATAGCATATCATCTGAACCCAGTAAAATAACCAAATAAGCTAAAATTCCTGTTTCAATTCCTGAAATTTTCATTGACATCTGTTGAGCCATTTCGGAGACAAAACAGCTATCTGTTTTGTCTCCGAAATGGCTCAACAGCCAGACGAAATTCTACAAACGATCTCGTGCGATGAAGCATCGTATAACTTTAAAAATATTCATATCTTAGCAGCTAATTCATAATTTATAGAAAGATTATCTATTCGTGGTCTTGGAAAGTTAACAAAACCGATAGTGATAACCCGCGTAGGCGGCTACGTGCGTAGCAGCAGCTTACGGTATCAGCCTACGCACGTAGCGCCTTGCCGTATGCCTACGCACGTAGCTCTTTGCCGCACGGCTACGCATTGTAGTTGCTACGGCTATTTACGGGCTCTGAATAAATCGCTCCTGACTCAAATTAATCATAATTAATTATGTAAAACGATTGTACTCGTATTTATAGACTTTTAAATTTGTACGCTTTTTTCTCATATAAACTTCAAACTCTTTATTCTAAATTAAACAGTCGCACATCGGTGGAGTATCGTTTTTTAGGGTTCCGTACCAAAATGGTAAAAAAGGAACCCTTATGGTGCGACTTCGTCTGTCTGTCTGTCTGTCTGTCACACCTGCTTATTTCAGCAACTACTAATGATATCGACTTGAAATTTGAAACAGTTATAAAAAATGCTTGCCCAATTTTATTGCAAATGAAAAAAGTCAAAAAATATTTTTATTTTCATTGCAAAAGGGGCCGGAGTGGGGGTCCGAAATTTGTAGTGGGGTTACTAGGTCAAGTGACATATCATATGAAAGGGCTTGATTTGCACATTTCAAAATATATTTTTATTTTATTTTATGTCTTACAGTTTTCGAAATATGCTGAAAAAATTCTGAAAAAATACCATTCCCCTTATCTCCGAAGTTTGCGGAACGAAAAATCTAAAATAATTAGTGTTGATAGGAAATGACCAAAATATTGCACCAAAAATAAAACGATGTTCCTAACTATTACAGTTTTTACAAAATCATCAAAATTCCTTGACAAACAAACTTAGTTATGCGGTCCGGTTTTTTTCACTTTATACATCCAAAACTGATACAGAACCCTCGGTGCGCGAGTACGACTCGCACTTGGCCGGTTTTTTTATTATTATTATCTCTTCGCCCTGTAAAAACGTGGTTTAAAACAAATATTTTTTTCAAATATTTTTTTTACTTTTTAGTCAAAATTATTGCATTGTCGTCCAAATGACATAGGCAGGGACGTATTCTAGAATTTGGCGCCCTGGGCGCTTATGATTTGGCCGCCCCATTTTTCAAAGCCCATGTCGCAGCCGAATTTTTGATTTCACCGAATTAAAAACCGGCTAGCCATTTAAAAAAACGGAGCCATTTTGTTAGTACAAAACGGCTTCGTTTTTTGTTGATCCGCCATAGACGGCGGATCAACATTAACAATATTTTTAAGGGGTCGTGGAAAAATATAATAAATCTTATACCAGCAGTCAATATTAAACGTCTTATTTCGTAAAAAACAAAAAGAAAACTATAAGAAGCAGTGCTGTGCCTTTTTTTTGGTTTTAGAGGGTATTTATGTTCATTTTTACTTAATTTAAGTGAGTTTATGTTGTTATTAAGGCAATACGTACATTAAAAACACTTACATTCATGAAAAATTAACATAAATACTCTCTAAATCGAGAAAAATGCGTCAGACTTGCCCTCTAGGCACGCCACTGTTAAGTAGTTGCAAGACTGCTTAGGTAAAGTTAGAACGGTGACCACAAAACGTACAAGTCGAGCAAGCGAAGTGAGTGGTGCTGCAGGCCGGTGAGCAGCGGCCGGAGAGTGCCAAAAACCATCAGTCAATCACATAAAAACAGCACAATACCCTTTATTGCAACTTGATTATAATGCGGATAAACGTAAGCAGCAGCCGCGCCGTATTGTAGAACGTATTGCAATCACAATTTGACTAAACTTTGATCCGCCGTAATACAAAACGGCTCCGTTTTTTTTTAAATGGCTTTTTTTAAAGACGTTATCAGTGAATTCTATAATGCGGCTGCGACATAAATATAAGACTAACCTGGCTGGATAGGTCACTGCGTTATGGAAGCAGTACCAATTGTGAATATCGCTGGTGCAATAAAATTGAACCGCGAACCACGGAAAATCGAATGCACGCTGATTTTAAGAACTGTAGCTCGACTGCACTCCGATGTGAAAATACAATACCAAGACATCCCACACGGTATCAAAGAAGAGGGGAGCGAGGGACCAGGAACCGTCAGGGGATCCGGGTGGCGAAGCCACCCGTAAAAAAAACGTAAGTGCGGTAGTTGAGAAATCGCTCAGGTTAGGTTAGAGAGAATGGAAGCAGCAGAAAACTCAGCTTCACGAAGCTGTGATGGCAGAGTGGAAGGAGAGGATGCTGCGGCCTGGGGCTGGTCTCAGAACGATTGGAGCTCTCGAACCAATGCTCAACGAATGGGTGGAAAGACGTCACGGTGCGTTGACCTTCCGGCTGACGCAGGTGCTTTCAGGGCATGGCTGTTTTGGGAAGTACCTGTGTCATGTTGCCGGGAGAGAACTGACCACCAGCTGCCATCTGCAATGCAACTGCAGTGAAGATACTGCGCAGCACACTCTTGCTGTGTTCTGCTTGGGCTCAGCAGCGCAGTACACTTGCCAATGAAATTGGCGGTGATCTCTCGCTTCCAGCCATAATGAAATCCATGGTTGGAAGCGAGAGGGCATGGCAAGCGGTCATCACTTTCGCCGAAGCAGTGATGGCACATAAGGAGATAGCGGAGAGGGAGACGGAGATGTCCTCAACTGTGCCTGTCCGCGTCCGAAGAACAGGGCGCAGAAGTAGGGCTGACAATGCCCTCTTCCGTGCCCCGTAAAAAGGGCCTGTGGCGGCGGCCTAGGAGTAGCCTGTCGTCCAAACTAAACAAGGCCCGAGATGGAGTCGCGTGGTGTTTCCGCGCGCCTCTAAATCACCGATGACAGGGTGAGGAGCTGCTCACTCTTCACCCCAACTCGAGGCAGACAACGTTTGCTACAGCAAACTATCACTGACGGGGTGGCGGAAGAATGCGAAAGCGAAACCGTCACCCCGTCATCACAGTGAAGAGGTGAAACACCGTGTGGTTTTAGTCAGTAGGAGTCTGACAGACCCCTGCGCCCACCCCAGGGCGGAGGACATCCATGAGGATTTCCACAGGTAAAAAAAAAAAAAGGACGGTGACCACACAATGCACAAGCGGAGAGAACGGTACTGTGGCAGCGGCCGGCGAGTGCTAGAAAACATCAGCCGATCATATTTGGGCTCAATAACTACAGTGGTGTCGATTTTGTGGCGTACTAGCATGATTCGCACTGGAGTGGAGTCGAGCTACAGTTCCTCGAACCAGCGTGCATTCGATCTTCCGTGGTTCGCGTTATAGTTTTGTCGCAACAGCCATATTCGCATTTGGTACTGTCGCAATTCCGTAATGTACCTACTTAATTTGTCTCAAATGCAATCAGATAAATTTAAATCCGGCAAAAAATTTCGAAGATAAGGAGTTTTCATTTCCAAACAAAAAACTGGCTACTGTAGACTAGATTAGACTAGACTGTAGAATTGGGTTAGTCCACATACGAATACAGAGTCACTCAGCGAGCTATGCATGAAGTTTCTTCGATTTCTCGGTACAATTGTAAAGTTCTAGGTTTTTGTCTTACTGTCAAGCATCAAGCTTGGAGGGGCGGCCTAGCGGCCGCCCCTCTGGGCCGGCCGCCCCGGGCGATCGCCCCCTACGCCCTTAGGGAAATACGTCCCTGGACATAGGTATACCAAATTTCAGTTTAGTACGATGTCAGAAAGGCCTTGAAAAATGAATTGTAAAATCTGTACCGAACAGAGTGACAGATAAACAGACATACAGACAAACAGACAAGAAAGTGAGTTAATAAAACGTAGTAATAAAAAAACACACTAAACTATGACTAGATTATTCAAGATTACTCATAGATTTACCGCGGTGAAGCCGTCCGTACAATTTGCAGGCGCTCTTCCCACAATTTCCCGTGAGAATCGACTATCAAGAATAACCGCTTTTGTTTCTGAGCGAGAGAATATCGAGGACACTGATGTAGGCTCAGCTTTTATAGAAAACAAAACACGTTAAGTGGAACAAAAAGTATATAAAAATCTCTCATTTTTGTAAAGCTGTTTTTGGTGGAAGCATAAGAGTGAAATTTCTACAAAAAATATATTTTGTAATATCTTTCTTTACCTAGTGAATTATTTAAATCAATGCATGACGATTGACGACTTCTTCCAGTCAACTTCTACCACAAGCCGCGTTAAGGAACTACGTTCCAAATATATTTAAATTATTTCAAAAGACCACAACAAGATATAAAACAGTTTTTCCTTGTGTTTTAAATGTATTGTTTCGACGTTTGCTTGAACACATACTGTATAAAATGCTGAAACCATTCAGCCGCGACCGCAAGAGCTGCAAAGAGACAGAAAATTCTCGCTGAATAAAATTATATATAAAATTCCGACAAAGTTAAATCGGTTTGTTATTTCAGCAACGTAAAGCTGAAACGGAAAAATAAAAACTTTAATGATCAAATACGGTACTGCAGGAATATATGATTTTTCTGGGTAACACCAACAACCATATTCGAAGGCATTTCTTTAAAACTTATATTTCACTGTTGCCCATGACTTGGTCTGCATAAAAATGTGCTTTTACAGGTCCCAGGCTACCTCTTTGTCAAAAGACGTTGGCAGTTTTGGGCTTGATCTCGTACAGTAATAAAATATTAAGCAAAAATAAAAAATATTTTAATTGATCTTTGCTTAATTTATCTTAGAGATTACGAATTGAAATCAAAAATCCAAATAAATAAGAAATAAAATGATCATGCCGTTGACATTTAAAAAAAAACCAATAAAACAAAAACGGGTGGATGCTGGCTGGCGCGTGCCTCCATAGAATATCACGTCGACAGCAACTAAAACCTTTGAATTGAGAACTCATTAGTCAGGCTGTACTTCTTTGGATCATTCACAGCATACTTAACCTCACTGTCACAAATACGAAGATTTCTCTTTAACCCAATTACGTACAAACATAAAAAAAAAGAATTTAAATACTCTTGAAATACTCGATCACACCAAACTAATTTAATATCTGTACCGACTTACACAATCTGAAGTCCAGCATTCTATGGGCGTCTGCCAGTGTCCTTTCATCCATATCCGTCCAGCCGGCCTAGCATGACCACGATAGAAACGGGTTTTGTCTACATAGAAATAGACAAAGTGTCAGATTTCATTCATAAAACGTAGAAATGTTTCTACAATCTGTCACTTTGTCTATTTCTATGTAGACAAAACCCGTTTCTATCGTGGTCATGCTAGGCCGGCAGTTGTTTCAGCATAAAGGAGTATAAATACACATACACACACCCATAAAAACTTTCGCGTTTATAATATTACCAGCACTTTACCCGCAACTTCTCCCGCGTGACCTCGTAGCGGCATCTAGCGTCTTAAAAAAATCGTGATTGTCGAAAATTATTGCTCTTTTCCTCGGAAACAGTACTTTTTTTCTAGATAAAAGGTCCTTTTCTACACAAAATTTCATGATGATCGGTTCATGGTTTAGGCGTGAAAAGTTAACAAACAATTAAATTTACTTTTACATTTATATTATTTGCTTAAAGGATTAGGATTAGTGTGATACTGACTTACTGACTGACTGACTGACAATAATTACTTACCTACAGACTTAGGCCATGTTGTTTCAACTTACAGTTACGGATCTATAACCGTCAAATATGGCGGCTTGTACGACAATTTCATACTGACTTAACGATTACGTACTGACTTACGGACACAGATGGTTTGAAGCAACCCGCCCTTAATCGTTCGTCTGTCGCAATTGAGAGACACAATTTATTTCGACTGAATGAGGCAGATTTTTCAAATGTAACAGATGGAGGGTTAAGAAAACGGTTTAAAACGAACTCTAAAGCCTTAATCAATCAAGCTACAATATGTTTAAATTCTGCCACCCCCACAAGAAATAACTATGATAATAAAATCGATAGTTCCATTGAAGTGTAAAATCGGTGTAGCTCGCCTTTGTCAGGCGGTTTCATCAATCGTTTGCCAAACGAATCAATTTAGACTTAATCCTTTTAAGATACGATTCAATTTACTTTAGTACCTATTTTCTGTGGGTTTATATTTTGCATTCGGGTTGGATCTAGTGTGAACTTAGATATTACTTGATAATTTTTTTTTCTCAGAAAAATTATGTAGGTATGTTACGCGATCATTTCGCCAATTATGAATCGATTTTGATGATTTTGTTTGGTAGATCATACTTCAGAAATGGTCCCGTATAAGTTTCGTAAAAATCAGTACCCCTATCATGAGTTTTTTTGACGTATAGTTTCGTTAACGTAAGCATATTTTGAATTTAAAATATAGCAGTCCTGGAGCATTTTGATAAAATTTTATACAATTTGCACATTTTAAAAAATACAGAGAAGTTAATTAAATATTTAATTTATATAAATATTGTGTAACAAACGTGTATTTTCAATTCAAAATATGCTTACGTTAACGATACTACACGTCAAAAAAACTCATGATCGGTAGGCAGTTCAGTAGTTTGAATATTAAATCAAATAACTGGAATAAATATAAAATAAGTACCTATGTCATCCAAGTAAACGACATTTCGTATTTTTTCAAAGCAAAAGTTTTATGAGGGTTGGGTTATGCGAATGTATTCACGCTATTGCTGTAATAGGGTGCGTTTATGACACTCAAAATGTAAATTAAAAAAAACTTAAATCCGCCTTCAAAAAGATCGAAATAACGTTGTGTGAAACCGTTTCAGAAGTCGGTGCCGAATCAAACCTGAAGTTTTAACTTTTTTTTTAAGGTTTTTATAGGATCCGTAGTTAATCGTACCAGTCTCGAATACCATAATTATACCTTCCTTTAACACGTATTTTATTCGACCTAACACCTAATACCAACTTACCAAGTAAACGTGTAGGTATAATAAAATCTCTCGAACATTTTTAACCATTTCTCGCTGCTTTTACTACCCGGTACACAGATTTGCTGATTCGCACCATTAGGGAGCTCTCATTATCGGCTGGAGCGACGTTAAACATGTTCCGACTGCATTTAAATCGCTGCCATTGCATTTAAAGGAACGGTATTAAGCGGAGTTTGAATATCTGCTAATGTTACATCGTACTTTGTACTGTGTTGGAGCTGAAGGAGATGGTTACTTGTTTCATATGCTAATTGGTATTAATTTAAGAGAAAAGTTAAGAATTAGGTACTGCCATGCCAATCCTTATAATATTTATCTTTGTAATTTATTTATATAGATATTGTTATTTACAATAATTTATTGTATGTTTCATTGTTTTTCTTCTTAAATCAACATTTCACCTACCGTTTTATCTTTTCATCACCCAAGCTTGACTGATGCCTATGGCATTAAGTCCGCCGAATGAATAAATATGCATTTGGTATTCGATTTGATAGTCTGCTAAAATACAAACGGGCGGTTTTCCAACGCACGTTAAAAAAGCGCCCGAAAGAAACAAATAAATGGGATACGGTACCGTACCTTAATTTTTTCGCACGAAAGCACCTTTTTTTAACCACGTTTTTAAATCGCGCACGGATTGATGTTGGATGTTGGATTGGATGTTGGATTTCAACGTTTGGCGTTGAGCGTTGACAGACGATCGAATGCACTTTGACAGACGCCTACGATGCTTTTTCAAAAAGCGCCTTAAAAAAAAAACCGTGCGAATGTGGGCTAAGATTTATAAATCTTAAAAGGCGGCAAAATTATTCTATTGTATCTGCTTTGACGAATAGTGTCTGCCCATTGTGGTGACCAGTGGTGACTGTGACATTTTTCAATTTGACATTAATTTCTTTGTTCCTTTTCTCTAATTTCCAAATCATTTGCGTTGGAAATTTTCGTCGTCTCTAGTTCGTATCGTAAAAAAATTTGAAATGAAACTTTTTAAACGAGATTATACGAAACGGATCGGTGAGAAATTACATCAATTAATTGCCAAAGCGTGTCTGCGGGTGGTTGTAGATGTTTAGTCAGTTTTTAAATCCCTGGCCATTAATTACAGCCGACCTTAATTATTCAAACCGACGATAGGTTGAAATTAATTACTTTAAAAAACATCTCACATTTAAAACCAATTTCAACATTTTGGTGTAATATGTTTATCGCATCAGGCTTAGCTGAATTAGATCAGAGTCATTAAATTATCTGGACTAGAATAAGGTTTAAAATTACGGCTCAACGGAATTCGATCCCTTACGTCTCAATTTCGCAATTTATTATTTTGTTTGACTGTTTCTTTAAAATAAATAATAACTTTTATTTATATTATGCGCAAAACTTAAATTTAAAATTAAAAGGAAATACCGACGCATAAAACCTTCGGGAACCGCTAAGTAAACAAAATAAGTAATAGGATATGTGGGCGGTCTTTTCTCCATACAAAAAATAACCAAACGCTCTCGCCTGTTTTCTTTTTGGTTTATGACCTTAAAGCAATGATTTTTTTTTCAGTAAAATTAATAACAACCTCTTCTATGTCCCTATGTTTTCCTTTTTGATAATACGTTCTCTTTATAAGCGCTAGAACGCTTAGAAAATGCTCAAAAATTGCTTATTTAGACAGCCGTCAACAGAGGTCTAGTGTACAAATTTGACAACTATTAATGCAAAAATAAAAACATAGAAACACAGTATATATTCTTCTTATTCAGTTTATGAAATATCTTTTATATTGGTCCAATATTGGAGGAGGAAACAGTCGAGAGCCAAACCTCGAATTATGACTATTTATTTAGGCTTTTCAGTTGGATCTGAAGTTGTCCTTATCGCACGAAGGCGAGGGCCGGGACGTGCAGAGCGACAGCAATAGTTTCTTCAAATAACTAATTTTCAAAAGTCTTTCCACCCGCATGTCCTCTTAATACTAGTAACAAACACTACGGTGATACGGTCCCCCGACGCATTGAAGCGTCCACAATAATTTGAGTCAATTATTTTTTACTTTTTCAGGGATGGTTTTATGTGTCGGGCATTATTTTTTATTTGTAGTTTTTTTGGCAATTATTTAAAACTAGATGGTGCCGCATTTTCTTACTAACGGACCCCAAGAAGAAATGACGAAACCAACTTAGAAATTATTTTCTCGAACCAATCTTAGTTACTTCCTTCAACACGGAATTAACACGAACAGATGAAATGGGCTCCCGAACCGGCCTATCGGCTATTATCGGGCCCCGATCGCAATCAACATCGCAATCGGTGGCATTAATAAGAATGGTTCCGCAAAGGGCAGCTCTCTAAGTTATTTGTATGACATTAAGTTGGTCGTGAAGTAGATGTTACAGAAGTACAGTACCCGGCAGTAAATATTACACGAGTTTAAGAAAGAGGTAATCGGCCAGCTTCAGCTTTGTAGAACATATTCGTAATAACCCATACCTGTGACGTTTTGTCGCTGATTTCTTTATTAGATACCGGACTGTTAATGCTACGTGTGACAGAAATGACGCTCTATAAGGCCGAAGCCAGCCGATATCTCTTTCTAAAGCTCGATGTGTAATATTTACTACCATGAATTATGTTGTTGGGTAGTTTAAAGGTCTCAACACACCGAATAACGGTGCAGTCCGTGTGCATTACGGGCAAGCAATGTCACACTGCACACGCACGGCAACAGCACACTTGTGTGGTGCGTTAGGTGTGACATTTCACATAGAGTCTCATACAAATCCTTGTGCTCACGCGCACACACTGCACCCTTATTCTGTGTGTCGTTTAATACTAAGGAGTGGCGAATTTTGTAACCATTTGCTATTTTTCACGTATCTCGGAAGAAGAAAAACGGTTTGATTAGGAAAATTATTTTAAAAAATCCTCGAAAAAATCTAGTATTAGGGGTATATTTTGCCGGTATTCTCACATAAACTACCTTACTTTACTGGCTATATCATAATAAAAGGTACAATAAAAATACAGACAAGCGTAAATATGCAAACAACACATGACCCTACTCAATGTAAGATACGTTTGATATAACAAATATATTACAAGGGGTTCGGTATACAATATTTATATTTCTATAAGGGACAACCCCAACCTTAAAGATTGGCTCTACCTACGCATATTTCCATAATTTATGACACAGGGAGAAACCGAAACGTTTACAAGGAGTCTTGGAAGAAAACAAATATGAGCAATGTCATATTTCTGCTGCTCAGTGGCGCCCCCTCAAGCGCTGCTAGATGGGATGGGATTACTGATTTTGTGTTTTGATTACCAACCCTTAGGGCCGTAAGATGAATCGTAGCTTAAACCACGGAAGAAAGTTTAATCTCCCGTCTTCATTTGTTTCCTGTTCAGGAAACAATCGAAGACGGGACATTAAACTTTCTTCCGTGGTTTAAGCTACGATCGATCTTACGGCCCTTGGTCAACCCCTCAGATCATAGAAACAAGGAGATATGCCATCATAGCAAATTAGTGCGTGGGAACGCACTTTTAGTACATTTTTCAACACAATTACAAGCGCCCCTCGTGAATATAAAGATCTCCCACACATTAAAAATTCCGCACACCCTCACTCAACACTAGCACTAAACTAAAACACTGTATTTATATCATCGATCGTATTCGGTTCGTCGCCAGCGTGTACTTTTGTACTACGCCCAATGTGAGCAAATTAAAGCATCAAGCTCAATAGCGCCTTGGCACATCTCCCTTGTTTCTATGATCTGAGGTCAAGCCAAATTAAATCTGGAAGAACCCTCTGCAATGCCAGAAGCATCGCAGATGCGTTGTCTACCCTGGAGACAATGTTGAAATGTCTCAGGTGCCTGTAATCACACCATAGCCATACCCTTCAAAACTGAACCACAGCAATGCTGCTTATACAGGGTGGCAGGTTAAACAGTGGAAATATTTTAAGGGGTCATTGTACTCTTCATTATGAACAACTTTTACTATGGGACCAACCCTGAAATCGCGAAAAAAAAATTAGCTGTTCCATACATTTGTTGAGTTATGTGAACATAAATGTATGGAACAGATGATTTTTTTTTCGCGATTTCAGGGTTGGTCCCATAGTAAAAGTTGTTCATAATGATGAGTACAATGACCCCTTAAAATATTTCCACTGTCTAACCTGCCACCCTGTATAGCAGAAATAGGTACGGTTGTGATATTTACTTCCCCGGACGAGTTCTTTTAAAAAGAGCCCTACTAGGCAAAAACACGTTTCCGATAGATGTCACCAAACGCTCATAAGAGACGTATGCGAAGGGATCTCAATTTTTTTGTGAACCGAGCGGGTCGCGGTCGTTCAGTAGGTTCAGAGCAATGCCACGGATTGGCAGAGGTCGCGGGTTCAATCCCCGCTCGCAACATTCGATTTTTGAGAAATCTCTTAATAACTTAAGAGAAGCATAACATGGCATTGACATGTTTCAAATGCACAAAAATAAACACTACTTTGAATACCATATTATACTTAATTAAGTTTCCATTTAGATTCCTCGCAGCTTCGTGCTCGTGTCCAACTGCTCGACCTTTCCAAAACTAGATTTGGCAATTACGTGTATATCGGTCCCGACGGTATCCGACTTCGTTTGAAATAGTCTCAGAGTCCCATACACGTTTGACTTCCAAATAAGACTCGTAAAGTCGTTTGATCGCTGCCTCGTCGGGCAATGTGACGTAATCCTATCCTGGGATTGAGTGTTACTTGTAAGTATTTTGGTAATGTAACCTTTTAGATTGCGGAAGTGAACCGGTTGGTTAATCAGCTAATGTATTTGTTTTAGTTTATTGTGGACTTTTTCTTTAGTGTCAAATGTTTAGATAGATATACTTTTAAAAGGAAATATGGTTGGCAAGACAATTTGAAGAATAGGTGTTATCAGGAATCTATTGCTCTCGCTTAACCGAATGACTATTTGTGCGCATATCACGCCAAAAGTACTGAACGGATTTTGATGTGGTTTTCCAAGTTTGGTAGCTTGGGTTCCAACACATTTCATCTAATTCCGATGGGATGAACCAGAGATATAGCTTGACTTCTTCGTAGTACTAGCCACCCATCATTCCGACCTCGCCGACGAGGCCCGTCGCGACGTCCCCATCATGACCCGAGTCCGCCGCCGAGTATGACTCAGACCCCAAACCGACCCTTGCTCGAGCCAGCCCGCGCTGAGCCTGTAGATTTAAATATGTCCCTAAATCATATTAATCCGTTCCAGCTAGTAGCCCCTCCCTCTAGTTGTCCTCCCCCCAGCGACGCCCTAAGCCGAGGTCCGTACCCCAGTAGGGGGTGCCCTTAGAGTGTAGTCGCTTAGTTTGTAGTTTACCTTAGTTTTAAGCCTGGCTGGAGGCATTTGTAAGTCCTCACCAGAAGTCCGCGTTAAGCAGTGACGGCTGTTAGAAACCAACTGAGAGAGGCCATTTCAAAAAAAAAACAAAAATTACTAGCCACCCTACACTTAAGTTGGTGATTTAAAAATTAAATGGTTTTATAGAAGTCCACTCGGATGAAGTCACGGGGAAAAGTCTAGTTATGACATAAAATCAAGAATGTCAAATTTTTTCCACACCCCTGCTCCCAGCCAAACCAGTGGTCCGGAAACATGTGCTAACAGTCGTAAGGCCTCCCAGGGTTCATTGCCAAAACCAGCCACCGTCTAAGAAGTTGAGTTCACTCAGGCGAGAATTCATTCATATTTTAGTCTTATGATTTTTGGGTTTGCAAAGAAGTAGGTATTTATATAGGGTCCCTTCATACTCGAAAACTTTTAATAGGTACATGGTACATTTGTAGGCGGTAAAGATGCCATACAAACGAAAAAAATAATGATCTGAGTAAGTGATTAATGATATTTATTTTTGTAAATAGGTTAAAAATAACACTTTTACACGTCAAAACATTTTTTTAAGCTAGATGAGGTCGGTGTTTCCTATATGACTACCTTTGAGAAGAAACACCGAAACATACTCAAAGGTTATATATAGTATATTTTTTTATATATAAATTATTATTTTAAAATTATATTGACTCACAAAAAATACTGGATGCATGCTAGTTTTATGTAATTTACTATTAATATTAGAAACTAACGTGATTGATGTTGAAAAAAGTATTTTGAAATGATTTGTGTCAAATAATTTTGCTTAAATTACTTAATTTATTAAAATTTTTGTTTGTGTGGCATCTTTATCACCTATAAACGTGCCTCTTAAAATATTTCAAGTGGTGGAAAGGTGGCTTCACTTTCTCTCGCGTTGTTCGCGGCGCTATGCCTTTATATTTTTTGGTCGAGTGTGGTACGGGAAATGCCTTAATTTTATTTGAGGACAATTGATCGTCTGCCCTTATCCTAATTTATTTGGGGTCGACGCAGTAAGTCTTTATCTTCCTTATCTTTTTTTACCATCTGTCAGCTGTGAGTTTTAACTTTTTATATGATAGTAGCACTTTTCTCGCGACTTCGTTCGCGTGACCCACAGGAACCGTGCATTTTTTCGGGGTAAAAAGCTATAGCACTCAAGGATAATGTAGCTTACCATTAGTGAAAGAATTTTCAAAATCGGATCAGTAGTTCAAAGTCAATTTTATAATGGATAGGTTTCACGTCATAAGTGCAGTAGGGGTTCAAATTAACGACCCCTCCACTCGCCGATCCGCCCACTCTGTTACGTTTCAATATAACGATGTCGTGTTCAATAACGATGGTTTGAGCTCCGTGAGCAGTTTGAGCTCACAATTTTATATTTCCGTTAACTCACCGCTTTATAGCGGTCACGTCGTTAAACGAAGCGAAATGTTTAATTGTTTCGTTAACGATTAATAACGGAGAGAGCTGTTCTTTATTAATATTTTTAGGGTTCCGTAGCTAAATGGTAAAAACGGAACCCTTTTAATTTCGTCCTGTCCGTCTGTTCTTCCGGATGAATGTCAAATTTTTTCGTTAACGATTAATAACGGAGAGAGCTGTTCTTTATTTATTAATATTTTTAGGGTTCCGTAGCTAAATGTTAAAAACGGAACCCTTTTAATTCTGACCTGTCCGTCTGTTCGTCCGGATGTCACAGCCATTTTTTTTTTCGGTGAACTGCCATACCTAAAAAGTGTACCTAGTAAAATTAAGAAAAACAATATACAGGGTGGCGATTAGGTTATCACATTAAATGAAACCATGTATCCTAAATGACGTTCTTTGTACATACACAATACAAAAATTTGCCGGTTGCCGCTTTTACAGGTCAGTAAATGTACCAATAAATAGTACAACTGTTAATACAAGTTGGTACATTTACTGACCTGTAAAAGCGGCAACCGGCAATTTTTTTTATTGTGTATGTACAAAGAACGCCATTTAGGATACATGGTTTTATTTAATGTGATAACCTAATCGCCACCCTGTATATACAAATGTAAAAGGGGGTACT
Organism: Thalpophila matura; assembly: GCA_948465475.1. Classification (NCBI taxonomy): domain Eukaryota; kingdom Metazoa; phylum Arthropoda; class Insecta; order Lepidoptera; family Noctuidae; genus Thalpophila; species Thalpophila matura. The sequence continues at coordinate 17,414,755 of OX419182.1, forward strand.
CCATACCTCTGAAGGATGAAAAAATATATTTTCGCGCACCCTTTTATGTGGAATATCGTTGGATAGGTCTTTGAAAATAACTTGAAAGTTTCTAATTGACTTTTTTATTTAAGTGAAGATTTGGTGACATATTTAAGCGCTTCTAAAGTCACAGAAAGTCTTACCTTTTAACTTTTCAACTAGGGATGGAAAATTCAAAAAGAAATTAGGACGGTAGAATTTAAAAATACTTCGGAAATTGAAATCTATTCCATACAGTTAAGTTCACTTATCATCTTATGTCAACAAAATCTATGGAGCAGCAAATTTTTTTTTGCGATATCAGTGTTAGTCCCATAGTAAAAGTTGTTCATAATGATGAGTATAATGACCCCTTTTGGGATGGAACATGGTTTTTGTTACATGCTGTACTTATTTACAAAAAAAACTATATTGGTCGTCCACATGTTTCGAGTCACTTGAACATTAGTTAAGTGCAAAAAGTGCAGTGATAGCCTAGTGGTTTAACCATGGCGAATGGTTCGAGTTCGATCCCGAGGCACGCACCGCTGACTTTTCGAAGTCATGTGCGTATTAGAAATTAATTATCACTTGCTTTAACGGCAAATGAAAATATCGTAAGGAAGCCGGCATGTGTAAGCAACCAAAAATTCGAAGACCTGTGACGTCCACCAACCCGCACTGGGCCCGCGCGGTGGACTACGGCCCACTCCCTCTCACAGAGAGGAGGCCTGTGTCCCAGCAGTGGGAACATTATAGGCCGATTATGCTATGCTATGCTATGAACATTAGTTAAGAACAAAGCGCCCGCACTCGAAACAATCAGTAAGCGGTCCTCACATAACTGTAATGGATATAACTTGTTGGAAACAAAAAGGATTGTCCGAGACGTGGCTGTCCGGTTCCCGACGAACGATTGGTGCAAGTTACAAGATCCTATTATCTGGCGCGGTCGGAAACGAGGATTGTGGGGGTCATACCGCAACCAAAGTCGTTGGGGGGGTCATACCGATAAATGCCGACATGCTATACCAGAATTAATGCTGAAAATAGGCTCACCTTAGGCCATGTTATTTTAACTTACAGTTACGTATCTGTAACCGTCAAATATGACGGCTTGTACGACAATTTCATACTGACTTAACGATTACGTACTGACTTACGAATACAGATGGTTTGAAGCAACCCGTCCTTATTAAGCAGCTTCGAAAATCTGACAAGGTTATTGGAGTTTATTTATTAATACATTCGATTAAAGATTCAAATCTTCATGCTATTTAGAACATGTGTAAGCATTAATATTAAAAATGAAAGCGTAATTTCACTATTTTTATCTAGTTTTAACTTTTATGCCTTTCTTCTATATCCGCTAACGCTTATGACTGAGTCGCTGACCTAATTTCCTGAACGATATACCTTTTATTGCGTCCCACAGGATTACGATTGCCTCACAAAGACATGACTATGGGCTTACATCGCGATTCAGTCTAGTAGAACCCGCAGCCTAATTGCGTACCTCAATTTCATTCACCATGTCTTTCATTTTGACAGATCAAGAACATCCATTGCGGCGTTGAGCTAGTTAAGGAAGCACGGATTAACAATCATACGGCGTAATGAATGTCAAAAACAATGCCATGGTGATAGCAATTGAGTTACGCAATTCGGGTGCCGATTAGGAGTCCACAAGAACACTTAAAACTCACCAGTTAGGTCGTACATCAGTTTGATTTCATCCCTGAGATAACAGTTATAATGGGTTGAACTTTGGGGGATTAAATAAGGCCTAACGATATCTGCCTTAGCTATTTTTGGGGTTTCGAAGGAACTGGTTAAGCCCTTTAACAGACGTAAAGAAAAAACTATGTATAAGGCGATTCGCACACTGCCCCGCATCACGCAGCGTAGCGCGGTGGTGCGTGATGTTCCGTTGTTTGCAAGTACCTGTATTTGTATAGAAATCACGCACACACTGAAAACGCATTCACGCGCGGGATTTTTGTTCCGTCGCCACGCACCCCGCAGCGTAGTGCGGGGCGGTGTGTGATTTGCCTTAATATAATATCCCGCTGTGCCCTACCTCTACCTCCTAAAAAGTTTATTTTTAATATAAAGGTCTAAAATACAAAACTATGCAATTATCTTTTTTACAAACATCGCTTCAAACTGCTTAACTATCCTAGGATTCCAGAACTGATCATTAAGTTGACAAAAGTAGAACAAACTTCAACTAAACGTGTCACCGGGGACCACTTTTAGGGGACCTTTTTGTTTTCAACACAAGTTTTTTCTTTGCTTTATCTAGTTTGTCGATCTTGGTGTGTGTTTCTACTTAATGTGTTCGTATATGTGTGCGAATGTCGGTGTTTTTCTTCAAATGAAGTGGTTATGTTACGATGTCTGATACATTACTTCATTTACAGTAATAGGCGTGATATATCACCCCTGTATTCTTTGGAGGGGCAGAGGTAAAGTACACCAATACATTCGCCAGTTATGATGAAGTCCCATGAAAAAGGAGGCAATGCCGTTAACCGGAAACAAATGCCTATCTGCGATACCTCGCGATCGCAGTTGAGATTGCTATCTTGATGTCAGCTCGATGTAAAACAAATGTATGCAAATAGACAAGCACGCACAAGCACATGTCGAACAATACCTCACAGCGATACATCGCGGTCTATATGGAGGTTCAACAACAAAACAAAATATTTTGTTTTTACATTGCAGCCAACAGCAAGCATCGATGTGATCTGGCTCATGATCGGTTAAATTGGTTCGCCAGAATGGATCGTCCTTCAATATTGTCTAGTCGGGCAACCGAGTTTTTAGGTACCACTGAACCGACGTGTTCGCACCGTCATCCATGTAGAAATAGCGAGTATCGACATCGAGGTATCGAGATAGCGACCGCGATCGCGAGGCATCTTCAGCATGAACATACCGCAGACAAATTTATCATTACTTCATTCTCTCGCAGTCCAAAAACGGATACATCCATTGTAAAGGCTATTTTTCCATCAGAGATGTGCTAAGGATGTCAATGATATCCACTAATAAAGATTGTTAATTTCATATTTTAGCTTAGCTTAGCACTAGTGGAAACGGGTTCAACGAAGCTCTGTTTTTATACGGAGAGAGAGGGATGCGAGCTAAAGATGGGAGCTACGAATGCGAGCTACGGATGTGAGCTATAGATGCGGGAAAAGAATGCGATCTAAGAATGAGCAGTCACCGCCGCGTCCTGCTATCCTACAACTAGCGATGTATCGCTTAGTTCGGGTCGCGCATCTTCCTCGCACAGCTACCTCATACCGCTCATCTTCATAGCACATCTTACCCACTCCGCTACATCGCTCAGCTTTGGTGAAAAAGGTCATATAGTTTCGTTGCTTAGCTTTGACCTCGCTCACCGCTTAGCTAACTCTCACATCCCTGGTAGAACGGTACCTAACCTTAATCCGGTGAATTTGTCATTGTCACATTATACACACGAAGACTTAATAATAGCCCAAAGCGTACATCAAAATCAACTGAAGAGATAATTCTATAAAGGCGAGCACACAAAGTACACATGAGCAGAACACGGTTCGCTTATTGCAATACGATGTGTATAACGCCTAAAAGAGAAATGAAAGGAGTTCTTTAGACACATGACATAGTGTTTGCTCAAGCGGTAAAGTGGAAAATTCATGCTTATGTTATGATTAGATTGATGGTGATTCGGGTATGAAAGTAACTTTGATATAAAGTGTAAGATATTTTTTCGTTGAAAAAAACTGACTTTAGTTTGATTTGATTTTAATATCTATTTTTATGATTAAAGCGCTGTCAGAGCCTAAAATCGAAACTTGCGGAGCACAGACGGCCGTTGAAATGAAGTAAGCACATCAAATAAAAACATAAAAAAAAATTACTTATAAATAAAAATTAAACCGTCAATGTACCTATGTTGTTTGGAGTTTGAAATTTTATGGTATATTTTTGATGTGAAATACAATGAAAAACTGCTTTTAAAAGTGAACTGACCGGTATGTTTAAAGTTTTTCTTTGTTTCGAAGTATGTTCAAATAATTATGTATGTGTATTTCCGACAATGTCTGCTTATAGGTCTTGAAAATGTCATATTTTTTTATTTATTTAAATAAGTCGCCATTATGGAGTAAAACTGCTTGAAAAAACCCCTTTTTAGCGAACTTTATGAACTGAGAGCGCAATAAGACCACTATACTGCTCTTAGCGGAGAAGGAAAATATAATGGGCAAACTGGCATGTTCTAGAGCCAGTAATTCGATGGAATACGACAATAACCAACCCGCACTGGGCTCGCGTGGTGGATTATGGCCCACTTCCTCTCACAAAGAGGAGGCCTGTGTTCCATTAGGAACATATTTTTAATATTGATTTAAAATAAAGTAGGATTAGGTATAATTTCCAATGTTTCTCAAAGATAGGCACATACTTCCTCAATAAAACACTTGAACAGCGTCCCAATATCGGGTCCGTAAGTACGTGTTCCTAAATAAACTTTGACATAACAAGCTGCTATTCTTTAGTGTCAAAATACAGGACAACAGCGGCTTGGACACGAATATTAATGTCACGACCCTTGGAACTTTCGAGAACACATTGTAACTAGAGATATTTCCTAAAATAGATGATGTATTAGAAGGGTTGGTTTAGAACATATTCTGGGAGTTATACAAGGCCATTAGGGATTTTTAAATCTAAATCTAAAACTTACTATCCAAGGTACAGTACGTGGCAGTAAATAAACTAATGGGTAAACCAATTGAAAGAGTGTTTGAAGCACGAAATCTTGGTCTTGTTATGGACAACGACCTTCGTTTTGAGAAACACGTAGCCGATTCGGTACGAAACTGTTTTTACCGCCTGAAGATTCTATATAAAATGAGGCCCTACCTATCTGAAACGCTGCGGGAGCAGCTTGTGGAAACCTTAGTTTTGTCCAGACTGAACTACGGCGACACAGTATACGGCCCTCGCCTATTAGCTCGTACAGATCGGCTCATTCAAAGGGTTCAAAACGCTTGTGCTCGGTTTTGTTATAAAATTCCTCCCAGAAGCCACGTAACACCATTTTTAAACAATCACTTCACGCTAAAAATGAAGTCGAGACGCAAACTACACCTAGCTTGCCTTCTGTTCGGTGTGGTTAAATATAAAAAACCGGACTACCTGTACAACAAGTTGAGCTGGGTAGCTAGTAAACGAGAGTGCAGCAGAAGGCAATGCTCACAACAAACCTCAACTCAGCCTCACAGTACAGCAGCTTTTAGAGGTAGTTTCCGTTATGCGGCGTCTAAAGTGTGGAATAACCTGCCACCACCTATCAGAGCAATCAGCACGATCGATACCTTTAGAAGACGTTTACGGCAATATCTGATAGATGCGCAACGGAAACTGGATATGATCAACCAAAATATCTCAATTATATGATGTAGGTGCCTAACATACCGGAAAAATCTTAATTAAAATTGGAGTGGTTTTGCTCACTCTCGATGCTTTGCACTCCGTCTTGCTTCAGCCAATGCTTCCCCGTGATGGACTGTTGCGCTGCCCGTACCCATTGCGGACGTACCACCGTAGATGCTAAGCCTGAAAGAACAAAATAAATTAATAGAATAATGCACTAGTTCAGCGAATTCTTATTATTATTATATGACAAATAAGTAATACCCTCAGTGTCTGGCCTGCTTACGACAGGTGCGTCTGATGTTGGTTCGGGGTGCAAACTCTGTCCATCCGTCATCCCATCTCATAAAAGAGCTATTCAATGCTAATCTGCTGAGCTGAGCTGGGTTTCTCGACTTGCTTGTGGTTCGGTATGAACTAAATAAAAAAAAAATAAAAAAATAAAGGTAGTAATTGGTAGGTACAACGCGAACGTATAATCTTTCGTCGTCAAATTTAAAAAGGTATCGCATGATGCCTTTTATCGTTCTGTACTCACCTTCAATGGATCCGTATAATTCTCGACCATCTCTTATTTCTATTCATCTTTTTACTCTTCTGTTGCACTTGATAATTGTAAAGTAATGTTAGTATATATTTATTAAATTTAGAGACATAGGTTCATAATTATGTTCACATTATGAGCGATTTTATTTTTATTTAAATAATGGGTTAGCAAACCGACAAACAGGTCCGTGCCGTGCACTGAGCAATGGCGGTATGCCGAGTTGCGTCTGCCTCGCTGCAAACAGGTTTTAACTCGCCCGGATTATAATTATATCTATTGTATGTTTCGTTAATTTTTATTCTATTTTTTTGTCACTTTTGCGCAGCGTGGCAGCGCAATTAGGCAAACGACCATGTTATAAATAATGCAGGCACCTATTGTACTGTTGCGAGCTGGATGTGTCTTTTTTATTTGATTTTTTTTTTTTTTTTTTTATTACACATACTTATCTAGGTACTTGTTATTATTATAATTTTTTCTCGCATTTATATATTATATGTATATAATATATTATTAGTACATTATAAGTTATATCTATTTACATGAAACTGGTTACATCGGTTGCGTCACAAAGGGTTCAGTTGAAAATCAGCGTCAGGCACTCGTGGTCTGACATTATGCTGAACTGAACCTATTTGGCACAACTACTAGACACACAGTACCTACCTAACTTTATAAATCCTTTTTTTTTTGTTCTTTCCATTTTGTTGTTTTTATTACTATTATTTTTAAGAATGTTGTCTGTGTGTCTGAAGGTTTTTCGTGCCGAATAAACTTTTTTTTCTTTCTTTCTTTCTTTCTTTCTAAATAATGCACATCGAGCTCCAGAAAGAGATATTTGCTAGCTTCGACTTTATAGAGCGTCATCTCTGTCGCACGAAGCACTAACAGTCCGGTATCTAATAAACAAGTCGGCGACAAAACGTCACATAGGTATGAGTGACGGATACGACGCTCTACAAAGCCGAAGCTAGCCGATTATCTCTTTCTCAAACTCGATGTGCAATATTTATTGCCGGGTACTGTATTTTTTTTTTGCACGACGGCGACGATGGTGGCAAACCGGCTTACGGCCTGTCTAATGGTAGGTAAGCGGTCATTGTAGCCTATAAAACGCTGGCAACACCGAGTGTCACATGCGCGTTACCGCGTTATTTGGCTATGTGTTCTGCACGCTTATCATGACCAATTCTATCTCTATTCTACCAAAGAATAGACAAGGTTCTTTCTATTCAAATCGTTATCTCTTCTGCCCGAGCACGCGGCGACCCGAGCTTGGTTTATCAGAATTTTGTCTACCGAAGAATAGAAAGATTTCTTCTCTTCATTGTTCGCATAAAACGGTAGAAATCTATCCACAGTCTGTCACTTTGTCTATTCTTCTGTAGACAAAACCCGTTTCTATCGTGGTCATGCTAGGTCGGCTGTAAGGTGTAAGTACTTTCCCAGTCTGGCTGCTCCAGATTTGAGCGAGTTACCTGCTGTACCCTACCTCTTTTAATTTAGTAGAAGAGGTTTTAAGATCAGTCTCTAATCAGTCATCTCTAACCACTGAGCTATCGTGTCACTTTTTCCTTCTGGTTTTTGACATGCGTCTTAAGACAAGATGACGTTTATTGAAATTCGGCACAGAAAAATACAACAAGCTTGTGATTCTATCCATCACAATATACACTAACGTTTCTACTATAAAACCCCAAAAAAAAGAAAAGTCTTTTACAAAAATTCGCAAAAGATTTCGCGCTAAAAGTACCAGGATCGCATGAATTTATAAAAAGTCACAACTCACAACGGCAAGCACTCGGATCTTAAAATGTCACTAAATGAGATTGGGGAGCGGGAACTGTGTCGCGACGTGTACCTAAAGGAGAAAAGGAAAATGTTTACGTCTATAATATAGAAGATAGGTAAGTTAAATGAATTGCGCTTGTAATCAAACAAATGGTGTTTGATTTTAAAATGAAGCATTAAGGTGACAATTTTTTAATTGAGGTAAAGAAGCTAAGCAGGAAATTTTCAACAGAATTTTTAAAAATGCGAAAAGAAAATAATTTTAAACATACACCGTGACGTTTAAATCACTGTTTTTCGTTTTTTCTTTCTTTTTCTACATTCTGTAGTTGTTATTGCTAAAGCTCTGCTCTGCTCCTGTACTGACAGCGGGGGACCTGCTTGTCCCTTAAGGGTGATTTCATAGTCGCCTCGTAACCCATACAATCGTACGCGTTCCGTACGCGTCTCAATATGATACGATACAAGAGACGTCTCATACCGTGGCCCGCGCCGCTTACCATCCGCGCCGAAATCACCCTAATTTGTTGGCACAGAGAACCCTAATTTTTGAAAGGTCGGCAACGTAACCGCTTATCATTAGGCGAGAACGCCTGTATATCACCATCGTGGTATAAAAAAAAAAACCGGCCAAGTGCGAGTCGTACTCGCGCACCGAGGGTTCCGTATCAGTTTTGGACGTATAAAGTGAAAAAAACCGGACCGCATAACTAAGTTTGTTTGTGAAGGAATTATGATGATTTTGAAAAAACTGTACAAGTTAGGAACATCGTTTTATTTTTGGTGCCATATTTGGGTCAATTCCTATCAACTCTCAGAAAACTTTCAGATTTTTCGCCCCGCAAACTTCGGAGATAAGGGGGAGGGAATGGTATTTTTTGACATTTTTCATCATATGTCGAAAACTGTGAGACATAAAATAAAATAAAAATATATTTTGAAATGTGCAGATCAAGCCCTTTCATATAATATGTCACTTGACCTAGTAACTCCACTTTAAAATTTCGGACCCCCACTCCGGCCCCTTTTGCAATGAAAATAAAAATATTTTTGGACTTTTTTCATTTGCAATAAAGTTGAACAAGCATTCTTTATAACTGTTCCAAATTTCAAGTCGATAGCATGAGTAGTTGCTGAAATAATCAGGTGTGACAGACAGACAGACAGACGAAGTCGCACCATAAGGGTTCCTTTTTTACCATTTTGGTACGGAACCCTAAAAACATAATATAATCATTTTATGTATTTTTCATTTTGCCAGCTTTTTTCTACGGCTTACGTCGCCCTCTCTCGCAGGGATAGAAGTATATTTCATCCCTTTTCATGTCACAAACTACATCATTCATAATCAGCCTATATTGTTCCCGCTGCTGGTACTCCAGTCCTCCTCTATGTGAGAGGGATCGGGTCGTAATCCAACACTTGGGCCAAATGTCCGTTGATGGATATCGCATGTCTTCCAATTTTTGAAGTTGTCTTCAGACTACGCTATACTATATAGCATTATAGCATATAGCTCATAGCATGCCAATATCGCGCACCATACAGGGTAAAATTAAAACCAGTGCGGATATTTTAGTAGGTGAAAGTACCTCATGAACATGATCAACTTTTATTATGGGACCGACACTGAAATATGAAAAAAGAAATCAGCTGTTCCATACATTTTGATCGTGTTGTAGTGCATTTTTGTAGGGAACAGCTGTTTTTTTTTTTCTTATTTCAGTGTCGGTCCCCCCGTCAACTCTTTCGAACCTAACCTGTCCGTGTCGGGGTGTCCAAGTTCCCGAGCTTGCTTCGCTCGCTCTTGGACCCTAATTAGGTATGTTACTCAAATGAAACATGAAATGTTTTTTTAATTATATAAAATTGCCAACCCCATTTCGCGCTTTTTCCAAAGTCAGCGCCGGCTGCCAATTTAGCAACCGGTGCCGGCTGCAAATTCAGGTCACGGCGGCGGTCGCGGAGTCACTTCCTAAATTAAATTGAATTAGAATTTTATTTATTATTATTATTATTTTTTATTATTTTTGTTGTGGACACGTTCACACTGTGCTATACTATATAGTATGGCTTTGATTGGCGCGCTATATTATAAAGCATAAGCTATACTATATAGTATGGCGTAGTCTGAAGACAGCGTGATTCTAGAAAATGCAAGTTTCTCGCGATGTTCTTATCCCTATTTTAGAGCAGAATGTCACGGTGAGATTCTCCCTCGAATGATCGCAAACAAATTATCAGTTCTCGCGGTGATATCACGCCGCGTGTCGGTACAGAAGACAGGCAGTAGTGATGAAACAAATTTCACAAAGTAAAGTGCTATAGTAGTCTTAGTACTTGTAAGTCGGGGCCAGTACTACTGGGCCATAGAATAAATAGATACACAGGGCCCACTCCGTACAACTAGCGATAAGCGTATGCACACATAGATCGCCGTACGCCGTCCTCAAACTATCTCAAACGAATTCAAGTGCGTGAGCTTGCATTCGCTGTAAGAAGACACGAATCTATGTGTGTGTGCCTTTTTGCTCGTTAAATAGTACCCTCTGTATGTACCTATTAACTTTGTGACTGAGCCACCACTACTCTCGTCATGACTACAAAATCCATGTGCCAAATAATGGACTGGATATGCCATATAAAGTCCGATGGCTCATTTAGTGTCCTCACAAGGGAGTAGAGAGCGGCGGTGGAGAAGGGGCATGACGGCATAAAAGAGCGTCATTTTTCGTCACGTCACGGCACACAAATCAGTCTTACCTCCAAGGCGCGCCAATAGATGTTTTACATAGCATACTCGGCCTATAATGTTCCCACTGCTGGGACACAGGCCTCCTCTCTGTGAGAGGGAGTGGGCCGTAGTCCACCACGCGGGCCCAGTGCGGGTTGGTGGACGTCACATGTCTTCGAATTTTTGGTTCTAGGACATGCCGGTTTCCTCACGATGTTTTTCTTCACCGTTAAAGCAAGTGATAATTAATTTCTAATACGCACATGACTTCGAAAAGTCAGCGGTGCGTGCCCCGGGATCGAACTCGAACCATTCGCCGTGGGAGGCACATGGTTAAACCACTAGGCTATCACTGCTATGTTTTACATAAAAGAAATTAAAATATCGCCAAATTGGTTAGATGGCCAGTATTTTTGGTAGAGGGGTTCCCCGGTTTTGGCAACTCCATATAAAAATATTATGCTCTAAGACCTGGGTTCTTAACCTGGGGGTAACTACCCCCTCGGGGGTAAAACAGCTTTTTTGCGGAGGCAATAGGATTGGTAATGGATAGTAAGTTTTTGTGCAATTTATTGTGATCAGTGAAGACTATGTATTTTCATGTGATAACATTTTAAAGGCGTGGACTGGGGGGGTAAAATGAGTTTCTTTAATATGTCATAGGGGTGACGAGATTGAAAAGGTTAGGAACCACTACTCTAAGACCATTGTCAAGCCACAATATTAGCGAATGTGAGTCAAACTAAAGTACTTTTTAAGTCTAGAAAAGGACGTACAAAGCAATAAGCTTCTTAGATCTTAAATATTCCTTCAGACAATCCTTAATGTCACTTTAAAAGCAAAGCCACCTTTCGTTTTTGCTTTGCAAATGTGATTTTTGCTCACGTTTCTGAACCCGACTACTGTTCAGGTACGTTCGCTTCAGAAGCGGAAATTAGGTAGCTGCTCATCTCCTTTCGCGTTTAGCGTTAATATAACATACATTCACTTCATTTTATCTTGTTTCTAAAGGCGTTAGAAAATGTCGAAAGAAAATGGTGTCGTAAAATCGCAATTATGGAGTTGAATGTTGATATTACACGTTTATTTATGTAAAATTACACCAAACTGATGAATAAAGAATTATTGTGACTTGTTCTGTAGTAAAATAATATTTTCTGACTGCTGCCGATTTTTTTGGGGTCGACACAGCATTGTTTTTTTTTTCGACTTCAAAAAGGAGGAGGAATACAATTCGGCTGTACTATTGTAGAAAAAACTTGTGCGGAGGTCCTATATAAACGTTAACTTTGGTTACGTAGTTTTAACCAGCTTCAATAAACGGTGTTTAATTCACATTGCCTATGTTGACGATATTTTAAATCACAGCAAATAGAAAGTAGGTTTGGTTAGTGGTAATCTCAGATCATAGAAACAAGGAGATATGCTATCATAGCAAATTAGTACGGGAACAACTGATGCCACTTTTAGTACATTTTTTGACACAATTACGCGCATAATTAAGCGGTCCTTGTGAATAAAAAGATGTCCCACGCATTAAACATTCCGCACACCCTCAATCTAACACTATTAATCGTCACTCAACACTCTAGCACTAAACTAAAACACTGTATTTATACCATCGATCGTGTTCGGTTCGTCGCCAGCGCGTACGTCTTTAGTATGAGCAATTTGTTCAAAATCAGGCATCAAGCTCGATAGCGCCTTGGCACATCTCCCTTGTTTCTATGATCTGAGGTGGTAATGAAAAAAATATCCAAAAAGTTAAAACGGCCAGTTTTTTTAAAACTTTGTAAAATAAATTGTCACGGTACAAAAACATAATTTCGTGCCTAGCCATATTTTCTGGGTCTACGTATTTTCTGAAGGTCATCTGTATGCTAATGTAATCTGTCTGGTGATTCACCTACAAAGTGCGGTGTGCTATTTTGACTTTGATTTTCAGGTAAACATTTCTCCATATTCAACAGTTACGGGTCGCGGTCAAAGGACGTCGGTTTTCGTTTCGAGGACGAAATTTCGAAAATCAACACTCGAAAAGTCAACGGTAAAATCAAGATTCGTGTTAAAAATGTTGTCCGAAATATGATTTACATACGAAAGGTACTACATAATGGACATGCGTTCGCGAATGATTTAAATTTTAAATAAGGAATTTTGTGACATATTCCAGTGCTCGGATTTTGAACGCCATTTTTTTAGGGTTGCTGGTGTATAAAAAGGAGCATTATCAATGTAATGTAATGTCATGTCAATGTAATGTCAATGAATGTAATGTCTTCTAAAATCTTCGTACGGTTTATCAATAAACGGTTTATAATAACAAATAAACTAAACATCTACCATCTATCACGTTCTTGTTTTTATTCTAAGCATCCTAAAAAACTTCTAGTTCTGTGCGCGTATTTTTCATTTCTGCGGCGGCAGAGATAGTAGGTATATACTAATCATAATAATATCTGAAACAAGAGCCCATTGCAAACAGGATTTACTTGTTCAACCTTGTTCAGTCTAATGCCTTTCTGGCGCATTGCCAAGATACACTCTGTTCAAAGAAACTGTCAAGATGTCATTAGTGACCACTTGACTAATTCTTTCATAAATGATATCTTGAGTTTTTGAACGAGTGCCATCTGACCTCTGGAACAGTCAGGGCAAAAATCGGTTTCTTCAGGGTAATTATGTGACCCGATTGTACGAAGCAAGGTCAACTCTAAAACGATAAGTCTAAGTCAACCTTTTTTTCTCGAAGTGGAAATCCTTATGGGTATTATTCCCCGCCCGGAGGTGGCAGAGGGGTCTGTCAGACTCTTACTGACCACAACCACCCTGGTGTTCCTCCAACTACCTGTGACTGAGGGCGCCGGAATCGCTCGCGCATTCCGACGTTGGTAGGTGGGCCCCGTCACTCTCTGGGGCCGTCACCCTACGGCCGCAGCTCTTACTAAGGGGCACGCGTGGAATACTTGGGCCTGTTTCTCTTTGGGCGACGAACCCCCCAAGTCGGCGGCGTCCCGGCATCGTTGAAGTCTAACTTCAACTTTGGGACTTAGGCCAAGTCCTGGCTTCATCTAACATCCCACTTCAGGGGGCCTCTCTTCGGTTTTCAATAATAGTTTTACGATATTAAAATTTTGCGTCCTGTCTTTAGTAATCTATCCTTTACTAATATGTGTGTTTGGCATAGTTTCGGAGGAGTGCAGAAAGTTAAATTATTTTCCATACAATCATAATTGGTCTAATTTTGACCATAGGCGATACTTGTATATTATTTTTACTATCTTTATTATTTTATCTCCTAAATCATAGCGAGTAGGTACAGAAAGACAGCGTTTGGCGACGGAAACCAATATTCGCACCACTTGCGAATGCGACTTTGGCCACTACGGCAGCGGAAAGCTACAGGCGGTGTATTCCTGCTCCCGCTATATTGTGATCACAGGCTGCCTTATGGCTATAAGATTTGGTCCAATTTTCTGCTTGTTAATATGTTATCCTGTCAAGCAAATTGACATCTATACACGATCACGTTAACTTGATCAAGCCTTCAAGTCTCATACGAATGATACGCAAAACTTGATTGTATCTGGCGCCCTTTAGAACCCAAGTGAAATAACATCGCATTGTTTTAAATTCAAGTTCAAAAGATTCCCAATCATTTTAAAGCTATGAGAGTTTCAAGAATATCATTTCGAAACGAGTTTTAATAAGTGCCTTCATTATGTAAATGACAATTAGCAACTGATTGCTGGCGTTGAGTTGATTGTCTGCGATGAGGGGAACGTTTTTTCGGACGAGTTCATTAAGTTCGGAGGTCGTATTAAGTGAATTGTGTGATTTAGCCAATTGTGGAGAGTTAAAAGGTTTTTTGATACGTTGTCAATATTGAATTGTGATTTTCGGAGTAAATGATGCGGCAGCATTCTCCTTCATTGACTTTGCAGAAATTCAGCTATTTTTCAATTGTTTGCAAGTCTTAAAATTGGATGGGTAGTAGCGGCGAAACAAAATAAAAAAAACTGTTTTAGGTACTTATGTCATACTTACTTAATTCAAAATATGTAAATGACAGTGAATAAACGAATAGTTATAACATAGGTAGCTATATGAGTTACATAGAACGGAATCATTTATAATTTTGTTGTACTAGCTTGGGCTTCCCTTCACCCTTCGCAACGGACGAGTAGGTGATCAATTAGATAGGTGGCGACCAGTGGCGAAGAGTCAGTTTTTGTAAGAGGTAAGCCGGAGCTACAAATGCTTACCTGGCCACGAAAAGCTAATTAATAAAAGAAGGCAATACTGCCTGTGCTATTTTTCAAAGTGAAGCCGGTAGGAATCGTATTGTAGGGACCCTTCGCCACTGGTACCTACTTAAAAATATTTTTAGGAGTTCTACTAAATTTTCTTTGGAAAATATTTAATTTTATTATAGCTAATAATAACTTATTACGCCAAATTCAATCCATAAATGTATCTTTGTATGTATGTAAAATTTATCTTTTTTAAATACATTACAAGCGGCACCATTATTAATTTCTAAACCATTTGTCATAGTAAAATACATTTTCCATAACGAAATTACTCTTTTTACCATACCAACCCGAACGACCGGTTTCTAATTGCCATTCCTAAAACTTCGTTACTTTCAATCCCAACTTCTCACGAGAAACCAATCTAAAATAATCGCACAATTACTTTGCGACCGTTACTCGTTCAAATTACACAATGGAGCAGACATTACTGGGGAGTTGCAGTGAATTTAAACGAGAAATAAAATTTTAATTACAATTAAATGCTCGTCTGTTTTAATTTTAACGCTTCTTTAATAAATGATAAATGATATTTATTTTGTAAATAGGTTAAAAATAACACTTTTACACGTCAGAACATTTTGTTAAGCTAGATGAAGTCGGTTTTTTCTATGACTACCTTTGAGAAGAAACACCGAAACAATTAATTATCAAGTAATGGGCACATTCGGAAATTGTATCTCAATTTTTAGGGTTCCGTACCTTAAAAGGAAAAATGGAACCCTTATAGAATCACTTTGTTGTCCGTCTGTCATGACCATGAGTGGAGCCATCTGCTCATAGATGGCGCCACTAGAATTATGCAATTATGTCCATCTATGATCAAGATATCTACTATGATGTAATAGAGGCATAGATGGCGCTATTGCATATTTCGGAACCCTCGGGGTGCGAGTTTTTTTTTTTTAATAATTGGCATAGAACGGACGGTTCTACTGACGGTAAGTGGTGACCGCTGCCTATGAAAGCGGCATCACAAGTGCGTTTACCATCCTAGAGACAAAGTTGAAATGGTTCTTAAGCCTTTAATTACACATCCATACTCTTCAAACCGGAACACAGAAATGCTGCTGCCACAAAAATCTTAATAATAAGTCAATAAAATCGCAAAGGCGCGTGACCTTGTCGCCGCTTTCGAGCAAGTTATGATTTTTAACAGCCACCACTTCATCGAGAGCGCGAGTTAAAAATGTGACGTATGTGAACGGAATTAAGTTTAATTTTTATTGCATTGGATGCTTTGACATTGACTGCAAACTGGCGACACGCGTCTGGGAATAAAATGTAGTAGATGACATTTCTATTGACTTATTTCTGTGGATTTATTCAAAACCTTGTAAAAAACTTACACACGTTCAAAACCAAACAATCAAATCTTTATCTCTATTACTGCCACTTCTGCTTATCCCACAACGAGATAGCAACAATAAACACCCAGATACAAGTACCATCTGCTTTAATTTCCTCAGCGATTCCCTAACCCTATAGGGATTCGACACAATTTTGGCGGCAATTACCTACATAGATTCCCAAACGTATAGGGGAGATCTCCGATCCCGTAATGAGGTCATGCGCACATATTCGAGCGCGTAATTGTAATGTTACCGAAAATAAATTCGCACTCTCACGAGAAGGGCTAGAGGGAATACTATACAATCTGAAAATCAAAATCAAAACATTTATTTGCAAACCAAGTGTTACATACATCAAGATCTTAATAAATAAGTAGGCACTTACGACTTAGCGACTTACGACTGTACCCCAGAGGTAAACGATAGTAGGTAACTCCACTTTTTGACGCTCACCGAGGGTTCCGTACGACCATGAGGTTTATTTGTAGATAGGTAGCAGGCCCGGATCTTGAATTATTTCGAGGCGGGGCAAAAATCGAAAAAAGCCGCCCCCGCCCGACAATATTTTCACCTTTATCATCATCATTTCAGCTATAACACGCCCATTGATGCTGATCTCAGATCATAGAATCAAGGAGATATGCCATCATAGCAATACGGGAACAATTGATGCCACTTTTAGTACATTTTTCGACACAATTACGCGCATAATTAAGCGCTCCTTGTGAATAAAAAGATCTCCCACGCATTGAACATTCCGCACACCCTCAATCTAACACTGTTAATCGTCACTCCACACTAGCACTAAACTAAAACACTGTATTTATACCATCGATCGTGTTCGGTTCGTCGCCAGCGCGTACGTTTTTAATATGAGCAATTTACTCAAGATCAGGCATCAAGCTCGATAGCGCCTTGGCACATCTCCTTGTTTCTATGATCTGAGATGCTGATGGACGAAGGCCTCCTCAACCTTCTCCAAAGAACCGAACAACGACCGATCTAGCGCTGCTCTTTGCGAATACTAGTCTTGGTAGACAAATACACTACACAGTGTAGGTACTCATCTACCAAGCTTTGAATTTTCCGCCCTGGGCACGGGCCCCGGCTTGCCCCAGAGATCCGGGGCTGATAGGTAGTAGTATTTAAAAAAGCAACTCGATTTTGTCTAACAAAATCACTGTTTATCAATGTTATGTGATGTGATAAGTTATAATGTTATAATGAGTGCTTACCATACGTCTCTGCCTAACTGTTGCATTGGAGAAATACAGGCGTGATGTAAACACAATTTAAATCATTTCAAAAGCGTAAATTCTTACCAAAAGCACTTACAGTACAAATTAAAGTGTCTCGACATTCTAAACGAACCAGAATCCGCTTTATTGTTACTTCTACTACAAATACAATGCTTTTAACAAGAATTTACTTTAAAAATTAAAGCACTGTATCATGTGTTTTTCTTTGGCTGCAATATTTTTTAATTACATTTAATTTAGAGCAAGTTGGTTCGGAATTTATGAGGGATTTTTTCCTTTTCTGGTGTGAAAATGAATAAATATTTAAAGTTATTTAAATTATTTATTGATATATCTACAATTTTTAAAAATACCATTTTGGAGCAACCTTTGCGTAAAATCCGCCATTCGTCGGAATCACGAATCATAATAAATATCATATAAATTAAAACGAAAAAGATACTCGTATACTACGTACTAGCCGGGATACTAATTTGATTACTTTATTTATCATTGAGTTTGTTTTTTTTTTTACGAACTATTTTATTTCATTACTAGCTTCCGCCCGCGGCTTGGCCCGCGTTCTTGGGATAAAAAGTAGCCTATGTGTTATTCTGATGTATAAGCCATATTACTGTAAAGTTTCATCAAAATCCGTTCAGTAGGTTTTGCGTGAAAGAGTACCAAACATCTATACATCCATACATCTTTACATCCTCACAAACTTTCACGTTTATAATATTAATAGGATTATTAATTTTATGATTACTGATCACTAGCCCTACCCGCGTGTTAATTAATTAATTTAATGTCGCCAAGCGACACGCTTTACATTGACAACCTAAGATAAAGTATATACCTCAGATCATAGAAACAAGGGAGATGTGCCAAGGCGCTATCGAGCTTGATGCCTGATTTTGAGCAAATTGCTTACACTAAAAACGTACGCGCTGGCGACGAACCGAACACGATCGATGGTATAAATACAGTGTTTTGTTTAGTGCTAGTGTTGAGTGACGATTAACAGTGTTAGATTGAGGGTGTGCGGAATGTTTAACACGTGGGAGATCTTTTTATTCACAAGGAGCGCTTAATTATGCGCGTAATTGAGTCGAAAAATGTACTAAAAGTGGCATCAGTTGTTCCCGTACTAATTTGCTATGATGGCATATCTCCTTGTTTCTATGATCTGAGGTATATACCAAGATAGATATAACCTTCTAAATGAAGTCCACCTAATAACATCCCAAAAAAAAATTGCAGAAAAACCCGAAACCGTCTGGCATGTGACCTTCTCTCATTCTATTCTAATCTAAGTCTAATATCTAACCAGTAATTAAATAAGGTGGCATCCTTTATAACCTGATTAAGGAAACGTAGGTGCAAACTGGGCCCGCCATTACCACCAACGAATTCAGTACCTACATATTATACGGGGTTAGTTGTCAATGACCAACCAAATATTCAGAGACGGTTCAGCTTGTATATTCTGTACCGACGAGAGAACGACGAAGACGGCGAGAACTGCCAATTTGTTTGCGAACGTTCGCGGAAGCATAATCGGCCTATAATGTTCCCACTGCTGGGACACAGGCCTCCTCTGTGAGAGGGAGTGGGCCGTAGTCCACCACGCGGGCCCAGTGCGAGTTGGTGGACGTCACATGTCTTCGAATTTTTGGTTCTAGGACATGCTGGTTTCCTCACGATGTTTTTCCTTCACCGTTAAAGCAAGTGATAATTAATTTCTAATACGCACATGACTTCGAAAAGTCAGCGGTGCGTGCCTCGGGATCGAACTCGAACCATTCGCCGTGGAAGGCACATGGTTAATCCACTAGGCTATCACTGCATATACCTGTTCGAGGAAGACGCGGTGAGATTCTCCCTCGAACGTTCGCAAACAAATTGGTTCTCGCGGTGATTAGGCGGCGTGTCGGTACAGAATACAGCGGCTGCACCGATTTGCGCGGGTAGCCGATTTTTCTGAGATTTGCCTGCTTTATGTAGCGACTACCTACGTGGATCGGTTCCGATAAGCGCTGGCAGATCGGCGCAGGAGGCCTGCTTGCTTTCTTCCTGCACGCTTAGCATGACCACCATAGAAACGAGTTTTGTCTACAGAAGAATAGACTAAGTGACAGTTTGTAGAAAGATTTCTATCGTTATATGCATACCTACAATGAAGAGAAGAAATGTTTATATTCTTCAAAAATCTGGTAGGCAAGCACAGGTCGCCGCGTGCTCAGGCAGTAGAGATAACGAGTCGGATAGAAAGAACTTTTTCTATTCTTTGGTAGAATAGAGATAGAATTGGTCATGCTAAGCCGGCTGATACGTTCTAAATCATGAATTAAACAAGATCCATTTAAACGATATTCGCAAATAACCACAATCAATCTAATATCCAGCTCAATCGAATAATTTACGAGAGGGAATCTAACACTCAATCGTAAGGGTAAGCATACATCATAACATCGACGGTCCCTACGTACAATCCCTTAACTACAAATGACAAATTTTACAGGAGAGCGCTTCAAAGATTCAAACGCGCGTACATAACGCATGCTCAATCAAACACTGACCGTATTCAAAATTGCTAACTTTTGGCAATTGACGTTTAAAGTTTTTTGTTGTAGGTGCGCGTGGAACATAAAATATAGACTGATCTAATTTTTTACCTTATTTCGCAAAGAATAGGGTTGTTTTTTTTTTGACTAGGTTGTAGAGCATGCTCTTTTAGGTCGGTATTTCACTGTAACTCATTTTGGCCAAAGTTTGAGTTCGATCAGTGTTTTATTAAGCATGCGATAATGTCCTGCAAGATAAATTTTGTGTGTGGTTCTAATTTTTAATTGGCCAACTTAGAATTATTTACTAAATTAAACCGTAGTAGAGTTTCCTGAAGGCCACAAAAACAAAAAACACAAATAACGTATCTACCACTTAGGGGATTGTACGTAGGGACCGTCGACATGTAATTCCTCCAATTCCCCTGCTCCCCCAAATAATTAACGAGGTGCGAAACGAGACGATTAAATCCGACATGTAGGTAAATATTTTATTGAATAACAGCGCGTGTGTACGTGTGACTTTTAAAAAAGTTTCCGTTGAAGGGCGCGTGTAGGGTTCTCGAGTGGCAAATACTAATTCGAAAAATAAATGTTTGTGTTCACAATGAGAGGTATCGCCTCAGAGGCAGAGGGAAATTCTAAAATCATTCTGAACCCGATATTATATGGATTAGAAAATTCTACTATGAATACGTAAGTCCAAGCAAAGCAAGCAAGAAAATTAAGTAGTATAGTGGATATTAAAAATGCAGTAACTAATTTTATGAATAATACAAAACAATAATATCAGATCGTAAACGATAAAACGTGATTTGCATCCAAACAAACTACAAAAAGCTTAAGTACCTAATAAAGGTTTTTCAAAATCCTGATTCTGTTGAACGGAACACTAATTTGTTTCAACATTGTTTAGTAGAATTACAAAAATAATTTTAATTAATAGGATCCAAGAATTTACCTACAATTGGACGAGCCAACCCTACCGAGCAGAGAGACAGAGTAATATTTTTTGTGTGTATATTATGAACTTCGTGTTGGTAGTTTATCTGTCAGAAATGTTCGCGACATGTGATGTAGGTATTGTGTAGCTTAATTATCACTTTTAAAGGTAATGTTTGCCTTCCATTTAATTTTCATGTTATTTAATCAGGCGAGGAAGTACAGTATTCGTACCGGTTAATTCTATTTCTTTTAGGCTATAATAGGTAAATTAATCTGTTAATCCCCTTAGGTAAATAGTAGAATCTCAGACAAGGGCATAGCCAGGATTTTTATAATAATATAATTCAAAAATAACGCTTCTCTAAGGTATTCCACTGATTCAGGCGAAGAGACAGTAGCTCAGTTGGTGAGAGTGCTAGCCACGGTACGGCAGAGGTCGCGGGTTCAAACCCCGGCTGTGTCAGTTATTTTTGGAATGTCTTAATATTTAATAACATTAACGTTTCACACCTAGCTTCCCTCCAATTCAATCAATTGAAGTGGACAAATGCTCAAATGAAAAAGTTCGTTCTATACTTGGACTTTTAATTGTTTGCAGTGACTTGACAACTGGAGGGATACCACTTTATAACAAAAAAAAAGGTAGTGATGTGAAAAAAAGAATGAACCAAATTGATTGAACTGAATTACTTACTTATGTAATGTACTTTTCATTGATTTGTTAAGATTTAAAATACGATACGCATATATAAAGTAAAATATATGCATAAACATGGCTTTATAATGTTTAAAATTCACAAAAGTATAGGTTTGTTAAAATTTATTTAATTCAACTATTTTTATCATTCATTTTTTTCGCAAATTCATTCAGTGCCCCAACACTATTAGTGTAAATATGGTATCATTATTTTGCTTGGAACTGTCAAGTCACTGCAAACAATTAAAAGTCCAAGTATAGTGAGTGTTTGTGCAAATTTCACTCCGTACTTCAATTAGAACCGGAGATATAGAGAAAGAAAACTATGAAAACAAAGAAATTTACACGAGGAAATCGCGTTTCAGTATAACTTGAGAACGGTGCAGTTTGGTGATTTTCAAAGCTTGATGACTCTTTATGCTTGAAGTTTGATGATCTTTTCACATTTATATTATCACACTCTACCAAATACATTGATTGGATCTGTTATTGAACGGATTGAACAACAAAGGAATGATTGACAAAATTAATTAATCCCTCACTCGTTCTCCCATTCAATTCACGTATTGTGCGTCTGTTGTTATTTATTATATTATGTAATTGTTCAATTTCATTCCCTAGCCAAACCATAGACAAATTATTATTTATTTTAAGTTGATATTTTTAATATTAAACAATACATAAGATTCCTGGATATAAATAAAATATAAAAAGGATATTTTTGTGTCACGTTACACATCACCTGCCTTACATATTTTTTTCGAAACCGGCGACAAGGTCACGCGCCTTTGTGATTTCTATTGACTTATTATTTAGATTTCTATGGTCCGAAATCACAGTACGGTACCTATCAAAACCAATCTAAAATACTCTGCTAACAGAATGCGGTAAGTCGTACAAACGCCAAAACTTGTAGTATCGTTGCTGGCTTCAGGAAATTATCTGATTGCTATCGAATTATCGATCACACGACATGTTGGTTATGATTTAGAATTTTAGAACAGCTGGCCATGGTAGTACCTACTTTGGAATGTAAAAATTATGGCGACTTTATTTCTGCTGATCTTTTGAGGGAAATTAGGCGTGATGGTTCAATAAAGTGGAAAATATAAAAGCATTTTTTTATTCGCATCATGTTCAAGGCGCAACATTTTAAAGTAGGTACCTAAATCCCAATTTCTATCTTAAAATCTGTAATGTCTAGAAAGATCGAAAATCCAGACTGATTTATGAGGCTCTTAAAATCTGTTCCTTGCTTGATTTATTTATCACGTTCTAACAATACATTGAAATACATCAACTTGTAACAGACTCCAACAGAAAAGAATCTCAATATAAAATTAAAGGTTAATTTATTGTAGATATTGTTATTTTTACATTAACAAAATCTCTCAAAAAAATCAGACGAGAATTCCCGACACAAAAGCTTGAAATCAAGCGAAGGAGAGTTCCTTAACTTTCATTGAAAATTTCTATTCGGAAATTAATCAGACTTGAGCCTTCAGTATTCGCACACAAGGTTTAATATTCAGTACGGTTGACAGTATGAAAGCCTTGAAAATGATTGTTACCTTTGTCAGCCCCGAATAGAACACAGTTAATTGTGATTGAGACGACAATGGACCAAACTTGATTCTAGATTGGAAGAGATGGGATTTTAAAAGGGGAGAATGGAATTGTGAAAGATACCAAAAGTAAAAAGAAAGAAGTACGGAGTAATCCAGTACTTTGTGTTAGGTTTCTTTTTGTTCAAAATGGCGTTTTTGAATTTGTATTTCTAAATCATTTTTCACTGAAGGGAGCTTAATTTACAATGCCTCCTTCAAATTCTGTTATCAATTATTAGTTTTTTAATAAAGTATTTTCAAATAATTTACAAAAAAAACATTTCATAAAAAGTTAAAACCGCCTTCAAAAAGATCAACAATCATATTGTGTGAAAAATGAAGCCTTTGGTTTTTGATTTGATTAGGCACAGACTTCCAAACCTGCATACCACTTATTGTCGTGAATGAATACAGCGTCAATGTAGGCAAGGTGAACTAAATACGGTTTATTGAAGCTGGTTATCAAACTACTCAAGTTAATAAAATTTAAATGGAAACACCGGACAAGATATCTCTATCAAAAGAAAAAACAATCATTCAAATACGGTTATAAACGGCGAAAATATCATATAAGAAGATAAAAAAAACCGTTGAATTGTATACCTCCTCCTATTTAAAGTCGGTTAACATAACTTCACAGATTGTGAGATTGTCAGCCCCTCTTAAGTCTTATCAATAATTTATAACTTCGAGAACATTCCGAAACTGACGCATTTTATTATTATTGTCCTTTGTCCTTTTATCATCAAAATGTCTGGAAAAGAAAATAACTCTCAAAATCTTTGAAACTTTGTTAGACTCAAGCAATAAAGCACTTAATATTTAAAGAACGGTAGAACTACCATTAATCTAATTTTGTTATTCTGAACTTAAAATTAGGTCGTAAAACCTAGTTCTTGAACTTTCTAGCTTCATTTTTAGTCAATTTTTGTTACGAATGAGTAACATTCTAGAATATATAAAAAAACTTTGGAAATCGGTTAAAGATTTAGATAAAGAAACATTTTCACGCACATGATTTCCCTTTCAACTTAATAGTCTTTTTTAATGATCTTTCTGTCAGAATAGCAAGCTGAAAATCTAACTAATTTTAGACACAAAGTGAGGAGCTAATTTGAATGTACAATTTTAATAATACTATGTTTTCTTTTACAGGATAGTCGGCGTTAACGCCGGCCTGGCATGACGCGTCAACTACGTCCCGCCTCGCCCCCACACCTCTACTCACCCTTCTACGATCCAACCTTGAACATACTCACTATTATCCTCTCCATATCCATCTTTATATTGCCAATAGCTAACACACAAATGGTTCCCACAAATATCACAAGCAAAAACAAAAATATATCAAATGAAATTAATCTTAATTATACTAAAGTAGAAGAATATACAATTACACCAAACAAAAATGAAGAAAACGAGCTTATTAATACAGTAAGTAGCAAACATTATCAAACACTAATAGACAGATTTAGAAGAAAAGATAACACAACAGATAAAACAGACATAGTCAATAACACACTTGATATTGATGAAGAATATCAATTAGAACTCGAATTAGAAGATGACAATGACAAAGGTGGACTAGACAACAATTCTATGGAGAAACTTCGGGTAGACGATGCAACAAGAACAAAAATATTCAATGATTTCTCTAAAACTGTTAAAATTTATAAGAACCAATCTAAAATTGATGCTGTTAGTAAAACTAATGAGACACAAGATAGCGTTGAGATGAAAGCAGAAGTAGATCACAAAGATATAAAGAGGATCTCGAATGAATCATTAGGATTCCCTACACGGGTTCCCACATCCTATCATGTTCCTTCAATTACGGCTGTTCAACACACACCACGGCCTACCTTACTAGATGGTAAGTCAATTTAAACCTTATGCCTACTTTGTTAAGACTGGATTTTAGGGTGTGTTGAATAATTTAAGGTCTTAGATGGGTTTGTGAACAATATTGCTACGAAAGCGAAGGTTCGTACAAGCTTGAAAGGGGTTGTAAGTAATTTCATTTTAACATAATTAACCTCGTTAAATGGTACAATCAGTAGGTACCTACTCTATTTTTTATTTATTTATTATGATGACTATGAGATGGCGGTCAAATGCAAGCTGCGTTTTACCGCCATCTCGTCTGATGTTAAAGTAATGCTGCGGTCTACGATGGAGCACGCTTGCCTAAAAGAAACCGATTCACTCGCGACTTGAAGACCCCCCGATTGTAACTTACTCGGGGAACACCCACTCCGGCAGCGCATTCTATTGTAGCAAAAATATAACTAAATTTTCAATAGCGACAAAATTCAAATCTCTCGCCAAACAAACACCAACTCTCTAACAGTAAAATGCGAGTCCATTTAAATATTCAAAAAGCTAAAACAAATGGCTCTTTATGAATAAAAACAAAATTGGCTAGGTACGCCTATAAAATATGAACCTTTTATCTGACAGCAGTATCGTTCACAAAGCGTCAGTCAGATGCCGGTTTGTTATTAGATTTGATGTCAAAGCACGCAATATGTACGAATTCAGAATCATTTTTCATGATTTCGTTGAAATCTGACATTTATATGGGTGTTTGCCATCAATTGTTTAGCAGAATGGAAATAAATTGGATTTAATACGAAAGATATGTTGGGGATATAAATATTTCCATTTTACTGATCGTTTTTTCGTATTTTAGGGTTCCGTTACTGAAAAGGATTTTTTACGATAACAAACTTACATTTGTATGGAACTCTCAGAAAACCATACTTATAGGTACATGCAATCATTCTGATTTTTTGTCAGATTTCTCATAAAGTTCATAATAATATATTCGCCGCAATTACAAATTTTAATCAATTTTACCCCGTTTTTGAACACGTTTCGTTAGATTTCCGTTCACTCTATTGTGACCCGTGCATGATAGCTTTTATGGGCGGGTATTGCGTGAATCGATGGGTCTTGTAAGCCCCTTAAAACGTCTTCATACAATTCCATACATTTTAATTTCCTGTTATATCGTGCCGATAAAGCCGTGCTGGTACGGTAAATTATAGAAGCGGCCAATGTGTGGGGGTCGTGAGGTAATGTCTTTTTTATATATAAAAAGATTCCGACGAATTGAGAACCTACTCAATTGTTTGAAGTCCTTTAAAACACAAAAATACCCCCGAAAAAAAGGTATGGTTTCACTACATTTCCATATCTTGCAGGATATAGTCATAATTTATTTGCGGAACACACTGAAAAGACACGGCGAATCATATATTATTTCTGATAACACATGTGTACATAAAATATTACGTTATAGCGTATATTTCATGCCGCCTCACATGTAAGGAACCCTTCCCTTCCCGGTAGTGTCATAAGGTCTGATTGAGGGCTTATTTCGAGAATGCAGGGTAGTATCGATTCTGTAGATCGAATAATATCTCAGATCAGCCAAGGCGCTATTGAGCTTGACGCTCGATCGGCATCATAGAAATACAGGATGTCTCTTTTTTACATTTGTTTGATTCGATTCCCAGATGAGACTAGCAACTTTTTAAAAATCTTTGAATGAAATATAACTTATTTTTTTACATAAAATGAAGTCTCCGTGAAACAAGACGTCCTATCTACAATATTTAAAGTACTTTCCCTCCATATGGCATAACCGTGGGACATCCTGTATAAAAAAAAGTTCACTGCAAGACATGGCGCCTCTTGTACCAGACAAAAATTCTGATACAAAAATCCAAAAATACTACTAACCATACCGCACGTATTTCCCTTCCCCTAATTCTTTATTAATACACTTTTAAAAGTACGTCTATTATATCGGAATCTTTTATAAGAAAAAAATGTTTTAATAACATAAAACATTGAAAGTCTTGTACGTATACTTTGGAATATTTAACTTGAAAACTTCGCTCGTGAAGCAACTGTTGACTCGGCCGTCATTATGACGGAGTACCTACAGGTACTTTGTTTGATCTACACTGCACTTCAGAAAGTTTCTGAGCTAAGAAAAAATATAATTAGAGAACTTTTGAGACGTAGAAACGAGCGGTAGAGATGTTGCCAATTTCTTTTTTATTGTGAATCTATAATCGATTTGAAAAATAAATAACAAAAGTTTTATTTTAAAAAACACGTTTTTAAAACGGATTAAAAAATATAACATAACTTACATACTTACTTACTATAAAATAACTTCTGATGAAATGAAAAACGTGGAGTGCATCTTACTTATTATCTATTTCATGCGCTCCACGTTTTTCATTTCCATTCCTTAAATGATTTTCTGCAATTTAAAGTTAGTCCCGTAACAAATTGAATGAGAATTGAATGTTTAATAAGCCTCTAGTTTACCCATACACCCTGTATAGTAACATACTCAGTAAATCTGTACCATGTGTAAAACTAACTACAACTTTAAACCAACCACGCAAAAACTCTGGTAAAATAACATAAATATGTCCGTCCGTGTTAGTTCAAGAGTCAGTTCCACAGCCTGAAGCTGTAGTATATAGTCTGTATAAAATATTTACGTCATACAAGTACAACCCAGTTTCCAGTGTTGCCACCAAATAACGACTCCCTAGATTTGTGGAAACTTTCAAACATTTTAATGAGGCCGAAACTTTCTGGTATTATTTCATTGTTATTGTTACACCCGACTCCGAGGTTTGCTATAACAAAACAAACAATTATTTTCGACGTACGGCTTGATTTTCGGCGCTTGCCACCCAGTGGAGATTAAATTAATGCAGTCGCGATGTGTTTTAAAAGTTGTGTATGTTTGAGATTATAGTGTGGTGTTGTGTTGTGCAACGTACGTTCCATCGTCGAAACACGAAAAGTTGTGTCGGGGAATCGATTAATTATAGTTAAAGCGTTCTATTGACATAACATTCATTATATGAATGATTTTGTCGGCGATCTATTATTCAATTCAAATGTAGAAGAAATGTTTCCGAATCATTCAATATTAGGTATAACAATGTTTTTGGCAGTGTAGTCAACACTTTGAAAAACCTGATGTTTTTTTACACGACTTTGGCAAAGCCAAAAGGAAGGGTTATGATTTTTTTATTTAGTAATAGTCTTGCGTTTGACCGCCATCTCACAGTTAAGCAATGATGCGGTCTACGATGGAGCAGGCTTGCCTAGATTTCATCGATTCACTCGTGACTTGAAAATACCCAGATTGTAACTGATGTACCTATCCATACAAATGGGGCAGTGATAGCAAACTCCACGCTGCATCTACAATCAAAAAACGGACATCAGCATTTCCTGGGCGCACGGAAAAGGTCAGTGTTCGGTCGATCCAATGACCGGCCTCGGGGGGTAACGCCAAAACCGAAAGATGCCTGCGCTATTTATCGGACACTACTGGTTTTTCCTCGCAAAATCCAATCACAGTTTGGCGGACCTGGAATTCAAACACGCTCTGTGTTCCAGTCCAGGTAGACTTTTGTGTAGCCTTTAAGGCTATCTGGACTGATACAGAGCGTAGTAAGTTATTATTACAAACTATGTATAACATAACATCGCCCTTGTATTTTTTGAAGAGGCAGGTAGAATTGTAGATAGGTATATACCTATCTACAATTCTACCTGCCTCTGGGTGCCTGCGATTTGTTACGCAAGGGCGGAGGGGCTGCACTTCCCGCAGCGCTGGAGACGTAAAATGCAAGTGGCACCGAAAACGAGGATGGAACTCGTAAAATATTAGTTTCCGCAGCCCCAAAACTAACATTTACCAACCGTCATTGGTAAAACCTAGGATGTACCAAACTCTTATGGTAAAATCCCGAAAAATTATGTCCTTTTTATAAAATCCTTACATTTACCAACTCGTGTTGGTAAATCTTAGGTTTTACTGGTAAATCTTAAGATTTACCTAAGTTCGGGCTTTTACAGTAACATATACACATTTCGCCAGTACCTCCGCCCCACAAAGAAGACGAATCTAACGATACCTCATTATGTTGAAATTCCTCAAGTCCATCCGTTTAGGCTACAGAGCGTGCCAAGATATAGACATACATACACTCCAAAAACATTACCCTCCTTTTGGTGGAGTTGGATAAAAACAAAAATTACCAATATTTATTTTAAGTACTAAGCCGATACACGGGCCAAAAACCTAAACAAACACTGCTGAAGACTTAAACTCTTCAAAAAACGGGATTTGTACAAATATATCCAGCATTGTATTGTGCCAGATTTTTTTGCCTAAATCGAGATCAAAACAAAATGAGAAAAAAATATATTTCTAAAATAAAAGTCTATTTTAAACCCTAAGGTCGCGGCCGCACCAGTACGCCGATTGCGACGCGACGGCGAATTCGTGAAAACAAACTCATAGTCGATGGCCGCACTGCTGCAGTGCGGCCATCGACAGAATTATGTTTATATGAGTTTGTTCGCCGTCGCGTCGCAATCGCCGTACCGGTGAGGCCGCGGCCTTAATCCTAGTCTTAGTTTTCTAGCGGACAAGTGAGCTAGATCTGCGATTAGTCAGTTGAATGGGAGTGCTCTATCAAAAGATCTTATGATAAGATGATACGGCACCGATAAGTCTTTCTTTGGAATTGGATAAAGCCTTTAATTACTATTACATATATTTTATGATATATTTATGTGATTATTACGTATATATTATTACGTACATATTAATATTATAATACGTAATAAAGGTGAAGTTTGTTTGTTCTTTTGTTTGCACGCGCTAATCTCTGGAACACCTTCGTCTTCGAAAATTACAGAAAACGATGACAGTTGAATTATGTTATCGGATAGAAAACACCAATAAGGGAAATAGTAGATAAAGGAAATAGTACTGTTCGATCCTTGTCTAGTTTAAGGTAGTTTTAAGCTCCATTAATTTTATGTCTCCTACCCTCACTTCTGGTGAAGTGACGGCGATGAGCAGCCATCTTAGCGCTGCATTGAGTCGACGTTCGACTACCGAACGGGAAGCAGGATCGCGTTGCCGTGCACGCCGATGTGCTGATTACCACATTGTAAATCCTGACTTTTCGCCTACTATTGTGATATAGTGCCTTCTGATCGTATCAGAACAATCCTAGACAATAATTTGTGTGTGCTTCCAATTCGGATCCCGAAAGACTTTCTAGAAGCCCATAGTGACGTCACATCCAACCACGCGGCAGCGAGCTGCATCAGCAAGCTTGATCCAAGCCAGGACAAGGGTGGAGCACAAGGTTAGTGGAGTCAAATTGCCTGTTCTAGTCAAGGATCTGAATCTCAGCCAGTTTACACCCTCATTATTAACTATTTAACATTATCTCTAAAACCTCCACATCTCTCATACAGTCCACTTCTCAAAATTAAAGGCCCTCGTGCCACATAGTACATTGCATTTTTTTAGAAAATAAATTCTGTGACTTATCGTTTAAGAGCCATTTTACATTTTGTCACCTCTCTCGCTCGCACAGAAGCATATTTTTAAGAATGTTAAATGAAAAGATGCAATTTTGAAAAATGTAATTCATTAATGTTTTACAAAATAACTTTAATATTAAAAAGTCAAATTGAATTATTAAAAACTCATGAGTTGAACTTATCTCAAAAACAAATCCTAATAGTTATTAAGCTAAATTGATTAGATAACACAGTAGAAATTTGTTTTTAATATTTACCTGTTAAATTAATTATTATTATATAGAGCATTAATGAATAACATTTTTCGAAAATGCATCTTTTCATTTAACATTCTTGAAAATATGGTTTTGTGCTCAGATCATAGAAACAAGGAGATATCCTTGTTTCTATGATCTGAGCACAAAACCATATTTTTATGGCATATCTGCCATCATAGCAAATTAGTTCGGGAACAACTGATGCCACTTTTAGTACATTTTTCGACTCAATTACGCGCATAATTAAGCGCTCCTTGTGAATAAAAAGATCTCCTACGCATTAAACATTCCACACATCCTCAATCTAACACTGTTAATCGTCACTCAACACTAGCACTAAACTAAAACACTGTATTTAAACCATTGATCGTGTTCGGTTCGTCGCCAGCGCGTACGTTTTTAATATGAGCTATTTGCTCAAAATCAAGCTCGATAGCGCCTTGGCACATCTCCCTTGTTTCTATGATCTGAGGTTTTGTGCGAGCGAGAGATTTGACAAAACGTAAAATGGCTCTTAGGATTTTTTGCGGCTTATGTTTGTTCGTTTTAATTTAATACATCGTGTTAGGTAGGCATTTAAGTTTAAACACTTAAATAGCTACCTAACTTTAATAATAATGAATTCATAGCCAAACATTTAAGTCCAGAAAACACTAAGGGCGGGTTGCTTCAAACCATCTGTATCCGTAAGTCAGTACGTAATCGTTAAGTCAGTATGAAATTGTCGTACCTACAAGCCGCCATATTTGACGGTTACAGATACGTAACTGTAAGATGAAACAACATGGCCTAAGCCGACAGTCTTTGTCCAATAATTTCGCATTACTCTCGAACCAATAAATAAATAATAGAAGAACAAACTCTCACAATAACTTCCGATATTAAATTAGCCGAGTTTCTAAAGACGCTTAAATCTAAACTTTAATGGTTTCCGTTGGTTTTGACAACAAAAGAAATCTAATTGAGTTTACGATTGACGCGTTTAACCTTTAAAAAATTTAACTCAATAGTCTCATGGTGCTTCTTTAAGTAGTCCGTACTGTCATTGGAAAACCTCGAGAGGGGCTCGTGGCTAAATGACAGCCGCGCTGATCGATCGATCTGCGAGGTTAAGCTGCGCTTGCCGCGGTCAGTCCTTGAATGGGTGACCGTTCATTACACATCGAGACCCCTCCGTGCCTCGGAGAGCACGTTAAGCAGTCGGTCCCGGTTGTCATAGGAATATCTTTGACAATCGTTACGGGTAGTCAGAAGCCCTAAAAGTCTGACAGCTGGTCTAACATTCGAATACCAGTATTACCCATTAATTGGGTTGTGGAGGTCAGATGGCAGTCGCTCCACGTAAAATATTGATATTCAGCCGAAACTAGTTAGACTGGAAGCCGACCCCAATATAATTTGGGAAAAGGCTAGGCATCTATGATACTGTCATTGGAAAACCGAAATACTTGTAGTATCACTTTGACATCTGTCAGTCAGTTAACGTTTTTCCTCTCCTACTAAATGCCAGGCGTCGTAGCAGGACATTTTATTTGTAATCAAGATTGTTGTTTCTAAAGACCGTTTGTTGGATGAAATGAAGAATGTTTTTAACACAACGGAAGATGCTATATTGCAGTGGCGAAGGGTCAGTTTTTCTAAGAGGTAAGCCAGAGCTACAAATGCTTACCTGGCTACGAAAAGCTAATTAATAAAAGTAGGGAATACTGCCTGTGCTATTTTTCAACGGTAGGAATCGTATTGTAGGGACCCTTCGCCACTGCTATACTGCCTGTCACGTTATTTTTTTTTATTCGGCGATGATGGTAAACAAGCATACGGCCTCAGATCATAGAAACAAGGAGATGTGCCAAGGCGCTATCAAACTTGATGCCTGATCTTGAGCAAATTGCTCATATTAAAAACGTACGCGCTGGCGACGAACCGAACACGATCGATGATATAAATACAGTATTTTAGTTTAATGCTAGTGTTGAGTGACGATTAACAGTGTTAGATTGAGGGTGTGCGGAATGTTCAATGCGTGGGAGATATTTTTATTCACAAGGAGCGCTTAATTATGCGCGTAATTGTGTCGAAAAATGTACTAAAAGTGGCATCAGTTGTTCCGGTACTAATTTGCTATGATGGCATATCTCCTTGTTTCTATGATCTGAGCATACGGCCCACCAGATGGTAAGCGGTCACCATAGCCTATGAAACGCTTGCAAGACCGAGTATCACATGCGCATTGCCGACCCTTTAAAATAAGCATTCGCTGTGTCGCATGTCCACAAGCCACATGTAATAATGGTACGATGTTTTCATCAATTAGGTACACTCGACGTCATTGACGGTCGACCACTTTTCACCCTTATTACTAAGAACATAAGGGTACATACAACCGACCGTCAATGACGTCGAGTGTACCTAATTGATGAAAACATCGTACTATTATACCGTACACTGTTAGCAAGACACTTTAGCCCCCGGGGATATCTACAGGTTTTGTTTGTATTACGAATATTTTCTGAATTGTTTTAACTTACCTACCTACATAAGCAAA
Organism: Thalpophila matura; assembly: GCA_948465475.1. Taxonomy (NCBI): domain Eukaryota; kingdom Metazoa; phylum Arthropoda; class Insecta; order Lepidoptera; family Noctuidae; genus Thalpophila; species Thalpophila matura. The sequence continues at coordinate 17,448,176 of OX419182.1, forward strand.
TAAAGCAGTCAAGCTAGTAATTTTGAAGGAAGCTGGTAAGTAAGTTTGTAATACCTGTGTTAGCAAGACAATTTGGCCGCGGGGGCCAAATTGTCTTGCTAACACAGGTATTTCGAGTTTCAGTCTATAGAAATCCCGAGGGAAAATACGATAAAATAAGAAAGCCTTACAAGTGTAATGCTAACAAGAGCGATTGGATGTTATGATACCTAATTTTGTCCTTAGGTTATGTATGTATGTATAGGGGCGATGTCTGCAGTTAAATGCTCCAAGAACCTTAAGTCGGTAGTTTCGATCATTCTATAGTTCTAGTTCATATGAAGGGGTACAAAAAGCTAAATTTATAATTATATGTTACAAAATATACACTAAAATGAATGAATTAAGGTCTAATTTCGATTACGGGTATTTATGGCAAAACCAGTAGATTTATCTATTGCTTAGAAAATCAATTTCTTCGTTAGGTACTAAGCATTCCCACATGGCAGCAACCTAGACACTGTCACATCCACATTTTAAATCCAAAGGTTTGTCGCTTCTTTACCATATTCTTTGGGTCTCCCGTCGCGTCGCCGTCTCGTCACCGTCAAGGCTCCGCCGCGTGTCGGATCCAGTTACGTTGCGGTTGCGGTGACGTGTGCTAGATATATGATTAGGGTTACCGTCTGTAAACAAATGCCTAATTTATAAAATACCGAAATAATCACACTAATATTATAAATGCGAAAGTTTGTGCGTGTGTGTGTGTGTGTATGTTTGTGTGTATGTTTGTTACTTCTTCACGCTGAAACGGCTGGACGGATTTGGATGAAATTTGGCACACAGATAGATTATAGTCTGGAATAACACTTAGGCTATCTTTTATCCCGGAAAACGCGGGCGAAGCCGCGGGCGGAAGCTAGTTTTAAATATTATTAAGCCTTTGCGACTGACGTGCCATTTTTTTTTCAATTCTACTAAAGTATTCTACACCACTTTAACTGATTCTAAGTTTATAAATACCTACTTTTTAATTCCTGTTATGATTATGTTTTTTTACATAATTTAGAGTACAGACCTTGACCACACGGTTGTCGCAGTGGCTGAGAGATTGGCTGCTGCGCGACGTGTCGCGGGTTCGATTCCCGCATTGTACATAGATCTGGCTGTTTGTGTATGTGAATTTTGTGTATGTAAACGCACCCACGACACAGGAGAAATCCTAGTGTGGGGCAACGTTTTTTAAAAAAAAAATAGTAGTAATTTTGAAATAAAATGCAATCTAAAGCTTAACATAATTATATATTTATTAAACATCATAAATCATGCCTCAGAAACATACATCTTTACAAAAAGTGAAAATAACAATAGTATATTTTTTATGACCGACTGACTACCACGTCAGTCACAGAGGATTAAGAAATAAAAAAAATATATAAATGTCTTAATAAATGCCACCCGACCAAAACCTAAAATGCCTGACAAATCAAGCAAATGCTTGGCATATGGTAACCCTAGTTATGACAGACACTATTAATTATTATTAAAGAGGTGTGATAGCTCGCTTGCTTTCCAATGGTTATAAGGTAATATAATAAACTATCAAAATCATATAGGGAACTGCCGACCTCATCTAGCTTAAAAATCAAAACAATTTTTGACGTGTAAAAGTGTTACCTGTAACCTATTTACAGAATAAAATATCATCATCATCATCATCATCGCCAATCAATAGATTTAAAACGGCATTATTCAGATGGCTTTTAGAAAAATAATTTTATTCTGTGAATGAGTATCTAAACCATAAAGATTAACGTTGACATTTCCCTAAGATTAATTTATTGGAAAATTATTGACATTCATATTATTATAACATAGGTACCTATTATTTTAAATTCAATTATTGTATTAATGTATTCTCAATTTTGCATGCTAGTTTTAGCGAATTGTGTGAGCAACTATAAAAAAACACGACCATCTACAGGGTGGCAGGTTAGACAGTGGAAATATTGTTCACATAACTCAACAAAATGTATGGAACAGCTGTTTTTTTTTTCGCGATTTCAGGGTTGGTCCCATAGTAAAAGTTGTTCATAGAGATTAGTATAATGACCCCTTTAAATATTTCCACTGTTTAACCTGCCACCCTGAATATTGTACTACTACAATTCTAGCAAATAAATTTCATTTCATTTCATTTCTCGTGAAAATTACAGCTATTATTTTGTATATACGGATCGTCGGTTTACGAACAAACAAACTCTTCATCTTTCTGATATTAGTCAGTATCAGTATAGATAACAGTTACAATTTAGTTTGTATGAGCAATTCACTATACGGAGCCCTCTTAACACACCTCCTCCGCTTCCCTCCCCGCCTCCTGTGTGACCCACTCTTTATACCTAGTCGTAACAGAAAGAAACCTACCTTCGCTCACCGATGAGATTGGAAACCATTGTGTTCGATACAGCTCTTTAAACTGAACAGGCTATTTCATCCGTGACTTCAAGGAATATTTCGTTTATGCCTGGCGTAATGTAGTTTTACCTAGTAAGGTAACCTCAGATCATAGAAAAAAGGAGATTTGCCATCTAATACTGTTATTCGTCACTGATCACTAGTACCTACTAAACTAAAAAACTGTATTTAAATCATCTATCGTGTTCGATCCGTCGCCAGCGTGTACGTTTATCGGGGGCAAACAACACGTGGGCAAAGGAAACCAGGGACAAAACGAACGAATCCGAAATCTCTGGCTAAAACTAACTAAATCAGATTGCTGTTAAAACTAAAACAGACCTTCGCATGTTGCATAAAACAAATTCCTTGTTATTTAGTTATTCATGTCTCAAACTTAGCGGCTATACAACTATAGTTTCCGCGGTTTCCTCGCTGCGGTGAGAACCAGACGCGTCGTACAACTTTATTATTTACTTTGTTAAGCTCAGGTGGCTGCACTAACAGTTTGTTTTTCTTGTTAACTTAGGGTTATTTCCCATTAGGTACACCTTCTCTGTGTTTATTTGCTGTAAGTATATTACAAAGAGATTTTAAGGGTTGTATTATAAAACTCAACGCCCAAGCATTACTTAAAACTAGTTTCAACCAATCAAATGGCTTTAAATCTGTGCTCGAGGCGAGATCTGTGCTTGAGTATCGTTCTTTGATACGAGCCCAAAAGGTAAGGCACAACGGGATATCTCGCTCAACTGGGAAAGTAAGTAAGTATGTTTACGGTACAGAATACCACAGCCAAATAATACTACTCTTCGGTAATGTCGTTTTTCTGTGGTGAGTAAGGTCGCCAGAGCTCCTGAAGATGCGTTGTTTTGACAGGGACCTGCGTGTCTTTTTTGCTTTTAGCACAGCGAATCCTCATATTAAAAGATTCGCAACATGTGTTGCAGGCATTTTATGCTTACGGTACCCGCTTACCATCAGATAGCCGTAAGTTTCTAAGCCCTCTTGCATCCTCCTCACGCACTCCGAGTGTTAAAGTCGGGTGTCAGTATGTCCGGATAATCGCTGGCCGGCGCCGCGGTAATCACTGGCAAGGGCATCATCATCCGCCTAGCCTTTTCCCAAATTAGATTGGGGTCGGCTTCCAGTCTAACTAGTTGCGGCTGAATATTTTACATGGAGCGACTGCCATCCGACCTCCTCAACCCAATTATTGGGTAATACCGGTATTCGAATGTTAGACCAGTTTTCAGACTTTCGGGCTCCTAACTATCCGTAACGACCGTCAAAGATATTCCTGTGACAACCGGGACCGACTGCGTAACGTACTCTTCAAGGCACGGAGGTGTTTCGATGTGTAAAGAACGGTCACCCATCCAAGGACTGATCGTGGCAAGCGCAGCTTAACCTCGCAGATCGATCGATCAGCGCAGCTATCATTTAGCCACGAGCCCCTCTCACTTGCAAGGGAATGCCGTAAGAAAATACAAGCTTATAGACTAATTCATATCATTATCATGGAGAGACATCGAGCTATAAAAATCAACTAACGGAAATTACAAACGTCTAGGAGTCGTTAAAGTAAGCGCTTACTGCTGCAGTTAAACTAACCAAGCAATAGAACGATTGTCAGTTATAAAAAGACAAGATAGAATAGAGGTCATTTATATAAAATAGAAATGCTAATTCGTCGTTTTTTATGTCGTTATAAAATTACGCTTACGTAAATGTCTTGATTATTTAATTTGCGATAACTATTTATACGGTATTTACATTTATTTAAACGAATATTATTAAAAACTAGCTTCGCTCGCGTTTTTTGGATAAAAAGTAGCCTATGTGTTATTTTGATGTCTAAGCTTTATTACTGTAAAGTTTCATCAGAATCCGTTCAGTAGTTTTTGCGTGAAAGAGTAACAAACATCCATACATCCAGCCTCACAAACTTTCGCATTTATAATATTAGTAGGAAGAGTGCGAATTTTTTGGGTATTATTTCCTTCAAGGAAAGTAATTTTTTTCTCTAATTCTGACCATTCATTTTATAATAATTGTAAACCCTAAGAATGACGCTGATACTTTTTCGGACCAACTCACAGAGGAATTTTTCCTCCGTGGACCAACTATTTTACAAGAACAAAAACTACTACCAAAATCAGCCCGTCCTTTTTTCGGTACAAAAATAAATGATACATCATAAAACTTGAACCACCCTATGTAAGCACAAAGTAATAATGAGTGATGACACATGTAAGCAGTTATAAAAGTTTTTGTGAACTTAATATGTCTTGGGAGTAGAGATAAACTTGCTAAGACAGTGCCGATCTAAGAAACTTATACTTTGCCCTTTAACGAGACCTTTTAGTCATGTGGCCATTATAGGGACAGATTGTCGGACACTTTAGATAAAGAAAACTTTTTGTTCATAATCGGCCTATAATGTTTCCACTGCTGGGACACAGGCCTCCTCTCTGTGAGACGGAGTGGGCCGTAGTCCACCACGCGGGCCCAGTGCGGGTTGGTGGACGTCACATGTCTTCGAATTTTTGGTTCTAGGACATGTTTCCTCACGATGTTTTCCTTCACCGTTAAAGCAAGTGATAATTAATTTCTAATACGCACATGACTTCGAAAAGTCAGTGGTGCGTGCCTCGGGATCGAACTCGAACTATTCGCCGTGGCAGGCACATGGTTAGGCTCTTTGTTCATTTACAATAATTAAATTCATCTTTACACTGTTTAGGACACAAAGTGTATTTTTTATTGCTGTATAATTATTTTCTATTTTGTTGCACCTACCATGTTTTATCTCTGCATCAGCCTAAGGCAGACTGGCAAAAAATGCCTAAGGCATCAAGTCCGCCTTTGTACAGTATTTTTAACCTGTGCTTATATATAGCATTGAATACAATATTATTATTATATTTACAATCGCATCGTTTTCAACTGATAAATATAATTTTAGGATTCCAAGTTTACACCATGTAAACTTTTTCCCGCGATCAGTTCATCTGACAGCTGTCTTAATATTGCCAACATAAAAAAAAACAATTATTATAAGTCATTTTCAATGACAGTGTTGCTAAACATAAAAAACAATTGTTAGAACAGACCGGAGTGATTCTATACACCGTGACATTTTCATCGCTTTCATCCGGCGATGTAGCCACTATACTCATAATTTTTTTTTTTTTTTTTTTTTTTTTTTTTTTTTTTTTTTTTTTTTTTTTTTTTTTTTTTTTTTTTAAAAACGTTGCCCCACACTAGGATTTCTCCTGTGTCGTGGGTGCGTTTACAAACACAAATTTTCACATACACAAACAGCCAGACCTATGTGCAATGCGGGAATCGAACCCGCGACACGTTGCGCAGCAGCCAATCTCTCAGCCACTGCGACAACCGTGCGGTCAATCATTATGAACAACTTTTACTGTAGGACCAACCTGGAAATCGCGAAAAAAAAATCAGCTGTTCCATACATTTTGTTGAGTTATGTGATCATAAATGTATAGAACAGCTGATTTTTTTTTCGCGATTTCCGGGTTAGTCCCATGCCACAGTGTATAACTTTCTGCTAATTATTTTGGTACTTAAAATAAAATAAAAAAGGTCTCTTTGATTGTTGTTTACTAATTACATAATTAATTATGAAGATACGGAAAAATAAAATTAGGGATAGTTCATGCTCATTAAAAATTTCAACAACTTATTTCCTGTCCTTACAATTAAATAGTAGGCTTTGTAGGCTCGATTTTATTTTTAGGCGTCTTCTGTTTTTACTCCAACTTAAAAAAAAGAAGATTTAACGCGTATGTTTTTTTTTCATCAACAATATTTCTACGTCATGTTTTTCGTAATGATAATTTATTAAATCGATTTTACATAAACTACACCTGTCGATTATATCACGATATTTTTAAGGTCTTAAAATTTAATAATACTAGACGTTTGCCACGATTCTGTTCGCGTGGACTACAATAAGGACCATTTTTAAATGACCTCCTTATACTTACTTCTCATACCTACATATACAACCTCAAGCTGCAGAAAACTCCTTTGTACCTGAAATACAAGATTGCTGCTACATAGTTGGTAAAGTTCAAGAGCACTCGGTGGTACTTCACGGGATATTGGATCTGATCCACGACTGTCATTCAAGATGTCTGCGCTGAAGTGGCTGAAAATGTATGTAATCTTTACCTTTTGGCTGAGTTAGGATACCTTATCAACATTGGTTAATTTGAATAAACTGTTTCGTAAATATTAAATACTGTATTGTATATATTTTTTTATTATGAACTAGTTGCGCCCCCTGTTTCACCCACCGTTTAATAAAATAAAAAAAACGGATTATTTATTTTACTCGCTACTTCGTAGCGTTCTGGCTTTTTTTTCTTTTTGCTCGACTCCTGAGGGTCATAGCATGATATTAAATAGCCTATACTATTTCTCATGAATTAAGCTATCATATAGGTACAAAAATTTTTAGAGATTAATGCGCTTAAAAAAACAAACAATAAACATTTTTTTGTTTCTTTCTTCTCCTTTCTATTTATTATAGAAAATTATCGGAGCAAAGTCGCGAGTAACACCTAGTTTCAAACAGACGCAAAAATATCGTGTGGTAGCGAAAATTGGGACAAATCCTAATCATTCCAGATGAATGGCCACCCTATTCTCCGTGCAAAGTTCAAATGACAGTCGCTGCAAGGATATCGAATATTGTCACGGCTCCAGCACAAATACGTTCCATTCTACGGCATTATAGTGACGTCAGCACTCCGTTTTATGCAGCGAATAAAGAATTTTCGGACTAGTGTAATCTAATAAGATAGTATAGAAAATACTGATTTATTTTACAGTATCTATACTATTATAAAATTGTAAAAGAGCCGTGTCTGTACATTGAAGATATTCCAGAAATAATAGTCGGGATAGGGTACTGGGACGTAACCATGCCCGAAAATATATTTTTTGGATTTTTTGTCTGTTTGTGCGCGCATCACGCGAAAAGTACTGATCGGATTTTGATGTGGTTTTCACAGTTGGACCCCAAGCTATCGCTTGGGGTCCAACTTAAAATCTAAGCCACGTTTCATCAAATTCTGATGGGAGGAACCCGAGATACAGCTTGACCTCTTGGTAGTACTAGCCACCCTACACTACGGAGGTCATTTAAACTGGTCATTCCACTGTAGTCCACGCGGACGGAGTCGCGGGCAAAAGTCTAGTAACTCATAATTTCAGCCCTCGCTCCATTTATTTTGTACTATCTGTGTTCTCTGGTTTGTCTGCGTTTAAGAGGGCTCTCGCATTCGGCACTTCTCTCGCTCGCACAGAACCATATATTTTAAGAATGTTAAATGAAAAGATGCATTTTTGGAAAATGTTATCTCAACGAGAACTACAAAATGATATTAATTATAATATTATAAACTCAAATTTAATTATTAAAAACACATGAGTTAATCAAACCTCAGAAACAGATCATAATTGTTTTTTAAGTTTGTTTATTAGGTATCTTAGTTATTTACCTTTAATATTAATATTATTTTGTAGTTCGCGTTGAGATTACATTTTCCAAAAATGCATCTTTTCATTCAACATTCTTAAAAATGGTTCTGTGCGAGCGAGAGAGGAGACAAAATTCCGAGAGCGCCCTTAAGAATTTAACAGTTCGCATTTAAAAGGGGTCTCGCATTTGGCACCTCTCTCGCTCGCACAGAACCATGTTTTTTAAGAATATTAAATGAAAAGATACATTTTTGAAAAATGTAATCTGATAGCCAAAATGCGAGATCAAGTTCTGCTCCGTGTAGAAAGAAAGAACCTACCTTTACCTAAACGAAATAAACTGGGCAAAGCAAAAAGACTATGTATAGTATGTAAGGATCATAAGACGTCATGTTCTGAAGTTTCTGCTCACCTTCTTAGAAAAAAGAGCGAGTTTATGCATGTAGGTATGTTTTGTGACGATACATCCAACGAAAAAGTACGCTAACCTAGACACTTGTTCTCCCACGGTTCCATTCTTTAAACTCTTTTATCCGTTAAAGTACGCAATATCTAAGATTATTACATTTGTACCCTCAGATCATAGAAACAAGGAGATGTGCCAAGGCGCTATCGAGCTTGATGCCTGATCTTGAGCAAATTGCTCATATTAAAAACGTACGCGCTGGCGACGAACCGAACACGATCGATGGTATAAATACAGTGTTTTAGTTAAGTGCTATTGTTGAGTGACGATTAACAGTGTTAGATTGAGGGTGTGCGGAATGTTCAATGCGTGGGAGATCTTTTTATTCACAAGGAGCGCTTAATTATGCACGTAATTGTGTCGAAAAATGTACTAAAAGTGGCATCAGTTGTTCCCGTACTAATTTGCTATGATGGCATATCTCCTTGTTTCTATGATCTGAGTTTGTACCGTATAGTTGGGAGGCGATTCTCGCGGGTTCGATTTAATATCACTTTCGATATATATAGCAACAACTGTCAAAATATCGATCGAATGTAGCTTTCGGTATTCTCGTGAAGTCACTGCAGATATATATCGATGGTAAAGCGTTCGACATGCATCGCGTGGTATGGAGCAGTCGATAGTGTCATATCGAATGAATTATCGTACGCGCGTAAAAGAAGTTGTAGAATTGTTGTCAGATTGGTAAAATCATTTTGCTTTCAATTGATCAAAACTATGAATTTCGAAAGAAAATCGTCTTAACAGACAAATTTGTCCGTTGTCGAGGCTTGTATCACAGAAAAATTCCCAAATCAAAACAAACAAACAAAAACAAACGATTTCACTTCACTTTTAGGTTATGGCACTATTACTTAAAATGATTCAATTCTCAATTAAGCTAAAATTACGTAAGGATGAGTACAATTTTAGAAAAAATAAACAAATGTTTAATAACAATTAAACACGAATAAAAATATAGAATTTTTGACAGATGTCCATAAAAGTCACTGTCAAAACATTGACACTCCGTTCCACAAAAAGTATACACATGTTAAGATTTTTTTTTTTATTAGAATGAAATAAATACTCCCTACTTGACTAAAATCTAATGGTGGTTACTGTAAAATGATAACTTATTCATACTTTTAGCCCAAATGACTAGAAAAAATTATTTGAAGACAAATTATCAAAATTTATCATTAATTCTTGGTCCGAGCACCAACCCACAAAAACGGAACGTGTCTTGGCAGAGACAAAAACTCGAAAAGGATTGAATGAACATAATAATACGTCAATATCTATTACAAAAATATCTATTGCCCGCGAGAATACCGATTTTAGCATGGGACCGATATTTTCAGTAGATATGATCTTGATCGAATGCGATATCTACATGATACGATATTGATCATATCACTGATTTATCGCACAAAGCGAGAATCACCTCCCTGGTTTGATATACGATGCACTTTTTCAATAAAAGAATCCCCGTAGACAAAGACGTTACATTTCTCGTCGGATTCAATTTAGTTCTGGAACATGTGCTTTTTATTAGTATTCTGATGACAGAGTTTTTATTAGTGTTGTAATTTTATTTTATAGATGTAATAAAAATTTAACATTTATCTATTCTGTAACGTTAGAATACAGGATTATCTGCACTTTGTGTTATAATATTTTTAATTTTTGATGAAAGTAAAATCTAGTGAATTATTAAAAGTCATAGAACAAAAGTTGTTATTTATGATGTTAGTAATACAGTCCTGAGAGGTTGTTAGTATTTTTCTAATAACCCTGTATATGACTATACATAAGTGCCATTTTTAGGGTTCCGTACCAAAATGGTAAAAAAAGAACCCTTATGGTGCGACTTCGTCTGTCTGTTTGTCTGTCTGTCTGTCACACCTGCTTGTTTCAGCAACTACTAATGCTATCGACTTGAAATTTGGAACAGTTATAAAAAATGCTCGTCCAACTTTATCGCAAATGAAAAAATTAAAAAAATATTTTTATTTTCACTGCAAAGGGGGCCGGAGTGTGGGTCCAAAATTTCAAAGTGGGGTTACTGGGTCAAGTGATATATCATATGAAAGGGCTTGATGTGCACATTTCAAAATATATTTTTATTTAATTTTATGTCTCACAGTTTTTGACATATGATGAAAAATGACTGAAAAAATACCACCCCCCCCCCCCTTATCTCCGAAGTTTGCGGAGTGAAAAATCTGAAATAATTAGAGTTGATAGGAATTGAACCAAATATTGCACCAAAAATAAAACGATGTTCCTAACTAGTACAGTTTTTTCAAAATCATCAAAATTCTTTCACAAACAAACTTAGTTTTGCGGTCCGGTTTTTTTCACTTTATACTTCCAAAACTGATACGGAACCCTCGGTGCGCGAGTACGACTCGCACTTGGCCGGCTTTTAAATATTTATTTGTATGGCTTGACCATACACGTTCCGGGACAGTACGTCGAGAGGCGGGCCCCAAATTCCTATGCAAATTGACACATGAACTCCCCATACAATTTCGCCCCCCGCCTGACGACGTTGTGATATACCTTGATAGTTTTTACATTGTGTGATACGACAGTTCGTTCCTCGACGTGACCGCCTACGTTTTGCGATCGTGTTCCGTGGCGTTGACTCGAGCGACGCGAGGCTCCCGCGCAGTGACACAGTTTCGACTGAAGTAGGGGAATGCGTATACGCGCACCCGGCCCAGGCCGTTGTGTCAGGAGATATGTTTGCATGTGTGCATGTAGTTTACTTGTGTGCTCATAAAACTTCACGATGTGACACTAAATAGTTCTAAGTTCTTGTAATACGACACTAATACGTCAGCCTACTATATATTCTATGGTTGACGCCCGTTGTTCGACGGGTTGTCATATTTCGAAGCTCAAAATCAGCCGTCGACAGACGTTGTGTCGTAATATATAGGAATTTGCGGCCCGCCTCTCGACGTACTGTCCCGGAACGTGTTAAGACCATACTATTATCTTATCATCATAAAATCCCGCAAAATTGCACTACCTATTCCAATCGCTGACAATTAATTATACTAAGCTGCAACAAATGAATGCATTCTTGGCACACGACCTCACGCCACCTAATGCCTCAGTGCATGGAGAATTTCGGACACAAATCACATGTGAGTGCATTTACACATGTTGAAATCCACTTACACATTACTGTGGAAAAGGCGACACTGCACAGGTAGAAATTCACTGACACCGTGTTTTTAAAGCATAAAGTAACAAATGCAGATTTTTCTTTTCTTTTTAGTACTGTAGGCTTTTAGGCTTTTTGCGAAAAAGCTCGTCCGCGCAAGTATTATCCTAAATATGAAAGTTTGTGAGGATGGATGGATGGATGGATGGATGTATGTAAGGTTACTTACCTTACATACATCCATCCATCCATCCATCCATCCATCAATGTGAAAGTTTGTGAGGATGGATGGATGGATGGATGGATGGATGTATGTAAGTACTGTAGAGCTTTTTGCCAAAAAGCTTGTCCGCGCAAGTATTATCCTAAATGTGAAAGTTTGTGAGGATGGATGGATGGGTTCATGTTTGATAATAATCTTTCACGCAAAAATTACCGAACGGATTTTGATGAAACTTTTCAGTAAAAAATAGCATATACGTACGGTTAGGGAAAAGAATCCTTTAGCAGGTACAGTATCATTCATGTTTGGTCGTATATTCAAACTTCGAAGCAATTTTGATTCAGATTGCTTCGAAGTTTGAATATACGACCAAATATGAATGATACTGTACCTCTTAAAGTATCCCTTTCCCTGACTGTGCATCAAAAATAACACGTAGGCACAGGGTCTCATCAGGAACAAAGAAACATTTGTTCAAATAACTCTTAATAGATGGTGTTATACGTATGGATTTGTTATTGAAGTTTGTGTAACATGTAGAACATGAATAAATAGACAAATATAAATATTTGTTAAAATTTTAAAAAATCGTTCAGATACGAAAAAATGTATAGCCCGATAGCCCGCGTTACGGCGGCGGTCACGTTTTTTGTATGAGATGAGGCATCTGTACACGTAGTATTGTATTATCTGTGACGTAGGCTACTTTTTTATTTTGAAAAATATGTAATTTAAAATCAATACTAATTTAATAAAGCTGAAGAGTTTGGTATAATTTTCTCCTCACGGTAAAGGAAAACGTGAGAATATCTGAACTTAATGATACAAGTTACAATTCTGCTTACCCCTGTAGAAAAATTCCTCAACACAGCCAACCACGCATTTCCATTAATTACCTACAGAAGCGATAAAGCCGCTGAATAAATAAATAGCTCAAAGAACAAGTCAGTCGAAGTCTAAGAACAACAAGAAAGGGAGCTCCCCGCTAATGAGCTCCCCCTAAGAGGGGTAATAGGGGAAAATATTGCTGACCCCTTCGTTAATATCTACTAATTGTTGTTGGAGTTTGAATAGGTATCTTATCTTGATGTAAGGTACATTTTTATAAAGGAAAAACCAGACGTGTGCGAGTCATACTCGCGCACCGAGGGTTCCGTGTAGGGCATGCAAACCGGATACCCGGATAACCGTAAAAACCGGATAACCGACTAGTTTGAAACCCGGGTTTTTTAAGATAGCAAAACCGATTTTTTCGGTTATTTCGGTTATGTTTCTCCTATGATTATGATTGATTTAATAATACTTTAATTTTCCCAAACAAAATAATTAATTTATCACTGACAAACGTGGACAGGACGGCGAGGCAGCGTTAGATCCCAGGGGCCGGAAAACAATTTAATTTTTGCAACGTTATCGCCTTAAATACCTAAAAACAAAATTATTTTGGTTATGTTCGTACGGAACGTAAAAAAAAAAGTTTCTGGATAAGAACAAAATTTTTATCGTTTTTGGTTAATAACCTAATACGTTTTAAAACCGTTCGATAGGAGACTACAAATATCACGAATTTCATTCAGTTGATAGTTCACGGTCGCCGCTCGCTGTGATCATAAAGTTCTTATTTCATTTCGTTTTTATTCTGAACCATATGATGTAGATGTACATACAAAGAAGTATTTCGATTTAAATAATTACTTTGATCGCATGTTAGTGTTACGTACTGTTGATTTTGCCTGATTTTATTTTATAACAGTTAAATTGTTTATTAATATTCTGTGATTTTATACCTTTGTGTACCAAATGCTACTAATTTTGTATGTTAGTTACACTAAGTTTTGAAGAATATGTTATTTTCCTAAATAATAAGCTTTATTCTATGTTATGAAGATAAAAGATTTTTTTGTGTTCTTACTTAGTAGTTGTAGCTTATTTCAGTCCATTTGTTTGGCTCATTATTATAAAAAAAGTGAGATAAACGTAAAAAATACATATTTTGATTAGACTTCGGCATTTTTATTTACTTCTCATTTATTTTACGAAGTTAGAATCAAAAAACCGAAAAAACCGATTTAACCGGTTTCATCGGTTTTGTAAAATAAAAAACCAAAAAAAACGGTTTTTTCAAACAGCCCGGTTTTTGCATGCCCTAGTTCCGTGCCATCCGTGGACGTATAAAAGTTAAAAAAAACCGGACCGCATAACTAAGTTAAGGGATTTTTTACCGGTTTGGTACGGAATCCTAAAACTGGATAAATGCGAGTAGGACTCGCGCCCTGAGAGTTCTGTACAAAATGTAATTTTGTTTTTTTAGATAGATAGATAGAATATTATATAATTTATACCATTCCCCCTCTAAAAAGCTTATTTTATTCACTGAAAACAGTGAATAAAAAGCACTTTTACTCACTGTTTTGATGTTTGAAAATGGAACACACCAATGTATTCGACCACAGATTTAAAGAACCTATGCTAGATGCGGCACGTTATTAGATTGTATGAAAACCGAACGTGTCATCTTTTTTATACCTACGATAACTTCACCCCAGCCATTTAGTGATGTGCTCAGAGTAAACAGAATTGTTTCAATCACTAAGCGTCACTGAGCTAACAGACTTTTTTTAGTACGAACAGTCGAACATGCAGGGCACGCTTGGTCGTGGCTTGCCGTATCTAGTGTAAGTGTAATCTGTGTATTCGACCTATATTGATGTGTTCTAAATTCAATTTGATTGGTCGACATTTTCGACAAGGAGTTTAGCATTAGAATAAAAACTGTTTTGTGTTCTTTGCTGTCCTTAGTAAATTGGCGCTATTTTGAATACTGTAAGTTGTACGAACACAAAGTTTAGTGTTACTTTAATCTTTAATTTTGTGTTTGTTTAGTGTTGTTCTAATCGATTAAAAATGCATTCTAGTGATGAAGATGTGTTAACACCTGAGTTTGTGAAAGAGAGGGCGGCCGATATAGTGGAAAGGTGGAAAGCTTGCTACCCAAAAAATCACGGCTGGTTTACATCAAAGCCAATTTAACTTTACTTTTTCTTCATTATATGTATATTTTCACTTAAATCTTTCTTTTTCTCGTAGTCATGGTATAAAGTATAGTATGCAACTCTTGAATAAAACGGATTTATATCGAGGGCCATGAATCGCTCGCGTCGCTCAGGATTCTAACACTTGAATCACTCGCTACGCTCGTGATTCAATCATCATGAATCACTCCCTACGGTCGTGATTCAATCGTTAGAATCCTTCACTAGCTCGTGATTCATCTATGACCCTCGCTTTAAATCCGTCCTTTATTCACTAATTGCATAATATACTATTATTGTACAACATAATTTGTAATACAGCTCATAATAAAGTATTGTTATTCTTGGGGTATACAGGCGGATTTTTTATGTTATATAAATTCTACAGATTAACTTCTTTACTTGTGCTATGAGACCTTGCTTTTTACCAAATTTCATGATTCTAGGTCAACGGGAAGTAAGTACCCTATAGGTTTTCGATAAATTAGTTTTGCGTGTATCAAAAATGTGGCTTAGATAACCGTATCTTTTGATTATGTTGATTTAGAAGCTTGAATTTTTTATACCTCCAAGGAACCATACATTTTAGTATTCCATATTAATTTCAACTTAATATCTGTACCCATTCCTGAGAAAAAAATATGAAATAATTAACCGACTCTTCACGAGATCACTGCGTTAAAAAGAGATGAAGTTATCTCCTTAGTAAGGGATCATAGGGCTTACGCCATTTTCATTGCCTCCACCCTAGTTGTAAGACACGGTAATGAATCCTTTAAGCCAGATCACTAATTAGTTTTATAGGGGGCGGGGGGAGCTCCGTTTTGAAATATAAAAGACTACCTATTGCAGTCCAGTTGGGAGATCAGATGCGTCGTGCGTCGTTATGGTTCTATTGATATAACTACAACGGCAAAAATGGCCGATGCCCGATACCGTATGACGTTTTGTTTTTTCATTTTTTTTTTCTTTTGATTTACACAGCACTACGTTGCTTCGTTTGATTAGATATTTTTTCTATCATTATGCGTAATATACAACATGTATCAGAAATGCGTGGTCTTTAAGGGGGTTCTTTAACTCTTATTCAGAGCATCATTTGATAGTTCAAACAAAAAAATCTGACAATTTTTTTCGACTCTCCCTACGATTGCTATAACTGACAATTTTTGGTGAACATAGGGCGGCGAGGCTTCAGTCTTCTCCCATCCAATCTCCTCTCCTGGCCTCGTCGGGCTGGTAGAAAAGCATCTTAAACTTTGGGGAACACAAGTACAAGTTTATTATTTCTTCCTCTGATCATAGAAGCAAGGAGATATGCCATGATAGCAAATTAGTACGGGAACAACTGATGCCACTTTTAGTACATTTTTCGACACAATTACGCGCATAATTAAGCGCTCCTTGTGAATAAAAAGATCTCCCACGCATTAAACATTCCACACACCCTCAATCTAACACTGTTAATCGTCGCTCAACACTAGCACTAAACTAAAACACTGTATTTATACCATCGATCGTGTTCGGTTCGTCGCCAGCGCGTACGTTTTTAATATGAGAAATTTTCTCAAGATCAGGCATCAAGCTCGATAGCGCCTTGGCACATCTCCCTTGTTTCTATGATCTGAGGTTTCTACAAAGCCTTTAGGGCCTTATCACAGTGGCGATTTGCGAGCGAGTTCAAAGCGAGGCGAGAGCGCGGCTGGCTCGCCGAGAGTTCGCAACGAGAGCGCAGTTGGCTCGCCGCGAGTACACAATGAGCGCGCAGCGTTTCTTTCTTTGATTTTTTCTTACTCGCTGTGAACTGCGCTCTGGCCTCGCCTTAAGCTCGCTCGCAAATCACCACTGTGATAAGGCCCTTACATAAATTACAAGGCCTTCTGCACACTTGCACGCACTACATCCGTATAAAGTATGCCCTAGCCTTTATAACTCTACTAACTCCTCAACAACAGTGATCGATACAAACAAGTTTCCTTCAACAAAGTTAGCCATTAATCGGTTGCCTCGAATCAGCGGTTACGGGTTAAATTAGAGTCGCCTGAGTTATTGCATTCCTGCGTGAGGTTCAACTTTAGCATTCAAGGGTTAGTTGTCAATGCGGTTAGGGGAAATCTGTGACCGATTTGCGGTTGATAGTCGTACTGTTAAAATCGGTTTGACTACGTATTCGAATTAGTAGGGCTTTAAGAATCAATTGATCCGTGAATTAACGCCATCTTTGAATAATTGGAAGTGTTACGGGGTGGGCCATAATACGGTTTAAAACCGAAAAAGTGCGAGTAAAACTCGTGCTCTTTGAAAAACAAATTTCATGATTCTAGGTCAACGGGAAATACAATATAGGTTCATGTGTGTCCGCCTCACTCAATAGTTGGCGTTATATGTATCGATTTTTTATTGAAGTTTTTGTTAAATTCAGAACATGAAAAATAGACCATGAAAAATATTTGTTCTAATTTTAAAAAATCGTCTAAACACTAAAAAAACTATAGCTCGAGTTTCTCGTTTCTGTACGTAGTATTATAATGTATTATCTGTGGTATCCATGGTATTATATATATTATCTGTGTATTGGGGAAAAGCTGAATTGACGGAAAAATGGGTTACACGTGTATCGGAAAGCTTATTAAAGGATTTAATTACGTAGGGTTGCGAATATGTAAGTTAATGTTAAACTCTAAAACTCAATTTTGTCTTGTCATTCTCACAATTTTCTATCGCGTAATATACAAGAAGACTTTTTAATCACCATCAAAATAAAATACGTGTTTTTGTGAATCTTAAACATGTCAAAGCCATGTTTAACATCTAATTGTTATTAAATATATGACATTTAAAACACAGCTGACGCCTTGATACGGCAGAGGTCGCAGGTTCAAGTACCACCCGTGACAATTTAATTGTTTTTAAATCTCTTTATTTAATAACGAAATACGTGTTTTTACCTTTTTTTTTTTGCAAAAATGTCTTTGATTACTACCTACCGCCTTACTTATAAACGATGATAAAATTAAACAGCTCTTATGTTAATTATCATCTCTATTCAAAAAAAAAAAAAGCTGATTAAGGCCATGTTGTTTCATCTTACAGTTACGTATCTGTAACCGTCAAATATGGCGGCTTGTACGACAATTTCATACTGACTTAACGATTACGTACTGACTTACGGATACAGATGGTTTGAAGCAACCCGCCCTAAGTCTTGTATATGGTACGCATGCCCTTGTTTTGCCATCCCTGAACGCATACTATAACGTCTTAAATTACAATCATTGTTTCGGTGTGATGAAGTTACCTAGACAGGTGAAAATCCCTGGGAAAATCCTGGTCGCTCAGGTGCTATTAATCAACTCTATTTATACTTCAACTTTTGGATACAATTAGCAGCTACTCTAACATAAATATCAACATGTTTTCTCAATAATTACTCCAGAGATCTTCCATTCGTCTTCATTAGCGCGCCCTTCACACCACACATTAGTTCTAATGCCCCAGTGGTCGTAAATGCCTTTTCTGATCGATCCTGAGTTCAATGTACGAGTAAAACAAATGTTAGGAAGAAAAATACAGATTGAGTGATTGATAAAACATCACGCCTCTAACGAAGAAACCATGTTCTTCATCATTATTTTTCTTCTATAAAATAATACGGAGAAGTGCAGAAAGCAAAAATTGATATTCAAATACAAATGTACTAAATTTCGGTCGAATTTCGACCACTGGGCGACCATAAGTAATATTTAGTAAAGTCGACTTTTGATTAATTACCGTTCATTTTATTACAATGAAGAGAAGAAATGTTTCTAAGTTTCTATTCTTCAGTAGACAAAAGTCTGCTACGATAACGAATTGGATAGAAAGAACTTTGTCTATTCTTTGGTAGAATAGAGATAGAATTGGTCATGCCGGCTGCACTATAAAAGAGAAAGTCAATGTTACTATCGTAAAGTCCTTCATCTAACTTTGCCGACCCATTACTTATGACGTCACAACCACCCATTAACTGCGTGTTACAACTAATTACAATAACAAATACATACTACTAATTCACGTCGAGACACATATCAAGATTGTAATTAGGTCGACACAAGCTAAATCAAACTTTAACCGAAGGGAATACGATTGGTTGTTGAAGTAAAGCTATGTAACGAGAAAATCATGTTATTCGGCTGGACTTGAGATATGATTTATCAATGTTATTGCTTGTAAGATTTGGAAGTAATGTTCTTATCTCGTGTCGGCACGTGTTAATGGAAAAGAACTCGTGCCGTGATGAAAGATTAGCCAGTCACTGTTTGCCCAGAAGAGCGCTGTCTTGCCTTTATAAGGCACTACGTGCAATAAGTGAAAAGAAAACTTTGGACCATAATGCGCGCACGAAGGAGTGTGACACTTGGCGATGGAGAAGGAATGCAAATAAAAAACCGGCCAAGTGCGAGTCGGACTCGCGCACGAAGGGTTCCGTACCATTATCTACATATTATAAAAACGGCAAAAAAATCATGTCTGTTGTATGGAACTCCCCCTTAATTTTTTTATTTTATTTTAATTTAATTATTTATTTATTTTAAAGTGAATATATGATTAAATATTCTGTGAGTATTTCAAGCGTCTACCTGGTACCGTTATCAATATCGAGCAAAAACGAGCAAAAAAAATCACGTTTGTTGTATGGGAGCCCCTCTTAAATATTTATTTTATTTGTTGTTATAGCGGCAACAGAAATACATCATCTGTGAAAATTTCAACTGTCCAGCTACACGGTTCATGAGATACAGCCTGGAGACACACAGACAGACAGACGGACAGCGAAGTCTCAGTAATAGGGTTCCGTTTTTACCCTTTGGGTACGTAACCCTAAAAACTAAAATTTACATAGGCATATAATTTCGTGCATGTGTGCTACTAAAACTAAAATTTATATTTATAACAAATGCATTAAATTACGGTCGAATTCTAGTAATTATTATTTTTAAAGCTTAGCATAGCATAGCATAATAGGCCTATAATTTTCCCACTGCTGGGACACAGGCCTCCTCTGTGAGAGGGAGTGGGCCGTAGTCCACCACGCGGGCCCAGTGCGGGTTGGTGGACGTCACATGTCTTCGATTTTTTGGTTCTAGGACATGCCGGTTTCCTCACGATGTTTTCCTTCACCGTTAAAGCAAGTGATAATTAATTTCTAATACGCACATATGACTTCGAAAAGTCAGCGGTGCGTGCCTCGGGATCGAACTCGAACCATTCGCCGTGGGAGGCACATGGTTAATCCACTAGGCTATCACTGCACTATTATATTTTAAAGCTTAAATTAGATAAATTATAAATGTTGATAGCAAATATTTCTTTCCATCTTTATTTTTTATATCAACCTAATTAAAGTCGGTTAAAAAACGAAGTCCCCAGCATTATTACCAGGTACAATAAATCATGAGAGCTTCACAGCCAATTTCCAACGGGACAGACGAGAACCAGAGACAACTCATAAATCTATCGATGCTGTAGACCATACAATAGATATTTTTAGATCGTCTGGATGTCTCGGAAATAAGGTTGCCGTGCGTACAATATTACTTCATTCATCTATTATTTATATATTTTTTATTTTTTTATTTATATGTCTGTTTGTCTGCTTGTCTGTTTGTGCGCGCATCACGAAAAAATATTGAACGGATTTTGATGTAGTTTTCACAAGGTTGATCTATGTACGAGGCTTTTCTGAAAGCTTATTTAATTTTAATTTGATATAAATATCATGTCAAGTTATTGGGTGTTGTAATTTCTGCCAACCGATCACAACGGTAGACATTTCCTAATGGAACAACCAATAACAGTTATCTGACTCGGGGATCGAACGCATGACCGCACTTGGAACCAATCGACCATCGAGGTGTGTTCATTAGGTAGCTGAAACAGTTAATTCATCAAAATGAACCACGCATCAAAGTTTGTGTTCCGAAGAAAGCGGCACAAAACTTCAATTGCTAAAGTCTTATTTGCACAAGAAGCAATTTAGCTCAGTTGAAAACTTTAGAAAGTAACATGCATTAGTTAACCTCAAGCTTTAGCATAAGCATAAGCATAATCGGCCTATAATGTTCCCACTGCTGGGACACAGGCCTCCTCTGTGAGAGGGAGTGGGCCGTAGTCCACCACGCGGGCCCAGTGCGGGTTGGTGGACGTCACATGTCTTCGATTTTTTGGTTCTAGGATATGCCGGCTTCCTCACGATGTTTTTCCTTCACCGTTAAAGCAAGTGATAATTAATTTCTAATACACACATGACTTCGAAAAGTCAGGGGTGCGTGCCTCGGGATCGAACTCGAACCATTCGCCGTGGAAGGCACATGGTTAATCCACTAGGCTAGCACTGCTCTTGTGTAACTGAGTAACTTTGTCTGTTAAGTACTGAAACTGTTAGGGTTAGGCGGCAACCCGACCACAACTTTTGCATGAATGAAAGAAAGACTTTAATAAGCTGAATGTTTACACAAACAGGATTGTTTCCGCGCTATCATAGGTCTTTATATTATAACAATAATATTATGACCTTGAAAAAAACAGCAAAAAATCACGTTTGTTTTATGGGAGCCCCCCTATTCTGTTTTTGGTATTTTTTGTTATAGCGGCAACAGAAATACATCATCAGTGACAACTGTCTAACAATCATTGTTCATGAATCATGAGGTACAGCCTGGTGTCAGACGGACAGACGGATTCTTAGTAATAGGGTCCTGTTTTATCCTTTGGGTACGGAACCCTAAAAAACTAAAAAAGTTAAAAACGCCTTCAAGGAGATCACAGTAATGTTATGTATGAAACAGTTTCGGAAGTTTTTTTTCTTTGATATTTGATTTTATTTGATTCAGCACTGACTTCTGAAACTATTTAACACAACATAAATATGATCTTTTTGCCCACCGCGTCTTCAACCGTTCCATAAGGCATTTTTTTTTTGGATTAAATTAAATGTCATTTGGTATTTAATTATTTATTTTCATGAAGTAAAAGAAACTGGAAATGCTTGGACACTAGAAAAAGAACTACTGAACAAAGTAACTCGAAATATGTCTCCTCGTGGAATTCCCATTAGCTACCATTAGTTAGTTTTTAGGGTTCCGTACCAAAATGGTAAAAAAGGAACCCTTATTGTGCGACTTTGTCTGTCTGTCTGTCTGTCTCTCACACCTGCTTATTTCAGCAACTACTAAAGCTATCGACTTGAAATTTGGAACAGTTATAAAGTATGCTTGTCCAACTTTATTGAAAATGAAAAAAGTCAAAAAATATTTTTATTTTCATTGAAAAGGGGCCGGAGTGCGGGTCCGAAATTTTAAAGTGGGGTTACTAGGTCAAGTGACATATCATATCAAAGGGCTTGATTTGCACATTTCAAAATATATTTTCATTTTATTTTATGTCTCACAGTTTTCGACTTATGATGTCTGAAATGTCTGAAAAAATACTATTCCCCCCCTTATCTCCGAAGTTTGCGGAGCGAAAAATCTGAAATAATTAAAGTTGATAGGAATTGACCCAAATATTGCACCAAAAATAAAACGATGTTCCTAACTATTACAGTTTTTTCAAAATCATCAAAATTCCTTGACAAACAAACTTAGTTATGCGGTCTGGTTTTTTTCACTTTATACGTCCAAAATTGATACGGAACCCTCGGTACGCGAGTACGACTCACACTTAGCCGGTTTTTTTCTTCATTACTTTACTTTTTGTTTTGTTTCGTGCGTATATTTTCCACAACTCAGCTGCGTGTGACGTCACTTCATTAGTACATAGTACCGTACCATTATTTATTTTGTATGGACTGCGAACCCTGAGTGATGGCTACACCGGTTTTGTTTTCACAAGCCCATATATTTGAATTTTAGTGCCTAAATCGGTAAACCTAGTTGTTAGTTAGTGATAAATTAATATTAATGATAGATAGACAGATGCGATTTATTATTTCAATAAAAAGAGACAGAGGTAGAGCACAGTGAGATATCTCGCTCAAATCTGAAGCAGACTGGGGAAGTGCCTCCACCTTAATGAATACCACAGCCCAATAACGCTGCTTTTCTGTAGTGTTGTGTTCCTTTGTTGAATATTGCCAGAGTTTCTGATGATGTGTTGACAGCAGGGGATCTGCTTGTCCCCTATGCTGTCGGCACAATTAATCCTCATTTGAAGGGTCAGCAACGCACATGTGATACTCGATGTCGAGTCCAAGCAACCCGCTTAAATATGACCACGTATTTATGATACACGTTGTTTGATAGTAGCTTAATCAGATCCCACTCCTGGAGCTTGTAGGCAAATATTTTTTTAATACCTAAATTTAATGTTTTTTGTATTTTTTTTACACAAATATCTACTTTAATTTAAAAATAAAGAAAATAAACATACAATTCTTTAAAATTTCAAACCGTTGAAAACACAGTAAAAATATTTATCTCTCGCTGAACATTCTCAAGACTTTAAAGCCAAACGAAACATATTTTTATTTCAACTGCAAACAATGTAAATATCACATGTATAAACTTAAACCCAGCTTACCCTGTCTGCCTTCAACTTTTTCAGCGACAGAAAAATAAACTTACATTCAAAACAGAAAATAATTGCTTATTCAAAGAATTTTATACGAAATGCATTTATTTTTGAGCG
Organism: Thalpophila matura; assembly: GCA_948465475.1. NCBI lineage: Eukaryota > Metazoa > Arthropoda > Insecta > Lepidoptera > Noctuidae > Thalpophila > Thalpophila matura. The sequence continues at coordinate 17,471,680 of OX419182.1, forward strand.
CAAAATAGAAATTGTTCAGTCTTTATGGCTTAGGAGCCATATGTTCAAAAAAATATAGCAATCGGGTATATTATTGGAAATTGTAGGAATTAAATGAACTCAACTCAACAAAAATGACGACAAGGAGTGATTTAATTGTAGGCTCAAATTTTAAAATCATCGCCACACTCATAACGTTTTTGACTTTATTTCCAATAATATAGTTGATTTGAACGGCTCTATACTATAATTTAATATTAAATCATTTCTATTTGATTGTTTATCGATGAAGACTAATGAATCGATATTCGAACATACCTAAGTATTTATTTGCGTAACTACATTTCACAATATTGTCAATTTATTTTATTTTAATTTAGAATGTATTAATAGTGTACTTATTAAAAAAACATTATTATAATTAATATGTTTTATTTATTGTCTTTTACCAAAGTCACGTAGTCATCACTACGATCCCCATGTGTGAAAACGATCGTCTGTGGTATTATTAATCCGTTTAACAAAAACCAATGACATGGTTTTTTTCATCACCAGCTCCTCAACTATGTTTGTTTTTTTTTGTTTTGCACGGTAGACCGTGCACCGAGTTTGGTAGCCAACACGAACACGGCGTAAAAGGGGCTATCTTCTTTTGCTTTTCAATATGGCTGCTGCCACGTAATTGGTGATACTGAACGGACTTGAAATTTCATAAATCAGTTCGTTAGTAACAGAACTAAATATTGTTAAAAAAAATTAATAATAAGAGATTCCCAAAAATAACTGACACAGGCGGGATTTTTGTCAGTTATTTTTGGGAATCTCTTATTATATATTTAATAACATTAAATAATCATAACATGGCTTTAACGTGTTTAAAAATCGCAAAAATATACATTTACAATCAATATACAGGTTGAATGAAAATTCGACTCCTTCCTAACAAGATGACTTTTGAATCACCATCCATTTTATTCAAGTTTCAGCGTGAAAAAGTAACAAACGCACATACACATGAACTTTCGCATCCTCCAGTGGTATAAATTAAGTTAGCCTGATATTAAAATTATGTATAAATAAAATTACTATTCAAAACTATGCATACAAACTACTAATTTATTTTTTAAACCTACCGGCATGGAAGTTTATGTTAACCACGCTATTATATTCAGAAATACTAGTTTCACAGTCGGCTTCACCCGCTATGCAATAATTATAATAAGCACTTGGCTGTATTTCAGCGTATAACCCGGTAATGCTTAGTAATCCTGCACGTGGAATTTACAGGTTAACGTGTTATGGAAATATACGGGCGTGGAATTTAGGCGGCAATGTTGATTATAAATTATTTTTAAAATTGCAGTTTTTTTTATATTTTTGTAACGCAGTTTCATAACGCATCTTGCGGTAGAAGTTGACTAGTAGAAATCATCACGTAAGGAACAAGCGTTATGCCCCCTCCATGTCTCTCTCTTTCTGTTCCTTTATAATAATATTAAATAATACGAGAAGTAAGGAGCTTTGTTCCTGACGGGGTCCCCCGACCGCACACGTTTTTTTTATTACTTACATTTTCTATTAAAATGAAAAATTGAGAATTTCATTAAAGAACTCTTCATTTAAATCCCAGCATCTAACTGCGAGCTGGATTTTTATCACATTTAGCAAAGCTTGCATTAATCGGGGAAAGCAAAAAGAGAATTAGATTGAAATTAAACAGGTTTTTCTGATTACTTTGCGGTTCACCCAGTTTTTATGCAATTCTCTTTTTCTAAACTGTTTTAATCCAGTTTGTGCGATCACTATTTCACACACTGAAGTCGTGGTTTGATATTCTACTTTGGTAAACGCATAATAATGTTCGAGAAACAACTAATTTTTAGCGCTCACTCCCGGAGTCTATGACGTCATCGTGGGGGTGAAATGGGGGTCAAACATATATTTTTGTGTTGCCGTCAGATGGAATTTTACAACGATACAACTAAAATCTTTGATCTCTTAATTTAACTGAGTGTGACACGATAGCTCAGTGGTTAGAGCGCTACGGTACGGAAGAGGTCACAGGTTCAAGTTCCGTCCGTGTCAGTTGTTTTTAAATCTCTTATTAATTTAATATTCTAATAACAACAAGATACAGAAAGCTTAGTATGGCTTCGACAGTTTAAAATTCACGAAAATCCTTTTGCTTTTTAGGCCTATTCACAACCGCGTCGTGTCCCTACACAAATCCCGCCCGTGTAGTCCCATCTCCCTACATTAAGTTAATAAGCTAATCTCAGCTTCGAACATAAATAACGTTAAATTATCTCGCACCGCGGCATTGTAATAGAAAATTAAGCTGATCTGCAATGTAATATATTAATTTCCCTAATGGTATTGTTTAGAAATTCATGCATTTTCTCATATATAATTGAAATGATAAAGATATGAGAAGGAAATATCATTAAATCGTGGAGTTATTTGTGAAAGAAGCTAACCCGACTGAAGATAATTGTTCCGTTAAACAATTATCTACAGTTGGGTTAACTTTTAAACAAATTAATACATACATTAATTAGTTTAAATATTACATAATATATTAATATACTAGTTTAGTACTAGTAGTACAGTTTAAATATTACATAATATATTAATATACTAGCTTCCGCCCGCAGGTTCGCCCGCGTTTGAGAGAAAAAGTAGCCTATGTGTTATTCTGATAAGCTATGTTACTGTAAAGTTTCATCAAAATCCGTTCAGTAGTTTTTGCGTGATAGAGTAACAAACATCCATACATCCATCCATACCATATCCATACATCCTCACAAACTTTCACGTATATAATATTAGAAGGATTTTATTATCATGCTATTCCCACGGCAAGTCTTTTTTTTTACGTTTATACAGCATGTAACAAAAACCCTGTTCGATCCCAAAGGGGGCCACTATACTCATCATTTTGAATATTTTTTTACTATGAAACTAACCCTAAAATAGGGATAAAATTATTGCTGTTCCTTACATTTTGTGTTCACATATTAGATATATCTAAAACGTATGGAACAGCAGACTTTTTTTTGCGATTTCGGGGTTGTGTCATACAAACTATTGTTCATAATATTATAATGAGTATAATGGCCCTTTGGTATCGAACAGGGTTTTTGTCACATGCCGTATGATAGGTACCCCCATAATTTACGGGAAAAAAATGATTGATTTTTATAGACAAAAATATTGACAGACTATTGACTATGACTATTCAACTATTCATATTATTAATGTTCTGTACTTTTTCAATTAGATTTGAACACTACATCTCTTGAATTATTGATATAGTGTGATTAAAATTATTTTAGTGCAATGTACAACGGAATTAGCACTAGAATCTTATTACCAGCACAGATAATACAATACTACGCGTACAGATGCCTCATCTCATACAAAAAAACGTATTCGCCGCCGCACCGAATGTTATTTTTAAATTTGAATAAAATATTTAGTCTAGTTATTCATGTTCTACATTTTTCACAAACTTCAATAACAAATCGATACGTATAACGCCATTTATTAAGAGTTATTTGAACAAATGATCCTTTGTTCCTGATGAGACCCCGTGTTACCAGTAACTCGACACTTAGGTAGGTACCTACTACTCGACACCGCTGCAATTTGTTTTGTTTTTCCTCTACCAAAGAGCGGTCATACTTTTTGCTCAGTAATTATATCAGCGCGCTGCAAACTGTGCAGTTTGTTCGTTCTGTCGGTTCGTTTGCAGCCAGCCTTTGGATACTTGTTATTGTTGGCTTCGAGTTGCGTTTTGTGAACTGTGAATAGTTTCTTGTTTGTTGCTTCACTGGTTGCTTGACTACTAAGTAATATGGTTAGCTTCGATTCTCAGTTGTGTTAGTATTGTTCGGTTTTTCTGTGAGGATTTTTTTATTAGGAAGCCCGATATAAGTACTGCAGAGTCCACGTGGACTAACAAAAACGTCTGGCCAATGCGGCCCGAAATGCAAATAAATTATGTATGTGTTAGGTTTTGTTCTTATATTATATTAATATTTGTAATATGTTCTTATATTTTTAAAAGAACTATGGTTAAAAATAACTCACTTTGTTAGGATTTGGTTTTAAATGTTTAAACAATCTCATTCAACACTCAAGGATTGACGATATCGCGGACCAATGAGAAGTTTTAATTGGTTCGCGATAGCGGTGGATTTTGGCCAGAAATGGGGCACAGCCCCATTCTCTGCTGGAGTGTCGATCGAGACACTTGTTTTAGGAATTGTACAGTAGCTTGTAGAATATTGCCTCTTTGTCATTGTCATATAAAATATAATAAAACTAAGTGAAATTTGTGTTTAACTTTACTTGTACAGTATTCCCTAGTTTAGCTTAGTACCCTCTGTGAGTCGTGGCCGCTCAGTTGTTATACTTCAGAAGTGACAAGCGTAACCAAAATAGTAAGTACACGCCCAAATTATATATACCTATTATCTACTTTGATGTGGTCGTAGTTACGGACCTTGCCTCGAAATTAACGCAAGACCCACTAGTCTTAAATTATCTACCAATACACTGTTGTTTATTTTTAGATTTTAGATACTATCTTCAGTAGGTTTGAAGTTCTTCTTCTGTTGAAAGTTATTCTTTTGAAATCTTGTAATCACATTTTTATCATTATTACCTAAAATGTTTAGAGTCTACAGTATATTTTACCACATGCGTATTTTCTTGAACCTTAGCCCGTTCACACTATTCCATTCATTTCATTCCATTTCATTCCTATTGTTATTGTGAACGACATGACGGCACAAATAATTGACGTATCAGTGGTCAGCAGTGGTCCGGGTTCGAGTTCCGGTCAGTAATCAAACCGAGAATCTACAGTCGAATTAGTAAGGTGGTTATTTGGCTACCCTAGCACGGAGTCTCACAACCAAATTTAGTTTATACAATTACTCGTCTTTATTATATACTTAATCAGTTTTATTTAATTTGTAATGACAAAGAGTCCCGGGTTTCTGACATTTTATTTTCTTGAACTTAACAAATCTTAAAATACTAAGCAGGTCAATTACAAATAAATTCAAATTGCGGGACTCCATCTAAAAATAGTTAGCAATACAGAAAGAACATTAAGTTGTTAAGTTAAAAGTGGTGTTGTAGTTTATGGTTAAAGATCATTAGAGTTTAGCCTTATCGATGTGGGATGACGGCATCCAAGCAGTGTGCCACTCGACAGCAAAGCACTTGACGCCACATTTATCGCTGTTGGACTCGAATGTTTACAATTTGGAACAAAAAGTGCCTATGTTCTATTTTTAGAACAGGATGAATTAAGTTTGATTGGTTTACATAAAAGAAAAACAATATCGACAGTGAATTCATTGTAAAAGGAATCGTGTGTTATTTAGAGAAAGAAATATAACTTGCTCAGCAGATATTATACTCTATTACAAAATCGATACTATTACTTTGATCTACTTAAATTATTCTGTTTTCCAATGGTATAGGAAAGGTTAAATGTAAGCTTACAGTTTTTTCTGTCTACAATCACTAACTACCTAACAGGTTACCACTTCAATATACGGCTCTCAAGTTTTTTTTTTTTTCTTGCCGCGAGATTTCAGGCTATGTCGGAGTCGCCGGGTCAACGAAGGCTCATGATTCCGGGTCGCGGAGAACCCCACTCAGCCACGCTGAGCCGAAGTCGGCTGCGATTTCGAGCCGATAGCCCCGAGCCGAACATCGAGATGGGCCGTGAGCGACTTCGAATGCTGGAGGATGAATTACGGCGAGAACGCAACCGTGTTCGCGCCGCCGAAGAGCTGCATCACGAGTCGCGTCGTACCAACGAGCTGTGAGCGGACGGCTGTCACCGCAGCACCTCCACATCGGCGCGGCGACGGGACGCCGAGCAACGAGCCACATCGGCGCGGCGCTGGGACGCCGAGCCACGTGGAGAACAACGAGCCACACCGGCGCGGCGCCGGGACGCCGAGCCAGGTGGAGAGCAACGAGCTACATCGGCGCGGCACCGGGACGCCGAGCCACGTGCAGAGCAACGTGCCACGTCAGCGCGGCGCCCAGACGCTGAGCCACGCACAGGGCAACGTGTGGAGCGTGCACCACGGCAGCACAACCACGAAGAGCAGATTGAAAGGTCATGTAGCACTTCTTTTTTGAAAGGAGATTTATTTGATATCATTAAGAACTTGAGGGATGGTCTAGCATTGCCACTAGTGAACCAAAGCGCACCACAACCACTACAGAAAATTGATCATAAAATACATTGTCAAACATTGATCCCTCGTCCAAAAACCAACGACTGGACGTGTGGTTACGAAAGGTGAATAAGTGCGTTTCGGTAAACAGTTGGAATGAAAGAACCACCACTCATTTTGCAATGCAAAAGTTGCAAGGTCTGGCCAAGACGTAGTACGAAAGTTTAAATACTATCAAATTTACTTGGAAAGTTACCAAATACGTTTCCATGCGAACAGAACTACGGCCAGACCTTGGAAGATATGATTAACTGAAAAAGTATATAAGAGATAACGAATCCATAACTTACTATGAGACATTTAGGGCGGGTTGCTTCAAACCATCTGTATTCGTAAGTCAATACGTAATCGTTAAGTCAGTATGAAATTGTCATACAAGCCGCCATATTTGACGGTTACAGATACGTAACTGTAAGATGAAACAACATGGCCTAAGTCTAGTGAATCAATGCGATATAATAGGTACCCGCGTAGCATAATGCATAATGCACGGCATTACAAATAAGACACTTAACTTAATCAGGAGCTTTAGTACTGCGTTGCACCCACCTCTATCAGCTGTTATAGTATTTACTCATTAATAGGGACTACAATCAACCTGGTCTGTTCCGATTTCATGCTAAGAATAGGGATTTTGATAATTTTCACATTCCTGATACAACGAGCGCGAGGCTCAGTGCCAGACCGAATCTCTTCAGCAGATGTTACAATTGCAAGGATCAGGAATATAGTTTCTTGTACTGCATTAAGCCGCTGGTGAAGTGCACACATTGTAATAAGATTGGTCACACCGCGGAAAAGTGTTACAATAAGTTAGATGACAAAATACCAAACACTAGTGGTGCAGTGCAGAGGGCTATAAAAATCTATTTTATAAACAACGAATACGCGCATTTTCGGTAATAACCCGGGTACTAAAATTATTAAAAAAATAAAGGTCAATAATTGTACACTTAGGGCTTCTATAGAACTCGGAAGCGACGTCGCCCTAATCTTCCAGAGATCTGGGCGTATCTCATGATAGTATCCTCAAGAGAAACGAACACACAAGTACACTGATAAAAGAATTTCGCAATAGCCTATTCCAGTCGCTAGGAAATTTTATTCTTAACATGTATGTCGATGAAGTAGAGGCAAAACTTGCCCGCAAAGTCGTTGCTGACCATTTATTAAAGGTCCCTGTATTTAAGGGACAATCGTTCACGGAACAGCCCCACATATCGGTTTATGGAGCAAACTATAATTCTATAATACTATGTCTCGTTCTGAACTTGTTGATGACAGTGCCAATGTTGAGGTTTTCGCTAGCCAGTAGGTACACTTTGATTTTGATTTATGTATGATGATTGATGGTGCAACATCTGTTAGTATGGAAACACAACCTGTGTTCAATGGTAATATTCTTGTGAAAAATAGCGTAGCGGGGGAGCCTAATGGTCAGTAGGTATTTAATCGTTGGAAGACTTCATCGTTCGATCAATGACACATTAACGTATTGGTCGTGCCCCGTTTCGTCTTTTGCCGTGCTGAGAGAGTTAACGTTGTGAATCGAGTTTTTAGTGAACCGTTAATTGAATCACAAGTTGGACAGGGATTTGACGAAAGAAAGTCAGGTGCGTGTAGGTGAAGGAATATCTGAAGATGTAAGGCAAACTTTGATGAATTTGCTCTGACCCGAAAACGTGCACAACCATTTCTAGGCCTGGCCAACTATTTTCGTAAATTAATAGAAAAGGACATGGAACAGCTTATATGGGGCGTTAGGCCCAGGCAAATTTAAGCTGTCTGAATACAGCCTAGGTTTATTTCAAGTATAAAATTATGAACTACATTAATCAATTTATACTACTTTCGTAAATAGAGGCGTTTTTTTTTAAATACATATTAGATTTTTAAAACTATTAACTCAAAACACTACCAACGCCATCTATCGGATTACAGTAGCAAACTATAATATAAGAAGGTAATTTATTTAAGAAGTTTAAAGAAGTTAATTTATAATATTTTTATTATATTTTAGTAATTTCCGCTATCTTGAAAAATACATATAAATAATAAAAATAATAATCACTTAGATTTTTTTTAAAAATTGTATAAATATAAATGACAACAATATGGCAGATACATTTTATTTTTACAAACGCTAAACAGGTGGACCCATTTTGTTCAATGTCCTTCTTGCCTAAATTTCGTTCCCTCTAGCAAACCACTTAAAATGAACGCAGCCTGGGAGTAGAACGAAGATCAAGAGCAGGCGTTCAAGAGGCTGAAAGCGAATTTGGTTAATAGGCCGGTTTTAGGTGCATAATAATGCTGCTAAACTAGAATTCCACACGGATACGAGTAGGTTAGGAATCGGTAGATTTATTCTACTACTACATTAGTAATTTTACAAGTAGGTACAACGAAAGCAAGGGAATTTCCACTCTTATGAGTTGGAAACTCTAGGTGTGGTTTGCTTGCTTCATAAGTTTGCAGTTTCTATATTAGGAAAATGATCCAAATTTATTTAGTTGTATGGTCGAATATAGGGCTAGAATTAAAATGAATCGCGTCGAACCGTCCGAATCTCTCGAAGATCGGTTTCCGGTGATAATGATGATTAGTAGCGAGTATTGTGCTTCATACGCTTCAATTAGGCGACTCTGAGTTGTGTAAGATAATGAATATTCTAAATAATGATCTAGATGAAAGAGGATAGGTACCACGAAGACAGAAAACCCGTGCGAAAAACCTACAGCGAAGGCGAGTTCGTGAAAATTACAAAAATAACTTGTTTTAGTAACGAAACTTATTCCCTTTTCCAAAGGACCGTATTGCGTTAGCAAGGTTCTAGGCATGGACCATTACATTGTAGCACTGATACCGAGACTGTCAATACAGAAAGCAGATGCCCAACAACCGTAGATTCGTGTAACCGACCTAGAGCCCGATAAAAATAATGTCAATGATAGTTGCGATAGTGACAGCAATAATACTGACAGTGATTTGAATTAGAATACGAACACCTTACTTGTGTCGAATTGATTTAACTATTTACAGAATATTGTTCTTTGTTACAGATCAAGTACGCGAGAATCGATTGGTTCGCGGCTTGATAGAAAGAGCGTCGAAGCAAGTCCTGTCGGCTGCCATCACGAGCATTAATTGATCGGCTCGTGCGGGCGTCGCCAGGCATACTGATTAAGAGATCGTTCAAGAGGCCAGGTACACGAGAATTGATTGGTTCGTGGAACCTGGTGGAACGAATACTGATTGAGAGATCGTTCAAGAGGCCAAGTACACGAGAATTGATTGGTTCGTGGAACTTGGTGGAACGAGTATCAAAACAAGTCCTATCGGCTGCCACCACGAGCTTAATTGATCGGCTCGTGCGGGCGTCGCTAGGCATCCTGATTAATTGATCGTCAGGATATTAGGGCACCCTGTTGAATCGTTGGACCAGGGATTTGGTTTGTTTCACGACTTAATTGATCGGTCGTGAACTTACTCTTAGATGTTTTATGACCCAATTAATCGATCGTTGGGTTCGATCACCATGCTTCGATCCGGCTAATCGATCGCCGATGGATATTGTTTAGTGAAAATAAAGAAATGAATTAATTTTTTTTAAGCTAATACTTACTATTTCCTTCATTCTTACTATTGTTCATTTGATGTCATAATGTAAAATTTGTCTAATGTAGCTGATATTTGTAAAAACAATAGTGCATAATAAGGGCCAATAATGCTATTTTGTCTTCACTAGATATATCGTTTGATTGTTGTTAGTTTGAAAAATGTTATTAATAAAAAATTAATAAGTTCAAACAACTGGCCCGGAATGCGATTGTTAGGTTCCCACCTGGGGCCGTGTGCAGGGACGCACACGATGTCAGGACGGACGATTGTTAGGTTTTGTTCTTATATTATATTAATATTTGTAATATGTTCTTATATTTTTAAAAGAACTATGGTTAAAAATAACTCACTTTGTTAGGATTTGGTTTTAAATGTTTAAACAATCTCATTCAACACTCAAGGATTGACGATATCGCGGACCAATGAGAAGTTTTAATTGGTTCGCGATAGCGGTGGATTTTGGCCAGAAATGGGGCACAGCCCCATTCTCTGCTGGAGTGTCGATCGAGACACTTGTTTTAGGAATTGTACAGTAGCTTGTAGAATATTGCCTCTTTGTCATTGTCATATAAAATATAATAAAACTAAGTGAAATTTGTGTTTAACTTTACTTGTACAGTATTCCCTAGTTTAGCTTAGTACCCTCTGTGAGTCGTGGCCGCTCAGTTGTTATATATGGGCCAATGACATGCAACCGCGGTTAGTACTTACCACCAAAAACCAATGACTTTTATTTATCTGATAGTAGACCATGATCTTAGTAGATCCTGGTCTGAGCAACGTTTTTTCTAGAAAAACAGTGATTTAAAAGTCATAGTAGGTATATGTATAAACTTGTTGTGCCCCGCGGTTCACCCGCCGTTGCTCGGCTCCTAACGGTTGTAGAGTGATATTAAATAGCCTATACTATTTCTCGTGAATCTGGTTATCATATACAAAAATATTTTTTCGAATTCGACTAGTAGTTAAAGAGATAAGCGCGTTCAAACAAACTCTTCAGCTTTATAATATTAGTAGTATGGATAGATAGATAAATAAATAAGATCTAGCATGCAGGGCCCCAAGTCTGCTTGCAATTGTGTAAGAATGGTGTGATAATGACATAACAACTGTCAAACCTAAGTCAAAACCTTCGGTCATTGGCTAAGAGTACACTGAAAAACCCTCAGATTATAGAAACAAGGAGATGTGCCAAGGCGCTATCGAGCTTGATGCCTGATCTTGAGCAAATTGCTCATATTAAAAACGTACGCGCTGGCGATGAACCGAACACGATCGTTGGTATAAATACAGTGTTTTAGTTTAGTGCTAGTGTTGAGTGACGATTAACAGTGTTAGATTGAGGGTGTGCGGAATGTTCAATGCGTGGGAGATCTTTTTATTCACAAGGACCGCTTAATTATGCGCGTAATTGTGTCGAAAAATGTACTAAAAGTGGCATCAGTTGTTCCCGTACTAATTTGCTATGATGGCATAGCTCCTTGTTTCTATGATCTGAGGAAAAACCGAATAGTTGATTTTTTATTGTTGATTCCCTTTTGGTTGAGTTGACATTAAATTGTGTTAAAAAAACTGTTCCATGACGTTTGTTTTGACAAAAATAAAATTGAAATAGTATATTATGCAATTAGTGAATAAAGGACGGATTTAAAGCGAGGGCCATAGATGAATCACGAGCTAGTGAAGAATTCTAACGATTGAATCACGACCGTAGGGAGTGATTCATGATGATTGAATCACGAGCGTAGCGAGCGATTCATGGCCCTCGATATAAATCCGTTTTATTCAAGAGTTGCATACTATACTTTTTACCATGACTACGAGAAAAAGAAAGATTTAAGTGAAAATATACATATAATGAAGAAAAAGTAAAGTTAAATTGGCTTTGATGTAAACCAGCCGTGATTTTTTGGGTAGCAAGCTTTCCACCTTTCCACTATATCGGCCGCCCTCTCTTTCACAAACTCAGGTGTTAACACATCTTCATCACTAGAATGCATTTTTAATCGATTAGAACAACACTAAACAAACACGAAATTAAAGATTAAAGTAACACTAAACTTTGTGTTCGTACAACTTACAGTATTCAAAATAGCGCCAATTTACTAAGGACAGCAAAGAACACAAAACAGTTTTTATTCTAATGCTAAACTCCTTGTCGAAAATGTCGACCAATCAAATTGAATTTAGAACACATCAATATAGGTCGAATACACAGATTACACTTACACTAGATACGGCAAGCCACGACCAAGCGTGCCCTGCATGTTCGACTGTTCGTACTAAAAAAAGTCTGTTAGCTCAGTGACGCTTAGTGATTGAAACAATTCTGTTTACTCTGAGCACATCACTAAATGGCTGGGGTGAAGTTATCGTAGGTATAAAAAAGATGACACGTTCGGTTTTCATACAATCTAATAACGTGCCGCATCTAGCATAGGTTCTTTAAATCTGTGGTCGAATACATTGGTGTGTTCCATTTTCAAACATCAAAACAGTGAGTAAAAGTGCTTTTTATTCACTGTTTTCAGTGAATAAAATAAGCTTTTTAGAGGGGGAATGGTATAAACACTTTTAATTTTGTTGATTTAACAAATCATGTCGGTAGATGCTATATTAACCCAAAATATATGTTAAAAAAAGGTTAAATCAACTTCAAAAAGTTTTTCAGTGTAAGGCTCTCTTTAGTCATTGGTCAAAACGATGACATTAAGAGACCATTCCGACACGATTATGACAATAGCAATACCAGACTTGGGGCCCAGATTATTTTTAGTGCATAATAAATTGCTGTATTTGCCAAGTGTTTGACTACCTATGGAATATGGCAATGTCTATCACAAACGTGGTTTAAGCGGCCTATTACGATTAATATAAACTGAAATGCACCTACAACGAATGCGTTGTAGTTTACAAATAGTTTACAGCCCGTTCAGTTGTTTGTTTACAATGAATACTGAGTATGCGTGTATTGTTGAAAGCTTTCGTATGAAAGCTGTATAGCTACATTGAGATAAAAGGTATTTTACTGCCTGTTTATTTTGAATAACCAGAAGTTGCGGTAGAGCTTTTTGTGAAAGAGTTTATACGGGGAAACATTACTACCTAACTAGTTCCGTCGTTAAGCAGCATTCTTCTTCTTCTTCTAGTGCCTCTCCATCATTGAAGGTTGGCAGTCAGCTCTTTAAACTTTTTCTTGTTCATGGCTAGTCTGAATAGTTGTTCTACAGTTTTGATGCCGGTCCATTCTCTTATGTTTCTGAGCCATGACATTTTGCGCCTTCCGACTTTACGTTTCCCAGCGATTTTGCCCATCATGATGGTCTTGAGGAGGACATATTGGTCGTTTCTAAGTACGTGGCCAAGGTAAGCGACTTTTCTTTGCTTGATTGTCCGGATAAGTTCTAGTGTTTTGCCCATACGCTGTCGCTATGCAGCATTGGTGTGTTCTAGTTTGGAGGGTATGCGTATGGTTGCACTTCAGGTGGCGTGGCAGTTAAGATTCCAAGTTAACCAGTATTTATTAGGGTTCCGTACCTCAAAAGGAAATGCGGAACCCTTATAGAATCACTTTGTCGTCCGTCTCTCCGAGAACCCCTACAAATATACCGACCTAATATTAAATTAAGCACTAGCAATAGCCTGCTGCTGGTTGGTGCTGTTCATAGATGGCGCCACTAGAAATAGTATGCAATACGACATCTCGCCCATAGATGGCACTATTGCAGCTCTATCTAATCTATGCTACGGGACAGCGCTGAGGCCCTAGACAAGTTACTTTTCTGTTAGCGTTAACGCCAAACGCTACGGATAAAATGTATGGAAGTGACATTTGTGAGTCACGTGACTTTTCCGCAGATAATGTCATTGCCATACATTTTGTGCTTATCGTTTGGCGTGAACGCTAACAGAAAAGCAATTTGTGTAGGGCCTCTGTCCTCCCACGACCGGCGTCTATATCTTCGCCATGGGTAGGAGTAGTGATTATGGAGATAATCTCGAGATTTTTGGTGGACATTGGGCGGCGAGACTTCAATTTCCTCCCATCTGACTCGTTTATCACCTTCTTCCATCTTAACACCTCATAAAAGAATGACAACGATTGAGATTGATCCTTATTAGGGTTCTGTACCAAAATGGTAAAAAGGAACCCTTATGGTGCGACTTCGTCTGTCTGTCTGTCTGTCACACCCGCTTATTTCAGCAACTACTAATGCTATCGACTTGAAATTTGGAACAGTTACAAAAAATGCTTGTTCAATTTTATTGCAAATGAAAAAGTCCAAAAATATTTTTATTTTCATTGCAAAAGGGGCCGGAGTGGGGGTCCGAAATTTTAAAGTGGGGTTACTAGGTCAAGTGGCATATCATATGAAAGGGCTTGATCTGCACATTTCAAATATATTTTTATTTTATTTTATGTCTCATAGTTTTCGACATATGATGAAAAATGTCCAAAAAAATACCATTCCCCCCCCCCTTATCTCCGAAGTTTGCGGGGCGAAAAATCTGAAATAATTAGAGTTGATAGGAATTGACCCAAATATGGCACCAAAAATAAAACGATGTTCCTAACTAGTACAGTTTTTTCAAAATCAGCAAAATTCTTTCACAAACAAACTTAGTTATGCGGTCCGGATTTTTTCACTTTATACGTCCAAAAATGTTACGGAACCCTCGGTGCGCGAGTACGACTCGCACTTGGCCGGTTTTTTTTTTTAACTGACTTCAAAATGAAGAAGGTATACAATACTTCTGTTTTTTTTTTTTTATTTATAATTTGTTACGCAATATTTTAGCCAATTATCAACCGATTTTAATTATATTTTGTTTATTTGGTAGAAAGTAATCCCATACAAATCTTATTAACTTTGGCCAAGTAGTTTTATAGCCCGCTTCAATAAACAGTATTTAGTTCACTTTTTGTATGTTGACGATATTATAACAAAACAATGTCTAATCGAAGGTTAGTGGTAAAGACCGTTCCACGTAAGAATTCCCCTAGAAGTTATGTTGGCTCCCCTGCTTGTCATTCCCATTTAGGTCATATCGTTTTGTGTTTTTGTAGATTTATGTTTTATAATCATATTTAGGACGTTATAAAGTGATGAAAGTGAATTGGTGCTGAAAGAAAACTTCCAACACCGTTAAAAACGTTGTAATAAATTGATATTCAGGGCAGCCAACATAACTTCTAGGGGAATTCTTATGTGGAACGATCTCTAATGAATTCATGCTATAGGTATTGCTGTAATTGCGTATGTTAATGTCACTTAAAATAAAAAACTTAAAAAAAAAGTAAAAACCGCCTTCAAAAAGATCACAATGTTGTATGAAACAGTTTTGGGAGTCAGTGAAATCAAAACAAATCGGCAAATCAAAAAACCAATTGGCAAATCAAAACAAATAAAAAATCAAAGGCTTTCGAAATTGTTTCACGCAACATTACCTATTGTGATCTTTTTTTCATTATCAACATAGTTTACGTGTAACATTCATTTTCAGATAATGTAATTCCACCGGGTCTGTTTCGTTTTTGTCCTGTATTCCTCCCCTTGTAACTTGGCAATGTACCAAGTGCTCGTAGTTTATCGTACTATCAGTCAAGCGAAATCGCAGATTATATTTATTATTATATTTTATCACCCAGAAAAAACACAAAGAACAATAGAGACAACGGCATAAATATTTCATTGCGCATAAAATAAAATGTGTAAGGATATAATTTTATCGCACTATTCCATATTAATGTCTCATATAACGCTATAAGAGCTCAAGATGTTTTAACCTTCTTTCATCACTCATTATAACCATACCGATGTCCCAAAGGCACTCAACAAACTTGTATGCAAGTTGCAAATTACATACAACTTGTAGATTGTATGCAGGTTTGGTCAAGGTGCATGCAATTCGCAACTTGCACACAAGTAAGGGCCTGTGCACACCATGTTTTGTAAACGCGCCGTGGACGCGCGTTTGTAGCGATACAGAAGCGATACGCACGCAAGTCAGACGCAGCCTGTATGCAGACCTCTGTAGGATAAAAGCGCGCCGTTGACGCGCGTTTTAGAAACGCGCGTCGACGGCGCGCTTAAAATACGTGGTGTGCACAGGCCCTAAGGGCGCCTTCAAATTTGCCGCGCGGTGGCCGCGCTGGTTTGTTAATCCATAATTTTATTATAAATAAAAAACGCGCCACCGCAGCGCTACACCCGCGCTGCGGCCGCGCGTCAATTCATCAATCGACTAGTGACGATGCGCAATTGCGCACGTAGTTTTTGTTATGTTTTTGTCTGAGTCTATTGTGAAACTAAATGTACAACACTATGATGCTTGAACCAAGCGGTTGCAGCGCGGCGGCAACGCTGCAGCCGCGCTGCCACCGCGCGGCTCTTTGCGGCTTCCTTTAAATACCGATAATAATTTTTAAATATAAAAGGGACTTTTCGCGACCAAACAAAATCAGTGGTCTCGTGACCGAGGTCAATGCAAGTTGATCGAAACGTCGTGGTTAGACAAAATACTGATATTTTGATTATGTCTGTATGCGCGAAAAGTCCCGATTATAATTAAAAAACATGTGTACAATTCGCGAAAGTTTAAAAACTACAAACCATTTTTCATGATAATTTTCATGGCAACACTCGCTCTGACACACACCCTCACACAAAACGCTACGGAACCCCGGTGACTCGTAAAACTGTGTTACGTGTTGCACTGTGTGCATTCAACCGTCTCACATCGTTTGAGTGCACATGCGTTCAACCGGGATATACAGGCATATCGAAATTTTGCGATACAGCTATCGCATAGACCAGTGGTCGCAAGCCTTATATAATGGCCTTTTAATAGGTTGAAAAAACGCAATTTTATCAATTCACACAATCCCACCCATAAAAGCTGATAATATATTTTACGGATCACAATAGTGTGAACGGAAAACTGTCAAGACGTGTTCAAAACCAGGGTAAAATTGAACAAGAGTTTTAATTGCAGCGAAATAAAATACATATGGTACTACTGTATGAGAAATATTTAACAACAATGTTCTTCTTCAAAGAATGCACTTTCAACTGGTTGATAATATAATTTGTGATGTTTTTTCTGTTGAGCGAAAATTCATTGAATCATGTTTTGGGCTCAACACGGTTCCTAGTCAAAATTGTCATAATAATATTTTTTAAAAGAGATAAACTTAACAAAACTAATTTAGATGCTTTATCCTTATACCTAATATCGTCGATATAGATACAAAACATTATGAACAAGTGCAGCCCACCTTTATTTAATTTTGCCATTAGATAGTTATCTGCGTAGCTAGTACCCGACTGTGTTAGGATTGCGAGAGTATTTTACAGACAAAGTTTTTCATTATCCACTTCCATTAATAAAATATTCAGAAGGGTTAATAGCCAAGGGCTAAACATCTTTCTTAGTCCCTAGGCATTTGTTAGATAAGGAGGCGCTGATTTGTAGCCCATCTATTACTGGATAATGGTGATGTTTGCTTAACCTCCTATGGATCCAAAGTGCAGTGATAGCCTAGTGGATTAACCATGTGCCTCCCACGGCGAATGGTTCGAGTTCGATCCCGAGGCACGCACCACTGACTTTTCGAAGTCATGTGCGTATTAGAAATTAATTATCACTTGCTTCAACGGTGAAGGAAAACATCGTGAGGAAACCGGCATGTCCTAGAACCAAAAAATCGAAGACATGTGACGTCCACCAACCCGCACTGGGCCCGCGTGGTGGACTGCGGCCCACTCCCTCTCACAGAGGAGGCCTGTGTCCCAGCAGTGTGAACATTATAGGCCGATTATGCTTATGCTATGGATCCAAGGATTTTTTTAGTCTTTTTGAGTTATTTTCAAATCAAATCAAATCAAATCAAATCGTTTATTTGTGATTCACAGGTATAAAGATCTTATAAATAGAATATGTTCATGCCATGATCCGCCACATAGGGCATACAAATTAGACAAAACTACACAACATATATATACAACTAAACAAAATAAATAGGAAACAAATAGCATTTACTTAATACTAATTATTTTGATATAAAATCACTAACACTGTAATAACAGTTTTCTATCAAGAATTTTGACAATTTATGTTTGAAGATATTCACATTATTAGAATCTCTTATATTTTTTGGAATGCTATTAAATATCTTAGTTGCCATATTAAATACACTTTTTCCATACAGAGTAGTTTTAAATCTCCTACTGATGTTATTGTATAATCTACTTCTATTGCGAGATCCAGATTCTAAAGTAAATAATGTGGGATTTTGTCTTATAAATAGAGCCGATTCTAGAATATAGATAGATGGAACTGTAAGCAAGCCTAATTTTTTGAAATATTCTTTGCAACTGTCAGTCTTTTTCTATCTCTATTTATTCTACACTAGCTGTGCCCGCGAGTTGGTTCGCGTGGGACTTGGACAAACAATAGGTACTTTTTTTTACATATCGAAATAGAACATAACGGTAATAATCTATACTATTGTAAAATTGTAAAAAGGCCGTGTCTGTACATTGAAGATATTCTAGAAAAAACAATTGGGATAGGGTACTGGGACGTAACCATACCCTAAAAGATTTTTTTTGAATTTTTGTCTGTTTGTCTGTTTATCTGTTTGTCTGTTTGTGCGCGCATCACGCAAAAAATACTGAACGGATTTTGACTCGGTTTTCACAGTTCGATAGCTTGGGGTTCAACTTCTAAGCTACGTTTCATCTAATTCCGGTGGGACAAACCAGAGATACAGCTTGACCTCTTGGTAGTACTAGCCACGCTACACTACGGAGGTCATTTAAATTGGTCACATCACTGTAGGCCACGCGGACGGAGTTGCGGGCAAAAGTCTAGTTTAAGATAAATTTCCTGTTTTAATCCCTAAAAGGAGGTCATACAGCCTCCATAAATTTTTGGCCTAAACCTTAAAATTAAACCAAAAGGACGTCGGCAATTTTGGGCTTGATCTGGTACAGTAATAAAAGCTTAACCAAAAATAAAAATATATTTTAATTGTTCTTTGCCTAATTTATCTTAGAGATTATGAATTGAAATAAAAAATCGAAATAAATAAGAAATAAAATGATTATGGCGTTGAAATTTTGAAAAAAACAATAAAACAAAAACGGGTGCATGCGCCCTGGCGTGTGCCTCCATAGAGTATCATGTCGACAGCAACTAAAACCTTTGAATTGAGAACTCATTAGTCGGGCTGTACTTCGTTGGATCATTCACACCATACTTAACCTCACTGTCACAAATACGAAGATTTATCTTTAACCCGATTACGTAATAAAACAAATAAAAAATGAATTGAAATACTCTTGAAATACTCGATCACACCAAACTAATTTCATATCTGTACCGATCTACACAATCTGAAGCCGAGCGTTCTATGGGCGTGTACCAGTGTCCTTTTGTTATTTTCCGATAGAATATGTTATTTTTTTATTATGAAAGCAAAGCTGTAGGATCATTCGCTGCCCTGTTACACGAGTTTGAAAAATAGTTAATTCTATATTTTCAGTTTATATAATAGCCGTAATCGAATTAAAATAATAGCTTTTTATGCCAGAGACCATAGTTATAATTTACTGTGTCTACTGGTACACTAGACTAGATGAAAATATAATTATTTTGATATTATTTTTGATAAGTGAACAAGTGTTACTTTCATGTTTAGCCCAAAGACCAAGCTCAAAACAAACAAAAACTAAAAAAAAACTAAAATGAAAAACGTACCTATATCCATTAATAGAAGTTTTCACTTTTTCGGGATTTATTTTGAAATCACAGACAGACACATCAATGTTATTTACCTACAGATAGGATCCTAATTTGGAAAGCCACAGAGCAGTCATTACCAGCTAAACCACAAGACAGGGCACAATCCGACGCACGTAATTAAACGGACCAGTGTCCCTCAAAGCAACTACTGTGTACTACTGTGTACTCACTACCATCACAAAGTCTTTGTACGTAATTCAAAGTTCAAAGACTTTGAAACGTTGCCAGTCTTTTAGTTGATTCTCCTCAGTTCAATGAGGAAACTTGCAAACAATCAACAGTAGCTTGTTAGCTGGTAATTAAAGATCTGTTTGTTTCAATGGGCTATTGGAGTGATAGATTGAAATTAAATAGGTTTGAAAAGATAGTTTTCTTTCAAAGTTTCTGGTGCATATTGAATTTCGTTAGTCCATTCATAAAGTTTCTTGCCGGCTCTTTTTAACCGATTTAAAAAAAGGGGAGGTTTTAATTTGACTGTGTTTTTTTTGTCTGTGGATACATTACACGATTATATATTAGCCAATTATGAACCAATTTTAATGCTTTTTTTTTTTCATTGGTAGAGGAAACTTGCGTGGTGATCCCAAATGAATTTTATTAACTTTGAGTTGTTTTTAACTTGCTTCCATAAACGGTATTTAAATCGCCTAAGTTGACGAAGTTATCTTCATTCACACAACAAAAAGTGTGCATATCACTGAAAATAGAAAAATAAAAATACTTAAAAAAAAACAATTATGTTATGTATGAAACAGTTTCGGAAGTCGGTGCCGCATTAAACCAAATCAAAAATCAAAGGCATCGATTTCCGAAATTGTTTAATTGTATAGAATATCAAAATGTACATTTTTGCGAATTTTAAACATGTTAAAGCCATGTTATGCTTATTTAATGTTATTAAATATATAGAAGATTTTCAAAAACAATGACACAAGCGGGGTTTAAACCCGGGACCTCTACCTAACCGTGGCAAATTTTTAGCAATCTCCTAATATTTAATAATATTTTAGCGTAGGTGCTTTATTTAACTGTCCATAAAAAAAAAATGTTTATTTCATCAACTTAGTAGTACAATTGTTAAATTTGGAATCACCTTTTAAGCAAATATTTGCTTGTGTTAGGTGATTCCGCTCTTCCAGTGTACGGTAACAATAAATAAGTTTGGGAAATAAATAATAATTTACACATGCAAAAAGATTGATGAATGCTACAAAGATATTTTACACACATGCGCAATTGCGCAGTATGTGTTGAGTGAGAATGTATGAAGAAAGCAAAAGTGACAGTGGTAAGCAGTTGATTAGGTGTAAGTGTGTGTGTGTTTGTGTGATGGTGCGAAAGAGTGTGTGTGAGAATATTGCATTATGTTCGTTTTGAGTTGTGAGTCACCATAATACTTTCAAACATCTACAAAATCTGTACAATATGGTAATCTATCTACACCGGTAAAGTTGAACAAGATTATCCGTAGCTGTGAAGTCGTGTGGAATCAATCAGATGCACATGCGTTAAGCCGCGAAGCCCCGCGCCGTGATATAGGCACGCCCAAAGTTTTACTATATCCGCGGCAGGTTATGATGGCCGATTTGTAGTTTGTCCGCTCATAGCGTTTCGTAAATATTATGGTTTAAGAACTTTATTTCCTCATAAGAATTAACAATTCACTTACTGAGAAACAAGATTTACAATTCATGTTTTAATAAATAACAAGCGTACAGAAAAAGTATTTTTTAGCGGGTAGGCGAATGCACAAAATAAATATCACCAACCTCGCAAACACGGATACAAAAGTAAAAGCTACTACATACTAGATGTGGCATACAAGGTAGCGTACTGATCTTTTTATTTTATTTTGTATTATTTGATTAGTTTATAGTTTTTTCATGCGTAGTCACTTTGTTAATCCTGTTTTTTTTTTTTTTTTTTATTATATATTATTTTTTTTGTTTATGTAAGCAATTATATAATTTAATACCTATTATATATATATATATATATTATTATTATTGACAACTACTTTTGAAAGAAAAATTGCTGTAGGTACTTAATTGTCAATAGTGACGCGTCACTATAAAGGACAGCAATTGTTCTTTCACACACATAACCGTAAGATGATACAAATGAGCCTTATGCAGTGGATAACTAGTTTTTTTTTTATAAGATAATAATATGGATTTAAAAAATTAAGCTTGGTTACCTAAATATTCTCCTAATAACATCGATACAAAAAGTATCAATTAATATTTTCGGAAATACCAATTACGTATTGGGCCGTTATTTTTATATTTTCATCAAACCTCGTCACCATTTCGGCTTGATCATACCTACTGTTGTTTGTAAACTTTTCGTAGAGCTGAAACTCTGACGATCCGCATGGGGCTATCAAAATTTTATGTAAAAAAGTGGGTGTTCGAGCAAAATAATAATTGGTCGGTAAAATTATGTGTAAAAGAAAATATCTTGTCTAAAAATGGAGGGATTTGAGAAAAAAGATTTTAAAGGACATTGCTCGCCGCCTGTTCATTTCTATCCTATACACTATTAAGTTGATGCAAACATAAACTCAAATGAGTTTATGTTTGTATCATCTAGAATGCAACTGTATGTTTTATATTGTGATCGAATAAATAAATAAAAAATAAAATAAAAAAGTAGTTTTATACAATATTATTCTATTGAAACCATTGAATCACAGACATCTCTGTTTAGTGTTATATTTAATTAATTATAAACCGCATATTACTCTTTTGAAAAATATTGTTGTATATCATAGCCAGATTCATGAGAAATAGTATAGGCTATTTAACATTAGGCTACGACCATTAGGAGCCGAGCAAGGGGGTGAAACCGCGGGGCCGGCTAGTCTAATAATAAAATCACAGAGTCTAACGCACCTTCTCCTGATAATAACTTTAAATTACTTAAATTCAAAAAGCCATAAAATGGTTGTTTCACAATTTTCGTGAAGCAACATAAATCATAATTATTTTTGTTTTCAAACCTGAAAATGTTAACCTGTAGCCTTAACCCCCAGTTCAACCCTTAGCTACCATAAAAATAATTTATTCCTGAAATTCAAAACCTGTTTGACCGTAATGAATTGACCTTAATCCGGCGCCTCATTTAGCTGAAACATTACCGCTAACAATGCCCATATCCGGCCATTGTCCAGTACCTATAGGGTAGGGCTGCCATACGTCTCGATACACTGGGACATGTCCCGGTTTGAAGCGTTATGTCCCGGTGTCCCGGTCAGTGAGTCAGTTGGCCCGGTTTGGGTCGAAAGAAAAGCAAATTTCAAAATGTGCCAGTCTCTCTTTGCAATCCCAGGCCACGATGTTCATGTGGGACAGGTGTTTTCGTTGACCTCATCGCAGTGAACGAAAAAACGAAAAGGGTGGAAAGTCTTAAAAATGTCAGACTTCAAAAACAGACTCTCGTATGTGGCAAAAAAATGTTGCACTGAGAACGTAGAATAAGCCTAAGAAAATTAGGATGTTGTTCGTTTAGATCATCGTTGATTTTTCGCATTTGTTTTAATAAATGTGTATCTACCTAAATGAAATGAAATGTTTAAGTTCCTAACCTAGGTAGGTGTAAAAGATTCTGATTTTACATATTTTTTTCTATTCCAAATGTCCCGGTCGGCGTTTCAGTATTTATGGCAGCCCTAGTATAGGGGCATATTGAGAGCGCCCGCCGTATGCTGATGTGGCTTTGTTTAGTAAACAGATCTGGTTTGTACAGGATTTAGATTTTTTGGATGAGAAATACAACAAAGGGGAAAGCTTTTTAATAAGGCATGTAGCCTTTAACGCTAGCTTGATTATTTGTTGAATACGGTAGTGGACTACTATTTTAAAAATAGTACAAATAATTATTTTATTCCAAAGAAGGAATAGGAATAACAAAAAAGTAAAAAAAAAAAATATCACAAAATGGAAAACAGACGCTTTTAAAGTTTTTGGAGGGAGTATCGCTCCGTCTTTGTCGCGCGAAGCGGACATAGGTGGTGTTACGTCACTTATCATGCGTGCCGTCCGTGTCTAGCAAATCATTTTAAAACGCTTATAACTTTGCCAATTTTGTAGATGTTCCATCGGTTTTTTTGGTGTTAATTATCTTTTTTTAGATAGTTTACAGATACACAATAAAAAAAAAAATCGGTACCGTATTGCAGCTTCAATCTTTAATTAAAATTCCACTTATTCACTAGATGACTTATTATAAACTAAACAAATATGTGTATATCATACAATACATACAATAAAACATACTACATACATACATAAAAAATAAAAATAGGCCATGTTACGTAAAAATAAATACCCAAATACACAAACCATTTTAGCTGGCTCATTGATTTTTCATGACCTCATTTTCTTATCAAAATCTAAATTGGAACGAGAAAAGCTAAAAACAAGTCTCACAGCAATTTCCATAACGGTACCTTTAGTGTAAGGGTGTTAATTGAAGACCCGGCAGTAACTGCATTTACTCAAAGGTCACAGGCGAAAGGTCAGCGGGTTATGGAAGGAAACACCGTCAGATAGGGTCGTTATAGATTGTAAATTGAAGTATACCTATTGGTAGTTTGGTTGGTTGCGGTTTTAGTTAAACGATTTGTCATAAGGTGAACAGGATCAGGCACCGAGAGTATTCGCGTGTAACGTAACAATGCGAAATTCGATGGTTAGGTGGCTCCGTCAACGTTGCGCGCGAAATTCAAAATATCTTGGGTTAGGGATGATGACTACTTTTTTTTTATTGTGAATTTGTAAACTATTTGAAAAAAGACAATTAACACCAAAAAAACCGATGAAACATCTACAAAATTGGCAAAGTTATAATCGTTTTAAAATTATTTGCTAGACACGGACGGCACTACGTACTAGTGACGTAACACCACCTACGTCCGCTTCGCGCGACAAAGACGGAGCGATACTCCCTCCAAAAACATTAAAAGCGTCTATGTTTTCCATTTTGTGATAAATTATTATTTTTGCTTTTACTTTTTCGTTGTGCCTATTCCTTCTTTGAAATAAAATAATTTATTTGTAGTTTTTAGGGTTCCGTACCAAAATGGTAAAAAAGGAACCCTTATGGTGCGACTTCGTCTGTCTGTCTGTCTGTCTGTCTGTCTGTCTGTCTGTCTGTCTGTCACACCTGCTTATTTCAGCAACTACTAATGCTATCGACTTGAAATTTGGAACAGTTATAAAGAATGCTTGCCAAACTTTATTGCAAATGAAAAAAGTCAAAAAATATTTTTATTTTTATTGCAAAAGGGGCCGGAGTGGGGGTCCGAAATTTTAAAGTGGGGTTACTAGGTCAAGTGGCATATCATATGAAAGGGCTTGATCTGCACATTTCAAAATATATTTTCATTTTATTTTATGTCTCACAGTTTTCGACATATGATGAAAAATATCTGAAAAAATACCATTCCCCCCCCCTTATCTCCGAAGTTAGCGGGGCGAAAAATCTGAAATAATTAGAGTTGATAGGAATTGACCAAAATATGGCACCAAAAATAAAACGATGTTCCTAACTAGTACAGTTTTTTCAAAATCATCAAAATTCCTTCACATACAAACTTAGTTATGCGGTCCGGATTTTTTCACTTTATATGTCCAAAAATGATACGGAACCCTCGGTGCGCGAGTACGACTCGCACTTGGCCGGTTTTTTTAATAGTAGGCCACTACCGTATTGCAGCGTTGTTTTACGTTGTATGTTGATACAAATTATTCAACAGAGAGACGGACAGACAATAAATTGATCCTATAAAGGTTCCATTTTTCCTTTTGAGGTACGGAATCCTAAAAAGAAAGAAAGAAATAATAATTACAGAACATGAGATCAAACTCAGTTCATTTTCTTAAATTAACAACAAATTAAAATGTAATCCGTGAATTACATTCTAGATGACGAGGAGAAAGAAATCCAATCAAATATCCCACAAAAACTTGATTAAAGTCCTTCCGAGCACTTAGCGCGCAAAATCTCAGCGGCCATTTTGAAAACTTTTAAGGAAATTAACTTTTTAAGCGATCTTACCATGTCGAAGTGGATAAAACGCATTTTGTTAGATCTCTAAGAAAGACCGGACGATTTACGAGTGTCCAATAAAATTGCAATTTAGAATTTATCGCTGAAAATTTTACTACGGAGTAAGCATAGGCGTTAACGGTTCGGTATCCGGATGGCTTAATATTTCCTGATGCTAATTTTATCCGAGTATTAATTGGATTGCCAGCCAGCCTGGAGATTTATTGCGTTGTAAAAATGCTTTCACACTTACATTAAAGCTTGGTTTCGTTTGCTATGGTTTAGTTTACTTTGGGTTGTGTACATATACACTGGGACACAGGCCTCCTCTGTGAGAGGGAGTGGGCCGTAGTCCACCACGCGGGCCCAGTGCGGGTTGGTGGACGTCACATGTCTTCGAATTTTTGGTTCTAGGACCTGCCGGTTTCCTCACGATGTTTTCCTTCACCGTTAAAGCAAGTGATAATTAATTTCTAATACGCACATGACTTCGAAACGTCAGCGGTGCGTGCCTCGGGATCGAACTCGAACCATTCGCCGTGGGAGGCACATGGTTAATCCACTAGGCTATCACTGCATACATATAGATATGTTTATAACTAAATCACGCTTATATTCACCGAATGGTTCGGCAGAGGTGTAATACCACACAACACCACACATCCACATTTCGCCAATTATGTTTAAGTCCCATGTAAACCCGACACCCGACCAGCACCGCTCCATCTCGAGCGGTTAGTTTTATTTTTTTTTTTATTTTTTTTTAAATAAACTTTGCCCCGCACTAGGATTTCTCCTGTGTCGTGGGTGCGTTTACAAACACAAAGGAGGTCACCAATCTTCCAAACAATTTTGGCTAAACTTGTACCGCAAGGTACACGTGCATCAAATCGTAGAGAAAAAAATAGAGGAATTAGAATATCACTGTATTTTATTCAATAATTCACTATAAACCATTTAATAAGTAATTTAAAGTTTAAAAAACTTGTAACACAATTAAATTATATGGCAACATTGCATAAGCACGTGCAAGCATAATGAAATGTATCTCGATTTAGTTCTCGATTATTTGATGTGTTACTATTTTTAGTAATTATTTAATTCAACGTTTACTGATCGCAAATGTGTATAATTTTATTACTAAAAATCATATTTTTTAAAGTAATTATTAAAATAACTACAAACACAACTATTTTTCTGATAATCTGCAGTTGAAAATGTGGACATTTGTAACAAATGTTACCTAATCGATTAATTTACTAAAAAGTCATTTCCACTTAGTGTTATCTTTGCACATCACTGATAAATGACAAAATAATGTTATTGTTTGTTTACATTCCGTTCAATTTCAATTCCGTTCGTTTCTGCGTTCCGGGGTGTTTCTGCTGTTCCTGTTTCTGCTGCTGTTGTTATGTTGTGTATATTGTTTGATAACTTGGCTATTCTTTCTGGTATTACGTTTGCATCCTCATGATTGTGTTTTTGACGGGTGATCCCAAAAACTTGAGTTTTCTCTCTGGACTTTTGTTTCCAACTCGGTGTATGTATGTGTGTATCATTATGTGTATAGTGTATATAGTGGCGTAGTCTAAACAGCTTTAATAAAAGCCACTGGTAAGTATCTTTTGCAATGTCAATAACAAAAGCACATAGAACTCGCGGCGAATGTTTTCAAATTGTGTAATGCCGGGTTCACACACTTGGCATTTGCCGTAAACTACAAATCTCGACAAATGCACTGAACGTGTGGATTCATTGCAAGCGTTTTCTGCAAGCTTCTTTTGATTTGTGCACAAAACCGTAAACGGCAAACCCATGTTTAGTTTGTTTAGTAATATTAGATGTCTATAGTTTTGTCAAGGTTTTACCTAAGTGTGGATACGGCATTAGGTAGTTGACAGAAAGAGCGCCTGAGCGCCATATTGGAGTGCTTTTTATTGAATTATAAAAGTATTTTTCTCGTGTCCAGGTGACGATAAAAAAGAAATAAAAACACAGCATTATTCAGGATGATTTAGGGTATTTTATTCAACTGAGTGTACCTCGGTACTTCGTTTAGCCAAATATTGTTGATCTCCTTTCACATACACAAACAGCCAGACCTATGTGCAATGCGGGAATCGAACCCGCGACACGTCGCGCAGCAGCCAATCTCTCAGCCACTACGAGTATACGCTCACTACATCAACTCCGGAGCGCCTCGCCCGCGGACTGACCACGTGCGGACGGCGAGTGGACCACTCGGTGACCACCCGTTGCTCGCACGCTTGCCTTGCGATGCTCACGCGCTGTCCGCGAGTAGTTCACCTAGATATGAGGGGGAGCTAGTGGTGATCCCTGAAAAAGTACTTATGTATTCGCGGACAACGCAATGTTCACTCGCTGACTGCGCGACGTTCACTGTTTGACACGCGGCATCCTACCGTGGACCACCGTGAACAACGAGTGGACACCGAGCACGAGGTGGTGCTGGTCGGGTGTCGGGTGGGTTTAATGAGCTATGACCCTCAAGGGGGATCCGTCAAGGTTGCGCACGAAATTCAAAATATCTTGGGTTTTTTAACCGACTTCAAAAAAGGAGGTTCTGTATTCGTCCCGTATTTATGTATGTAAGTATGTATGTATGTATGTTTGTATGTGCGCGATTTTCTCAAAAACTACTGATTCGATTTGGATGGGGTTTTCACTAACGTAATCTACATACTTTCAGGAAGGTTTTAGTATATAATACATTATGTAATCATTCCTATATACAAAGTTATATTCATAAATGTACACACTCCGTAGAAGATTTACTGTTGAACGAATTCGTGAAAGTAATCTAACACGGGATAAAGAACTAAAAAGCGAAAAATAAAAAACTTTTTTAACAAAAAATAACCGACTTCAAAAATCCACTACAAAGAAAATAATAATTTTGGTTTCGGAAGTCGGTGGCAAAAAAAAGCAAACAAAATCGCGCACATACAAACATACATACATACATACATACATACATACATACATACATACTTACATACATACATACATACGGGACGAATACAGAACCTCCTTTTTTGAAGTCGGTTAAAAATCCAAAGCCGACTTCCGAAACCAAAATTATTATTTTCTTTGTAGTAGATTTTTGAAGTCGGTTATTTTTTGTGATTTGCAAATTGCAGTGCTGTTTTACATTGTATGTTAATGCAAATTCCATTCACGACAGTAATGATAATATAGCAACTAAATAATAATCATCAAAATCATCAATATAGCCCTCGATATTATATTTGAGAAAAATCGTAATGTTTTCTTGAAACTATCGTATTTTTCACAAATATAATTTCGAGGGCTATATTGATGATTTAAATTATTATAATTCAGTAACTATAATATTATTAATGTCGCGTTTTTAATTTGGATCAACATATAGGTAACGTAAAACAGCGCTGCTATTTGCAAAAAACGTAAAAAAAAAAAAATTCGCGCGCTACCTTGACGGACGCCCCTTAAGCTACCTTTAATAGGGTAAGTTGGGTAAAAAAGGACCAATTCTTAAGCCGCAAGAAAACCCAATTTTAGTAAGATTACTTTCGACGTAGACGTCAAAACTTAAGCTATTATCCCGCATTAAGAAGTTTTCAAGACTCAGAAAATTTAATTTCACAAACCAAAAAACGTTAATTTTGAAGTGAAAGAAAAATACGAGTGCTTCCTAATTATCCCTCACGGGTCGTTCTAAATTCAATTTGGAGGGTAAATAAAAGTTTTTGGGTCGTCTCGTCTATGAAGTTACCCTTTCAGACTAAAATCTTTGCTGTTCCTTGAAAATCTGATTTGATATTCAATTATAAGGTAATAATTCACTTATTTAAAATACAAACTAAGCATAAAATTTAATACAGACTTTGCTTTACGTAAAGTTAACCCTTTCCAGATTAAGCATAATTAGCATAGCATAATCAGCCTAATGTTCCCATCGCTGGGATGGAAATCAAGAATGGTAACCCATTGGTCTCGAATTGATTCTCGACAGTCGTTACTGGTAAAATGAAATGAAATGACATTTATTTTGCAAATTGGTTTTAACCACTACTTTTACACATAAATAAAACTAGATGTGATCGGTCTTTCCTATCTTACTTTAAGATTTAGATTCAGTAGGTAGCTGCGTTGCAGAAGTAGAAGTAGAGTAAGAACCCGAAGCCGATTACGACATGGTCGGAAAAAGCTAATAATATACCTACCATAATAAAGAAGAAATCCAATATAAATATACTCATAAAAGTCATTCAATTGAAAGAATTGACCACAATGACTAACATTTAAATAAATTTCTTTTACCAAGGGTATGAGATCCGTTTCAATAATATAATAAGAGGCTAAGATCCGGAATAAATCCGGTAAGGAATATAATCGTAAAAGTACATAATATCCCATAAAGGAGATGTGAGTGATGACCTTTTAATATCCATCGCTATAAATCCGCATGCGGTCCTAATGTTCGGACGTGAATTGTATGCGATCTTTACGGGCTCGTTGCTTTTTGATGGATGTCTGGGCCATAAGTATGAAGGTAAGATTGAAGGATAATACAATTTCGATAAGGCTTATTTTCGAACTACCCACAGTAATATAGTCTTAAGATGTACCCAGTATAGTTTGAGACTTCACAAAAGTTGAAATGGTGTGGGTGTGTGTGTAATAAGGATTTTGTTGACGCTAAAGTATAGGTAGTGGCGGGATATGAGCACAGATCGCGCATGTACATTTTCGACCCAATAAACAATAGACAGTTGACAATACGTAATAGAGAATGGTCCAATTAGACGACGAGCTTCGACTGACGAACCAATCGCGAGCAGCCTCGGCGCTCCCCGTCTTCTTCATTCCGCCAAAGAGACCGAAAAATCAGCTAATGCGCAGGTGATGTTTGTGATCATAATTGCTGCCGCTAGTTATACCTATTTGTGCAATAGGTTTTTTTGGATCATTCTGCAGTCGAGTTGAGAACCTCCTCCTTTTTTGAATTCGGTAAATAAATCAACTTTATTTAAAAAAAATATCCATATCACCTGACAAAATGTACGGAACAGCAGATTTTTTTTCGTGATTTCAGGGTTGGTCCCGTAGTTAATCGAACTAGTATCGAATACTGAATATCTTCCCTCAATACGCCCCTCATTTACCTTTACAGTTTACACCCTGTAGGTATACCCTTCCTAAACAATAGCTTCTAAATATGAGTTTTGCGTTTTTAGAAACTACCTAGTTACCTATTTATTTATGCAAATAGATTAGAAAAGATAGTACCGTATTTCCTTATTTTAATGTTTATTAATAAAACAACAATTTTACCCAACTAAGCAATAAGCCTCATTTAATATTTTTTCGTAATTCGCAAAATATTAATTTATTTCTCATTCCCGCCAAACACAGCGTCAGCAAAGTTTAAATCTGGAACATCAGCTGTTGTAGTCTGCGTCAAGCCGCGGGCAAAAGGCCACAGATAATGAAATTCAAAAGAGGTTTTATATTTTACATTTTGACGTAAGCAACCTTATTGGTTGCTGAACAAAGTTCGTTACCGCTCATTCAGTTATTCAACAGGGTACGTGCTGTTTTTACTGAATAGCGGCCGCTTTTGTTTAATTTGTCAATAAACTATTGGATTAAAAGGGAAAATGCTATGCATATTTTTTATTTGCTGTAAATTGGACGGTGCGGTGGAAAAAAGAGTTATTTAGTTTTTTATTCAGGCTCACAATAAAATTGAGTTCTATTTCTTTAGACTCAACAATAATAATTACACAATCGTAGTTTTTAAACTTTCGCGACTTGTACTCATGTTTTTAAATATATCGGGACTTCTTAAATTCTTATATTTTGATTAAGTTTGTGCGCGAAAAGTCCCGATATAATTAAAAACATAATTACACAATCGGCTTGTAAATATCACATCACACTAAATTATACATTATATATTTGTGTATGTGTTTGTTACTTCTTCACGCTGTAACAGCAAGACGGATTTGGATGAAGTTTTACTAAAAGGTAGCCTGGGATTTAAAGAAGCACATAGGCTTTTCATCCATTTTCACGCAGTCGAAGTTGCGGACAACAGAACTTTAAGTATGGGAACTGTACAGTGTACATACTGTATGAATAATGGAAGTCAAAACAGAAATATGTGCGGAAACTTCACAATATCCTCTGTCCATCTACAGGGTGGCAGGTTAAACAGTGGAAATATTTTAAGGGGTCATTGTACTCATCATTATGAATAACTTTTACTGTGGGACCAATCATGATATCGCGAAAAAAAAATCAGCTGTTCCATACATTTTGTTAAGTTATGTGAACAAAAATGTATGGAACAGCTGATTTTTTTTTCGCGATTTCAGGGTTGGTCCCATAGTAAAAGTTGTTTATAATGATGAGTACAATGACCCCTTAAAATATTTCCACTGTTTAACCTGCCACCCTGTATAGGATCCCTAAATACATCAGATTACAGCCTCCACCATATGACGGACTGACTGCGCCACAAAGGCAAGCGGCGGATTGTTAACAGTTAGTGCATTCAGAGATATTGTCAGATTTGGCGGGATTGTCGGGATTGCCGGGTTTGTCGGACACGGTAGCGTAGGCCCGCATATCATACACGTTGCGTTAGACAGATTACCGACCAACATTCTGTTTCTGGGACAAAAAGATATAGAGATAAAATTCACATTGCTCTAAAGATTTTAGTTAATAGCAGCCTCAGATCATAGAAACAAGGAGATGTGCCAAGGCGCTATCGAGCTTGATGCCTGATCTTGAGCAATTGCTCATATTAAAAACGTACGCGCTGGCGACAAACCGAACACGATCGATGGTATAAATACAGTGTTTTAGTTTAGTGCTAGTGTTGAGTGACGATTAACAGTGTTAGATTGAGGGTGTGCGGAATGTTCAATGCGTGGGAGATCTTTTAATTCACAAGGAGCGCTTAATTATGCCCGTAATTGTGTCGAAAAATGTACTAAAAGTGGCATCAGTTGTTCCGGTACTAATTTGCTATGATGGCATATCTCCTTGTTTCTATGATCTGAGGTAGCTATACCCCTACTTAAAAACGATTTTTTTGAACTTCAGCTATACGGGGAATAAGTGACAGCGCGTATATAACGAAAACTGAAACCATGGGTTTAGTAGCTTATTCTGAACCTTTCGGAGTTAAAATTTTGCGTCGGGCCGGAGATTTTTTAACGATCTGCAAAATCTCCAAACAATTTTTTTTTAAAAACCGACACAAAGTCCATTTTTCAATATGATCTGAGATAGCAGCAATTAGCAGAGAGATTGTCATACTTGTCAAATATCATCAGATTATGGCTCTTATGATGAATTAGGGATGGGATAATGAGAGTAGGCATACCCATAAAGCTTTTAAGCATAATCATTGTATAAGGTGCCGGTGTATTTAAAGGCACATGAGATAATATCAAATTTTTTCCTAGAGTAGATAGAAAGAGAAAAAGAAAAGAAAATTATTTATTTGACACTCGCACAGTAGGTAAATTACATGGGTAGGTACATACATAAAAAGAGAAAACAAAAGTATGAAATAAAAAAAATAAAAGTACAAAGTAAGGTAAAATAGTAAAACCTGTACGAGGCCAAAAGGCTCCTATCTCAGCATAGTGCCACGAAATTTAAAAATAAGTGCCGCAGCGCTGGTATTCTGATAGGGATCCCAGGATAACGCACATGCCTCTGGTATGGTATTGCAGATGTAAGTAATGGTAACCACTCACTATCAGTGGGCATGCTTGTTTATCCATGAAACTGAATATAATTAGGCATAGTACCATAGTACCATTGTACCTACACCTTAAATTATAATATTGAAGGATCTGTTCCCACAGACAAACTGTGAACACAGTTTTGTGGGGCTTTGTTTAGTTATATGAATATTGTGAAACGTTGATAAATAAAGATACATACATACAATATACATACAAATCAAAAGAAATTAGCAAATGTACCACACTTTCATTTGACTAATTGTTTTGTGGTAAGTGACACCAAGACAGCGCACTATCTTCTATCTTTCAGTCCATCTAAAGGTTGTGCAATAAGAACACTCATTGTACATTATTATTTGTTAAGTCTTGTTCTATAAATGTTACTTGTGGTGTACAATAAAGAGTATACAAGTAAATAAGTGGACTTTTGGATGAATATAACATGAAGAAATCTATAACATTGTCTGTTGGTACTTCAACAAAGAACGTTCTAGAAACGTGTAACCTAATTGAACGTTAACACTGCAGGAAGACGAGGTAATGCCTAACTATAGCCTTTCACTGCCATGTGTTGAACCCACACAGCTAATGATTTTACACTAGAGTATAAATTTAGCGAACTATAGAATTTATACTAAAGAATACTTACAGTAACCGACAACACGGAGTCTCACCAGCCGGCCTAGCATGACCACGATAGTAACGGGTTTTGTCTATAAAAGAACAGAAAAAGTGACGAGATTGTAGGAACATTTCTACCGTTTTATTCTACCGTTTTTTGCATATAATGAAGAGAATTTTTTTTCTATGTTTCAGTAGACAAAACTCTAATAAGCTAAGCACGGGTCGCCGCGTGCTCGGGCAGAAGAGATAACGAGTTGGATAGAAAGAACTTTGTCTATATTTTTTGGTAGAATAGCGATAGAATTGGTCATGCTAAGCCTGTAGGAAGAAAGTAATATTTGTTCAAATAAATCTCAATAGGTGGCGTTATATGTATATTTTATCGAAGTTTGTGTAAAATTCAAAATATGAAAAAAATAGACAGTTTCAAACATGTTATATTCTGTGTATTTTGTTCGTTCGTTTATAACTCATTTTAGGGACAACACATATCAAAAACTTTTTGTGCCAGTCTGCAACGCCCAAACTGTCTGTGAAGTTACAAGTTTACAACTCGTTCAGATAAAGAATAGGATTGAAAATGGCGTCGTTTCTATTGACCTCTCGCTGTCACTCACGCCCGGTTGCGAACAAGAAGTTTTTTTTATTCTCTGATAGGCTTGCGCTTGACCGCCATCTCGCCTGATGTCAAGTGAATAACGGCGACGCCATTTTCAATCCCATTATGTGCGCGAGTTGTAAGTTTCATAGACTGTCTTGGTCTGCATCGATCCTTATTCATACTTACGTATACGCCCGTCATATCCAATTAATTACAATTCTCCATTATTACGGCGTTCGTACAATAACATAGTAGATTTGAATTGAAACAAAACACGGCATTGTATTAAATCACGGGTGACGCTGGAGGCAGAGTATAGCTACCACAGAACGAATTTGTATACAAGTACAGAACAAAAGCCAATTAATTAACCCATTAGTTTATTAAAAAACCATAAACAATAATAAAATTAACAAAAAATCTAAAAAAAAAGTTAAGAACGCTTTCAAAAAGATCTCAATAATGAGCTTAAATTGTTGCTATATCATGTTGCTACATAATAATGCTAATAATGTTGTATACATACGTTAAATTTTAATTTTATACGGGCTACATACGTGAAAATTTAACTGAACTGGCGATAGTTCAGTTAAATTGTCTACACACGATGAGTTTGCTTCATTTGTAATCTGTTAGCACTCAAAGCTACATATTCGCGAAATCATGGCAACAGTGGAAAAAAAATGACGAAGAGATTCTTCAGTCAGCGGCGCGGCGTAGTAGATGTCCAGGTACATCGAAAGTACCTACTTTTGAAGGTATTGTCGTTTCTAGAGATGTACCTATGTACAGCCATAGCGCTTAATTCTACTGAATTAAGCGCTATGGCTGATTATTATATATGGCTTTATTATAGCATTATGGCATTATTATATGGCTGATCCCGCACCGCTCCACTACCGCAGTAGCCTACTGGCTACTGCGGTAGTGGAGCGGTGCGGGAGGGTGGTTTTCGTTATGTCAAAATGACGAGAGACTTCAATCGGGCGTCAGAATCGCTGTCGTCAACAAATAACACGCGTTGATAGCGATCACGTGTATAGCGAGACAGTTCTGTTACGTCACATGTCACCCGCCCCGCACCGCTCCACTACCGCAGGAACCTACTCAGATAAGCGCTATGCCTGTATCTATGTAGACTAGACTTCAGAATTTAAAATAAAAGTAAGGAGTCTTATTATTACAACTAACGAATAGTGATTCTTAGAAGTCCTTTGATAAATAAATATGTTTCCTTGCCTACACACAATTCATCACTCACAACATAAGTGCCTCATATATTAGATACCATTTATGAAACCTCCTCATTCACCCAAAATGATGTAGGTACCCATGTTAAGCCGAAAAGGTTGGCGTCAGATGTTTGTCTTTTATTCAACTTATAAAGAACCCTTTTCAGTCCATTTTTAGGGTTCTGTCAGAGGGTGCCAAAAAGATTACTGGGGATACGGTGACTATCAGTTAGAAGTACAGTCCGCATGAGCTTACTTGGCCGGACAGAAGTTAGGCACGAGAACGAAATTGCTAATTCCCCATACTACATAAATCAAGAAATAACTGAAAAAGAATATTTTTTTGTGAAATAACTAAAGTTTTGCCCACTTTTAAGTATTTTCTTAGCGACTGTACATGCGCGAAGGCCTCGGTGAGCCAACTTCAGCCCGGCCAAGTTGGCCGTGCGGATTGTAAAATGTAGTCATTCAAAATGGGTGTTAATTGTCATGCTAATTGTTAATTGTGTTAATCATCCGCCTAGCCTTTTCCCAAATAGGTTGGGGTCAGCTTCGAGTATGACTAGATGCGGAAGTTAGTCAATCACAAAATAAATTCACCACACAACTTGCAATAATTTACTAATTAAATAATTCTCTCCACAGATCTTCCAAAGAGGAAGTCAAACCGCATCGTCTCCATCCTGGGCCTGTTTGAGCTGTCAGTTGGTGACGCGCCAAGAGCTGATGGTGTCTCGGAGCTGGCTGCT